>CM032450.1:42601160-42813660 GCA_019049505.1 Pachyrhynchus sulphureomaculatus | reverse complement strand
ATCGGTCAGCTTTCTATTTCTATGGATGTATCTATCGATCTATCAGCTGTTACTTATATAATGCTTGAAGTAGAATAAACACTTATTAGTTTTTTAGCAATCTCGCATAAGGGAAAGGGTGTGTAAGGAATGGAAGTCGATAAATTTTGTCCGGTATATAATAGTAATATGATAATTTTTTCTGGTTCTTGGTTAAAATAATTACAATTGCGTATTATTTCATTATTTTCAACTATAACAGAAATAATACTGGTATGTTGAAGTTGAAGAAAATTACAGGTCTTAGTTGACTCTAACTTTGATATATATGGGTGAGTGTTTCACGAATGTAAGACTTTTTAGAAGTAAAAAAATCAAAACAAACCTAATGAAACTCATGTAACGAAAGACTGATTTTGTCAAATTTCCACTTTATTTAGTTTAACTGAAACTCTATGACGCGTTTCGCTATACTATAGCTTCGTCTGATACAAAATGATATTTGAATATTAGTGTTGTTACATTTATACAAATACCCTAAGGTAGATAGGTATTAAAATTAATACTATATGCTAATGAATATTGCTGGGAAATCCATTCTGAGTATTAATTGTATAAATTGAGTAAAGGTGAGTTACCATGGGCCAGACAGGTATCTGTCTGTCTGAAATCAGAACATAAAAGAAGCTATTTAAAAAACAAAAACGACTCAGCGTACAGTAATCATTCAAATGTCATCATCAATCATCTTTTTGACGATAAATTTAAAATTCTACACATACAAAACAAAGGCGTAAAATTAAACCTATTAGAAAATTTAGAAATAAATAGAATTAAAAATTCAGACATAATCTTAAACGAACAAAAAGATACCTGTCTGGCCCATGATAACTCACCTTCACTCAATTTATACAATTAATAATCAGAATGGATTTCCCAGCAATATTCATTAGCATATAGTATTAATTTTATTACCTATCTACCTTAGGGTATTTGTATAAATGTAACAACACTAATATTCAAATATCATTTTGTATCAGACGAAGCTATAGTATAGCGAAACGCGTCATACAGCTTCAGTGAAATTGAATAAAGTGGAAATTTGACAAAATCAGTCTTCCATTACATTCGTTATGAATTTCCATCAAGTAACAGCCACAACAATTCAAAGTCTAATGAAACTCATATTCTGTAGTGTTTTTCGTGTGATGTGTGAGAAATATATTATAAAAATATAAACAGTAAAACCTTTTTTAAAGGGATTTTAAAAGTTGTTTATAAAAATTTAAAACTTTTTTATTATTTGCTGACATGTTGAGAACTATTAGATTTGTACAGTTAAAACCTGTTACTAAATATTAGAGAGATTTTGCAACACTTGTTTTGGTAGGCTACTGTCTTCATCTTTATTTGAAGCATGCGCCCACCTTTTGGTGCTTGCACAGTAGTAAAGGGAAGAAATCAAATATAAGGATTCAGCCGTTATCGTTATTTGAAGCATGCTCCCACCATTCGGAGCTTGCGCAGTATTGAGATAAAATAGGAGAATCCTTTATAAATGATAACGATTTCCTTTATTTAGGAACTTATAAGAGAGGTTATTTGAAGTTATTCTTATCGCTATTATGATAGGGCCTGTTTTTCTTCTACTTAGGCATACAAACCTATAGTCTTTTACTGCAAATAATACTGACAACAGTTAATTGGTGTTCAGTCTATGTTGGGATTTTGTCATCTTTGGCACAATGGCATTACAGTGTGGGTAGTGTTAATTTCAAATGAAATTTTATTTATTTATGAAATATTGAAGGAAGTGATAGAAACCTGCTAGACACAATTTTAATTTAGAAACTTGTGTTGTCCCATCAAATACTAATAACCGATGTGCTTAACCATGAATGAATGAAAAAAAATCCCCTAAGTTTATAGAAGGTGAATACTAACCTAACCTTACAATTCCTTCGCGTTAATACTGCGCATGCTTGAGATAATGATAAAGGCCAAGGCATGTAAAAAATAAACAGCAAAATTTCTCTATTTACAGAAGTGACAGTCTGCTTATTAGTTAGATTAACTGACAGCATAAAAGTTAAACATACAGAAGGTTGACGGTATAGAGATCTAACACCAGAGGCGTTGTTTTCAGTTAGACAATCAACTATGTTTATTGTCAAGTAAATTAATAAATAACAATTTATTTGTGTTTTGTTATATATCTACAAAGGCGTAAATAAGTTTGCTGAACTTGACATTAATGTTGAATTAACATATGTACGCTAATAAAGAGCTTTTTTTAGATTTTGTGTACAATCCTGTCTCCTCGTCATTTTTGAAAAGTTGAAAATATAGGTTTTCTTTAAGAACTAAATTTTTATAGCTTACTAAATAAATAGTTATATTAATTGCGTAAAACCGACCTTTATATATTGTAAGTTTCTCACTTTGTTTTTAGAACACTTTTAAACAGGATGAGATAAAGTATGAGGGAAAAAAATTTGGTTGGAAATATTGACAAACGTGATAGTTTGTCAATAGTTCTTATTTATAATTATTTATAATTAGCTGTTTCGTATGACAAAACACTGTCAAAAATTCTCTTTTTGTAGGAACTTCCAGTATCATGTGCAACCTTATCAATGATGTGTCTAGCTATGGACCGTTATTGTGTGGTGAAGAAATTTCAACCTTTCAACCGAAAAATTACCAGAGAGAAGACCTTGCCGTACATCGCCGGACTAACATGGATTGTGGGTTCCTTTATGGTTCTATTAGAAGCAGTATATTGTCATAAAGAGTATGGCTGGTTCTTTGGAACTACTATGATTAAAGTCGTTTTGGTATATGCACTACCTATGACAGCGGTAAGCTAATAATTTTTGCTGTTGTTATATGAGATTTATATATTAAATAATCTACTCTTATGAGGTGTCTAAAATATCAGTTGAAATATTTTTTGCGCGTATTTTCCAAATCTGCTAAATGGGAAAAACTTATGGAATACGAGGCTGGTTTGAAAAGTCCGTGTAAAGTCCGAGAGATGGCACCACCGGCGCGTATCGAGGTCATGTTTAGTTAGTAGCATCTCTTGAATGAACGCACACCAAGTTTCAGCCATATTGGTCTATTTTTTTGTGTTTGGCATTCGTGTGAATCAAGGAAGTCGAGTGATTTTCAAGAAATGGACGAAAAAGAATTTCGTGTGGTGATTAAACATTACTTTATGAAAGGCAAAACGCCTCAGGAGACTAAAGAGAAGCTTGATAAACATTATGGTGACTCTGCACCTTCGATTAGAACAGTTTATAAGTGGTTTCACAATTTTCGGACTGGCCATATGGGCACAAGTGACGCTGAACTTTCTGGACGGCCTGTGGAAGTTACGACTCCAGAAATCATTGATCAAATCCATGATATGGTGATGGATGACAGAAGAGTTAAGGTGCGTGAGATTGCTAGTGCTGTGGGCATCTCGACTGAACGGGTACATAATATTTTGCATAAACATTTGGACATGAGAAAGCTATCCGCAAGATGGGTGCCGCGATTGCTCACGCTTGACCAAAAACGGAATCGTGTGAAGTGTTGCAAGGATGGTTTGCAGCTGTTCCAGAAGAATCCGGAGGACTTTAAGCGTCGTTTCGTCACTGTGGATGAAACATGGATACATTACTATACTCCTGAGACCAAACAACAATCTAAACACTGGGTTACCAAGGGGGAACCTGCACCAAAAAAGGCGAAGACCGTTCTTTCGGCCGGAAAGGTTATGGCGACTGTCTTTTGGGATTCGCAAGGGATAATCCTCATCGACTATCTGGAAAAGGGTAAAACTATTACAGGTGAATATTATTCATCGTTATTGGACCGTTTGAAAACCGAGCTGCAAGAAAAACACCCGCGATTGGCCCACAAGAAAGTCCTTTTCCATCACGACAACGCACCAGCACACACCTCAGCAGTTGTGGTCGCAAAATTAATGGAAATAGGATTCCAACTCGTTTCACATCCCCCCTATTCTCCAAACTTGGCTCCCTCGGACTACTATTTGTTCCCCAATTTGAAGAAATGGCTGGCGGGACAAAGATTTTATTCAAACGAGGAGGTGATTGCAGACACTAATGGATATTTTGGATATTTTGCAGACTTGGACAAATCCTATTATTCGGAAGGGATCAACAAACTAGAACATCGTTGGACGAAGTGTATAAGCTATGTCGAAAAATAAAAAAGGTTTACCCCAAACACATAAGTAGTTTTTATTTTTGCACGGACTTTTCAAACCAGCCTCATATATATATATATATATATATATATATATATATATATATATATATATATATATATATATATATATATATATATACATTTTGGAAGTCGAAATAATTTGCGTAAGTTCAAGATGTTTGCTTGTTTTAAACTGGATATGATAACACTTTATACTGGAAAATTAAGCCAGAAGGTTACGGTTGCCAAATCTAAAATAAATAGTGAAACTATTGTTCTAGGCGAGCCAGATTTTGTAATGAAATTACTTTCATGTACGTACGTTTGTTAAGGAAGTTCAAACAGGTGTGTGAATTTATGCAAAATGCTCGATCTTTCCCTACACAATTGTGTGAAGTTGTGGATTTCAAAGTCTTTGAAAGACACGTGTTAAAATTACAGCTAGTGATAGTTCAAGTAATTTCGTGGACGATAAAATGAATAATAATAACATAAGCTTAATTTTCACTTTATTAAGTTTGTTGTTGACCTTTGGAATTTTTTTGTATAGTATATGTATTGTTGAACAGTTATGGATTATCTGGATATTTTTTGAAATCTTGAGATAAATGAATGCTCCCAAAAACGCTAGTAGATTTCTCTCTTGTTCAGCTTCCTAACCCAAGGTTCCTCAGGGCTTTTCTCCAATCCTTGATAGACAGGTGAGCCCACCGGCTGCGGAAGATTTTTTTTTCGGGATTTTCCTTGTTTCAAATAAATTGTTAAAAATATGTATTATGGTAGATAGCATTAGCAGCAAATTAGTCGAATTCAAAGTGGATACGATTCTTTACAGTTCTCCCATAACTATCGTTGCGCGCATTTTCTGCTCGTATTACAATATCCTTGAATGATAATTTACTTACTTGTCGGATACTTCGTCGATATTTTTTATCCTTTTTTGCGTTACGTTCTCACTGGCTAGTTCACCACAAAAAATACACAACGTATCAAAGTCAAATGAGGTTAATCTATCTCTACACGTTGAAAGAGAACCATTCATACGACGTTTCTTATATGATTCAATGTTGAATTTCTTCGTATAGTTTTTGCGACACTCAACATACAGTCACAGTATTTACGCTTTGTAAATAATCGATATGTTGATTACCCTTTTCAACACTCGCATTGCTAATTGTTTCTAGACTGCGACCACCAATCATGATCGCGCCACTCGATAAAGTTTCATCACAAATGAAACAAGTTTTATCAGCCATTGTAATAGAATTACAGAATGTTTCCATATGAATAAAACCTCCGAACTCTACGATACGTAGCGTTAAACTGAGTCTTAAATGGGTCAAAATGCTTCGTCAAATATTTTCAGGTATACATCGACCAGTTAGATTACAATGGAATTCTAGAGAGCTGTAACTCAAGGTCGTTACTATCATTTTTATGAAGAAGGGTCCACTTCAAGGACACCTCAGAGAGGAAGAATTATGGGTGTGTGTATTGAACGGCTTTTCTACGCTTATATGTGTCATATTGTCCTTATACGCCACTATACGTTTACGTATGCGCCTTTCTCAAAAATTTCTCAGCCTCATATTTCAAGAATTATTAGTCCCACGTAAATTTGGTATAAAACCTTTTTTATGTAGATTTTGATGGTGAATAAATTCTATAATAACCAGATTTCACGTCAAACCAATAGTTTACGAGATATTTGGGAAAACTGATTGTGGCAACCTTCGATAAATTTTTTTGCAGACACGATTTCGTAATAGACTTTTGATACAATATTTCTTATACCGAAACCAAGAAATCCTGAAGAAAAATCTTCAGTTTTTTTCAGGATATTGGTCATTTTTAGTGTTCCGACAGAACACTTATAAGATCCGTCTGTCTGTCCGTCACACCCGATTTTCCCCGAAACTATTTGACATAGAAAGTTGAAATTTAGCACCAATATAGGAATTGATGGCCTCATCAGAGCCGTGTAGTTTTGAAAGTTAAATTTTGACTTAACGTTTTAGGGTGTGAAATCGGAAGTGAAAAAACTTTTTACCAGGTCATCAAGTGGGATGTCAAATGAAAGCTTGTAAAAAAGCGAATTCAAAAATATATATCATGTAATACTTGCGCACAATTCTCTTTGTATTATTTTTAAAAAATTGCGAAAAATCGCTGTCCTCCTTATTTCGAAAAATACTGATCAAAATATTTTGAAAAAATTCTAGAACATTCTCTACAGGGTGTAGATTGAACAAAAATTATCACGAATGCGGTCAAGCGCAAGTCCAACGAGCACTTGACCGGTTATTATTTAGTATAAATGACTGGACTAAAACTAAAATTTAAAACTCTTTAGAATGCCATAGCCATTTACACTAACTTATCGTTATAGGTTCAATTCTACGTGTTGCTGTATCATCGGGACAACTTTTTTACAAAGCAAACAAATTTAGACAATGAAATAAAAAACTCACTCACTCAATAAACTCGTAAATTTTACTTTATAATAAATTTGCATTGCAACCTAGGCTACTTGTAAAAACGTAGATATTTAATACACAATTAATTTTCAAACGTAAAAAAAAAAACGTATGATTTATTTTATTTAATTATTTTTAATTAAAAGCTAAATTAGTGAAGGAATCCTGCAGAAATTAAATGAATTTTAATATACTACGTTAAACCTATCGTTTCCAGAGAAACAACTACTACAATGTAATTAAATTATGAACAAACATTGAGTATTTTATTTTTAGAAAATTCCTGTCGGAGTTTCAAATTCCCGACAATGAAGGTATTTTTAATTTACAAATATTGAAGTACTTCATTTTGATTTATAAACAACTAATATAGTAAATTTTGTTACGGTAACATAAATCGGAACAAAAAACATTTACAATAGCTTATGGCATGCTTGTTGCATTCATTCCTGTTGTCAGCGAAATAATTTAGTAAGCATAATTGAGGCAAATAGAAAATAAAAAATATTTTATTAGTAATAACGTCAATGATCTCTCCTGAAATAATTAATTAATTAATTAAATTTAACTAGGTAACCATGCATTCCTTTTTGTATGAAAAACAGTAACTATGTCCTATAAAAAAATCGTCTAAATTTACCGGATTACCATGAAATCTCTTTTGTAGCCATTATTAAACAACATATAAACATAAAATTTACAATTAAAATTGATTTATACGAGGCTTATTTTTAAAATATGTGCCGTTTTTGTATTAAAATAACCAGTCAAGTGCAAGTTGAACTTGCGCAATTAGTGTTCCGTACGCTGATTGCTTTTAAAATAAAAAATTTTGTAACGGAAGTATAAAATGATCAGTGACTTCACAAAACACACCCCAAATGAGTTTTCAAGAAAGGTTGTTTCCAATCTTTACTGAAAATTGATGACCTTGAATTTTTTTTTTTTATATCAGATAAATTATTAAAGGTAATGCACTCGTGATAATTTTCGTTCAATCTACACCCCTTGAAGAATATTCCAGAATTTTTTCAAAATTTTTTGATAAGTACTTTTCGAGATAAGGCGGGTTGACAGCGATTTTTTAAAAATAATACAAAGAAAAGTACGCGCAAGTATTACATTATATATATATATATATATATATATATATATATATATATATATATATATATATATATATATATATATATTTTACTCGTGTTTTCACAAGCTTTCATTTGACACCACACTCGATTACCTACTACAAAAATTTTTTTCTCACTTCCGATTTCATCCCTCAAAACTAACCCCTTAAGTCAAAATTTAACTTTCAAAACTGCATGGCTCTGATGAGGCCATCAATTCCTATATTATTATCAAATTTCAACTTTCTATGACAAATAGTTTCGGAGAAAATCGGGTGTGACAGACGGACAGACACCGAAGTCATCTTATAAGTGTTCTGTACGGAACACTAAAAATACAACAATTCATATTTATATGAGCGCCCGAACCTTAATCTACTTTTCAACAAGTTCCATCTCAATTAAAGCACTTTTCGTATCGTAAGACCAGCTTCTGTATTCCATCCTCATAGAAATCTGCCGCCTGGTTTGTTAACCACTACAGCGCTACCATTTTGGCGTCGTCGTCGGTGTCATAACTCTGACCTCCAAGGTGCTTGTTTAGATGAAGTAGTCACTGGGCGTTAGATCAGGGTTATACTAGGGGTGATCAAGTTGTACCCAGCCATGCGCGACGCGATCTTGGGTTCGACGAGCTACATGTGGATGAGCATTGTCTTGAAGCAAAACGATCCTTCTATTGAGTATGCCACGCCTTTTGTTTTGCATTGCAAGACGCAGTTTATTTATGGTGCAATATATTTCAGAATTTACCGTGTCCCCAGAGGCAAAAAATCCCCCTTGTCTATCCCAAAGCATAGTGTACATCATTTTTCGCGATGAAATTGTTTGCTTGAACTTCACTTTTATGGGTGATGTTGAACGCCTCTATTCCGTGGGCTGTTATTTTTGATTCCGTGGGCTGTTATTTTTGATTCCGTATGCACTAGTGACGTGAGGAACCTAGATTTACTCACCAGTGAAAATTTAGCTTAAAAACTAATCATCTTCGGCACCGTACCTCTATTGGCGAGTCAAAGCACTGGCTAAACGATTGGTTTTGTGCACCCCAGCCGGCATTTTTGCTACCCACCGTTGGTACAACTTCCGCTAATTTAAGCATTCTGCCACAATTTCATAGAGAACACTTCTTGAAACATTTTAAACACGCACAAACAAACAACGTAAACTCGGACGAATGCTTCCGTAATGGTCTATAGCCAATAGATGCAAGTAGTCAACTCTGCAGGAGTCATATTTCAAAATGGTAGTTACTTAAAAAAAAAAACGCCTCGTATGTTACCCACAACGCAACCATATAAATAGATAACTGTTTGCTAACTAATACCACAATCGTTTTTAAAAACTATCTATCAATAATTCATTTCGAGCTCTGTCAACACAACATGCCAAAAATAATGGATGCAATGGTCGGACAGTTTTATTTAGGACCATTCATAAAGAGTCCAAATATTGAAAAGATTCAAAATTCCTATAATTTTTCGCATTTGTGGGAAGACTGAGCAAGGTTTGACGTTACCAAAAGATAAAATAAAAAATAGGATGCTGCCAAAGCTTCCGTCTTTTGATATGTTGTGTGTTCTGGAAACGGGATGATTTGTAACCCTTATAAGAGGACACAGCAAGTATTAGTTTATGGGATTTTAACGTATCGGTGTAATATTACGCCTGTAGTTCTCAGAATTCAGACCTGGGACCCACTTTGTTTCTATTATATATTAATGATTTAATAAACTTAAATGTTAGAAATCTTTGATGCTGTTCATTATGGCATAGTATGTACTAAGTGGAACTAAAAGTAATAATAGCACAGGATGTTTCTAGAGTCAAAGACCAATATTCCGAGTTTTAAGTGTGTTTAAGGTTATAAATATATCAGTAATAATGATGTGTGACTCAATTAAGCTGAAACATAATATCGAAGTAGATATATTGATAGCAAATTGTGCTTTCAACTGCACATAATAAGTCTTTGTAGTAAATTAGCTTTGTTATGCTTTAATAATTAATAATAATAAACAACTTGACATAGATTGTGCAAGTTAAGTGCACTTGGTGCTTATAGAACCACGTGTACTCTGCTTTATGAATTTTCTTAAATAATTTCCAAAAGGTTTCAAACACAATATTCAAACTAACTTCAATATCAAAGAATCGGAGACATTAGGTATTGATATTGAGATTGCCTTGAAAGATAGTTCTAACATATTATCAAAATTTCAAACAGCCGAAATTATTAAAAAAGAATTCATATCTAACAATAACAACATTAACCAAGACTTAAGGACAATAAAAACCATTTAGAGTAAAGCAAAACAAAATGATGTAATCTTTACCAATGCAGATAAAGGTAACACAGTAATAGCAATAGACAAAATCGACTATATTAATAAAACGTTAGATTTTTTCAAAACAGGAAAGTACGAAATTTTAAATATAGATCCAACAAATTCCAACAAAATCCAATTTTTCAAAAAGAAATAAAACAACAAATTGAACAGGCTAAAAGTATCATTCACGATAAAGATAAATTTAAATTGATAAATATGAATCCCCAAATCCCACAATTTTATTCACTCATAAAACTACACAAACTTGGCCACCCAATCAGACCACTTGTTTCCTACATGTCTGCTCCAGCATATAAGACGTCATCCTTTTTAATTGATTTAATCAAATATACCAAATTTGAACCTAAATATAGTATCAAAAACTCATACGAACTCGTGAATAAAGTTAAGAATATAACAATACCAGATAATTCTAAATTAGTCTCTTTCGATGTCAAAAACTTATTTCCAAGTGTTCCCCCAGACGAAACAATAATTTTAATAGAGAACCTATTAACAAAAAACAAAGTAAATGAAGTTATAAAAATGGACATAATTAATTTATTAAGAACTTGCCTAAGACAAAATTATTTTTCATTTAACAATACATTCTACAATAGTAAGGAAGGGTTAATTATGGGAAGTCCATTACTTGCCGAAATTTTCATGGACAATATTGAAACAATGATATTTAGCAACCATAATAACAATATTAATAATTGTCTATACTGGTATCGATACATAGACGATATAATTGTATGCTTTACAGGTACGGACAGACAATTAACTCACTTTTTACAGTATATTAATTCTTTACATAGAAATATCAGTTTTACAATGGAAGAAGAAGTCGAAGGGAAAATCAATTACCTAGACTTAACAATCAGTAAAACCATGAAAAAACATGAATTTGCAATATATCACAAACCTTGTCATACAGATACCACAATTCACAATAGTTCTCACCACCCTAACCATCATAAACTCGCAGCTTATCATAGTTTTATACATAGACTAACTAATATCCCCTTATCAGAGGAAAATTTTACTAAAGAATTAAACTACATAAAACAAGTAGCGGTTAACAACGGTTATTCGGTTCCTTTAATCAATAGTATCGTTAGGAAAAAACTTAGAAACAAGGCAATCTCAGAAATATATCCACGTTTTAAGGACAGAAATACCACTTTTAAATGCTTAACCTATTTCGGGAAACCAACGGAAAAACTGGGGAAATTTTTAAATCCAAAAAATATCAACATAGCTTACAGGACTAACAATACTATAGGGAAATATCTTAAAAACTACAAACCAAAAATCAATAAAGACAATAAATCAGGGGTTTATCAATTAACATGTGGGTCATGTCCTAAAACATACATAGGACAAACTGGACGTACATTTAGACAAAGAATTACAGAACACGAAAAAAGTTTCATCCATAGAAAATCTAATTCAACATATGCTAATCATCTTTTAACAGAAAATCACACATTTAACAAGAATTTCAAAATTTTACACACCCAATAAAAAGGTCTAAAACTAAACCTTTTAGAGACAATGCAAATAAATCGATTAAGGACTACAGATACTTTAGATTTAAGCAATTCACCATTATTGAATTTATTCTCCTAACTCCAAATTTGTGTGGGTTTTCCAATACTATCAATGTAATTTAATTAGGTGTAATATTATAATTAAGAAATTATATAAAATTGTGAACATTAAACCTAACTTGACAGTGTAAAATGTAGATCTGAAGAAGCTGCATCGACAGCGAAACGCGTCATCGCAATTTAAATAAACCAGTGGAAATTGACTAAAAACAGTCTTTTATTATATATAAATAATTTCAAATATAAAATAACCGGTCCAGTGCAAGTTGAACTTGGGCAATTAGTGTTCCATACGTTGATTGCTTTTAAAATAAAAAATTTTGTTACGGAGGTATAAAATGATCAGTGACTTCACAAAACACACCCCAAATGAAGATGTTTAAATGTAAGGCGCGTCGACAACTGAGGTAATTTGGCGCCTGTATTAGATTATATCTTAGTATAAAGATCTGCTTCTTGGTATCAGAATTTCATTTAGTGGTCTTCGTAGATTGTATTTAGATCTAATGTAAATATAATCATGAGACAAAATATGCTTTATTGTAAGTGTTGTGCGATGTATTTAACAGGTGGGTATCGGGTCATGTTTGAGAAGTTAAGCATGAGTAAGATGTGTATGTCCCGTAGCTATTCTCCTCCATGTGACATTTTCTCTTCTCCTCAATCTCTAAAGATGCAAGGGTGGGTATACATTTAATTTCGATTCCCAAAGTATGGTGACTTTATTTATGACACAGCCAGTTCCTCTCTAAAAAGATCACTGAAGGTCATTCAAAACCATGCATTAAGATTATCCACGGGAGCATACAGAACAACTCCAGTTCCTAGCTTACAAGTAATTGCATCAATATTACCTCTATCCTTACAAAGACAATTTTCCCTGATGCGTTTCTACTCCACTTCACTTTTCAGAACCCATGCAGCAAGATCACTAGATCTACAAAATATCTCACAAAAATCGTATAGTCCTAATACAATACAATCTAGAATTAAAACTTTTCTTTCTACTCAAGACACTAAATTTGACACCCCCGTCACATCAAGATATTTAATATTCCCACCATGGACAAACAGTTCACTTAAAATTGATCTGTCTCACTAAATACAAAAAGGATTCTACCTCACCAATAATATTAAAATCATTATTCATTCAAACAATACAGGAAAAATATAAAAATTTTACTCAATATTACACCGATGAATCTAAATCCAAATTGGGAACTGGTACAGCGGTAATTTCTCCTATATCCAAATCAAAATACAAATTAAACAACATATCATCGATCTTTACAGCTGAACCGTTAGCCATAAGAGAAGCCATCAGATCAGCGATATCCAACAAAAATAAAAATATTTTAATCATCTCAGATTCACTGAGTTCTCTACAATCCATTAATGCATCTAAAACGTCTATACCCTTAATCCTGGACATAATGAACCTCGTACAAATATGCAATGTCCGCTTAATACAAATTGTGTTTCTTTGGTCTCCCAGCCATGTCAACATAAAAGGCAATGACTTAGCGGATACAAATGCAAAATCAGCAATCACATCAGGGAAAATCGAAGAAAACAAAATTCTATCACCATCAGATCTAATCTCTCATTTTCATAAATCCATAAAAAATATGTTCCAACTTTCATGGGATCTACAAGATGAGACACCCCAAATGAGTTTTCAACAAAGTTTGTTTCCAATCTTTACTGAAAACTGATGACCTATAAATTATTAAAGGTAATGCACTCGTGATAATTTTCGTTCAATCTACATCCCGTGGAGAATATCCAGAATTTTTTGATAAGTACTTTTCGAGATAAGGCGGATGGACAGCGATTTTTCACGATTTTTTAAAAACAATACAAAGAATATATACATATATATATATATATATATATATATATATATATATATATATATATATATATATATATATATATATATATTACTCGTATTTTCACAAGCTTTCATTTGACACCACACTCGATGACCTAGTAAAAAAAATTTTTTTTCACTTCCGATTTCACCCCCCAAAACTAACCCCTTAAGTGAAAATTTAACTTTCAAAACTACATGGTTCTAATGAGGCCATCAATTCCTATATTATTACCAAATTTTAACTTTCTATGGCAAATAGTTTCGGAGAAAATCTGGTGTGACAGACGGACAGACACCGAAGTCATCTTATAAGTGTTCCGTACGGAACACTAACAAATAAAATTTAAAACAGCGGGAATTTAAATAATTACTAGATAAATAAGATTTTTTAATTAAATAAACATAAAAAAATGTAGTTTTTCTTGTTTTTAGTGTTCCGTACGGAACACTTATGGGATTACTTCGGTGTCTGTCACATCCGATTTTTTCAGAACTTATTTGACGTAGAAAGCTGAAATTTGGCACCAATGTAGGAACTGATGGCCAAATCAGAGCTGTGTAGTTTTGAAAGGCAAATTTTGACTTTAAGGATTAGTTTTGGGGTGTGAAACCGGCATTGAAAAAACAAAATTTACCAGGTTATCGAGTGGGGTGTCAAATGAAAAGTGGTGAAAACACAAATTCAAAAATATATAAGATGTAATACTTGCACACTTTGTATTATTTAAAAAAAAATGGCCAAAAACCCCCGTCCCCCGCCCTATCTCGGAAAGTACTGATCAGAAAATGTTGAAAAAATTCTGGAATATTCTTTATATAGTGTAGATTGAGCGAAAATTATCACGAGCGCATTTCGTTTAATAATTTATCTAGTATATGGGTGATGAAATCGAAAGTGAAAAACAAGAAATTACCAAGTCATCGAGTGGTGTGAAAACACGAGTTCAAAAATAACACGTACACAGGTTTTTGTTCTCACACATAGATGTCTCCCTTTTCGAAAATCCATATGATTTTTAGGAAGTACCATCTTTCAAACGATACGTGTCAAAATTTCATGACATTTCGACGATTATTTTACAAGTTGAAGGAACTAAGAAAGGAGAACGAAGTATTAAAAGAGGAAAATAAGATAATTAGAGAAAACATGAGAAGTATGGATTTGAAGATGAGTAGGCTGGAAAAAGACAACGTAAGGAATAATATAGTAATATCGGGAATGAGATTTGAAGTCAATAGCGAACCAGATCTGAAAATAGGTGTAGAACATTTTATGAAGAGGAGTATGGACACAAAAGTACAGATTAAAGATGTGATAAAAATAGGAGCGACTATATCCAAGATAGAACTTGGAAACACGAGAGATAAAGAAGCTGTGATGAAAAATAAAAACAAAACTGAGAAACCTAAGAGTTTACATAAACAACAATTTAACAAAACATGAACGGGAAATTCAAAAGAAATTGAAACATATAGCAGAGAACGAGAGAAAGAATGGAAAAAGAGTGAAAATAGGATATCAAAAAATCATAATCGAAGGAAGAGAATATAAATGGGACAGTGAAGAAGAAGAACTGAAAGAATAAACAAAGAATACTACGACCATCACATCAAAAACTGAGAAAAGGGAGAGAGATAGGTAGATTGACGATGACCCTGGCAAAGATAAAGGACAAGGAAGAGAGAACTAATGAAAGGAATACAAATAAGAAGATAATCAAAGAAATAGACAGGAAGAAAGAAATGGGAAATAATTATCGAGTTATTAGATTGAGAACACGGAATAATAGCGGTATAAACGGAAAAGAGGATGAACTGACAGAAGAACAACAAATGTACTATGTATGTAGGAATCACAGAAACAGAAAGGAAAGGAAATGGGCGCAAAAAACTAGAAGGAAATGCCATAAAAGAAGAAAACAAAATTATGGAAATATGCAGGGAATACTATAAATAACTATCAGATGAGAATGACATGGCATACAAAAATCAACATAGAGATATAATACCGGAACAAGATACAGAACTCACACAAACAGAAGAAATAAAAGAGGCAATCGGCAATTTAAACGGGATAGAAAAATATAGAAGGAAATATGGAAAAGAAAAATATAGAATAACTCAACTACATGGGCCTTACACCCCCAAAAAAAAGGGTAGAACGGCATAAGGATTAAGTAAGTAAGTACTTTTGATATTTTTAAAATAATGGAAGAAATTGAATTTCGGGTGTTGATTAAACCCTGTTTTTTGATGGGAAAAAATACAGTTCAGGCAAAGCAATGGCTTGATTAGCGTTACGGGGACCCTGCCCCTGGAAAATCACTCGTCGTTTACTGGTATGCTGAATTTAAACGCGGTCGTACAGACCCAAATGATGCTGAAGGCTCTGGACGCCCAAACGAGGTGGTTACTCCGGAAAACACTAGAAAAATCCACAAAATTGTTTTGGATGACCGTAAAGTGGAATTGCGTGAGATAGCTGATACCCTAAAGATATAAAAAGAACGTGTTGGTCATATTTTACATGAACATTTGGGCATGAGAAAGCTCTGTTCGAGATGGGTACCGCGTTTGCTCACAGTGGACTAAAAACAATAACGTGTTGCTGATTCTCAGCGCTGTTTGGACTTGTTTAAACGCAATAAAAAGGCTTTGTTCATGCGCTATGTAACAATGGATGAAACATGGATCACCACTACACACCGGAATCAAAGCGGCGGTCAGCTGAGTGGACAGCAGCCGGTGAAAGCCACCCGAAGCGACCAAAGATACAACAGTCGGCTGGGAAGGTTTTTGGCCTCTGTATTTCATAATGCGCATGGAATTTTCATCGACTATGCTGAGAAGGGAAAAACCATCAATAGCGAATATTATATAAAGTCATTGGTGCGTTTGCAGGCAGAAATCGCAAAGAAACGTCCCCAAATCAACAAGAAAAAAGTGCTCTTTCATCAAGACAATGCACCGGGTCACAAGTCAATGGTTACGATGGCAAAATTACACAAATTGAAGTTCGAATTGCTTTCTCATCCGCCGTATTCTCCGGATTTGGCCCCCATGCTCGCGGGAAAGAGTGAAGAAGTTATCGCCGAGACTAGGACCTATTTTGAAGGCAAAGACAAATCCTTCTACAGGAAAGATATAGAAATGTTAGAAAAGCCTTGGACTAATTGTATCGCTCTTGAAGGAAACTATGTTGCTGAATAAAGTCGAATTTTGCAAAAAAAAAAATGTTTTCAGTCGCTAGACCTAAAACTTTTCAGCTTACGTGACGTAATACTAGTACGTACGCTTTTCTTTGTATAAATTACCAAAAATCGACGTCCCCCCCTTATCTGGAAGAGTACTGATCACTTTATACCTCTGTAATAATTTTTTTTTATTTAAAAAAGAGTTACAGTACAGAACACTAATTGCCCAAATCCAACCAGTTTTTCTTTTTTACTTCATCATAAATACGAGTACATCGTTTTTAGACAAACTTTAATAGGTAAATAAATAGACTATAACGTGACTTACCATATTTTATTATCATATTGTATCGTATTTCGAAATCATTACATATTAAATTCGTTTGTGTATCCCTCTTTAATCTTTTAGTCTTTTGTATGAAACATCACACAGAGAAAAATTCCAATTAAAAAGAGACCAGTAAAATAAACGTTGCTGAAGTTTGTTTTTATAGTTTCACTATACTTGTATATTTTAATTTTATATAATGACATTACCTCTTTGTGTTTTTGATTATAATTTTTAAATAAAAATTTCATTGTCATGGTCAATGTTATGATATTGTAAAAATAAAACTTTCTTTAAACATTTTATCCCTAAAATTTGTTTTATTTTATGATCGTTTTATGTTATGTCGTTAATTTATTATTTCATGCTTTTATAATTTTACATTTACAGTCGTCACTGTTAAAAAAAGATGAACAAAATAAAATATAATATATCACAGTAATATGTGCATATATATATATATATATATATATATATATATATATATATATATATATATATATATATATATATATATTTATATATATATATATATATATATATATATATATATATATATATATATATATATACATGTTTTTCTTTTTTCCTGACCGTTAATGAATAAATTTAGGATAGTTTTTTGTTCTTGGTCTTGCAGTCAATTTTTAATGAAACAAGTTTACTTTTGGTTAACGTTTCGGTTTATTTTATTTAAACCATCTTCAAAACTACAAGAAAGAAAAAATGTTTAAGATGTACAATTGATGATTAGTGTTGTTTTATACAGAAATATATATAAAGAATAAACATTAGTGTTTAATTATAGTTTTCCTACCTTATATCTAGTTGGATCTTTTGGTTTACATGTTAACAGTTTCACAGTTTTCGTAATACTAAATTTAAAAGGTTCACATATTTTATTTCACTATTTGTACAAGTAAAATGGGTAAATCCAAAATTTATTTATTGCTTTTATATTGTTGTTATTTTAATTGTTGTTAGTTTAGTACTTAGGTTTTATTAGGTTATTAAATCATTGTATACAATACTCAGACTTTCCGTGTCATTTCGATAATTTAAGGTGTTATTTGTTCTTCGTATATGTATCATTTCTTTTATGTTTCGTTTTTTATGATTATTTTCAAAGTCTAGGATTTGGACATTATTAAAATTGAAATTATACAATTCATCTAGGGCATGTATGGTTTTGGTTTGTGTTTCTTATGCTATTTTTATGTTCCGTTATTCGTCTCTTTAAATATTGTTTTGTTTGTCCAATGTATGTTTCTGGACAGTTCATGCAGTCTATTTTGTAGATTAAGTTTGTTTGTTCTGCTGTTGGTTTAAGTTTGGTGAAGATATTTTTTGAATTGTTAGCCGGTTTTTCTGCTATGTTGATGTTATGTGGTTTAAGGACTTTTTTGATCTTATTACTTAATTCAGGAATGTATGGTATGGAAATATAATTTTTCTTAATTTCATTGTTACTTTGTTTAGATTTTTTATGATTATTGTATACTTTATTTATTCGGTTTTTAGTGTTCCGCACGGAACACTTATAAGATCACTTCGGTGTCTGTCTGTCTGTCTGTCTGTCACACCCGATTTTCTCCGAAACTATTTGACATAGAAAGGTGAAATTTGGCAATAATATAGGAATTGATGGCCTCATCAGAGCCATGTAGTTTCGAGAATTAAATTTTGACTTAAGGGGTTAGTTTTGGGGGTGAAGTCGGAAGTGAAAAAAAAATTTTTTTACTAGGTCATCGAGTGTGGTGTCAAATGAAAGCTTGTGAAAACGCGAGTAAAATATATATATATATATATATATATATATATATATATATATATATATATAATATTACACTTGCGCGCACTTTTCTTTGTATTATTTTTAAAAATTCGCGAAAAATCGCTGTCCCGGGCCTTATCTCGAAAAGTACTTATCAAAAAATTTCGAAAAAATTCTGGAATATTCTCCACGGGGTGTAGATTGAACGAAAATTATCACGAGTGCATTACCTTTAATAATTTATATGGTATAAAAAAAAACAAAAATTTCAAGGTCATCAGATTTCAGTAAAGATTGGAAACAAACTTTGTTGAAAATTCATTTGGGGTGTGTTTTGTGAAGTCACTGATCATTTTATACCACCGTAACATAAATTTTGACTTAAGGGGTTCGTTTTGAGGGGTGAAATCGGAAGTGAAACAAATTTTTTTTTACTAGGTCATCGAGTGTGAAAACACGAGTAAAAAATATATATGTAATGTAATACTTGCGCACATTTTTCTTCGTATTACTTTTAAAAAATCGCTGTCCCCTACCTTATCTCGAAAAGTACTGATCAAAAAATTTTGAAAAAATTCTGGAATATTCTCCACGGGGTATAGATTGAACGAAAATTATCACGAGTGCATTACCTTTAATAATTTATTTGGTATATAAAAAAAAAAAAAAATTTCAAGGTCACCAGTTTTCAGTAAAGATTGGAAACAAACTTTGTTGAAAACTCATTTGGGGTGTGTTTTGTGAAGTCACTGATCATTTTATACCACCCTTAAAAACAATCAACGTACGGAACACTAATTGTGCAAGTTCAACTTGCACTTGACCGGTTTTTTTATATTTTTCTGGTGGGAATGAATTATAATTTAAATATCTACCTGACCATACAGGTTTGGTATACCAATTTGTTTTTATGTTTCCTTTATCATCATATCTAATATTTATGTCTAAAAAGTTTATTGATTTGTTTATTTCTTTTTCGTATGTAAACTTAAGTCTTTCGTGGAATGAGTTGAATTTGTTTAGCCTGTATTGAAGTTTCGTTTCTAAGATACAAAGAATACAATCATCTACAAACCTTTTAAAAAAATAAGGTTTGTAGTCGAGAGTTTTTATAATATTTTCCTCTACATGTTCCATTACGAGATTTGCTATAGTAGCTGAAATTGGTGATCCCATAGCTACACCATAAATTTGTGAGTAGAATTGGTTATTATATTGGAAAAATGTAGAGTTTAAACAAAGTTTTGTTGCCTCGATAAATTCCTTTTCCGGGATGTTAGTGAAGTTTTTTATTATATTCCATTTATCTTTTATACTTTTTATGGCAAGTTCTATTGGTATATTTGTGTATAAAGAGACGACATCAAAGGAAACGAGTATGTGCCTGTTTGGAATTTTTTTGTTATCTTTTATTGTTTTATGGAAATCCCATGAATCTTTAATATGATATTCGTTTTTGCCAAGAACATTGCATAGCGTATTAGAAAGGTATTTAGACAAATTATAAGTGGCTGAACCAATTGTACTAACAATTGGTCGAAGTGGTATGTTGTTTTTATGCAGTTTAGGTTATATATGGTGGTCCACTATGGCTGATTAGTTTGTTTTTTAATGTTTTGTCTATGTACTTTTTCTTAAGCATGTTATTTAGTATTAATTGTATTTTATTTGTCAGATTATGGGATTCTTTTTTGTAGGTTGATGAATCGTTTAGAATTTTACCTGTACAAGTAGTGAAATAAAATATGTGAACCTTTTAAATTTAGTATTACGAAAACTGTGAAACTGTTAACATGTAAACCAAAAGCTCCAACTAGATATAAGGTAGGAAAACTATAATTAAACACTAATATTTATTCTTTATATATATTTCTGTATAAAACAACACTAATCATCAATTGTATATCTTAAACATTTTTTCTTTCTTGTAGTTCTGAAGATGGTTTATATGACTGGTAGGTAGATACGGTTTAGGTTATTTACATCTGTTTTTTCGTTTATTGCAGTGGGTGTCAACCGAATATGAACGGATTCGAGAATTTCTCTTTTTTTTTGTATTTATTTCGGTGTTGATAATTATGATGTTTTTGAAATCAAAGGTATGGCTTTTATTTATTTCATGATTCGTGAGGGCTGTACAATTTTTTTTTGTCGTATTTATGGCCTTTGATTCTATTTTCTAGATATTGGCTTGTTTGCCCGACATATATTCCTTCGCAGTTATTACATTTGATTTCGTAGACTATGTTACTTTTTTTATTATTTGGGGTTTTGGTTTTAAGCCTGAAAAAACTGGATGAGAGCAGATTATATGATTTATGACATAACCGGATTTTGTAGTTTTCAAAAAGTTTTTTGAGTGGTTGAGATAGGCCATTTATAAACGGTAGTGCAATATATGTTTTATGGTTGTTGTTGGATGGTTTTTTACTTATTGGGGTATTGTAAAAGTTATGTATTCGTTGTTTGAAGATTTTGTTTATAAGGTACATCGGATATTTATTAAGTGTTAATGCTTCTTTAGCTTTAGTTATTGCACTCTCTCTGTATTCTGTGTCAGAAAGCTTGATTGCTCTATCTGCTAGACCTATGATTACAGATTTTTTTTGCGAATTCGGGTGGTGTGATTCATAATTAAGGTATCTAGAAGACCATGTATTTTTAGTGTACCATTCAGTTTTTATATTTTCATTATTGTGGTGTAGTTACATCTAAGAAATTTATCTTATTGTTGTCTTCTGTTTCGATGTGAATTGAATGTTTCTGTGGTATCCGTTGAATTTTTGTATGATATAATTAATTTGGTTTTTGGGTATAGCGGTCAAGCAATCATCAACGTATCTGTAAAAAAATGGAATGTTGAAGTTTAATTTTGGTATGATATCACTTTCTAAGTCTTCCATTACTAATTGTGCAATTACGCTGGAAATAGATGCTCCCATTGCACACCCATCTATTTGTTCGTAAATTTTGTTTTCGTATTGGAAATACATCGATTTTAGAATAAGTTCTGTTGCGTTTATAAATTCACTCATAGGGATGTCGGTGAATTGTTTAATTTTATCCCAGTTTTTCTTAATGGTTTTAACGGCTAATGCTATGGGTATACTGGTATATAGTGATATGACGTCAAGTGATATTAAGATGTAATTATTTGGAAGTTTTATGTTTTTAAGTTTATCTTTAAATTGGAAAGAATCTTTAATGTAGTGGTCATTTTTATATAAGATTTTGTGTAAGATATCTTTCAAGTGTTTGGAAAGTGAAACATATGGATATTGGATACATGATACAATGTGTCGTAATGGGACATTTTCTTTATGGAGTTTAAGAAGACCGTATATTTTTGGTGGAACTGCATTTCGAATTTTCAGTGATTTGGCGGTGTTGGGGGATATATATTGTTTTTGTTCCCATCGATCAATTAGTTTATTGTTATTTTTTTGGGTATACATTTGTTGGGTCTAATTTAATTTGTTTATAGGTTTTATCATTTAAT
Organism: Pachyrhynchus sulphureomaculatus; assembly: GCA_019049505.1. NCBI lineage: Eukaryota > Metazoa > Arthropoda > Insecta > Coleoptera > Curculionidae > Pachyrhynchus > Pachyrhynchus sulphureomaculatus. The sequence goes on along the minus strand of CM032450.1, from coordinate 42,791,236 downwards.
AAATTTTCCATTTTGTTTTGATAATCATTTGATTTCATAATAACTGTTTTGTTGGTTTTATCTGCTCTTAATATATATATATATATATATATATATATATATATATATATATATATATATATATATATATATATATATATATATATATAGATATATGTATATAGATTTTCTACAGCTGACGCTGTCTTCCTTCTCTCAGCCTTTGATTCCATCCGTTTCTATCTTCCCAGTCTCCATCTGTTAGACCCCTGTCCTCCATAGCCTCGTCCACATCGTCTCTCCACGATCGTCTGGGTCTTCCTCTTTTTCTTCTCCCTATAGGGCTCCACTCCGTTATTTTCTTTATTCACCTATTATCTTCGCTTCGTCTTATGTGTCCATACCATTTTAATCGTTTTTCTTCAATGGTAATTATTGCGTTCTCTTTGATGTTCATTCTGCTTCTTATTTCTTCATTGGTTATTCTCTCCATACGTGTCACTCTACAACATCTTCTCCAATACTCCATCTCTACCGCGTTAATTTTAGATTTATTTCTTTTGTTGATCGTCCATGTTTCTGATCCGTATGTCATTATGCTTTGTGTTATTGATTTGTATATGCGTGTTTTGTTTCTCTTTGTAATGTGCTTGTCCCACAGGATCGAATTTAATTGTCTTATGCATGTTCGCGTTTGTCCTAATCTAGCTTTAATCTCTTCTTTTGATGTTGCGTTTTTTGAAATGATGGTTCCTAGATATTTAAATCTATCGGTTCCTTTGATTATTGTTTTGTTATCTACTTCTAGATTCTCTACGTTTCCCTCCTTTGTTGTTAGATATTCCGGTTTATCAAAGTTTATTGCTAATCCTGCTTTAGTGTATTCTTCTTTCAGTTTTCTTGCCATATAACTGAGGTCTTCCTCATCTTGCGCTATGATTACTTGGTCGTCTGCGAAACTTAGATTATATAAGTAATCTTCTCGTATTGGGACTCCCATTCCACTACATTTTTGCTTCCATTTTTTTAATGTTTGTTCGAGGTATATTTTGAATAGTGTTGGGGATGTAGAGCATCCTTGGCCTTTTGATGTTTGGAGTCTCTTCCCTATTTTATGTCCTATTTTTATGTTAACTGTGTTGTTTTCGTAGAGAGCTTTTACTGCGTATATTAGTTCTTTGTCAATGCCTATTTCTTTCATTGCGTTCCATAATCTTTGTCTTGGTACTGAGTCATAGGCCTTTCTTATATCTATGAAGGCTAGATGAACTTCTCTATTCTTTGCCAGTTTTTTTTTCCACCGTTTGTTTTATAGTGTATATGTGGTCTATACATGATGTTCCGGCCATAAAGCCTGCTTGGTCTTCTCCAATTTTTCCTTTTATATATTCCTCCATGATATTTTTAATAATTTTTCCATACAAACGTCCCATACTCGATATTATGCTTAGGCCTCTATAGTTTGTGCATTTTCTGCGTCTCCCTTTTTAAATATGGATACTATATAAGCTTTTGACCATTCCTCTGGTATTTTTTCTCCATTTATTGCTCTGTGAAACATGTTTCTCAGCATTCGATGTAATTTATTAAACCTGTACTTAATCATTTCATTTACCACACCCCCAGGCCCTGCAGATTTGTTATTTTTGAGTGTTTTTATTGTCTTCTTTACTTCTTCATAGCTTAGTTCTATCTCTTTTATTTCCTTATTCCGTTCTTCTTCAGGGTTCTCTTCTTGGAATTCTTGTCTATCTTTTGTTAGCAGCTTCTTATAATATTCTTCCCACTCGCTTTCTGGGATGTACTCTATATACGTCTTCTCTCTATTAGTCCCTAATGCTTTAATTATTCTCCATGACTCTGTACTTCTAGTTCCTCCTATATACTCTTCTACATGTTCGCACGATTTTTCCCATCTCTCGTTCTTTTCTTTGTTTATCATCCTCCTCGTTTCTGCATTTTTCTTTTTATATTTCTGTAGATCTTCTTCTGATTTGTATGTTACATTCCTGGTGGAATTTTGCAGGCAGTTCCCAAGGTTCCGCTTGGCATTTCCAATGCTGACTCGTCAAAGTTCAGTGACTTACTGGCTTAAGTAACAAGTAAGCCCGTAAACTCCGACGAGTCCGCATTATGCGAAAGTAAGACCTTGGCGAGACGTCTGCAAAATTCCACCCGGAATGATAAATAAATGCTAATGGGATAATTGTGATTGTGGTACGTCCGAATGCCCATCTACTATAGATAATTCCATTCTATTTATTTTGAAATTCTACAACTTTGCAAATATGATTTAATATCTGAATAACTATATTTAAATAAAACAGATTTAAATAATATAATAAGCTTCCACAGTCCCTAGTAATTTAACTTAATTAATGCGGAAATAATCCATTTACGTCAGCATTCCGCTTGGACAGACACAGTTTTCAACTTTTTGGCTTTATTAATTCGTTTAATTATTTAATGCATTTTACGTTTAGTATTTCAAATTTTTTGGAATTCTGTGTAAAAAGTACAAAAATAGTTATAAATTTTAATGTATCTATAAGTTCCATAAAAACTGGGAAAAGGGCTCCAAAATTAAAGTAAATAAAAAAAAAATTAAAGGAGCTGCAACTTTATCAAAATATTTTCAAAGACGACCTAATGTTTTTAGTGGTTTATCACCTGTTACATCTTTATTTTATGAACTAGTTTACTTTTAAGTAGTTACCTTCCTTTTAGACTTAAGCGTTAGAACAGCGTTACAAGCTGAGCGTGTAAAAGTCTCGCAATTAAGCTCTTCTCACCTTTAAGTCCCATATTCATCTTTTTTTATGGATCTAGCACACGTGCTACAGGGAAGTCCCTAAAGTGCTCTCTCTTAACTACAAATATTAAACTGAGGTAAATTTTAGCATAGAATCACAAAGCCTATTTTTCATTGACAATCATGCATTCATAATTGATAAAATTTTTAAATAACCTACGAGAAAACAATTAATAAACGATACAATTTTCGGGTCTCCCTATGCTAGGTACCCTAAAAATGCAATGCAATATATACGAAATAACCATTTTAACTCCCCCCCTTATCCTTTTAACTTATAAGCAATAAACAGTAGCACGACAGTATTGAAAATGTACAAAATTTTCAGTCCCCACCTCTTTTACCCTGTTCCCCTTTAGTGACATCGTGAACAATAGATAGTTTATATTCCTACTTCAAATATTAAATGTGCACCAATCTTGAAATAGACATCATTTCGTTAGAGACTGACTTATCATGCTAAGAGAAACAGAGAAATAAACTAATAGAAATGGGTTGGTGGTGATCCAGCAACCTTGAAACGACGTGAGAGAATTTAAAAATCTCACAGGGTCGTTTTTTTAATGTCCCTCTGTCTGTCTGTAACGCCCGATTTTCTCCGGTCATCGAGTGGGGTGTCAAATGAAAGCTTGTAAAAAGACGAGTTCAAAAATATATATAATGTAATACTTGCGCACAATTCTCTTTGTATTATTTTTTAAAAAGTTCGAAAAATCGCTGTCCTTATCTCTAAAAGTACTGATCAAAAAATTTTGAAAAATTCAGGGTGTAGATTGAACGAAAATTGTCACGAGTGCATTACCTTTAATAACACAGGGCAACAAAAAAATATTTTTGTTTTGGTGCCTGGGATTTTAGAGCTGATTTTAACTATATTTGGGACGCTAAATCTATACATGCAATCCGTTTTTCTCTATCAGCTCTACTTTTTTAGATACATCAACTTATCTACCAATGTGGTTTTTATTCAGTATATTCATTTATGAGAGTTCTAAAATTATTATATATTCATTAATGTAGGTACAATGGTTTTATTGTCAGTCTGTAATTGAGTAAATTCCAGGTAAATCTATAAATAGTGGAACCATTGCCTATCAGGTACCTGAACTGACCCTTTTAATCACCTAACTCGGGTAAGTCTCGTCAGTTTGTGCGTTCTTACTAATGAGAGTAGATCGAATTCGGCGTGTTATTTTATGTTAAGAAAAGAGTGTTTTTGTGTTATTGAACAGAATTAAAATGAGTTCAGGTTCCAGTTCAAGAAGAAGTTGTGTAAATCAACCTGATGTGTTTTGCTATATATGCGGAGAATACATGTTTCAACAAAACAGACAAACTATTACTGACTTTGTAAAGCGAGCGTATCTTGGATACTTTGGAGTTAAGCTTGGTGATCAGGACAAAACGTGGGCCCCGCATCTCGTATGTAAAACTTGTACAGAGCATTTACGGCAGTGGACTACCGGGAAAAGAAAATGTCTAAAATTCGGCGTACCAATGGTTTGGAGAGAACCAAAAAACCACTTCAATGATTGTTATTTCTGTTTAGTAAATACTAATGGAATCAATCGAAATAACCGCAGTAAGTGGACTTATCCCAATTTAGACTCGGCAATACGCCCTATCCCGCACTCAGATGAAATACCGATTCCAACATTTCATCAGCTACCACATATCTCTGATGACGAATATTTTCCTTCTGATCGCTCTTCTGATGCTAATAAAAGTTCTGATGCTAATGAAACTAACAGTGACTATGAGGGGACGTCATCAGTTCCTCAACGCTTCAATCAAAATGAATTAAATGATCTCACCAGGGATCTCAATTTATCGAAAAAAGCTTCTGAAGTACTGGCTTCTAGGTTGAACGACAAGGAACAAGGAACCAAAATTACCTTTTACCGTACAAGAGAAAAAGATCTGCTACCATTCTTTTCTCAAGAAGACAATCTTGTATTTTGTCACGAAATTAGGGGACTCATGAAAGAAATGGGACTTTCTGAATATATTCCAGATGATTGGCGCCTATTTATTGACAGTTCAAAGCGAAGTTTAAAATGTGTCCTTCTACATAATGGGAATAAATATGGTTCAATACCACTAGCTCACTCAACGAAACTGAAAGAAGAATATAATACCATAGCTTTGGTCTTGCAGAAGATAAAGTATTACGAACATCAATGGATGATTTGTGTAGACTTAAAATGGTAAACTTTCTTCTTGGGCAGCAAAGTGGTTACACGAAATATCCGTGTTTCTTGTGCCTCTGGGATAGTAGGGACAAAACACACCACTGGGTTAGAAAAGATTGACCTCAGAGAGAAAACATGGACGTTGGGGAAAAGAATGTCATTAACGACGCTTTGGTTGAAAGAGAAAAATTCATACTTCCTCCGTTACATATAAAGTTGGGCTTAATGAAGCAATTTGTAAAGGCTCTTGATAAGAATGGGTCTTGTTTTGCATATATAGGGGTAAAAATGCATCAGTTGAGCACAGAAAAACTCAAAGCAGGGATATTTGACGGCCCACAAATAAGACAATTAATTAAGGATCCTGCCTTCATAAATTCGATGAATCAAGTTGAATGAGAAGCTTGGACATCATTTGTTGCAGTTGTAGAAAATTTTCTAGGCAAACATAAAGCTCAAAACTATGCTGAAATGGTTAACAAGATGCTTAATAGTTTCAAATCCTTAGGGTGCAATATGAGTATTAAAATACACTATTTACACAGCCACTTAAACCGTTTTCCAGAAAATTTAGGAGACATGAGTGAGGAACAAGGTGAAAGATTTCACCAAGATATTAAAGTTATGGAGGACCGCTACCAAGGAAGATGGGACATGCACATGATGGCAGATTACTGCTGGAGTTTAAAAAAAACATTCAAGAATGTCGCGGAAAAGAAGCTTTCCAAGTGTTGAGTGACTATTTCATTTCTTCAATGTTTTTTTTTGTTTGTAAGTACGACATAATATTGTATTTTGTATAACAAAAATAAAAATTTCGTATCTACTTTTGTTTACTACACTTACGGATTTGAGTTACAATAATGTAATTTATATTTCTCTAAAATTGTATATCTTAAAAATTTGAGCTCCTAGGTACAAATGAATATGTTATTTGAATTCAGGACATCAAATTGATATAGAATCAGTTCAAAAAACCTCGACACCAAAACAGCTGTTCCCCTGTGTAATTTATCTGGTACATAAACAAAAAAAATTTCAAGGGCATCAGTTTGCACTAAAGATCGGAAAAAAACTTTGTTGAAAACTCATTTGGAATGTATTTTGTGAAGTCACTGATCATTTTATACTTCCGTAAAGAAAATTTTTATTTTAAAAGCAATCAACGCACGGAACACTAATTGCGCAAGTTCAACTTGCATTTTCTCTGAGCTTTATCTTTACGAGGGACCAAACGTTTCCAATAGGGTTGTTCGGCGATTTGAGGGCCACTCTAGTATCTTATCGTGGGCACAAGTGAACCGCTTGGCGACGTGATGTTCGTCCAGCAAAAGTTTTTTCAACGTACGTTGGAATTTGACATCATGAGCACGAAGATGTTGTCGCATGATCTTATGGGACACATTCAAGCCCGATTTTCTTATTTTGCTGCTCCTTCATCCAGCAATGAGTTATCGGGGATACGTTTTTACTTGACCGACTGTACAAGTAAACATTATTAGCCCCTGGTATCTTAAAATATAAACAATTCAAAATAATGAAAAAAAAATAACACAATTTTCAGATTCCATTATGCCATATATGTAAAGCAACTATTCTATGCCTTTTTAACCTTGTATATGATTTCACATACTTCCACCTAGCGGCCATTTTATCCATATAGGCCTTCAGGTTTTAGATGTAGTTAGCAAATATAATCATATCTTCATCGTATAAATAATCTACATCTTTGAAAAGATGACTTGGTGGCTTTAATTCATTATCATTTGTTCAGTCTTAATTGTATGAACTAGATTATTCCTTGGTAATTGCTTGCTCTTTACATTTAGCTTTACTAGTTTAGTATGTACTCAGTATTACTAGTATTCACTCTTCTACCACTTCGATTTCACGTTCAGTTTTTGTTAGCATATTACTTGAGGAATCGTCTGTTACATCTTTATAATTTTATGTTAATTCTTTACTAGCGCTCTTGGATTTTTTGTAGCTTTTAGTAGTGTAAGGCCAGCCGACTCTCAGTTTATCGAGCAATTTGCTTTCTTTACTTTTGATTCTATTAACAATTCTATCAGCTTTAATAATATTAGGTCTTCATTGCGTTGTAACCTGAAATGGAGTCTTGTTGGAACATAAACCCCCAGTTGCTATTTTGTCCATCCAGAGCTTCACAATATAAACACCGTAACGGCACCCTCACTGCTCCCTACTACCACGAATTCCGTTGTTCTCTGGCGATCAAAACGCTTTTTATAGTTTGTCCTGTTAGATATTACGCCCTTTTGGTTACTATACTCCTTGAACTTTTCAGCTTTATTACCAACTTGTATCTTCTTGTAGCCAAACTTATGCGATGATGTTGGGGGTTGTTCAGCCGTCAGGAAGCGATTCAAATATTGCTGCCCTCCAATTATATTTTCGACTCATGCTGGATACAAGCCCCAATTGTTGATTTTTAGGTAATTCCTGGTTGATTTCCCTTGTCGGAAATCGTTTGTTACATCGAATTTGAAATCGAATCTTATCTGCAATAATGAGGATTAAAATCTCCAATTGACCTCCAGTGCCTTGTAAATTTCATAAGTTGCAAAACTGTGCTTCGGTATATAGAGAGCACATTTAAATAAAATAAATTTAAATAATAAATAAAACGTAAATAGTTCGTAGTAATTCCAGCTAAAATACAACATAAATGAAGATATCAACGTCAGCTTTACGCTTGAACTGACAAAACTTTCCACTGTTTGCATTTATTAATTCATTTACCTATTTAATGCATTTTCCGCTTAGTATTTCAAATTATCTTGAAGTATTTTGATGTATCGATAAGTTTCTGGGGAATATGATTTTAAAAATAATAATAATAAGAATAAAATAGAGGTTTAGGAAGAAGATCTGTCTAAGGTCTACTTGGTGTTTTTAGTGACTTATCACCTGTTACTTCTTAAATTTATAATCTAAATTATTTCTTACTACTTGCCTTCTTCTTAGATTTTGACATTACTAATTTGGGATGTAAATGGTTCATAATCAGGCACTTCTACCAAGCCAACCTCATCGTTTGATGATAATTTACTTGAAGAATCCATCTCATCTTTGTAATCTTTAGTTTTTTTGAGTAGTTCTCATAGATTCTTGTAGTTTTTGCAAGTGTAACATTAGCAGAATTTTCCACTAACTAAATTTATTATTCTACTTAGTATATATCACCACTACACCAAACACTTTATTTTTGCACTCGAGGCGCGTTTTAGCTAACCATGTTAGCTTCATCAGGAGCGATGATTGACTAAAGCTAAACTACAAATCTACCCTATTTATACTTGAATTACTCAGTAGAGGGAACTATAAGGAATAAGCCCTCTGTCTTTATTTAAACTACTTTTACGTTTTATAATTTCCATACTTTCGTAGGCGTTCAACAATCTCCTATCAGATACATTTTTAATTAATCTTAGATTATCTAGTGTTACAAAATGATCAGCTTCAAGGGCATGTTCGGCAATACTAGACTTTTCTGTTCTACTGTATTTTAAGTGTGCTAAATGTTCTTTAAATCATGTTTTAATTGACCTTTTAGTTTGTCCAACATACTTTTTGTCACAATCATTACAACTAATTTCATAAATTCCACTTTTCTCACAATTAGGAACCTTATCTTTGGGATTTCCTAAGATATTCCTCAGATTGTTTGATGACTTATAGATTAAGGTATATATATATATATATATATATATATATATATATATATATATATATATATATATATATATATATATATATATATGGTTTTGTTTTGGCTCTGGATAATTGTATCAACGAGGAAGCCTTTTCCAATCACCTATATTGAATATTAAATCCTAGCAGAGCACTTAGTTTTTTATATAGCACTTAAAACACCAAAATGCTTTTAAATGTAATATGTTAGCTAATAGCTATTTAATAAAATAGTTTTATGACTTTTTAGTCTATAAAAATGAAGGTTATCGCTTAAAAACCCCATATATTTATATAAAAAGTTATAAATGGTGTACTTATTACATTCATTTAACTATTTAGCGGGTTTTTACTTTCGTATTTTTAATTTACTAGAGTACTCGAAGCATATCTTTCCTTACGTAAAAGTAAATTATCTGTTGGACGTGGATACTATTTTGAATATGTTTTTGGTAACTAAAACATTATTTATAAATGTGTGTGAATTTAAATAACCAATAGCTGGTTTTATTTCAAGATTAATTCCTTTGTTGACAATCATACGGTCTCCAAAAATTGTTTAAAAGCAAAATAACGCTGTTTACAGTGCAGAGTTTGCTTTTTGCATCTTTTCGATATTTTAAACATACTTCACCATTTTAATCACTTCCGTTTTTCTTGTTGTGTAAGTCAAGACACCACTCTGGTTTTTTAGAATATTTTTTGGTGATGGTATGTACATATGTTCGCTATGTTTAAATTTTCGATTATTTTATTATAAATCCTTCAAATAATGGTAAAAATACAATTCTTTTATCATCCTTTTTTATCAGGGAGTACTTAAGCCTGTTCCAGTTATTTGATGATGTTTGTTCCAATACGCGCGTAGCTATAGTGGTAAGAGTAACTGTTTTATCGTTGACTCTTCCACAAATTAACAGACTACTTGTTTAAATCCATAATAGTACAACTAAAAAAAATAACTTGAGTATATTCCTGTCTTGGTGTCTAACGCTCTGACAAAAAGTGCTGGAAAGTTGGAATACATATTTCCAGTTTTTATTTGACGCTCTTCATGTAAGTTATAATATAAATTATACAATTCTTTTATGATCTTTTTTATCAGGGAGCCCTTAAGTCTTTCTCAGTTATTTATCCAAAACCAGATGATACTATAGCATCATCTGGTTTTGGTTCTAGTTTTCTAGCCTGAGTATAATGTAGAATAGCTTTCTTAAGGGGGGAGGTCTGTGTAAACGACCGTTTTTTTTTGTGAATCATTTATTGAGAAACTAATATTTATACAAAAAAGAAAAAGTACATAGAAAAGAACCACTTTTTGGCTTCAAAAATAGCCTCAACTTTTTAAAAATCCAAAATGGCGGACCATCAGCTTTTCAAAGTTGACTCCTTGAATTTGCGTGTAACTCCCAAGTCGCTATAGCATTAAAAAAATAATAAAAATTCATTAGAGTATGATTATACGCTTTGCATGAATTTAAATTTACCAAAAATAAAATCAAAAATTGCAAATTTGGGATCAAAAAATAATGTTTATAATTAACTTTTTATAATTTTTGTATATTCATTCAATGGTCAATCGGTTAATGAATATCTATATAAAATTTCAAGTGAATCCGTGAATTACTTTTTGAACTACATTGCACGGCGTGCGAAATTTTATGTTTTGAGAAAAACACGTTTAAAGTTTTTGGTAAAGCCTCCGTCGCTTTTAATTTCTTAGCCAATGCACTTGATCCAACTTCTTCTTTTTGCTCAATATATTATATATCCTTGGACTTACCTGAGTAATGCCGACAGCGAGGGCGACTTGAGCGATAATTAGGTTCATTTTTATCAATTTTTTGAGCCAATATTATAAACAAATGAAAAGCCCAACACGTGAAGCGACTGAACCAATCAAAGACGGTATTTTTCATGACACGACAGGTGCATTTAGAGTTCGAATTTCGCTTTAAAACTTGGTGAGGATATTCCTCTTTTTATGAAAAAAAAATTCGGTTTTCCTTTATGAGTTGACACATAGTCCTCGCTTCCATTGCGCATACACATCTACAAAAATTACATTGCGATCGCACAGATTTCGCTTCTTACCATGATGGACTACGTTGACGGATTATGGCCAGGGAGTTTCTGCGATCAGATCCTGTCATTTTAAAGAATTATTCTACGATGAACTCTCTTTCATCTGTGAAAACGGTATTTTTAGTGTTCCGTACGGAACACTTATAAGATCACTTCGGTGTCTGTCTGTCTGTCTGTCTGTCTGTCTGTCTGTCTGTCTGTCTGTCTGTCTGTCTGTCTGTCTGTCTGTCTGTCTGTCTGTCTGTCTGTCTGTCTGTCTGTCTGTCTGTCTGTCTGTCTGTCTGTCTGTCTGTCTGTCTGTCTGTCTGTCTGTCTGTCTGTCTGTCTGTCTGTCTGTCTGTCTGTCTGTCTGTCTGTCTGTCTGTCTGTCTGTCTGTCTGTCTGTCTGTCTGTCTGTCTGTCTGTCTGTCTGTCTGTCTGTCACACCCGATTTTCTCCGAAACTGTTTGACATAGAAAGGTGAAATTTGGTAATAATATAGGAATTGATGGCCTCATGAGAGCCATGTAGTTTTGAGAATTAAATTTTGACTTAAGGGGTTAGTTTTGGGGGGTGAAGTCGGAAGTGAAAAAAAAATTTTTTTACTAGGTCATCGAGTGTGATGTCAAATGAAAGCTTGTGAAAACACGAGTAAAAAAATATATATATAATATTATACTTGCGCGCACTTTTCTTTGTATTATTTTTAAAAATTCGCGAAAAATCGCTGTCCCGGGCCTTATCTGGAAAAGTACTTATCAAAAAATTTCGAAAAAATTCTGGAATATTCTCCACGGGGTGTAGATTGAACAAAAATTATCACGAGTGCATTACCTTTAATAATTTATATGGTATATAAAAAAAAAACAAAAATTTCAAGGTCATCAGATTTCAGTAATGATTGAAAACAAACTTTGTTGAAAACTCATTTGGGGTGTGTTTTGTGAAGTCACTGATCATTTTATACCACCGTAACATAAATTTTGACTTAAGGGGTTTGTTATGAGGGGTGAAATCGGAAGTGAAAATTTTTTTTTTTTACTAGGTCATCGAGTGTGGTGTCAAATGAAAGCTTGTGAAAACACGAGTAAAAAATATATATATAATGTAATCCTTGCGCACACTTTTCTTCGTATTACTTTTAAAAAATCGCTGTCCCCTACCTTATCTCGAAAAGTACTGATCAAAAAAGTTTGAAAAAATTCTGGAATATTCTCCACGGGGTATAGATTGAACGAAAATTATCACGAGTGCATTACCTTTAATAATTTATTTGATATATAAAAAAAAAAATTCAAAGTCACCAGTTTTTAGTAAAGATTGGAAACAAACTTTGTTGAAAACTCATTTGGGGTGTGTTTTGTGAAGTCACTGATCATTTTATACCACCCCATCAACGTACGGAACACTAATTGTGCAAGTTCAACTTGCACTTGACCGTTTTTTTTTTTTATTTTAAATTTCAAGTGACAATAATTCCAAAACAGTTCAATTTAGATATATGGTATGTTAGACAAATCATATCTAGAATTTTTAGTAGGACTCAAAAATAAAATAATATACAGGGCTTTCCATTTAAAAAAATCAACATGGCGTAATTTCTTCGAGCTGACAGTTCAAAACATTTTACTGTCAATGTCAGCATGTGCGCCGTATAACACCCTATAACTTTTATTTAAACATTTCTTTGAAACACAGATTAATAAATGCTGCGGAATCATTATTCCATAAATATGGAGCATCCTGTATATGAATATATATTTTATTTTAATTTTATAATAATGTATTTATTCTTATTTCAACATCAATTTTTTGATACTGAAAAGGTAAATAAGTAAGCAAATAATTCGTTATTTTCACCAAATCAAAAGTTAATACCAAAATCCGTATTAGTTTTTTAGTGTTCCGTACGGAACACTTATAAGATCACTTCGGTGTCTGTCCGTCTGTCTGTCCGTCTGTCCGTCTGTCACACCCGATTTTCTCCGAAACTATTTGTCATAGAAAGTTGAAATTTGGTAGTAATATAGGAATTGATGGCCTCATCAGAGCCATGTAGTTTTGAAAGTTCAATTTTGACTTAAGGGGTTAGTTTTGGGGGGTGAAATCGGAAGTGAAAAAAAAAATTTTTTACTAGGTAATCGAGTGTGGTGTCAAATGAAAGCTTGTGAAAACACGAGTAAAAAATATATATATAATATAATACTTGCGCGCACTTTTCTTTGTATTATTTTTAAAAAATCGCGAAAAAACGCTGTCCACCCGCCTTATCTCGGAAAGTACTTATCAAAAAATTTTGAAAAAATTCTGGAATATTCTCCACGGGGTGTAGATTGAACGAAAATTATCACGAGTGCATTACCTGTAATAATTTATCTGGTATATAAAAAAAACAGAAATTTCAAGGTCATCAATTTTCAGTAAAAATTGGAAATAAACTTTATTGAAACTTATTTGGGGTGTATTTTGTGAAGTCACTGATCATTTTATATCACCGTAAGATAAATTTTGACTTAAGGGATTCGTTTTGAGGGGTGAAATCGGAAGTGAAAAAAAAATTTTTTTACTAGATCATCGAGTGTGGTGTCAAATGAAAGATTGTGAAAACACGAGTAAAAAATATATATATAATGTAATACTTGCGCACACTTTTCTTCGTATTACTTTTAAAAAATCGTGAAAAATCGCTGTCGCCTACCTTATCTCGAAAAGTACTGATCAAAAAATTTTGAAAAAACCCTGGAATATTCTCCACGGGGTATAGATTGAACAAAAATTATCATTACCTTTAATAATTTATCTGGTATAGAAAAAAACCAAAATTTCAAGGTCACCAGTTTTCAGTAAAGATTGGAAATAAACTTTGTTGAAAACTTATTTGGAGTGTGTTTTGTGAAGTCACTGATCATTTTATATTACCGTAACATAAATTTAGACTGAGGGGTGAAATCGGAAGTGAAAAAAAAATTTTTTTACTAGGTCAACGAGTGTGGTGTCAAATGAAAGCTTGTGAAAACACGAATAAAAAATATATATATATAATGTAATACTTGCGCACACTTTTCTTCGTATTACTTTAAAAAATCGTAAAAAATCGCTGTCCCCTATCTTATCTCGAAAAGTACTGACCAAAAAATTTTGAAAAAATCCTGGAATATTCTCCACGGGGTATAGATTGAACGGAAATTATCATTACCTTTAATAATTTATCTTTTATAGAAAAAAAAACAAAATTTCAAGGTCACCAGTTTTCAGTAAAGATTGGAAACAAACTTTGTTGAAAACTCATTTGGGGTGTGTTTTGTGAAGTCACTGATTATTTTATACCACCCTAATAAAATTTTTTATTTTAAAAACAATCAACGTACGGAACACTAATTGTGCAAGTTCAACTTGCACTTGACCGGTTTTTTTTTAATTTTGAGTGGGCGCGCTGTAGGAGTTGACTATATCTTTGGAGTCGTACACGCTTATATTCATAAGCTGATTTTTCTTAATATATATATATATATATATATATATATATATATATATATATATATATATATATATATATATATATATATATACATCTATAATCATCAACCAGCGCTCTACGTCCACCCCTATAGAATTCCATCTCTGTTTATCCTGCGCAATCTGCAGCTCTTTAATACCACCTGACCAAACGTGTCGGTAGTCTCCTTCTGCTGCGCTTATTTGCCTTGGGTCTCCATTCCAATATTTTGCACATCCATCTCATGTCTCTAAGTCTGGCCATATATCCTGTCCATTTCCATTTTAAAGTAGCTACGCGCGTGATGACATCTGTAACTCCAGTGCGTCTACGCAGATCTTCGTTACGTATTCTGTCATTAAGAGTCACACCAAGCACTGACCTCTCCATGCGCCTTTGCGCAATCCTCAATTCGTGTGCAGATTCTATAGTATGTGCACACGTTTCAGTTCTATAAGTGAAGACTGGAATGTCACACTAGTTGAATGTTTTCCTTTTTAGACTAATTGGAATGTCGTTCTTAAATATATCCTCGAGAGCTCCCTACACTAGCTCCCAAGCTAGACCGATTCTTCTTCTAATATCGGGTGTTGGGTTTCGGTCGTTGCCTAGTTATACGTACTCGTTTAGTGGATCGATTTCGTGGTCAAAGATTTTAGGGTTACTAGAAGGTACCAACTTAATCATGAATTTTGTTTTTCGAAAGTTTATTAGACCGACGCATGCATATATATATATATATATATATATATATATATATATATATATATATATATATATATATATATATATATATATATATATATATATCTATAAGATTTACATACATTTTAAATAAATATTCATACTTTGTAGTTATGACAGTAGAAATTTACACTTGGATTGCCCTAGCTTTCAATTTCGTGCTTTCAGTAATATCTTTAGGCATTTAGTGAGCATTTTCGGTCCTTTGCTAGGATGCTGCAGATTTGAGTAATGCCAACCTGTTGCTTACTTGCAATTTATTCCCACGAAAGTTTTATTTCTTTATTAATAAAATGTTTTTCAAAATGGAGAAATAAAGTACGAAATGATAGTAAAATAATATTATGATCAAGTAAATTCACGTATTCAAAAACATATATATATATATATATATATATATATATATATATATATATATATATATATATAACACATGGGCTGAAAAGTCCCGGGCCTAACACATAGATGGTGCTAGTTTTATTGCAGTCACCTTTTTTTCAGTTAATACTAACCTTCAAAAGACAGCTGTTAAAATTTCATGATATTCTATTCATTAGTTTGTGAGTTATTGTGCTAAGAGTGACGCTACTTTTGTTATTTTCAAAACAATGGATCAAAAACAATTTCGTGTTTTAATTTTACACTGCTTCTTGATGGGAAAAAATACCGTTCAAGCGAAGCAATTGCTTGAAAAGTGTTATGGGGACTCCGCTCCATCAGAAACAACAATAAAACGTTGGTTTGCTGACTTCAAACGTGGTCGTAGAGACACCGATGATGCAGAACGCAGTGGACGTCCAAATGAGGCGGTAACACCAGAAAACATCAAAAAAATCCATAAAATCGTTTTGAATGATCGAAAAGTGAAGTTGCGTGAGTTAGCTGACATCGTAAAGATATCAAAAGAACGTGTTGGCTTTATATTGCATGAGCATTTGACTATGAGAAAGCTCTGTTCAAAGTGGGTGCCGCGTTTGCTCACTGTTGATCAAAAACAAGAACGTGTTGATGATTCTGAGCAGTGTTTGGCCATGTTTAAACGTAACAAACCGGAATTTTTGCGTCGATATGTGACAATGGATGAAACATGGATCCATCACTTCACTCCGGAATCAAAACGATCGTCATCTGAGTGGACAGCAACTGGTGAACCTCGTCCAAAGCGCCCGAAAGCACAACAATCGGCTGGAAAGGTTATGGCCTCGGTATTTTGGGATGTGCGTGGTGTAATATTCATCGACTATCTTGAGAAAGGAAATACCATCAACAGTGAATATTATATAGCGTTATTGGAGCGTTTGAAGGCCGAAATTGCAAAGAAACGACCGCATATGGCAAAGAAAAAAATTTTGTTTCATCAAGACAACGCACCGTGTCACAAGTCAATCAAAACAATGGCAAAACTACATGAATTGAACTTCGAATTGCTCCCACATCCACCGTATTCGCCAGATTTGGCTCCCAGCGACTACTGGCTGTTCGCAGACCTGAAAAAAAATGCTCGCCGGTAAGAAATTTCGCACGAATGAAGAGGTTATCGCTGAAACTGAGGCCTATTTTGAGGCAAAAGATAAATCGTTCTACAAAAGTGGTATTGAAATGTTAGAGTGGCGCTGGAATGATTGCGTTGCTCTTGATGGAGATTACGTTGATGAATAAAGCTAATTTTGAACCAAAAAAAAAAAAACCGTGTTTTCTTTGTTAGGCCCGGGACTTTTCAGCCCATGTGTTATATGAAATGAAGAAAGAAAGCAAAAGTTGCCGTATCTAACAAAATTCTTAAATATAACATTTTTTGGGAACTCGGCAAAGTTTATATTTAAGAATTTTGTTAGATACGGCAACTTTTGCTTTCTGTCTTTATTTGTTATAGAAATGGGTTTTTTCAAGAATTATGTAATAGATATGGAGCGGAAACTACTGCCCTTTTCGGGAATTGGGCTAAGTATAACCATAAGTTAGTTAAAATGACCATGAGAAGGAATTTTTTATTGAAATGCCGTTCAACGGGACTTGTCCCAAAGCATATTGTACAAAACTTTGGATGCATGAACAATTTGATGTCTGATAGACCCAATGACAACAGTAGGATCCAGCGTCTTTGCCGAGTTCCCCGACAAGTTATATATATATATATATATATATATATATATATATATATATATATATATATATATATATATATAACACATGGGCTGAAAAGTCCCGGGCCTAACAAAGAAAACACGGTTTTTTTGGTTCAAAATTAGCTTTATTCATCAACGTAATCTCCATCAAGAGCAACGCAATCATTCCAGCGCCGCTCTAACAATGGCCAAACACTGCTCAGAATCATCAACACGTTCTTGTTTTTGATAAACAGTGAGCAAACGCGGCACCCACTTTGAACAGAGCTTTCTCATAGTCAAATGCGCATGCAATATAAAGCCAACACGTTCTTTTGATATCTTTACGATGTCAGCTAACTCACGCAACTTCACTTTTCGATCATTCAAAACGATTTTATGGATTTTTTTTATGTTTTCTGGTGTTACCGCCTCATTTGGACGTCCACTGCGTTCTGCATCATCGGTGTCTCTACGACCACGTTTGAAGTCAGCAAACCAATGTTTTATTGTTGTTTCTGATGGAGCGGAGTCCCCATAACACTTTTCAAGCCATTGCTTCGCTTGAACGGTATTTTTTCCCATCAAGAAGCAGTGTAAAATTAAAACACGAAATTGTTTTTGATCCATTGTTTTGAAAATAACAAAAGTAGCGTCACTCTTAGCACAATAACTCACAAACTAATGAATAGAATATCATGAAATTTTAACAGCTGTCTTTTGAAGGTTAGTATTAACTGAAAAAAAGGTGACTGCAATAAAACTAGCGCCATCTATGTGTTAGGCCCGGGACTTTTCAGCCCATGTGTGTATATATATATATATATATATATATATATATATATATATATATATATATATATATATATATATATATATATATATATAATTTTTCTGTTGAACCTTTTGTTTACATAAACTTGATTGGTTTCTTTGGGGTACTTAGGTTCTTTTGGAAAATACAAACTAGTTTATTTGACGTTTCGCCTTATTTTTTTTTAGGCATTTTCAAAAATTCTTTATTTTTTAATATTCATTCTAAAATTAGAAAATACATGTTTTAAGTCAAATTACAGGTTTAAAAACATATAATTTTTACGCACACTCGGACATTTAAAATATTTACACTATAACAACAATATAAAACAAATTACTCAAGAGTGACCTTGAAAGTCAACTATTTGTGTGTTTGTGAATTTCAAATTCTACATTTCTTATCAACATATCGTGTCTCGTATTTTTTACTGATTTTTAAAAATTTTATTATCTATAATGGGTGTCTTAACCAAAAAACTATTATTGATGTTAAGTATATATATCATTTTGTATTATTAAGAGGATACTACTGCACATCGGTATGAGGTTCAGCTTGTTACTCCTCGTACAACGCTTTTCAAGCAGTCTTTTATATGGAGAACATCATCCCTTTGGAATAATTTGCCCAGGACTGTGTTTCCCACCGAGTACAATTTACAGCGATTCAAGAACAACGTGAATCGCTTCTTTCGCACACGTGTCGCTCCTGTAGTGCTTTAGGGACTTCTTCCCTGCAGCACGTGTGCTAGACCCATAAAAAAAAAATGCATGCCACCATGTTTAATTTTTAATTGAATTTCTGTAGACATGACTGATTCCTCTTATGTCAGTCCTATCATTCACAGTGTTTTCATCTTTTTTTATTTCAATCATCTCTTTGATCTGTAGTTTGGCATAATTCCGGTCTTTGCAGAGGACCTTGGTTTCATTAAATTTAAAGTCATGTTTTTCTTCTGCTTCATGTTTACTAAGGGCAGTGGAAGCATTCCTAGTATATTTGTGTCCATTCAGTCTGTTTTTTAATAACTGAGAAGTCATTCCAATATATTTCTTCGGACAATCCGCACACGGTATTGCATACTCAACATCAGTTTTATTCATAGTGGGGATATGGCTTTTTAAGTTTGTAAATAATGAACTTGAATTTTATGGCAAACTATAATGTAATATTTTTTCAAGACCCATTTCAGCTTCTCAGAAAGTTCCTTTGTATAAGGAAGTGGTAAAAATTTATCATAGTTTTGTTTACTATTTTTGATGTTGTTTTTTGAGTTATTATAAAACTTGTATATTCTCTTTTTTATTGTTCGATTGATGTCATTCTCTTTAAAATTGTTTTGTATTAAGACCGTTTTTTACTTTTTTTAGCGCGTCTTAGTTCAGGGGAAGTCAATTTTATTGCTCGGTCTGTTAGACCCTCTATAATGCTGATTTTCTGGGACATTGCACGATTAGAGTGAAAATTCAAATATCTCCCTGACCAAGTAGGTTTTGTGTACCACTCTGTAAGGATTTTATCTTGCTTTTTGATAAAAGTCAGGTTCAGAAAATTTATTTTGTTGTTGTTGCCAACAACGACACAATTACTTTAGTAAATTGTCCAATGGCTTCCTGCATCAATAATCGCCTGGCATCTTCGAGTCATGCTGTCGACGAGGTTTTTTGCGGACTCGCGCAGATATTTCGAATCTTGCGAAATAACTGAGTCAAAGGCCCCAGAGTGTTTTCCTTGAGCTTTCTCTTTACAAGGGACCACACGTTTTTCAATAGGGTTGGCGTCCGGTGATTCTGGAGGCCACTCTAATATCTTATCGTGAGCTCAAGCGAGTCTCTTCGCGCCCAGCAACGTGCTTCGGAAATTGACATCATGAGCACGAAGATGTTGGTGAATGGGACACATTCAAACCCGATTTTCTTAATTTTGCCGTTCCCTGATGCAGCGACAATTTCGGGTCCCGTGAAAACAAAGACACCATTAGTTTCGCAGTGATTTTGCTTACTGAGCCACGTTTTGCAAGTCGTCGACATTTTTCGTCCTGTTAAAAATTATTTACCCACTTCTTCACAAACAACTCATACTTTTTAATATATTTAGCTTCAGCGGAATGTGTCATTTTAGGCCCCTTTGGATGGGAATAAAGAAAGACTGCCTCGAACCAACTTGCAAACATTTTGGTTTTTACGTGATTTCGAAGTTCGGAATCGACTCATACTTTTACTAAAATGCATCGTACACAAAGGTTCCCTCTACCGGTTTTTTGTTGAATAGCTAGAATCGCATCTACCAAAAAAGAATTATTGGGTACACGTTCTTACTTGGCAGACTGTATATAAAATTGACTCTTTTACATAATAAAATAGCTCTCATAGATTGTAATTATAACAGTACAAATTTACGCTTGGACGGTCGCACCTCTCGGTTTCTTAATATTATTAACTGATTTAAACATTCAGTGCATTTTCGCTTGAATACTTCAAATTTTCCGGGACGCTGCTAATTTGGGTAATGCCAATCTGAAACTTACTTAATTTGTAAATTACGAGCAGCGATTATGTATCTCCTCAGTTTTCAGTTTAAAGTGATGCTGTAGCTACGAGGGAACATTCCCACTGAAGATTTTAAATTTTAAAAATCTGAGAACCCATTCCCAACCCGTTCCCAGTCGCCCTTCCTTGAATCCACTGTTAATCTTGGATCCTGATGATATTTAGATGTAAACAAGCGGAGCCTTGTGTCTTACTCTTGGCGGTTTCGCACCACGACGCTAAGGTTTGTTGGCTACTGCTTTTTAAATCTCTCCTGCTGTTAATGTTTATTTACGGTCCACCTTTTTACCTAGACTGGCTGACTAGCTGATATGGAACGAAACATCTATGTCCTAGTTTTGCGATACATCGACAACACGCCCAGGTAGTCCATAACTTTAGAAACACTTTTGATGCAAGAGCGAAGCAATTACTTTGAGGGTCTTAGTCCGATAGCTGATAAATTCTTTTCTTCTCTATATATGTTTCACGGACAATAAATGTTTACGTTATTTTTTTGGGTCTAGCACACGTGCTACAGGGAAGTCCGTAAAGTGCTCCAGGAGCGGCATGTGTTCGGAAAAAGCTATTCACGTTGTTCTTGAATTGCTGTAAATTGTACTCGCTGGGAAACACAGCTTTGGGCAAATTATTCCAAAGGGATGATATTCTCCATATAAATACTGCTTGAAAAGCAAGCTGAAACTCATACGGATGTGAAATATGAGCGCGATGTGTATTTCTAGCATGCACCACTCTCGGAGGAATTAAGCGGGCTACATCCTTCGAACACTTTCCATGAAAATACATGTAGAACAGACTCAAGTCGCCAACCATTCTTCCATGTTCCAACGAATCAAGACCGCCGCACAGTGGGGAAAAACGAAAAATCGTGTTTCAAAATTGTCTAGAGCCTTCAATTTTCGTTCGATTTGGACGATTTTTTTTTAAATTGAAGCTTATTAAATTCCGAACAAAGTTGTCGGAGCCGATTTTTCAATTAAACTTTTGTTTCAAAATGGCGGACGTTGGTTTCTGATTATATAGCGACTGAGACACAGAAAACGCTTACAGTTTCAAACCAAGTTAGCAGCCACTTTTTTGCTACAACAGCAAACAATGTGGCTAGTGCAGCAAAATATTTAGCTGTCCCTATTTTAACAAAACGTTTTAGCTGTTGTAGCCATTTTCTAGCTGTGTGAGCTGTCCTTTTCTACGTGTATCGCTGTTTTTTGTATCTGCTAGAAAATTGTCTACGATACTTAAAATTTACAGCAGCAATATTCTAGCAATAACTGCATGAAAATTTAAATCCCGCAACTAAACTTGAATAACTTGAATGATCTGACTGCCACAGTCTAAATGCCACAGAGAAACTTTCTTGCTCGATTCAATTTTGGCATCCGCCATACTTGATTTGTCATTTTAAGTCAATTGTTGAAACATATTTATAATTAACAACCTTAAAGAAATTATTTATGCAAATGTTATGGATATAAAATAATAATGGTACGTTTATTCATATTTATAATACTTTTATTGTTCATGGCAGCCATTTTGGGTTCATTATTATTAATCTTGTAACTGTGATATTAGATATATTTTCTGCGATATAAAAAAAAAACATACATACACGCATTTTAGCACAACTTGGTTTGAAACTGTAAGCGTTTTCTGTGTCTCAGTCGCTATATGATCAGAAACCGCCATTTTGAAGACGTCCGCCATTTTGAAACAAAAGTTTAATTGCAAAATCGGCTCGACAACTTTGTTCGGAATTTAATAAGCTTCAATTTAAAAAAAAAATCGTCCAAATCGAACCAAAATTGAAGGCTCTAGACAATTTTGAAACACGATTTTTCGTTTTTCCCCACTGTGCTCCGGTCAGTTCCGGGTCTCCAATCAGACGAATAGCTCTTCTCTGAACAGAATCCAACAAATGCAATGTGTGTTTGGGAGCGAAGCCTCAAACATGGGAGCAGTATTCCATAGTTGGTCTAATTTGAGCTTTGTAAAGAATTAACATTTGTTGTGGAGTGTAAAGCTTTCTGGTTCGAAATAATATTCCCAACTTTTGAGAAGCTCTCCTTGCTATGCCTGCAACATGTTCATCCCAGGACATGTTTACTCTCAAATTACCGCCCAACAAATTGAATGACGATGCTAGGGAATGGAGTGCCCCGATATAACTATGTCGGGTTCAGCAGCGTTAACTTTTTTAGAAAAAACTGCCGCTTGGGTTTTTGTAGCGTTAAATTCCACTTAGTGACTGTCACCCCAAGATAGAATTTCTTCCAGGTCTTTGTTAAGTCGAAAGACCTCCTGATGTTTGCGGATATTCGCCTGAGTAGCCGATGTCCGAGCGTTCAAAGCGAATGAAGACGTAAACGTACTGTCATCTGCAAAGCTGTAGATTGGATTCCCGGTCTTTTCCAGCAGATCGTTAATGTAAATGAGAAAGAGAGTAGGAGACAATATGGAGCCTTCAGGCACGCCGGCGTTAATAGTGAAGGTGTTAGAAAGAAATCCGTCAACCGCCACTCGTAAAGAATGCTCTCTGAGGAAACATGAGAGCCACAAATAGAACTTGTCAGATATACCATAAGAGCGTAGCTTAGCCAACAATCCATTGTGCCAAACATGGTCGAATGCCTTGCATATGTCAAGAGCAACCGCTCGAGATTCTCCAAAGTGTTCAATTGCGTTGTTCCAAACATGTGTTACATAAATCAGAAGATCTTCTGTTGCTCTATGTTTACGAAAGCCATATTGGTGATCGCTACCAATGTTGAATCGTTCAAGATATTTTAGAAGATGCTGATTGATAACTTTTTCCATGACTTTCGATATTATTGAAAGCAGTGCGACTGGTCGGTAGTTATTTGGCAAGGTCTTCTTGCCTTTTTTAGGTATCGGTTGAACTGTGGCACATTTCCAGCAGGAAGGAGATATTCTCTTTAGGTAGGATAGGTTGAAAAGTCTACAGAAAACTGGTGTTAGTTCTCTCGCAGAGTTTTTTGAGAACTATGGCAGGTATTCCGTCAGCGCCAGAAGCCTTTTTGGTGTCTAGCTTAATTAAAATACGCTTTATGATACGCTGTCTGAAGACAACATCGGGCATTCTTGACTGTAATATTAGAATAGTAGGTGGTGTTTTTCCTTGGAAATCTACAGTAGAATGTGAAGCAAAGAGTTCAGCCAACAAGTTCGCTTTCTCAGCAGGGGTCGTTACAATGGAATTATCTGGCCGTGTGAGTGGTGGTATGGTGGATTTGGTGAAATTTTGTCTAACATCCGATCCGATAGCCGATAAATTATTTTCTTCTCTATATATGTTTCACGGACTATAAATGTTCACATTAACATTAC
The DNA here is from genome assembly GCA_019049505.1 of Pachyrhynchus sulphureomaculatus. Taxonomy (NCBI): domain Eukaryota; kingdom Metazoa; phylum Arthropoda; class Insecta; order Coleoptera; family Curculionidae; genus Pachyrhynchus; species Pachyrhynchus sulphureomaculatus. The sequence goes on along the minus strand of CM032450.1, from coordinate 42,767,419 downwards.
TCTGCTCTAGTTGGTGGTGCCAACTATGTGTTATTTAAAAACAGTATATGAACCGCGAACAAATGGTAGAATTACTATATATAAAATTGAAAATCTACAGGTTACTATAAAAATAACTTCTATGACTAGCAAATAAAAGACTTTCTTTAATCAACCTATTTTAACGAGAATAATTATTTTTTTAACATGAAAAGTGCAAATTGTAACATATAGTAAGGATATTGTAAATGTTATACTAAATACAATCTGTCAAATAAGAACGTGACCACTCGTATTCTTGAAAAAAATGTGTTTCGAGAAAATTTTTTGCAATCAATGTATTTTTTGGTGTGCTAACAACAGCTCAATTACCTTAGTAAGTTCTCCAATCGCTTCCTGCATGAATAATCTTGGAGGCATGCTATCAACGAAATTTTCTGCATACTGTGCAAATTTTTCCATTCTCGCGAGATAACCGAGTCTTTCCTCCGACCTTTCTTTTTACAAGGGACCATCATGAGAACGAAGATATTGTCGAATGGTCTCATGAGACACATTTAAACCCGAAATTTTAAAATCAATGTGTGCCAACATCGACACAATGCTGTCGACGAGATTTTCTGCGTACTCTGCAGATTTTTCGAATCTTGCGAAACAACTGAGTCAAAGGCCCCAGAATGTTTCCCCTGAGCTTTCTCTTTACAAGGGACAACACGTTTTCAATAGGGTTGGCGTCCGGCGATTCTGAAGGCCACTCTAGTATCTTATCGTGAGCTCAAGCGAGTCTCTTCACGACGTGATTTTCGCCCAGCAAAGGTTTCTTCAACGTACTTCGGAAAATGACATCATGAGCACGAAGATGTTGGTGAATGGGACACATTCAAACCAGATTTTCTTAATTTTGCCGCTCCTTGACGCAGCGTCAATTTCGGGTCTCGTGAAAACAAAGACACGATTCGATTGCCTATCGAGCCACATTTTGGCTAGTCATCGACATTTTTTGTCTCGTTAAAACGATTTACCCACTTCTTCAAAAACGATACCGACTTTTTAATATTTTTAGCGATCGCAGAATGTGTCAAAGGGGGGAACAAAGAAAGACTGCCTCGAACCGGGCGCAAACAAATGACTCATTTTGGGTTTTACGTGATTTCGACGAAATCTCGGAATCGACTGATACTTTTACTAAAATGCATAGTAGACAAAGGTTCCCTCTATCGCGGATACATTCTTATTTGACAGACTGTATTATAGTCTACTTCCTTTTTAATAACTGCATCTTCATTGTTCTTAATGTCATATTTTCTTTGAAAATCGTACATATTTTTAAATTTTTTTAAATGATATTCTATCACGTTAAATTCGTAACACCTGGAAATTTCAGAATTCGTATGTAGAGTTCCTTTTATTGTCGTCGTTGAAAGCTTGTTTCTGAGTTTCGTTTTCATAAAATTAATATGTGACGTAGCTAGTAAAATAACTAGCGAGCGAAGTTACATCCAAATATGCCGTCTGACGGCTATTTGACAAACTACGTAATGCGTAACCAAGCAGTACAGTCATAAACCTATATGAAAACAAAGAGAGGAAACACCAAGTGATATTAGATTTTTTTGCCCCTGTAACGATAGGAAAAACAGTAGATTTGGATGGTAAGACTACAAACGGGGGGTGTATTTGAAAAAAAAAAACAGTAAATCTACAGTTTAAACAGTAGGGTTGTCAACACAGACTCTAGTATTGTCTAATAATCACCGCATAGACTGTACTTTTTAAGTCATTTTATAATATATCAGGGTGTATATACGTAGTACCCTGTATACTCAAAAATAATTTTAAACTGTGCAACTTAACATTCCCAGAAACTATTGTACAGGGTGGCCCAAAATTACCGAAGGGGTTTGAGTTCATTATAACTTTTTATTTAAGACATAATTATAATTTTTTTTTTTAAATACAGTATATTAATGGAGAATATTTTTAATTTAATTATGAAAAATTATATCTCGCAAGTGGTGGCCATTTTCTGCTTCGCATATTCGTGCTCTTTCCAAAACATTTTCCATAACCTTTCGCAAAACTTCAGGTGTTATGTTGTTGATTTCGTCGCGTATATTGTTTTTTAATTGCTGGATGGTTCTAGGCTTATTAATATAGATTTTTCCTTTCAAATAACCCCAAAGAAAAAAGTCTAGAGCGGTTAAATCCGGTGAACGCGGAGGCCAATTAAAATCGCTTGTACGCGAAATAATTCGTTCACCAAAGATGTCGCGTAAAAGAGCCATTGTGTCCCTCGCAGTGTGCGCTGTGGCTCCATCCTGTTGGAACCATACTTGAAGATGGTTTTCCACAGCTGGCCTTAAAAAAATTTCCAACATTGTCCGATATCGAACACCAGTGATGGAAACGGCGACACCGTGTTCATTTCCAAAAAAATATGGGCCAATTATCATTTCCGACGAAACACCGCACCAAACAGTACACTTAAGTGGGTGTAATTGTCGCTGTTGAACTACTCTTGGATTTTCCGTAGCCCATATCCTGCAGTTTTGCCTATTAACAAACCCATTTAATTGGAAATGGGCTTCGTCGCTCATAATTAAATTATGAATAAAATCATGATTTTCTTCTGCTTTTTGCCGGAAATAAATTGCATAATCAAGTCGTTGCTGGTAATCTGTCGGTTTCAATTCTTGGACAAGCTGAATTTTGTATGGAAACATTCTTATTGTATGCAAAATTCTCTGCAGCGACCCTCGTGAGAGGCCAAGTTGTGTCGAACGTCTCCTGGTTGATGTTTCTCCATCTTCCCGAATACTCTCCTGTACCCGTTCAATATTGTTATCCGTGTGCACCGTTCGTCGTCTGCCGGCACCAGGAAGGTTCCTTACTGCCCCTTGTTGTCGAAAATTTGCAACCAGACGGTTTATTGTTGACTCTGAGGGTCCAACCCGCACATTAAAATAACGACGATATGCACGCTGAGTCAAAACAATGGACCGTTGATTTGAGAAATAAAGTTCAACGATTTGGGCACGTTGTTCAATTGTGTACTGTTCCATTTTAAATTCCCCAAGTCTTCTTTACAAAATACTGAAAAGAAATAAAAAACAAAATTATAATAAAAAAGTTATAAGGAATTCAAACCTCTTCGGTAATTTTGGGCCACCCTGTATTTAACATTTTTTCGTCATTCCCGAAACTTACAAGTCGAATACTTCGTCGATATTATTTTTATCCTTTTTTTTGCTCTACTTTCTCACTGTCTAGTTCACCATAAAAAATTACACAACGTATCAAAGTCAAATGAGGTAGATCTATGCTTACGAGGAGAGCATTAAGACGTTGAAGGAGAGCCACTCATACCACATTTTTTATATGATTCAGTGTTCAATTTCTCCGTATAGTTTTAACGACACTCAACATAATAAATAATCGATATGTTCATCACCCCTTTCAACACTCGCATTTCTAATTGTTTCTAAACCGCGAACAACAGTCACGATCGCGCCACTCGACAAAGTTTCATTACAAATGAAACAAGTGTTATTATCAGCCATTGTAATACAATTACAGAATGTTTCGATATCAATAAAACGTCCGAACTCAGCGATACGTAGCGTTAAACTGAGTTTAAAAAGAGACAAAATACATCGACCCATGAGATTACAAGGGAATTCTAGACAGCTGCATCTCAAGGTCGTTACTATCATTACTATGAAGAAGGGGTCACTTCGAGGACACCTGAAAGAGGAAGAATTATGGGCTTGTCTATTAAATGGATTTTCTACGCATAAATGCGTCATATTGTGCGTATATACCACTCTACGTAAACGTATAATGGAGTATGCGCCTTTCTCCAAAATTTCTCAGCCTCATATCTCGAGAACTATTAGTCCCACGTAAATTTTGTATAGGACTTTTTTTGCTGACACCATTTCGAAGAAGTGAAAATTATCCTTCGAATTCTGAAGCAAAATCTTCACTTGAATTTTTTTAGAAGATGGATAAGTAATAATTTTTCAATATCGCGGCTCAACAGGGAGTTTGACGAACGCCGAATATCAAAAAATTTTTACGCTCTACAAGTTGACTCCTCTTTAGAAAAATTATTTGCGTAGCTTGCCAACTGTATGCATTTTTATTGGATTCTCCGGTATTCTTTGTGCTCTCTTGTCGGCCCTGTTTTATTATAATCCAATTAATAAAAAATTAAGGCATAAATTAACTCAATTTACCCAATAATTTAAAAATTAAATAACAATTCTGCGAGCAAAAGCATAATAATTTATTTTACATAAAGAAGGAAACAAATTATACAATTTAAATCAACATTATTAAGGAAGTCCTAATTCAACCAATTTAAATTACTCGATTTATATTGTTTTTTTCGTATATTTACTCTTTTAAAGTCAATATTAATAAGAAATTGTACACGGAATTCACAGACGGAGAAATGAGTTTTCTCATAGGTACTTATTTATTTATTTTATTTATTAACATACGAGATGTGGCTAGAAAATAACGGGACTGCAATTATAAAACTTTTTATTTTTGAACTGTAACATTAAAACCCTAATTATCTTCAATATACGTTTACGAAGGATGGTCAAAACCTGTTCACAGTAAACTTCATTTACAGTTTGACCTTCAGGCACCCAATTAATGTAAACAATCCCATGGATATCAAAAAACAGAATCATCATTGCTTTGAATTTTAAATGGCTTATCCGTGCTCGGTGAGTTTGGGCTTTTCCATTGCATGGATTGGCGCTTGATACGTCATATTGTCTGTGAAAGTGAAGAACCATTCATCATATGTTCTTACCCTTTCTATAAAGTTAGGGCCAGATTCAGTGTTTTTCAGAGTGTCAGGACGTCGATTGTTTCTAATGATCTTGCTGACTTTTTCAATGCTGTCATCTGTTTTTGTCGTTCATAGACGCCCAACGCGGGGATCGTCTGTGACGTCTTCTCTCTCATCTTGGAATTATTTCACCTACACGAATTCGTGATAAGCAATCATTACCAGACAGTTCCTGCAGCAAACTTAAGATTTCTGTAGCAGGCTTTCCAAGTTTAAAGAGAAATTTCACATTAATTCGTTCTTCAACAATAATACTAAGCATTTTTTCGACGCAGTGTAAATACACGATCCGATTTAAACTAGTGCTGCAGCCGAACTGGAAACTGTACGGTCATCAAAATGACGGAATAGGTAGAGGGGATATTCAAGCTCAACGCCCCACCATTGTCAACCTCGCGGCACCAACATTATCGGCGTAACAAAATCAGTCTGGTTATTTTCTAGCCACACCAAAATACAGTGCATAATGCTACAAACAAAAAAAGTGTATATAAAATGTATAACAAAGTAAACATCGAATACAATATTCCTTAAATTAAAATCTTTTGAAATACCAAGAATAATAAAAAAAAAGACGGGCTTGCGCAATTAGTGTTCCGTACCGTGATCGCTGAAGTATTCCATGAAATTCAGTAATATGTTCTTCTTCAATATACGAATTACCAAAAATATATAAAAAGCGAGACGTCTTTGTCGTAGAAGTTTGAAACAAACATTTACTACCTGAAAATTTGTTCAATTATACACAAATTTTAAAAAAAAAATTTTGTCTTGGTACCTATCCATTAGTGACCAGTCATCATGGAAATTTATTTTAGCTGTGATTGGCCTAATGCTTACAGCAGTAATGTATTACAAAGCATATGAGTATATTACTGATGGCACCGAATACGAAACGTGTACGTATTAATATTTCACAGCTGCTAGTTCCGGTTAAATTCACAACTTCCCACGAAAAAAATCTCCACCATATTGTCAAGCAAAATATATATATTTCAGAATTTTTTTGCAATTTTTTGGTTAGTACTCTTAGAGATAGAGGGGAGAGATTTTTAGCATTTTTTTAAAGATAATGTAAACAAAAGTGTGCACGAGTATTACATCATATATATTTTGAACTCGTGTTTTCAGAAGCCTTCATTTGACACTCGTGAAAATTTCACTTTCAAAACTACACGATTCTGATTGAGCCATCAATTCCTCTATTTGTGACCAATTTCAACATTCTATGTCAAAGAGTTTTAGAGAAAAGCGGGTGTGATAGACAAACAGACACCGATAAGTGTTCCGTACGGGACACAAGAAATCTATAATATATATAAAATGCAAGGTCTCTCTGTCTGTCTGTCTATCGGTTAGTGCATTTATCACTCGAGAATCACTTATCTGATTTATGTGCTTTTTTTTTAAACATACATATGTTCTCTGGCCAGGATATATTTTGTTCCGTTAGGTAACAAAAGCTTGCCGTTAGCGCTTTTTCTTTCAATACACTGCGTAAACCATTAAATATGGAACAATATCACGTAGAAAAAATACAAATGCAACATCTCTCTGTCTGTAGTGCGCTTATAACTTGAGAACCACTTATCCGATTTACATTTTTTTTTTAATTAATACGTTTGTTCTCTGGCCACGTTATCTATAATCGTCTATAATAATATATGTAAAATGCAACGTCACTCTGTCTGTCTCTCTGTCGGTCTATTTGTCTGTCTGTGCGTTAGTGCGCTTATCACTCGAGAACCACTTATCCGATTTAGGTGATTTTTTTTTAATTGATACATATGTTCTCTGGCCAAGTTACAGGATTTATTTCATTATGTTAGGTAACATAAGGAATAAATAGTAACGATAACAGTGAAACAAGTCGGAAAAACGTTTGCCGCTAGCGCGCTCTCTTGCAATACGCTGCCTAAACGTTCAATATGGAATAATATTATGTATCAAAGAATATAATATATATCAAATGCAACGTCTCTATGTCCGTCTGTCCGTTAGTGCGCTTATGACTTGAGAACCACTTATCCTATTTACGGTTATTTAGGTAACATAAGGAATAAGTAGTGATAATACTAGTAAATCAAGTAGGAAAAAATATTGCCGCTAGCGCGCCCTCTTCCAATACGCTGCCTAAATCGTTAAATATGGAACAATATCATGTAGCAAAGAATATAATATATATAAAATGCAACGTCTCACTGTCTGTCTGTCTGTCCGTTAGTGCGCTTATCACGCGAGAACCACTTATCCGATTTATGTTCTTTTTAATTCATACATATGTTCTTTGGGCAGGTTATATAATAATAATATTCTATATAATACATATAAAGCGCAACGTCTCTCTGTCTGTCTGTCCGTTTCTACGCTTATCATTCTATAGTAGGAGAGTTAAATGTATCCCTGGGTATAGACCCAAAAATAGAGAGGGCATCCCTCATAAAATCTCCAATAAATATGGAAGCAGGAGAATAATTGAAGGACGAAATTTTCTTTTGATTAATGTAATAATGGGACACCTTTGGGGTACGCATAAAGGACCAGATGTGGAGTGGGTGGTGGGACCCCCCCTTCAATTATTATTATTATTATTATCATTCAAGAATCACTTATCCGATTTACGTGTTTTTTTTTAATTCATACATAGGTTTTCTGGTCAGGTTACAGGATATATTTCATTATGTTAGGTAACTTAAGGAATAAATAGTGACGATAATAGTAAGGCAAGTCGGAAAAACGTGTGCCGCTAGCGCGTTCTCTCGCAATACGCTACCTAAACCGTTAAATATAGAACAATCTCATGTAATAAAGAATATAATATGTTATATATAAAATGCAATGTCTCTATGTATGTCTGTCCATTAGTGCGCTTATGACTTGAGAACCACTTATCCGATTTACATGTTTTTTTTTAATTCATACATTTGTTCTCTGGCCAAGTTATAGGATATATTTTGTTATGTTAGATAACATAAGGAATAAGTAGTGACGATAATAGTAAATCAAGTCGGAACAAATATTGCCGCTAGCGCGCTCTCTTCCAATACGCTGCCTAAACCGTTAAATATGGAACAATATCATGTAGCAAAGAATATAATATATATAAAATGCAACGTCTCCCTCCCTGTCTGTCTGTCCGTTAGTGCGCTTATCACGCGAGAACCACTTATCCGATTTACGGTTTTTTTTTTAATTCATACATATGTTCTTTGGGCAGGTTATATAATAATAATAATCTATATAATACATATAAAGCGCAACATCTCTCTGTCTGTCTGTCCGTTTCTACGCTTATCATTCTATAGTAGGAGAGTTAAATGTATCCCCGGGTATAGACCCAAAAATAGGGAGTGCATCCCTCATAAAATCTCCAATAAATATGAAAACAGGAGAATAATTGAAGGACGAAATTTTCTTTTGATTAATGTAATAATGGGGCACCTTCGGCGTACTCATAAAGGACCGGATGTGGAGTGGGTGGTGGGACCCCCCCTTCAATTATTATTATTCAAGAACCACTTATCTAATTTACGTGTTTTTTTTTAAATTCATACATAGGTTTTCTGGTCAGGTTATAGGATATATTTTATTACTTTAAGTAACATAAGGAATAAGCAGTGGCGATAATAGTGTCCACGCATCGGAGGCGCGGGCACGGCTAGTCGTATATATTTCAACTATTACACGTATAGAAGTAAATACGCGAGTACAGTGAAGCTGATTTATTTAATGCATCCGATTCGCTAGCTTCTTTCCATATATTTCAAAGGTATAGTATTCTATGTTTTTGTATTTAACTCGTCTAATACAAAGCCAAAGATTCTTTTTGATTTGAAATTTAAATTGTGAATTTAAAATGAAATTTTGTATTTTAATTTAAGTGGGTTCTACAAAGCATGCAAGAATATGTAAAGTTTTAATATTCATTTTATATCTCTACTTATGACGGAAATACGGGAAACCTTATATTATGGGAAAATAAATTTAAATCTCATTTTTACATTTACATTATGCATGATTTTGGAATCTGTATGGACGTCTGTAAGGATTTTTACACTGAAATAAATCGCAACTTTTCATTTATCATATTTTGTGTGATTCAGGTTATACTGTTTTTTTAGTGTTCCGTAGGGAACACTTATAAGATCACTTCGGTGTATGTCTGTCTGTCTGCCTGTCTGTCACACCCGATTTTCTCCGAAACTATTTGACATGGAAAGGTGAAATTTGGTAATAATATAGGAATTGATGACGTCATCAGAGCCATGTAGTTTTAAGACTTAAATTTTGACTTGAGGGATTAGTTTTGGGTGGTGAAGTCGGACGTTTTACTAGGTCAGCGAGGGTGGTGTTAAATGAAAGCTTGTGAAAACAATATATATATATATATATATATATATATATATATATATATATATATATATATATATATATATATATATATATATATATATAAATATATATATAATGTTATACATGCGCGCACTTTTCTTTGTATTATTTTTAAAAATTCGCGAAAAATCGCTGTCCCCCGCCTTATCTCGAAAAGTACTTATTAAAAAATTTCGAAAAAATTCTGGAATATTCTCCACGGGGTGTAGGTTGAACGAAAATTATTACGAGTGCATTACCTTTAATAATTTATCTGGTATTTAAAAAAAAAAAAAAAAGTTTCAGGGTCATCAGATTGAAAACAAACTTTGTTGGAAACTCATTTGGGGTGTATTTTGTGAAGTCGGTGATCATTTTATACCGCTGTAACAAAATTTTTTATTTCAGAAGCAATCAATGTACGGAACACTAATTGCGCAAGTTCAACTTGCACTTGACAGTTTTTTTTTTATAGGCTAGCCACACGTACTGCAGAGAGATCGTTAAAGCGCTATAGGAGAATTGCGTGTGCAAGAAATGCGATTCATGTTGGTCTTGAATAGGAGGAACTAGCGCATTTTCAGCAAGAAGAAGATATTTCTTTTCTGTAGAAGAGTCTTTGACCTTTCCAACCTTAGCGACCGATCAAAAATACCTGGAGTTGTTGGAACGTGTTTGTTTCTACATATTATTTCTGTTAAAATCGGAAATATTTAACAAACGACAGCAGTAACATGATTTTCATGTTTCAGTAACCTAGAAATATACGTAAACTAGAGATAATTGAAGCAGCAACATTATACATACAGACAACAATGTGCAGTCGGTTAAAAAATGCACCATTTATAGTACAATTCTTAGAATGCTTGAAATTCCAAAACGATTTTTAATTAACATATCAGACAGGGCTATACTTAACTGTCACATCCTCTTAGTATTATTTTTGCAGGTTCTAAGTATTTTTTATAGCTATAGCTACAGGAGCAACGCATATGCGGAAAAAGCAACTTACGTTGCTCTTGAATTGCTGTAAATTATACTCGGTGGAAAACATAGTCCCGGGCAAATCATTCCAAAGAGATAAGGTTTTCCATATAAAAGACTACTTGAAAAGGGTTGTACGGGGAGTGATAAGCTGAACTTCATACAGATGCAGCATGCAACGCTTTGAAAGCGGGCTACATCCATCAAACAGTTTCTAGGAAAATACCTGTAGAATAGACTCAAGTTGCCAACCGTTCTTCGATGCTCCAGTAAATCAAGGTTGCTGGCCAGTTCCGGGCCTCCAATCATGCGAACAGCCCTCCCCCGAACAAGTGCACTGTATGTTTGGAAGCAGAGCCCTAAATATGGGAGCAGTATTCTATGGTGGATCGAATTTGAGCTTTGTATAGAATTAACTGTTGTTGTGGAATATAAAGCTTTCTAGTTCGAAATCATATTCCTTAGCTTTTGAAAAACTCTGCTATGCTTGCAACATGACATATTTGCTCCTAAATTAACGCCCCCCACATTGAGTGGGGGGCGTTAATTTAGGAGCTCCATGCTAGATGAATGGAGTGCCCCGATGTAACTATGTCGGGTTCAGCAACGTCAACTTTTTACAAAAACAACACCTGTGTTTTTGTAGCGTTAAATTCTACTTGGTTACTGTCACCCCAACACAGAATTTCTTCTAGCTGTTTGTTAAGTTGAACGACTTCCTGTTGTCTGCGGATACTTGCATGACTAGGCGATGTTGGAGCGTTCAAAGTGAATGAAGAGATAAGCGTACTGTCATCTGCAAAACTGTAAATTGAATTCCCAGTCTTTTCCAACAGATCGTTAATGTAAATGAGAAAGAGAGTAGGAGAGAATATCGAGCCTTGGGGCACACCGGCGTTGATAGTGAAGGTGTTAGAAAGAGATTTTAATTCGATGTTTTTTACCGTCAAATAATCAATTGTTTGACGTACTGTGTAAGAGCTGGCATTGTCATGATGAAGAATGTTGCGACGTTTTCCGTTGTTTTTCCTGATTTCATCGATGACTTCTGGCAACAAATTGTTGTATACCATTCAGCATTAACTGTTGTTTGATGCTTTAAAGCCAAGGTTGCAACATGTCCAGTATAACCAAAGAAACAAGCGATCATTTTCTTGGAAGTACTTCTCGAACGAATCACTTTTGCTGGATTCGGTTGATTTTGGAACACCCAAACAGTTGGTTGTTGCTTAGTTTCCGGCTGGTATGAATATATCCAAGTTTCGTCTCCTCTTACGATGTTGAATACGGATTTTGCATGTTCTCGGTGGAATTTTTTGAGTATTTCCTTACACCAATTGACATGAGCCTGTTTTTGAGTCTCGGTCAAATTATGCGGAATCCATTGGGAACAAATCTTTTTCACAGCGTGAAGAACGCTCTTTGAGGAAACATGAGAACCCTAAACATAATATCCTTGAAGACATGTTAGAAGATGTTGATTAATAGCCTTTTCCATGACTTCAAATATTATTGAAAGCAGTGCCACTGGTCGGTAGTTATTTGGCAAGGTCGTCTTGCCTTTTTTGGACATTGGCTAAACTGTAGTACATTTTCAGAAAGAAGGAAGGATATGTGGAACAGTCTGCAGGTGTGAGCTTTGGGGTATTTTTCAAGTACTATGGCAGATATTATGTTAGCTTTTTTGGTGTCTAGCTTCATTAAAATGCGTTTTATGATACGCTGTTTGAAGACAATATCAGGCATCCTTGACTACATTATTAGAATAGCTTGTGGTGTTTTTCCTTGGAAATCGACAATAGAATGTAGTGGAATCGGAGCATCTACCATCTAAATTGTTCTTTTAGTTGCCTTTTACGACGAGTAGAACATGCTGGCGGTGATAGTCTGCGCGCACCCCAGGGGAAATATGTTTCATAATTTCTGTTCCTTAAGTCTGCTCCCACTATTTAATTATCTCTCCAAAATCTCCCAACTGTATTTACGACAAATAAGATAATCAATGCATTTTAATTTGAATAACTCCTAATATAAACTTGATAGAACCTGCTTACACAAACAAAACTAATATACCGCTAATTACCTTAGACGTCATCGACATAGAGATATAATTAGTTATTGATTGTGATATGCTTTCTGTGTAGTAGACAATTGAGTTAATCGAAAATTCAAGCTAAAATTATTCGTCTTATAATGTTGTGCGGATGTGGATTAATAAACCGTATAGAAAACATAGACCATTACCACCTGCAGACTGGCTTTGGACTTACAGTACACAGATAAAAAAAAAAGATTCAGCAGATATAATGATTGTTAGACTACTGGTTGATTTTTTACACGAAATTCTAATCGAATAAAAAGTAATGAGTACCCTTTTGTATTGCTTGTAATATAGTTCAAGAACCTAGTGATTTTTTCTTTTGAAATTTAAGGGAACATTACACTTTCTCAGTCGAAGTTTTAATAATTTTTATGGGACTGATAAATTAATAAAAAAAAAAACATTTTTTGAGTCGGTAATTTTTCTGATATATATTTAAAGTCTTCAAATACAAGAAAAAAATTTTACTCAATTTTTTTAATGATTTTTTAGGTGTTTTTTGCAGCCTCACGGAAGCCATTTTGAAAATTTTAATCTGCTGGCGTGCACGATTGTGGCTCACTGGAACGTCTGAAAAAAATACATAGTATAGACTACGATTATTCTGTTTGAGCAAAAATTCACAAAATGATGGACCTCCAGATTAGTGGTCTCAAAAATAGTATTTTTTTTCGTAAAAATAAAAAAAAAACTTCAAAATTAAGGAAAAAAATTACCCAAGGTTTTTTATTCTAGTTTATACTGGGGCTATTGTTGTGTAAAAGAACATATTAAAATTTCAGACGGATCGGTTAAGTGATTTTTAAGTTATTGTGCACGCCGATTACAAAAACGTTGTCTTGAGAAAAACGCGTTCAAGAGAACATTACACTTTCTCGGGCGAAAATTTTAATAATTTTTATGGGACTGATAAATAATACATCATCAAATACAAGAAAAACATTTTTACATAATTTTTTAAATGATTTTTTATTTTGGTTTTTTGCAGCCTCATGGAAGCCATTTTGAAAATTTTAATCTGCTGGCGTGCACGATTGCGGCTCACTGGAACATCTGAAAAAAATACATAGTATAGACTACGATTATTTTTTTTAGCAAAAATTCACAAAATGGTGGACCTCCAGAGTTAGTGGTCTCAAAAATAGTATTTTTTTTCGTAAAAATAAAAAAAAACTTTAAAATTAAGGAAAAAGTTAACCAATCTTTTTTATTCTAGTTTATACTGGGGCTATTGTTGTGTAAAAGAACATATTAAAATTTCAGACGGATTGGTTAAATGGTTTTTAAGTTATTGTGCACGCCGATTACAAAAACGTTGTCTTGAGAAAAACGCGTTCAAGAGAACATTACACTTTCTCGGGCGAAAATTTTAATAATTTTTATGGGACTGATAAATAATACATCATCAAATACATACATCAAATACAAGAAAAACATTTTTACATAATTTTTTAAATGATTTTTTATTCTGGTTTTTTGCAGCCTCATGGAAGCCATTTTGAAAATTTTAATCTGCTGGCGTGCACGATTGCGGCTCACTGGAACGTCTAAAAAAAATACATAGTATAGACTACGATTATTTTGTTTAAGCAAAGATTCACAAAATGATGGACCTCCAGAGTTAGTGGTCTCAAAAATAGTATTTTTTTTTCGTAAAAATAAAAAAAAACTTCAAAATTAAGGAAAAAATTAACCAATGTTTTTTTATTCTAGTTAATACTGGGGCTATTGTGTAAAAGAACATATTAAAATTTCAGACGGATCTGTTAAGTGGTTTTTAAGTTATTGTACACGCCGATTACAAAAACGTTGTCTTGAGAAAAACGCGTTCAAGAGAACATTACACTTTCTGGGGCGAAAATTTTAATAATTTTTATGGGACTGATAAATAACACATCATCAAATATATACATCAAATACAAGAAAAACAGTTTTACATAATTTTTTAAATGATATTTTATTCTGGTTTTTTGCAGCCTCATGGAAGCCATTTTGAAAATTTTGATCTGCTAGCGTGTACGATTGCGGCTCACTGGAATGTCTGAAAAAAAAAAATCTTTAGAAAAAGTGTGACTGTGGCACCAGTATAGATTACGATTATTTTGTTTGACAAAACATTCACAAAATGGTAGACTTGGTGGTCTCAAAACTAGCATTTTTTCGTAAAAAAAAATGAAAAAATTAACCAATCTTTTTTATTCACATATAAAATCTACTTACGTTCAATCAGCTATGCCTGTTGCATACAAAATTCCTCCCGACTCCTCATACGCCTCGTTCACAAGTGTTATTTTGTCTCTAAAAAACTAAAAATTGTACTGTACAATAACTAAAAGTCAGATCTGTGCTTGGACTCAAAACAGAAGTTTTTACAGTTTTTTCTGCAGATGTACTGGCAAAATTAGAATTACTTTCATCTGAAAATGGATTACCATAAAACTGTCTTTTACATGGTCTGACTGGCTTCGAACTAAATTTCCCATATTTTTTATCCATCTTGCATAATATTAGCAGAGACGTTTACTGAGTGATGTTAGCCCTGCGAGCGAGATTTTCGAACGGAGCAGGCAGAGCGTACCGTTTGCTTTGGAGCTACAGTTTTGCCTCAAACTGAAAAATTATTATACCCATTATAGTAAGCTCTCCTTTTACCTGCTTCTATCTTTCTTAGAATCATAAAAGTAGCTGCAGATGTCCCACGAAAGGGAAGTTGGCACGCCGCGCGGTCAGTTTGGCCTGACTTACACTTGACGCTATAATTGTCTATAACTTCGAACGTATTTAAAATTTTTCTTTGAAATTTTCAGAGAATATTGAAATATAATACTTTCTAATAGGATACTTTCTAAAAAGTCGATTTTTCCGACCCGAGAAATTGTAATGTTTCCTTAAATTCATTTTACAATTAGTTACGTTCCGAATAGTTCGTTTTCTTCGTTAATAATCAGCTGTAACCACGTGGAAAAAGCGGAAGATTGCTATGTTGTTAATAGTTATTTATCAAGTAAGACAAAGATAAAACGATGTGTAACAGTACGAATTGTGACGCCTAAAAATAAATGCCACCGTTGTCGATGGGTTGACGTTAAGGATTCGAATTACATCTAATCGTTGTCAAAGGGTCAAATTCGGTACTGATCGTCGAACTCCTTGTGGGCATAAGAAGTAGTTGTTTTCCATGATTTTGGGTTTGAAAATTTTAACCTTCTTGAAAACAAAGAATGCTACTTTTATTCGCTTTGAAATTTTAGAATATAACAATTTATTCTATTTTTTGAATGTTGACTAGTTTACCACCGTAGTTTCAGCAAAAGGTCCCATAAACGACGTTTATTCTTTGTCATTCAATTCAATTTACTAAAAACATTTTTGATAGGTTGCCCTTCTGACTAACAGTTATATTGTGTTTTCTGAACATATTCTTTTTTCAAAAAGCTTTGCTACGTATGTCAGTGACACATAATTTATATCTTTAGCTTTGCCTTTTATAATGTTGTTGGGCGTCAGGCTGTGTTTATAATATTTGCGGTTTTTTTTAAAAATATTATTTACGAAGTGTCGAGATATTCGTAGGTTCGTTTTGCTTTTTAAATTGCTATTTTGCAGAATTCGGAGTTAGATAATTCAATACCGGTATTATAATTACGCGTTTTCTTTTGAAATTAAAGATGATGAGCTAGCTGCCTATGTATGTATATATGCATATATATATATATATATATATATATATATATATATATATATATATATATATATATATAAAGGGTGTTTTTTATAGAGGTATAGAACTTTGAAATGGAATAAAACAAAGATGAATTTTTTAAATTGACATGAAATTTACTTTATTCGAAAGATAATCTTCTGGTATTATAATTTAAATATGACTTCTGGCATATGACCGCCACGGCTGGCTCGGACGTAGTCTAATCTGGAGGTCCAATTTTCGATGACTTTTTCCAACATTTGTGGCCGTATATCGGCAATAACGCGGCGAATGTTGTCCTCCAAGTGGTCAATCGTTTCGGGCTTATCGGCATAGACTAGCTACTTCACATATTCCCACAGAAAATAGTCTAGCGGCGTTAAATCGCACGATCTTGGAGGCCAATTCACGGGTCCGAAACGTGAAACTATGCGGTTACCAAACGTTTCCTTCAATAAATCAATTGTGCCACGAGCTGTGTGACATGTTGCGCCGTCTTGTTGAAACCACAGCTCCTGCACATCATGGTTGTTCAATTGATGAACGAAAAAGTCAGTAATCATGGGTCTATAGCGGTCACCATTGACTGTAACGTTCTGAGCAGCATGGTTTTTAAAGAAGTACGGACCAATGATTCCACCAGCCCATAAAGCACACCAAACAGTCAGTTTTTTCTGGATGTAACGGTGTCTCAACATACACTTGAGGATTATCATCACTCCAAATACGGCAGTTTTGTTTATTGACGTATCCATTCAAACAAAAGTGAGCTTCATAGCTAAACAAAATTCGCTTATGAAAATCGGGATCAACGGCAATCTTGTTTTGGGCCCATTCACCGAATCTACGCCTTGCTAGGTGATCGTGTGGCTTCAATTGTTGCACGGGTTGGATTTTGTAAGCACGCAAACCAAGATCTTTCCGCAAAATCTTCCATAAAGTGGATGGACACATATCCAATTCCTGTGCACGATGGCGGATAGACTGATTCGGGTCTTCCTCTACGCTACGCTCTACAGCAGCAATGACTTCTTCTGTACGCACTGTACGACGTCTCTGTGGATGCGTATTATCATTTAGAGTAAACGTGGTGCGAAAACGTTCCATAGTTAATCGAATTAATTGCTCTGATGGACGATTATGTTGACCGTAAAATGGACGTAGTGCGCGATACGTATTTCGAACAGAACCATGATTTTCAAAATAAATTTGCACAATTCGGAAGCGTTGTTCAGGCGTCAGTCTATTCATGTTGAAATGCCAAACCAAACTAAACATAAATCACTTGACAGCTGACAAAAAGGCCGCCAGTTAAAAAAGTGTTGCCAGCTTAAAGTTTTATACCTCTATAAAAAACACCCTTTATATATATAGATATATGACAAAATAGGTGCTTATACTGCACTCTGTCGGTGACAGAGTGCGGTATAATCTTCCAAAGTTCCCAAAAGTGTTCTCTTTTGGGAACTACCAAAGTGCGGATTTTTCGATTCGCCTTGGTTGCTTCAGCAATGCGCCATCTATTCCTTCAAGCGGGAAGCTTGAGAAGGTGCGCTTCTGCAATGAAGTGGCACCTGTGGTCTGGCCGCTTTGTTCGGAAAGACTTTAAAGAAGTTACCGGCAGAGTGCAGTATAAGCACCTATTTTGTCATGGTTTTCCGTCAGTACCCGGATAAAGTCTGAAACGGTGTTTTTTGTGTTTGCTGCGAAACGCATTTTGCGATGGTCTAGCAAATACAGAGAATACTTTTGGAAACTACCAAAGTGCTGATTTTTCGATTCGCCTTGGTTGCTTTACCAATGCGCCATATATACATATTTCTTTATATACTCTTATATATATATATATATATATATATATATATATATATATATATATATATATAACACATGGGCTGAAAAGTCCCGGGCCTAACACATAGATGGCGCTAGTTTTATTGCAGTCACCTTTTTTTCAGTTAATACTAACCTTCAAAAGACAGCTGTTAAAATTTCATGATATTCTATTCATTAGTTTGTGAGTTATTGTGCTAAGAGTGACGCTACTTTTGTTATTTTCAAAACAATGGATCAAAAACAATTTCGTGTTTTAATTTTACACTGCTTCTTGATGGGAAAAAATACCGTTCAAGCGAAGCAATGGCTTGAAAAGTGTTATGGGGACTCCGCTCCATCAGAAACAACAACAAAACGTTGGTTTGCTGACTTCAAACGTGGTCGTAGAGACACCGATGATGCAGAACGCAGTGGACGTCCAAATGAGGCGGTAACACCAGAAAACATCAAAAAAAATCCATAAAATCGTTTTGAATGATCGAAAAGTGAAGTTGCGTGAGTTAGCTGACATCGTAAAGATATCAAAAGAACGTGTTGGCTTTATATTGCATGAGCATTTGACTATGAGAAAGCTCCGTTCAAAGTGGGTGCCGCGTTTGCTCACTGTTGATCAAAAACAAGAACGTGTTGATGATTCTGAGCAGTGTTTGGCCATGTTTAAACGTAACAAACCGGAATTTTTGCGTCGGTATGTGACAATGGATGAAACATGGATCCATCACTTCACTCCGGAATCAAAACGATCGTCATCTGAGTGGACAGCAACTGGTGAACCTCGTCCAAAGCGCCCGAAAGCACAACAATCGGCTGGAAAGGTTATGGCCTCGGTATTTTGGGATGTGCGTGGTGTAATATTCATCGACTATCTTGAGAAAGGAAATACCATCAACAGTGAATATTATATAGCGTTATTGGAGCGTTTGAAGGCCGAAATTGCAAAGAAACGACCGCATATGGCAAAGAAAAAAATTTTGTTTCATCAAGACAACGCACCGTGTCACAAGTCAATCAAAACAATGGCAAAACTACATGAATTGAACTTCGAATTGCTCCCACATCCACCGTATTCGCCAGATTTGGCTCCCAGCGACTACTGGCTGTTCGCAGACCTGAAAAAAATGCTCGCCGGTAAGAAATTTCGCACGAATGAAGAGGTTATCGCTGAAACTGAGGCCTATTTTGAGGCAAAAGATAAATCGTTCTACAAAAGTGGTATTGAAATGTTTAGAGCGGCGCTGGAATGATTGCGTTGCTCTTGATGGAGATTACGTTGATGAATAAAGCTAATTTTGAACCAAAAAAACCGAGTTTTCTTTGTTAGGCCCGGAACTTTTCAGCCCATGTGTTATATATATATATATATATATATATATATATATATATATATATATATATATATATATAGGGTGTCGCAAAAAGTTTTATACAAATGGAGAAAGAGTTTATTCTTGATAAAAAGTTCAGCATCATATGATGATGATATATAATGAGGAGTAAATTATGTTCGAATTTAAATGCAAAGCAAAATATTAATTGAAAATGTTAATAGGAACAAAAAAATTATGCCCACGTTTAGATTTGTGGCCTTCCTAGTTAAAAAAAAACTCCAGTAAACACATCACTAATTATCGAATTATTTATTAAATAAAGAAAAATGAAATTATTTAAAAACTAGTGCACCGATTTTGGTTGTATCATATTTTTGTTAAAAATTTGATAACTTTTTTATATGCTTTGCAACAATTACATCCATAACAAATTTGTGATATCATTTTATTTTGAAATTTCAACAATACTTAATTACTACGTACATAACATAACAACTAAACATGTGGATTAATTCTAACTTTATTGCCCAAGTGCTTCAGTGTATCCACTGTCCCTTTCGAAACAGGTGATTGCTCTTCGAGAAAAATCTTTTATTACATCTCTAATTACGTCAAGAGTTATGGCTTCACTAATGACTCTCTCAAGATGATCAACATATTAAAATGGCCTATTAAGATAAACCTTTTCTTTTAAGTAGCCCCATTAAAAAAGTCTAGAGGGGTGATGTCCGGAGACCTTGGGGGCCAAGTCAACTGCACATACCTCCCTATTACTCTACCGTTAAAAATGTGGAGGAAATAATCTTGAACATTTCTCGCACTGTGACATGGTGCATCATCATTCAATTTATTTGATCTTAAAATTCTCGCAACTGTAGTTTTACTCACATTCAATAAAGATCTTTTCCGAAGAGAATCTTTTGGCTTTTCTACTACCGACAACATTAATTGATTTTGATTATCTTCATTTGAAACCCATGCCTGATGTTCCTTTTTAAATTTATTTTCAACACTTCCATAAATCTTGAATTTATTTATTAGATATCCCACAGTTATGAAGTTTACAGTTTTATCAGGGTGTCTACTCGTATTATTAAAGATTTCTGCTGCGTCTCTAAACGTTTTATAATTATCTCCAACTATGAGTATACGAGGCTGGTTTGAAAAGTCCGTGCAAAAATAAAAACTACTTATGTGTTTGGGGTAAACCTTTTTTATTTTTCGACATAGTCTCCTTTTAGGCTTATACACTTCGTCCAACGATGTTCTAGTTTGTTGATCCCTTCCGAATAATAGGAGTTGTCCAAGTCTGCAAAATATCCATTAGTGTCTGCAATCACCTCCTCGTTTGAACAAAATCTTTGTCCCGCCAGCCATTTCTTCAAATTGGGGAACAAATAGTAGTCCGAGGGAGCCAAGTCTGGAGAATAGGGGGGATGTGAAACGAGTTGGAATCCTATTTCCATTAATTTTGCGACCACAACTGCTGAGGTGTGTGCTGGTGCGTTGTCGTGATGGAACAGGACTTTCTTGTGGGCGTTTTTTTCTTGCAGCTCGGTTTTCAAACGGTCCAATAACGATGAATAATATTCACCTGTAATAGTTTTACCCTTTTCCAGATAGTCGATGAGGATTATCCCTTGCGAATCCCAAAAGACAGTCGCCATAACCTTTCCGGCCGAAGGAACGGTCTTCGCCTTTTTTGGTGCAGATTCCCCCTTGGTAACCCATTGTTTAGATTGTTGTTTGGTCTCAGGAGTATAGTAATGTATCCATGTTTCATCCACAGTGACGAAACGACGCTTTAAGTCCTCCGGATTCTTCTGGAACAGCTGCAAACCATCCTTGCAACACTTCACACGATTCCGTTTTTGGTCAAGCGTGAGCAATCGCGGCACCCATCTTGCGGATAGCTTTCTCATGTCCAAATGTTTATGCAAAATATTATGTACCCGTTCAGTCGAGATGCCCACAGCACTAGCAATATCACGCATCTTAACTCTTCTGTCATCCATCACCATATCATGAATTTGATCAATGATTTCTCGAGTCGTAACCTCCACAGGCCGTCCAGAACGTTCAGCGTCACTTGTGCCCATATGGCCAGTCCGAAAATTTTGAAACCACTTATAAACTGTTCTAATCGAAGGTGCAGAGTCACCATAATGTTTATCAAGCTTCTCTTTAGTCTCCTGAGGCATTTTGCCTTTCATAAAGTAATGTTTAATCACCACACGAAATTCTTTTTCGTCCATTTCTTGAAAATCATTCGACTTCCTTGATTCACACGAATGCCAAACACAAAGAAATAGACCAATATGGCTGAAACTTGGTGTGCGTTCATTCAAAAGATGCTACTAACTAAACATGACCTCGATACGCTCCGGTGGTGCCATCTCTCGGACTTTGCACGGACTTTTCAAACCAGCCTCGTAATTTTATCTTCAACACTCAATTTTACTGGTGTTTCTGATTATTGCAAATACAGACTGACGTTAGCTTTGAAGTTTATTGACAGTTGTTAGGTATTTCTAAAGATATGTTCATTTATTTTCAGCCTAAAATTTGTAATGATTTCGTTTTTTTTTATTATTCTATAAATAGTCCAATAATTACTGACGTGTTGACTGGAGTGTTTTGGAATTTTTAACTAGGAAGGGCACAAATTTAAATGTGAGCATAATTTCTTATTTCCTATTAACATTTTTAATTAATATTTTGCTCTGTATTTTAATTTGAACATAATTTACTCCTCATTATATATCATTATTTTTTATTTTCCCTGTATACCATCAAATATTTTGAACTTTTGATGCTTGATTATGGATTTCCATGTGATGCAGAACTGTTTTTTAAGAATAAATTTTTTTGTAATATGATGATAAACTTTTTCTCTGTTTGTATATAACTTTTTGGGACACACTGTATGTATGTATGTATATATATATATATATATATATATATATATATATATATATATATATATATATACACACATACATACAAAGGTAAATTTTCTAAGTAGTATTACAGTATTAAAAATTGTTGCAGGTTCTAATATGTCATCTTTTCCTGTATTCCAACTTAACAGCTGTCTCTTTGACAGCGAGAGCTAGACATGGCGAACTGCCCTTACCAATGCCAATTATCCAAAACAAGAAACCACAAGAACCAAAATCGCACGTCATTATTGTCGCTGGGGTATCAAAGGTAAGATATTATTGGTGGTTGTTTACCAAACTTTAGGAAGCAAGGCAGGAAACCTGATTTTATACGCGGTTTCTTTATTACCAACTTAACATTTTTTTGGTCAGCTCTTTAATTATAATATTTTTACCAACACAAATCTCTATTTCCTAAACATCAAGTATCGCATCTGACAAAAAACTCACAATTTTTCTTCACTTCTTAATCTCAGCACCTAAGATTATAACTGATTGCCAATCTCAGTGACCGACGCGGCGATCTGATTGATGATTTTTAACAAACATGGGGGAAAGCTAGTAATGTTTTTTTGTAAACATAGCATACGTACTACCAGGGGAAACCCGAAATCGCTATAGAGGCGGCGCGTGCGTGTAAGTAGCGATTTCCAACTAACTATCGTTTGATATATCGAATTGTAATGCGTGTAGTAAGTTTTCCTTTAGTGTGAGAATTTCAAATTCAGTATTTATTTTAGAATATCTTTTTTTATTATATATTTTAATTTTATTTACTTTTATTTTAATTTAATTATTATTATTTATATTTATGTTTAAGTCATTTCATCGACTTTTTAGGAAAAGCTGCTGCATGGTTTTTGTTACCGATAAACTCGATTTAGTTACTGTTCCCTGTTTCAGATCGCAAATATTTGTCTCGGCAGCCTAGTGTTCGAACATCCTAAGTAAGCAAGCAAACAAGCTGGGCTATTATCAACCAAACTTGTTTAATAGGTGTAGTTAAATAGCCACAAACGATAAAATTTTAGCTGCATCTTTACAAGACAATGATGTTGTTTTAATGTTAGTTAGTCGAGATTTACGCATTTCTTTCCTACATCACTCATTTCTGTCAGTCTTGCTGTCGATCTTTTGGCACGATAAATGTCGTACACATATAGTACTTGACGTAAGAATAGAGCTTATAGGTTTTGAGCGATCCCGGTTTAGGTGATGAGAGTGAAAGCGGTGCGGGTCGATAAATTTTGTAATTTTTAATGTCATTTTTCATGGAAATTTCTACGCACTCGAAAATAAGGTAATTTATTTTTCTTTCAACTAAATAGTTACAAAATAAGTACTGAATTTGAATTTCTTAAGGTAAAAAGTAACCTAATCGAAGCGGAATCAGTCGATATTTTTAGGATTTTTTTTTGGTGAATATATATATATATATATATATATATATATATATATATATATATATATATATATATATACATACACTAGGCTTTCAGAGACATTTACAGCGGAAATATTCTATTTTTCTTTACTTTTTATTAATAATTATTTATATTTACTTAAATCAGGTTGAAAAGTCTACAGAAAACTGGTGTCTAACTTCATAAAATACGTTTTATGATACACTCTCTGAAGACAATATTGGGCATCCTTGACTGCACTATGGGAATAGTAGGTGGTGTTTTTCCTTGGAAATCAACAGTAGAATGTGAAGCAAATAGTTCAGCCAACAAGTTCGCCTTCTCAACAGGTGTTGTTACAATAGAATTATCTGGCCGTGTGAGTGGAAATTTTGACTAATGGCCTTGGCGACTCACCAAAAGGACCTGGAATTGTTGGGACAAGCAAGAAGTTTGTTTCTAATTCGTTGATTGTGTACCTCCTTGGTTTCGTCGATAATTTCTTTGCATCTGTTCCGGGCATGAACAAAGATGTTACAATTTACGACGTTAGGATTTTCATGCCATTGTCGGTAGGCAAGATGTTTAGAAGCAACGGCTTCTTTACATTTTCGGTAAAACCAAGGCTTGCCGCTGGAAGGGCATTTCTTCGAAAAAGAGATGTAAATGTCCATACCAGCCAAAATAACATCGGAAACCTTCTTAGCGCAGATCGAAAAAACAAACGTCTAATCAATGGAAAGTTCGAAAATATTCCATGAGTTCCTCCTATTTAGCAGTTTGTAGTGCCAAATCTTGCGCGGTTTAGGCGCCTCGTTGTCACTGATTGGAAGGATACTCGAAGTAGAAAGCAGTTTATAGTCGGAAGAGCCTAACGGCGGATTGACGGTGACAGTGTAAATATACAAATAAATCTTCATTTGTTCTCTTCAACAGTTACGCATAGGGCACATAAAACCAGGGCCCTCGAAGCCAGCCTCGACATTCATCGCCAAGACATCGTCTAGTGATCAACGCTTTGAAAAAGATGGAAGAGATTCTATCGAAAATGTCAGCGAAACCGTCCATCAAGGGACTTTAAACTAATACGGGATACCAGAAAAACCGCTACTACATATATATCTATATATATATATATATATATATATATATATATATATATATATATATATATATATATATATATATATATATATATATATATATATATATATATACAGTCGACACTGTTTATAGTGAAAAACTCTCTATAGTAAAACTTCGGTCAACATTTTGGTCTGTCACTATATAGAGTGTCGACTATATATATATATATATATATATATATATATATATATATATATATATATATATATATATATATATATATATATATATATATGTGTAGTAGTAGAGGAGAGGAGAATGGGGTCAGATATTTCCACGATATTTAAATTGCTGAATGGTGTTATTTATTGTCCACTCCTCTTAGGGCAGGTACAGTTGAAGGTTCCAGAACGTTGCTTAAGAAGAAATAAGATATTTGTCATCGGTCATCACGGTACTAACTATGGAGTCCACTCTCCATTGACGAGATCCTTGTTCTTCCTAGATATTAATCCTTCCATCAATCCATTCGGAGGCTCGCTGTCTGGCTTTAAAGGGCAAGTCATTAAAATGGTGTGTGACCACTAATATGTTTCCTGTTTATTAGACTGTGCATTTTGGTTTGTAATGTTATATCATTTTTTTTTTCTATCTGAAATACTCATTACTGTACTGTTGTTATTACTTCATATATTATATATTATAATTTTATAATGGGTTTTCCCGTTTATTGATAATATATATAAATAAATAAATATATATATATATATATATATATATATATATATATATATATATATATATATATATACATATACATATATTACAATTTTAAAGAAAAATGAGAAGAATTTTAATAACATACAATAAAAGTATGGATTTCGCTGCAGTGTGCCATGCCCATAAAAAACATTATGTAGACAAAAAGAGGTTCTCCGTTATTAAATTAGAATATTCCGTTTATAAGGAGCTACAAATAACATTTTATCCCTTACCTCGCTTGACTTTTATTCAGTTACAAATAGTTTATTTAAACTTTTTAAATTATTTTTTTTTTTTAATTTTAGCACGATGATATAGAAGCAGTCGAACCATGTGTAACTGAGAGTACTGTTCCGAACAGCCTTAAGCACAGAAAGAGACTTGGTTACTATATGTTACTGATGGCACTATGCTTCATCTTCTTATGGATTCCTTATACCGCATGTGAAATTCTTGATGCTTTATCGGAGGACGGACTACATCCAGACATATTGGAACTTGCTCAGTGCTTTGGACTTCTACATTCTGCGATTAGCCCTTTATTGTCCATAGCAAGCATGGACAAAGACTGGGGTAAGTTTTAGCATAATTTAAACAACTAGTTAACAAACATGTAACGATAGCTATTACTCACGAAAGTAAAGTATTTTAATGTAGCAACCTTAGTTATATAATAAAAGACTGTTTTTAGTCAATTTCCACTGGTTTATTTAAATTGCGATGACACGTTTCGCTGTCGATGCAGCTTCTTCAGATCTACATTTTACTGTCAAGTTAGGTTTAATGTTCACAATTTTATATAATTTCTTAATTTTAATGTTGCACCTAATTAAATTACATTGATAGTATTGGAAAATCCACACAGATTTGGAGTTAAGAGAATAAATTCAATAATGGTGAATTGCTTAAATCTACCTGGTCGTTAAGTAAAGTACCTGTAGTCCTTAATCGATTTATTTGCATTGTCTCTAAAAGGTTTAGTTTTAAACCTTTTTGTTGAGTGTGTAAAATTTTCAAATTCTTGTTAAATGTGTGATTTTCTGTTAAAAGATGAGTAGCATATGTTAAATTAGATTTTCTATGGATGAAACTTTTTTCGTGTTCTGTAATTCTTTGTATAAATGTACGTCCAGTTTGGCCTATGTATGTTTTAGGACATGACCCACATGTTAATTGATAAACCCCTGATTTATTGTCTTTATTGATTTGTGGTTTGTAGTTTTTAAAGTATTTCCCTATAGTATTGTTAGTCTTGTAAGCTATGTTAATATTTTTTTGATTTAAAAATTTCCCCAGTTTTTCCGTTGGTTTGCCGAAATAGGTTAAGCATTTAAATGTGGTATTTCTGTCCTTAAAACGTGGGTATATTTCTGAGATCGCCTTGTTTCTAAGTTTTTTCCTAACGATATTATTGATTAAAGTAACCGAATAACCGTTGTTAACGGCTACTTGTTTTATGTAGTTTAATTCTTTAGTAAAATTTTCCTCTGATAAGGGGATATTAGTTAGTCTATGTATAAAACTATGATAAGCTGCGAGTTTATGATGGTTAGGGTGGTGAGAACTATTGTGAATTGTGGTATCTGCATGACAAGGTTTGTGATATATTGCAAATTCATGTTTTTTCCTGGTTTTACAGATTGTTAAGTCTAGGAAATTGATTTTCCCTTCGACTTCTTCCATTGTAAAACTGATATTTCTATATAAAGCATTAATATACTGTAAAAAGTGAGTTAATTGTCTGTCCGTACCAGTAAAGCATACAATTATATCGTCTACGTATCGATACCAATATAGAAAATTATTACTATTGTTATCATGGTTGTTAAATATCATTGTTTCAATACTGTCCATGAAAATTTCGGCAAGTAATGGACTTAATGGACTCCCCATAATTAACCCTTCCTTACTATTGTAGAACGCGCAATTTAAATAAACCAGTGGAAATTGACTAAAAACAGTCTTTTATTATATATTTATAACGAATTTCCATCAAGTAGAAGCTACAACCATCCAAAATTTACAACCTTAATTGTTTGGGACAGAGAATATTGACATCAAAGTAACTATTTACAAAAGAAGATTTAATTATTGGAACTAATTTTTAGATTATATTGAACAATTAAGCTTTCGAATTTAGAAAATTAAAAGAAAGAAATACTAAATTGTATCTAGTGGAACATTTAATCAATTAATGTCACCATACAATTGTAGTATAAACGTCAATGAATTTATTTTTTCTCCTCGTAGTTTCCATTCCTTTTCTCCTCGTAGTTTCCATTCCATTGTTTTCCTTGTCCATTTTCTTCTTTTCATCCTTTTCTATTTCTTTCACCTACTCCAGCCCGGCATGGTGCCAGATATCCGAAACCCACCTACCTAAGTTTTTTTTTTATGGGCATAGCATACGAGCTGCAGGGGAATACCTAAAGCGCTATAGGAACGACGCATGTGCGGAAGAAGCGATACATGTTGGTCTTAAATCTCTGTAAATTATACTCGGATTGAAACACAGTTCTGGGCAAATTATTCCAGAGGGATGAGGTTCTCCATCTAAAAGACTGAAATTACTTGTAGAATAGACTCCAGTCACCAACTTCGATGTTCCAAAGAATCAAAGTTGCTGTTCAGTTCTGTATCTGGAGTGTCCCGACATAACTGTGGCGGCTTTAGCAACGCTAACTTTTTTAAAAAAAAAAACTGCCGCCTGGGTTTTTGTAGCGTTAAATTCTACGCAGTTACTGTCTCTCCAAGATAGAATAGAATATTTTTCAGGTGTTTGCTAAGTTTAGCTTATTAAGAGTAACAAGCTGAACCTCATACGGATGTGAAGTATTAGCGCGACGTGTACTTCTAACATGCACCGCTCTGGGAGGAATTAAGCGGGCCACATCTTTCGAACACTTTCCATGAAAATACTTGTAGAATAGGCTTAAGTCGCCAACCGTTCTTCGATGTTCCAGCGAATCAAGACCGCCGGTCAGTTCGGGGTCTCCAATCAGACGAAAAGCTCTTCTCTGAATAGAATCCAACAAATGCAGTGTATGTTTGGGAGCGGAGCCCCAAAGATGGGAGCAGTACTCCATAGTTGGTCGAATTTGAGCTTTGTAAAGAATTAATAGTTGTTGTAGAGTGTAAAGCTTTCTGGTTCGAAATAATATTCCCAACTTTTGAGACACTCTGCCGCCTGGGTTTTTGTAGCGTTAAATTCCACTTCTTGGTTACTGTCACCCCAAGATAGAATTTCTTTCAGGTCTTTGTTAAGTTGAATGACTTCCTGCTGTCTGTCTGCGGATATTCGTCTGAGTTGCCGATGTCCGAGCGTTCAAAGTGAATGAAGAATACTGTACTGTCATCTGCAAAGCTGCAGATTGTATTCCTGACCCTTTCCAGCAGATTGTTAATGTAAATGAGAAAGACAGTAGAAGGCAACGCTCATCATTGGCCTGAAAAAAATAATTCTGTACTAATTAGGTCCGCAAAACAACAGTGGGCTGGGTATTTTTATTTAAAACATGTAAAAAAGCTATGGAAACTATGCGACAGAACTAGGATATGCATGCTTCGCTCCAGATCAGAGCTCGTCAACCAACCTAGGTTAAGGCGCAAAACGCAAACATCCAGTATCTATCATCCTATATCCAAAAATGTCAGTAGTCAACAAACCTACTAACCAAAAATGAATTTTTTATATACACTACCGTCAGAAAGTATTTGCCCACCTGTAACTGCCAAAATTTAATACCTAATTAAAGCCTTTTATTATATTAGGTAAATTTAATTGTTCTTAACAAGTGTCCTTTATAAAATTTAGATAAGCCTTTTTGGTGAAATCACAAATTAAAAACCAATTAGAACAAATTTCCAAGTTTTGCATGATAATCGTTTTGAGGCGATTTCTGAGAATTCCGTAATCGCCGCCTAACCGCACCAGAAATCATGGCTCAAGTAAACCTGTAGCGGCCCATCTCCATCAGCTTGACAACCGTGAAGAACAGGTAAGCAGAAGGTGGACTACACGGGAAGGTTGCAGTGAGGAAACCACTTCTTAGGCAAGGGAATAAACGTAAACGATTAGAATGGGCCCGAGAACATGAAAATTGCTGCGACGAATCTAAATTCGAAATTTTCGGATCAAATCGACGAGTTTACGTGCGGCGGTCAGCTGGAGAGAGGATGTTGGAAGCCTGTCAGTTGCCTACAGTAAAACATGGTGGAGGTTCAGTAATGGTTTAGGGTTGTTTTGGCAACGGTAAAGTTGGAAAAATCTTTAGAATAGAAGGAATCATGCGAATAGAACAGTATCAAGAAATTTTGCTAACTCAAATGCTTCCTTCTGGAAGAGATATTTTTCAGGGGAAATTTATTTTTCAGCATGACAACGACCCTAAACATTCTGCTAAACAAATTAGAGAACTTTTGGACTAATGGAAATCCGATGACATCCTGGAAGTGATGACTTGGTCTCCACAATCACCCGACTTGAACCGCATCGAATTGCTGTGGGACCATTTGGACAGGTGTGTTCGAAAACTCAATCCAACAACTTGTGGGAACTTTTACAATCAGAATGGGTTAAAATAACCGAAGAAACTCTGAAGAAATTACTGGACAGAATGCCGAAACTCTGTAAAGCGGTAATTAAAATCAAAGGAGGTCACATAGATGAGAAAAATGCTGGAAAATCATGAATATTTTTCTGATTTTCTAAATTGTAAATAACGTGAAAATAAATAATAATTCATTGAAATTTAAAAAAAAAAATTATCTGTAAGGAAACCCAAATATGCAAATGAAAAAACTTTAAAATATGCGCATAAATATGCAAATAATTTTCTCAAAATATGCACATACATGTTGTAAATATGCAGTAAAAAAATCGAAATAGACTTGAAAAATGTAAATTTATTGTTTCACATTACATGATACGAGTACTATACAAACGTAGCAATGTGTGTTGTGGCCTATCTCCAGGTTTCGTCTTACTCAATTTGGCAATATGGCAAGCAGTTTTCACGTGTTGCTCTATTTGAAATTTTTTAGTATGGTATCTGCAATAAAAAAAATTTAATTCAAATCCCAAGGAAAAAATTCGTTAAATAGAAATTTCGTTAAATATAAAACTAGGTGCTTAGGGCAGGCAAAAATTAAAATTCTGCTTTGTACCTTTTTTATTAGATTACCTAGAAATACATACGTTTACGTATGTATTTCTATTTCATGGTTTCGTTAAATAGAAATTTTGTTCGTTAAATGGAACAAAAATAACTTAAATAACATTGAAAATAGTATCAACAATCCTGACAAAAATTTCGTTATGTTTAAATATTAAACGAAAATGAAGTACCCTGTATATTCAATAAGTATTCAAAAATTATACTTACAATTTTAACACATGCAGAACAGTAGATTTTTCCCATATCTATTCTTAGTTCTTTGTATGGTTTAATCCACACTGACACACTACTGGCTTTGGGCATTTCACTGTAGTAAAATACGACTCACAAGATAAAAAGCACAAATCGACGTAACCACTTTAAAAGCACAACCAAAAATGAAATCTAATAAATTAATAATACAAGTATGCTCTGATGGCCGTCTGGGGTTTACTGACTGGTTTTTACTGACCATAAAATAATAAAATTTATTTGGGGAAAACCACCGGCGCGGCGGCGGCGGCCTAAACATTGACCTTTATTCTGAAAAATGAATGAAAACGCCTGCCAAAGACCTACATTATTATTCCTTCAAATATGTACATATATGCTATTTTTAAAGCATTTATGCAAATATTTAGAATAAATGCATATAATATGCAAAATATGCACCTACATTATTATAAATTCCTTCAAATATGCACATATATGCTATTTTTAAAGCATTTATGCAAATATTTAGAAAAAATGCATATAATATGCAAAATATGCAATATATGCGCTTTGCATATTTGGGTGTCCTTAATTATCTGAGTTTTTGTTGTCTTGGGACTGAAATAACTAGGTGGGCAAATACTTTCTGACGGTAGTGTAGGTATAAATTTTAATACATCTATTTGTGGCAGGAACATTTGGAGCATGTAGAGGACTCGACATTCTTCAAGAACATAAATCTCCCTCTTCAACCAATGAGGATGCTTTAGGACCTTTTAATCCTAGACTTGTAAGACCTAATAAGAAGGCGAATTACAACCGGCGCTCATCATCGGTAATTATATATTAACCAATTCTGTGATCTCTGTACAAAATAAGTAGGACCTGCAACTGGGTTGATTCATATAAAATCATCTAATGCTTTTCTTGACTTACTACTCATATTTTTCATGTGTTTACGAATTTCTTTGCTAATAGCAGTGCTCCTGTCTCTAACTAGCGGTTGGATTATTGAAACTAACTCGAATCAGTTGAGTAATGATGGAATTACAGTACATCTGAAATTGTAACTTTCCAAATCTGTAAATACGAGTCACTAACCGACGTATCAGATTTGCAGAAAGACAACTTGTTTCAGTAAAAATCTGCAAATTCGACACATATGCTGCCACAAAACTGTTTCTTTACAGGTGGTTTAGACTTGCATTGTCTGCATTCCTTTCACGTATAGGTTAGAGTGACGTAGACGAGATCTGTCTGAAAAGTAACCGACCTACACTTGACTGCACAACACGCTTCCATCGGTGAATCGAAACATATCTGGAAGTATTTTGCTGCAATGCAGTCATCGCTTTTTTTGGAGCATCTCAACATCCTTGAATCGTTTCCCTGTAAGTGGTAATTTTAATTTTGGAAAGAGCAAATAGCCACTGGCAGCAATGTCAGGACTGTATGGAGGCTGGTGAAGCTGTGTTATGCCGTGATGCTTTTGTTCTGCGGTCATCAATTTCAGAATGAATTTAGCAGCAATGCGAACCATTCCCAAAACATTTGTTAAAATTTCCGCAATGGTACTTTTCGTGATACCAAGTTCACTTTCTAAATCGCTAACAGTCAAACGACGGTTTTCTTGAATCGCCAGGCGTACACGCTCCATGTTTTCCGATGTTTTTGTGCTCGAAGGTGAGCCGGAACGAGGATAACTGCCAACAGGCATGCGTCCATCTTTGAATCGCCTGTACCACTCTTTCATCTACGTGTTGCCCATGCATTCATCTCCGAAGGCCTTGTGCATCATCTCAATCGTTTCCGCTCATGATTTTCTAAGTTTGAAGTAAAACGTGATGGAAATTCTTTGTTCGATCTGCTCCGACATTTTCAACGATAGCCAAAAAGGCAACGAAAGCGAAAAAGCCACTGTAAAAAAATACACGCTGCTTGCGTACTAGAGAGAGCGTGGTTCCTTTGGCTGGTCGAGGACTTCGTAAGGTGTAACTGGTGACTCTCGAACCCCATAGATGGCGCTCGGGTGCCATGGCGAGAAATTACAAACACAGGTCGGATACTTTTCGGACATAACTCGTAATCATAAACAAAGTATAGAAAAATGACGGCGTCTACAAGACTGACTGTTTTGAAAAGAGTTGAAATATTACCCAATCTCTATTTTTTTTTTGTTGCCTTTGCTTTTTTTGTCAAAAAAGGTAGTAAAAATGCAGGAAAAAACTTAACAACTTAATTTTGACAAGCAGTAAGCTTTATTTCGTATATTAAGCACATAACTTTGGATAGCCAAGATTCAATATACCTATTTCTCATTTTTATACGCCAGATTCATACCTAAAAACCCAGGAAAACGCGCTAACTTCGCCTTCTCAAAACCCTAACGTGTTATAAACTGTCAAGCAAAAGCCCAGGGTTTAGAAGTTTTAAAATAAATAACAACCTAAAATTTTAAGCTGTTCTCGTGCGTAGTAGATGTGACTCCTGGGCAATTGTATTTCTAAGTATGTACAACGGTTAGGTTCCCTCTAATCGAATCATCAACAAGTTACTCGACTGAGTCGCGCCGAGTGTCATAATTTCACTGCAATATTGTAACTTTCCTACTTTGTTTCTAAAAAGGCCCTTCCCTGATATATGACGAAATCTAAATCAAAATTTCTTATGAAGAATTGTGATCTAAATGAAGAAAACAACCGCCATTTTTAAATAAAAAATAATCTTTAAAAATACTAAAGTCAATTGATTTTCATTAAAAGCCGGTCCAATAATCAGTTTCACTCTGGAGCACTTGCAGAAGAATGACCCTAAGAGGAAAAATTGTTATATTTCCAGGTCCTACCACTGTCTAGAGTCAGTCCAGTAGCGTAACTCTGTGCTCTATGGAATTCTATGAATCGACTGTTTTCTTTATCACTGGTACTCTGCGTACTCTTAGTGGCCCAAACGATCGGCTTCTGGCAAGATACATAAGAAATTTCAACATTAGTTTTCTCTAACATCTCGGCGACGTTTATTTGTGTGTTTATCAAATAAATAAATATATATAAACGTCGTAATATTGTCAATGGTGACGAAGAGCATTTTTTCTAAGCATTATCATCGTTCTTTTAGGTAGATCTTCATAGTAGCAAGCTACCAATAGAATAATATTTGACACAAAGCTCCGCTACGGTTTAATTCTAGAGAGTGTTTAATCGCTAAACCACATAATGTGTGTTCTGGCCCGTCCATGTTACCATTTGTACCCTTTTAATTAGACACGCACCAAAGGCCCTCGACGGTTATTTGCTATCAAAATATTCAAACAATGGCTTTTCCAATAAGATTTGATATTTAAACTTTGACCTATGTACTTACTGCTTATTGGTGTGCAATTATGCTTAATACTATTTATTACATTATAATTTGAACAAAAAAAACAGGGTAAAAAAAATTAAGGGCTGTAATTACGCGGTCTGATTGAACGACTTTAGATTCATTTATTTCGGGAGAAATGGAGTAACAAATACCGCTTTATTCTTACTCCCCATAATTTGAGAAGTAGGAAAAAATAAAAGAAAGTAAAGTACGCCTCAAATTGAACATATATATATATATATATATATATATATATATATATATATATATATATATATATATATATATATTACATATATATGTATATTACATATATATGTATATATTCTTTGGTAGGTTTGTTTCTACTTATGTTATCTTCACGTTATAAAAGCACATATTTTAATAATGTTTCGCCAATTGCATTGGGTTTTTATCAAATTTTATTTTTATTTTTTGGATTATCTACAATACCATATGATGTTGAAATTACGTAAAACAAAATATTTTATAAAACATACCAAAACTTGATAATAAACAATGTTTATATATTTAATAAACTTAGAGCATAAACTAAGTTATTCACCTCGAAAACATCTTATTTCCTAAAGGGTTCTGACTGTACTGAACGGGGAAAAAGAGAAAATATTTATGTTTTAGGGCTGTCTGCTTTCACTTTTATAACTGATAGAGAAAGCGAATTTATATAAATTTCTGTTAAAATTTGTTTCTTGATTGTGCTATATTTATTATATTAAATTAGATCTGACTTAAACTGTTGATGTATATATATATATATATATATATATATATATATATATATATATATATATATATATATATATATATATATATTTATGAATTAGTCATTGACAATACATTGTTCTTTTTTTATTCAAATCATTCCCTTTATCAAAATTTGCAATAATCTCTTTCTTGGGTGACAACTTTAGTGTTTAAAAAGTCGAATTCGCAATTTTCATTTGATTTGTGCTTATGTAAGGCTGTAGATGCATTTTTTGCAACCCTTCAAGAAATAAGATATTTTCGAGATGCTTAACTTTTTATATTCTAAATATAATATATTTAATACATTGCATATTATTGAGTACCGTGTGTTTCATAGAATATTTTATTTTACACAATTTCAATATGATTTACTTTCCAATCCAAATATAAATATAAAATTTGATCAAGCTCAACACAATGGGCAAAATTTCATTAAAATGTCTATTTTTATAACACAAAAATAACCACGAACAAATCAATACCTAGAACAAACAATAAAGAAAATGTCGAAGAAAATGGTTTAAGAAAAATTATTATTAATATAACGTATATATATATATATATATATATATATATATATATATATATATATATATATATATATATATATGAATTTCTATATAATTAGATAATTTCTTATGAGTTAACCCAATAGTTTTCTTCAGATGTTCATTTTTATATACTTTTAAATACATTTAAGGTTTTATTAAATTATAAGAGTCTTTTTATAAGGTAGTTAGGTAATAATGTGGTGTTAAAAAGATGGTTATTTTCGAAAACAAGAGGCAATTAAATATCTTCATTTTTTAGTTTATTTAAATTGCTATTTTAGCTATTTTTTTTAATCGAATAGATGCTAAAAATTTTAACCAACGTAATAATCAAAATAAAGTTAAAAAAAAATCTTCGAAAATTGCCATTTTTCTAACAACTTTCTAAAAACTAATTAAACTATTTTTTCATACCAATTAATTAGTTTTTCTATGGAATTAATTAGTCCTAATCTTCATTAACAGACATACGTCACAAGGCAGACCCAAGTTATTCTAAATTCACCCTAAACTATCTAAACTAAGTTTTCAGTTTATTAACCGAATTTGATGAGTTTGGGACATCTTTGGGCCCTATTGAACGACTTCAATTAAAAAAGCAAATCATATAAAATGCTTTCAGCAAGTAAACCTGCAAGATAGCTGAAATTTTATTATGTCGGAAACGTCATACTTGTTATACTCCGTATTCACTTCAACAAGACATTGATTATATGTATATATAAATTCCATTCAATATATTACTAGTTCTTTAATAAAAGTACAGGATACGAATAGAAAGCAATACTTATTAGTTTATATACATACATCGCCTTATCTATTTAGCCTATATAGAAAAGTGAAAAAAACGATTTTTCCAGAGGGGCTTTAATATACACGCGTGGAAAAGAATCGCGTGCGCAAATGAACATATATTCGCCTTAACAGGAAGAAAATCTGCCTATGTGTGTCATTCCAAGGCTGGGGAGTGAGGCAGTTAAATCCAAGGGGCGTGTTTCAGGAAAAAAATATATAAACATTAAAGGGAAATGAATTTATTAAATTTTTTTATCTGAAACGAAACAGAATAATTTGAGTTATACTCAAAGTTCTAGGCAATTACTGCTCTATAAGGATGACGTTTTTCACGTATAGCATTTCGGCCATCTTTATGGTTTATTTGATTAACATAAATCATTGTTAGATGTTTATGTTGCCCTTGATAATGGCTACAATTTCACGTCAAATACTATGCTATACTCCATATTTGCTGTTTTCATGTTATTTGTTGATACTTCCAATGAATGTTATATCATGACATATTTAGCCGATGTTCTAGTAATAAGGTCATCATAGTATTTTACTTATTTTAAGCTATGTGTTAAATTATCTATCTAACTGTGAAGTGCTGTAAAATCAAATTCGATGAAATATGCTGCTTGCAACAGGAAGCTTAACTGTGAACTGTTTGGAGTTGATCGATGGATCCAATGAGTAACATTACAAAATAGAAGAAAATCAAAATAATAATTATAAGAAAAAGGTTTCCTTGCTGCTGATCTCGGCTATATAACATTTTAATTGTTCATTTTGGTAATATTTTGAGCAAATCGAAAGTTGACAAATACTCTGCTGTTAACAATTTATTTAATATCGCCCGTATGTTTGCTGATTAACGTAGCAAAAATACAATTTATGAAACTGCTCGTTAATCGTTTATAAAACAATCATTATATGTATAAATGTTCGCTGTTAGGTAGATAAGAGAATATATACACTGAAAATGTTTTTAATTTTACCTCACGCATTTTTTTACAAGCGAGAAGGCATTTTTTAATAAAAGCAAAGAGCAGAAAGAAAAACATTTAAAACTACAAGAAGGATCAAAAGAAAAAATATCTTTTGGTACACAATTAATCGAATTAAATCGAAAATAGGCACTAAATCATTTTACCATTTAAACCTAAATAAGGAAAGTTAATTAAAAAAATTGCTAAATTATATTCAATACAAATTATAAAAAAAAAAACAAATTCAGCAAAGTTGAGCCAATGTATTTTTATTTTCAATATTTCAAAAAACAGAGTTAGTCTTCTTGGGCCAACCAGAAAGAAAAGATTTTGTGATTATCATGGTAAACTGAAATTTTTACTGCTAAATTATCAACATATTAAATTCGAAATAATTGTAACGCCATTGGAAAATAATTTATAATTATCGCCTTAAGTTTCATGTCAATTATTTTTTTTTATTTATTCTAATAAAGAAAATTTTCAGTTGGATTGCACAGCCCTTTGCATTTTAAAATTTTTAATTGAGATGCATTAAAAATATATAAAACATGCCCATATAAGTTTGTTGCGTCTAAGTTAATTTTCATTCAAGAATAAATTTCTGCAACATAAGAAAACCAGCTAAATTTTTTGAAAGCGCTGTTTCATAAGCACTAATATATTTTAAACTGATTTTGTTTATTGAAAAGTTTATTTTCCACATACTGTTTTTTTTTTCTTTCTGCTCTGTGTTTAGTTTGAAGCGAGTTATTTTTGATCATAATTTACGGATTTGTGTATATTATATATGCAGAAAAAATTACCAAGTGTTTTTTAAGTTTTAGCATTATTCTTACTTAATCTTAGTGCCCAGTGATAGTCACTTCACATAGCCGATATAAAAGTTCTCAAAAAAGCTACTCAAAAATTTTACTTAATTCGGCAAAAATAAATTGTTTAAAATCATCACGTCTTACTGATTAACACTAGCTTCTTCCTCCCCTGATGTCACTGCCGTATTCTAATCACAAGTCGTTTAACTACTTCCCGGTATTATTTTGTACTTTTCCATTACTTTCTTTCTTTTACAGGCTTACATTTGCACATGAGTATAAAGTGGTCCGCTATGATGTGAATCGAATACCGCCAAGAATTTTTAATTTAAAAAAATCGAAACAAAACTAGAAGGAAAAGTATTTACTATATCGGGAATTTTATGTTCAATGGTCTTGTTTCAAGATGGTTTATCGTCCTATTTATTTTGCTTTTTTAAAGATTATATTTGGTGAAATGACTTATATAACTAAGAAAACACAATACATTCATACATATATATATATATATATATATATATATATATATATATATATATATATATATATATATATATATATATATAGTATTTAACTAT
Source organism: Pachyrhynchus sulphureomaculatus (assembly GCA_019049505.1). Lineage (NCBI taxonomy): Eukaryota > Metazoa > Arthropoda > Insecta > Coleoptera > Curculionidae > Pachyrhynchus > Pachyrhynchus sulphureomaculatus. The sequence goes on along the minus strand of CM032450.1, from coordinate 42,728,844 downwards.
TTACTTATATTATTTTAATTATGGTAAAAATTAGCTTCTACGTGGTTTTCATGTTAGCAATAAAGATTAATTATATATTTTTTGTTACATAAGTCCTCTTTTTCTGTGGCTAAATGTAAGAAAAGAATTTCCTAAGCCTTACATTTACACCTAATAAATATAGATTTTCAGGGTTCTCGAGGAAGGAGTTTATACTTTCCATAAAAGCTCTAAGGTTTCTTATTATATACATCACATCCGTGTATTTATTTGTCGGTACATTTTTCCCTTTTATCTATAATAAGGATTAATATTTATATAATCAATTGCTATATATAAATGTAACAAAAATGATTTTTAAGAGAAAAGGCTAGTAACGGTATCTGATAACATCACATTACAGCTGATAATTCTGCTTTGCCATAATTTTGATTAAAACAATATTACTATCATCTTCTTCTGTCTCTCAGTTTATTTTTTTTATTTATTTTTTTTTGATTTTGTGTCTATGTAAGAAGATACGTTAGCTCACCCTCAATTTCATCATCAGTTAAAGCCCCATCCCCAGTTTAGAATATCTTCGTAGAAACTAAGGATTTATTGAATGTTCTTCTGAAGATTCAGAAGTTTCCTTTTTCTGGTAGAATCTATTAGGCACATTTTCTGCTAACCACATTTCTGATCTGCGCATCTACAACATCAATTTTTGCCTGTAAAATCTACCACGTTAGAAAAGCAGTCCAAGCTTAAACGGGGAGTTTTTTCCTGATTTTATTTAACATTACCGAATTATCATTGTTCCATCGAAAATATTGTGGGTAGAAAATAAGATCAGAACTTTTAAGATTCTTTCTAATATTAGGAAGTATATAAGCTACCTTGGAAGAGTGAAAAAAAAAACTATTGACATTACGGAACGCAGTCGCTGTAACGTTGTAAAATGTCTAATGTTTGTTGAGCCAATGGCTGAACTAACTGACCTTTTCTTGACGAGTAACTGGTGAAAAAAGCTGACATAGAAATCTTCCTTCACAAGGCAATTAAGAAATGATAAATTTTGTTAGTTCTCAGTTTACCACTTTTTTGCTAAGTATTTCTAACAGACAAATTTTAGTACTACTTTGAATGTCTGTTTTTTTAATGTTGACTTGGGTAGATGGATCAGATTAACTTGTTAGTTAGCGACTGTGATTGGTCAATAGATACGTTAATCTGAGGTTAATTTAAATTCTATTATATCTACTCTTAGGATAGAAGTTACTCCACATTTTATTAAATCTCTAAACTAGACTGTATTAATCTGCTTGCCTAACTGATTTGTGAATTGTCGATATAATTACAAAGTGTAGTTAATATTTCCTAGATGGAACTACAACACAAAATAGGTCGTTTCTAATCAAACCCACAAGGGTGCTGTATTTTAAATATAATTGTGTTTTTGATGTAGGGTGGTAGATGGCGCAAGGTGTCTGGGATATATCGTTGCTCCGAATTACCTTTTTGGAACAAAGGATTTCTCACCTCATAGCTGTGGAGTTGATATGTTTCAGAAAGCACACTATCGATTTCTTTATATAACGACCTGAAGGTATCGATATTAATAACGATCAGAAGTAGCGTATTAACTCAAAAATGACATATTTAGACTTTTCTCTTAAGAAACTTTACTATATTATCTCTATTTGATGGCCTGTTACTTCAAAGCATATGATGTCTGTTAACATATATATTCATGTTTTATGTTGATGTTAAATAAAAATAAAATGATACAGACACTTGAAATGTAATATTAAATAAATAAAAGATATTAACTTTATTTCAGATTAAAACTACATGAAAAAGGATTTTTATTATGGTAAATTAAATTACAATGAGGTTTTACCTATAAAATCATAAAGATACCTATCAAAAAATATTTACATTAAATGGTACTTCCGAAAGGCCGTCATTATTTTAAATTATTTATTAAAATACTTGCCTCTCAAATTTTCCCATTCACTTTTTGGGTATTCCCAAAGCTGCGTAGAGCTTGACCAACATTGATTATAATCTTCCCTTAGTTCATCAGGCGATGGATCGGAATGGGGTAGCCATTGCATTATATATATATATATATATATATATATATATATATATATATATATATATATATATATATATATATATATATAAATCTTCTCTTTTAATCTTGAACATAAGATTCTTTTAAGTAAAACACTTGATTTTTGTTTCTTTAAAAAGTTATTTTTATTTGACATAGTTATAGACATTCACATTTTTTTTTCTTTGGTCTCGGTTTCCATTTCTCATAAATAAGTAAACCAGACCAATACATTTCGGTCTAAAGCCAACGATGAGACTCCTCGTTGACCTTAAACCGAGATGTATTGGTTTGGTTTATTTAATTTCGAGAAATAAAAACCAATACCAAACAAAAATTTTTTTTGAGAATGCCCATAACTATAGGGCGAAACGTCAAATAAAAAATTACTTTTTAAAGAAACAAAAACTCAAGTGTTTGACATAAAAGAACCTTATACCCAAGATTAAAATAAAAAATTTGTATACATAAAGGTTCAAGAAATCAACTGTCGTATATACATATATATATATATATATATATATATATATATATATATATATATATATATATATATATATATATATATATATATATATATATTTTTTTTTTGAGTGTAAAGTTCTTTGATCTAATCTAAAACTATTCTTGGATCTGTTATATATTTATTGACGTTTCGACCTTCGGAAGAGGTCTTCTTCAAAATTTGCTCTAAAAGATGACATTAGAAGAATTAATTATAGATAAGTAATTAATCAGTTTTGTTGTGTATTTCGGGGTTAAAATATTTGTAGCTTTTCGTAGTTTTTAATTTAAGACACTTAACTGTATACATTAATGAGGGCCTTACCATAGAAAGTAGTTCATTGTGTGGGGTAATTTTAAATCGCTGTCAAAATCACATTTTTACTTTCTACAAACAAACCACTTAACTTGAAGGACTTTATATGACTGGTAGGTAGATACGGTTTAGGTTATTTACATCTGTTTTTTTTTTCGTTTATTGCAGTGGGCGTCAACTGAATGTGTACGGATTCGAGTATTTCTCTTTTTTTTTTGTATTTATTTCGGTGTTGATAATTTTGATGTTTTTGAAATCAAAGGTATGACTTTTTATTTATTTCATGATTCGTAAGAGCTGTACTGTTTTTTTTTTGTCGTATTTATGGCCTTTGATTCTATTTTCTAGATATTGGCTTGTTTGCCCGACGTATATTCCTTCGCAGTTATTACATTTGATTTCGTAGACTATGTTAGTTCGTTCGAAACATCAAAAAATATATAACAAATCCAAGAATAGTTTTAATGATCTAATTCCAAGAACACGTAAAATATAAATATATTATATATATATATATATATATATATATATATATATATATATATATATATATATATACATGGTTTAATGTAAAACAACTGAAAACGGGCCTAGCTCATATTTCAGCAGTCCATCCACTGTTCTCTCATTTGTCAATGCATTACGACACGCGTTTTGCCGTATCGAGGCTCATCAGTCGGGCTAAGATTGACAAATAAGAGAACAGAATTTTTAGTATTTGTGCCGGTATTTACGCAATATAATTATATTGGCTTTAGGCAACCCAAACCTTTGTCTGGCTTTATTTGTTTTTATTACTTGTTTTTGTGTGAAGGCTACATTATACTTCCTTATTTGAAATATCTTTCTTTTGCGATTTGTCGCTCACCATAGACGTCTTTGTGTAGAGCACAGATAGCACTTTGCTGCTCCATACTCAAGCTACTTTCTGGGCGCCATTTTAAAGACTTAACAACTACACTTTGAAGCAAAATAACTTCATAAATCACAATACTCGCTTTTGAATACTTGAGTATTGGTAAAAACTTACTCAATGTGAAGTTATTTAATAAACTCGTGTAAAATAAGTCTAGAGCAATAAAATATTATTCAAGTTGTCTCATATTTAGAACTTCAGTGCAAAGGATAAAATAGTAATACCGAAGACACAATTTTCACAAACCGACTATTCTGCTTCGATATTAAAAACTCCTTTCTAATGGAGATGCTAAGTATCGTAATTTACGGAAGATGAATGTCTCATCATCTGTAATTTACTCAGAGCTATCTAATAATGAAAAAAGTTCTTATTGAATGCAACAGCTTTCGTTAGTGTGGCCTTCCTGAGAAAATTTACTTTACTTTTTCCAAAATATGAACTTATATTGCTTTTATATTTTTATGTGTCTGTATGATTTTAAGTAACTATTATCCATAACAACATGTTGTACAACCATACATTTCTGGTGGTTTAAGTGTGAATTAAAATCAAAATATAATGGTAATCAAACAATATAAACGTAGTTTCTTTTTACTGTCCTTTTTCCTTTAAGAAATTTAAAATACATCGTCCAAATAGAAGGTATTAACTTACCTATTAACCTAATTGATCAATAAAACTAACGAATAAAAATAATTTGGCTTTATTTAATCCTATTCACAATATTTCGATTAATATGGATCTGTAAGATTAATAAGTTCATACTAAATGCTTGTCTTAAAACTACGAGGTCATATATTCATCCATTTAGAATGTTTTTATGATCTGTTGATTGTGACTCACTTATTTTCGGTAAGTAAAGGTTGCTAAATAATATAGATATCTCTGCTTCTTATGCTGAATATACGGTGTCTTCCAAAAAATCTGCATCACATGGAAAAGAATTTTTTTTTGCGTTTTATTTAAAAACTTCGGCATTAGTTCTTGCCTCAATAAAAATCAATTATATTAACAAAAAAGCTTGTTTTGGCGATTTACTGAAAAAATATCGGTGTTGATAGCAACCAAAAGAGTGGGTATATATATATATATATATATATATATATATATATATATATATATATATATATATATAAAGAGAGGGAGAGAGAAGGAGTTATGAAATTCCCAGTATATATTGAAAGAGGTGACTCGAGAAGCAAATTCAATACTTTGTCTTTCAAATTCGAAAATTTTTGAAAAAATTAAAAAGAAAAGACACAACTGGATTTTACCGCTAAACCAACCAGCACCCGAAAAGCTGCCATAGTACGAACTATCTTAAGCGCAGATCTGTGGCGCCAAACATACGATTTTCTTCAACGATTAGAGATTTTTCAAATTTCAGGTAAAATTAATCTGATAATAGAAAACACCTAGTAAAAATAATATTTAACCATTTTTTTATCTATTATTTAAAAAAAAAATTCTTTGGTAACGCGCGAGAACAACTGGATTGCCCCTTGACAGCTGATTTTTACTTGTATGTTAATAGATGTTTGGATTTGGGCAAAATAGTAACAAATAGGTCTTTGTTTTAACTTTTCCAAGATTAATACCGAAATGGTAAGTGATTTTCTTCTAAGATTTTTTGGTATTAAAGTGAAAATACAAAGTAGGTTTAAAAACGTTATGTACTTTAAATGTGCAGTCGATCTCCATTCAAAATATCCTAGGTTGTGCGTAACATATTTATAACTAAACCAACTATAGCGAACAACAAGACTACCATACTTGCTGCTATATTCTACTCTTCCTACAAATTTCTTAATTAACACCACTATATTAGTTAAAAGAACCTGCAATACATAGATCTTTACCCACGACATATTGCAAAATTTGTAAACGTTCGCTGTAAATAAACACACTAAACATGAATTTGACGTTTTGGCAGAGGGCGTTGTCACTTTCCCACCGCCAAACAGAGAGCCACTAAAAAGCTACCGACAAAGCCCCCGACACTCGTAAGATCCCTTGTCAGCTTTAGAATAAAGTAAAGCCGTCATTTTTGCAATGAAGCAAATTAAATTTCTGGGAGGTACATGTGTCAAAATTTTTACTTATTTTAATAAAATATTGAAATATAAAACTTGTTGTCTTCTTAATTTGTTGATGTTACACATGAATTTATTTAGGAAAAGTCTGTTCAAATGTGAACAACACTGTAGCCCTTACGTTCTGCTTAACGATCGGTTCACCAGCGGCGGCGCGTGAAAAAATATTCATGTCATTATTTCTTAAGGGTTCATTTTTTCCTTTGTTGTGTAGATCCGCTAGTTAAGGTGAATTTTCTGCTACAAGGAGGCGTCAATTTCAATATATGCCGTTAATTTCATAACACCCTCTATATATATACGTATATATGTATATATATATATATATATATATATATATAGTATATATATACAAAAATTTATTTATTAGACATCAAATCTAAACATTTTTATTAATATACAGTTGTTCCCAATAATCTCTTTTTCCTTATCAATATTTAATATGAAATTATAAAGTAAGAAAAAATTTTATAACACAGCGATAATAAAAGCATATCAAATTTTAAATACGTATATGAAACGTTGACAAAAAATCTGGCGCCCTTGTAATGCAGTGTTCAAATTCTATGTATGATAATTTTCCATCTCCGTCTACATCAGATTCTTCGACGACTTTTTCAGTTATTTGCTGTCTTTCTTCCACTGACAGTTCTTGCCTGGTGAGTAAAGTAAGCGCTGTATCAATATCTGATGGTCCCAAAAAATCATCATTGTCAAAATCTAAAATAAAAAAAGTTGATAACGTTACTTAACCAGTACGTATAACGTCAGTTTCCAAGCAATCAAAATATTTACATTGCCATTAACCCTTAAATACTATTTCTCTAAAATTAGCAATAATAAAAAAAAATGATAATTTTGAGGGTCCTCGACTCCAAGAACCCTCTTTAAGGCAGCATTTCTTCCTAATGGAGAAGGAACGTCTGATAGAATAGGTAGCCACTGGAGAGATGTTGATTTGACTATATCAGAGACCATCCTCATTGTGTCGTTCAGCTGAATGTCAAACTTGTTGGTGTGTGCACTGTTTATCCAGACTGGGCAACAATATTCTCCTACGGAATATACCAGTGCGAGAGCAGAAGTTCCCGCAACCTTATGCAGAATGTTGTTACCTGTTGACATTTTTGCTGCTGCTCTGGAAAGATATTCTTTGAAAGTAAGGAATCAGTCTAGAGTTACTCTCAAAAGATTTTAGTTGCCGGTTGTATTTTAATAGTTGTCCTCTGAATTGAATTCTAGGACTATAATTAGCCTGCTTCATAACTAAAATCTTTCTATAATGACATCTTAAAGAATGTATCACACCTTGGTCCATAGGCTGGAGCTTTGCACTCGTGTTTGGAGACATAAAAACCAATTTTATTTGCTGTAGATCAACTTCAGGGTGCGCTGGACAGTTGTCAATCAAAAGTAATATTTTTCTGTTTGTGAATTTTAATTCTTTGTCCCATTCAGTTCGTTTTTAAAAATTTCTGATGTCATCCTGGCTTTACTGTTTGATTTGTACTTTACTGATAAATGTTTGTTTTTAAAACACCTGGGATTGGCGGACTTTCCGGCCGTCGCCGATATCCAAAGGGCGTACCATGAGTGGCAAGATTGCTGTCAACGATGTATCGACGCACAGGAGTGCTATTTTGCCTGCAATAAATCTTTCTTTACGAATTTTTTCCAATGACTTTTGGGGCAGACCCCGTATTTAAATATAATAAACGATATTTATAAAAAACCCTGTATATGTAGTAAAACTTACCGTATATTCGAAAAGCATAAAAAACTTTTATATCTCTTGGAGCAGCCTCACTGAATACTGATAACATATCTAGGAAATCTTCAAATGTTAAATTGCCTTTTTGGTCTCTCGAGAAAACTTCTAGAATTCGTTTTTTTAAACGGATTTTCCTAAAACATTATTAGGCATATAGAATAAATAAAAACATTTAAGGAATTTTTCTAATACAGTTTTATTTTTATTGCTGTTTCTACTGCTAAAATTATTTGAGCTTAGGAATAACGGCAGCTAGGAACATGAACAAAAAGCATTCTCATTAATGTAAACATTAAATAGTTTCCCCAATTTTTAAATTCATTACTATCGTCGCTACTAAGTCAAACAGGATATATTACCTACAAGATAACATATATATTCGATAGAAGTACTTTATTAAGCTCTCGAATACTGATATCCAACGTGGGCCCTTTCACTTAGATGAGTTTCATATATTTACTACCATTATGCCGATTTCGGTGATGGTTTAAAGTCCACAATCATAGATGACGTCACATTCATGACCAATCAAAGTGCATAATTTAATTCAGTCTTAAGAAGACTCTGTTCGACAAATGAGCGAGTTATAAAATGAATTTTTCAGTCATATTGTAAGTAAAATTACGTTCTGACCAAGTTTCTACACTATTTATAAACAAATCAGAGCTCTTAAAAGTGTTCAAGTTCTCCATAATAGATTATATAAACACTCCTTCTTTTTCACTTCTATGTCGTTGTGGGGCTCAGCTTTTGCGAGTGCAGAAAATGTTTTTGAGTCTTCATCTCCGATACAGTACTGGTACTTTACACCAAACAACTCTTCCCACCTTTGAAACATAGTTACTATAGCGTCGGGATCCATTTTTCCGGCGCTCCCGTTGTAATTTGCAGAACACGATGCTTTATGTTCATCAAACCACGATTCATATTCTACAGTATTCTTATCATTTTCCTGAATTTCACGTTGTTTGCAGTATCCACTTTTTACAGCAAAGTCCACAGCGTTTCCAGTGAAATGTCCAGTAAGTGTAGCGATACCAAAGAGATGAAAATCCTCTTTTCGTCTCCGTGCCATCGCCAGACACAATTATTCCATCACTACATAATTCAAAAATTTTTTCTGTTGCAACTTCTAATTGTTCGTTTTTAGCAGCAAAGTTTATTGATGCTGCAGAAACAATTTTCTCTTCTTCTTCGACGTTGTACATAATAATCTCATCAGTTCTTTAGATGATACAAGTTGGTAGATCCATAAGACCACAAAAAAGTTGCGTGGCCTTCAATCCTTTGATGAGGACGCGCATAGTAAATGCAAATCGTCTATTTATTTCATACGTCGTTGAGTTGATCAATGGGGGCGATTAATTTATGCTTTTGATATCTTCATTACACTTTGTACGAAATACAAGTTTAAAGCCAAACCCACGTATGCTTTTTTTAACAAATTTCACATCACCACTACATTCTCGGCAAATAAGACACTCGGTGATTGCAGCAAAATGAATAATACAATACGAAAAAGTTTCATCACACAAAACATCCACTAATTGTCCCCGTCGCGGCTCTACTTGTAAATTGAGTCTCAGACTCCATTACTGTAGCTGTAGGAGGACTGCGCTTTTTGTTCGGACGAATATGTCGTTGATCTCTTTTTCCTTTGGGATCAATGGAACTCAGCCAATATTCGAATCATAAACTCTTCTAATGGATGGAAAATTCTAACAACTTTATGTTTAACAGAAACCATTTCAGAGAAGAAATCCGAAACGCAGATGCCTAGAGGTAGGTAGCGATCCCAATCCGACGCCAGGTCATATTTAATGCTATAACTTTGTAATGGAATGGAATTTTCTTAAAAAAAAATTTTTAGTAATTAGTAAGTAAAATTGAATTTTTGAAAATTCGAGGTGTATGTAACCCCTTAATCTACATATATCGGCTGTCCGCTCTTTCTGTTCACGTCATATTTATCACACGTATCAGCAATTTTATACCAAACAATGTTTATTAGATAACTACTAGCTTAGATATATAAGAAAGATCAGTATCAATAATTTGACGACTTTACTTACTCGTTCACAGAAAAAATATCACTTGACTGCCCACTATTGTAGCAATATAAAATATTTTACCTTAAATTCCGGCAGTTCCAAAATATATTCTACAGGAAGTTTAAAAGTATATGCTTCAATTTTCTTCATTACTCTCGGTACCAAATCTGGCTTCATATCCCTAAACTTCTTGTATACCCTAAAATTGTCGCTCTTTAGTTACGTAAAATTTCCTTACATTGAAATGAGTTACCTGCCTTAAAATTTCTTTTCTTGTAAAAAATGTACAGTCCTAAAACAAAAAAACATTATTTACTTAGGGCAGTGTGTGACGAAGTTTCCACAAATTTAACCTTTTATAGTCGTAAAACCTTTTCTAAATTTAATTATGCCGACCACGGTAGCGCGGTGGGTTGAGAGCCTGCCAAGTCATCCACAGATCGCTGGTTCGAATTCGGCGCTAACGGCGGGATATTGTGACGACCAGACTTTAAAGTTATTGTTACGTATGAAATGATCGATGGTTCCCAAAACACACTCCAAATAATAATAAATAATATAATAATAAACACACCCCAAAGTTTGTTTCTGATTCTTGTTGAAATTGGATTGTGACCTTGAAATTTATGGGTTTTTTTATAAACCAGATGAATTATCAAAATTCGGGATAATTTTCGTTCAATCTACACTTTATGAAGAATATGCCAGAGTTTTTTCAAAATAATACAAAAAAGTGTGCGCAAGTATTACCTCATATACCGGGTGACAGAGCCAACATGTAACACCCTGTAATTTTTTTATTTTGAAAGTTACATATTTGCATTTTTAAATCCCAGAATGGGACATTATTAGGCTTTTTTTCACTTAAGAAATACGAGTATTTTGAACTATTTCAGTTTTGACCGGAAATGACTGCAACTTTCTTATTTTTAACGGAACCCTGAATATTTTTTTATCAATTTCAATTCGCTTTAAAATTTTCTTTCCAACGATTTATCACAAGTTGACATCTGTTTGACAGGTGTTTTCATAAGGATAGGATAGGAAACTTCCACAGGTTACAGAGCTTAGATTTCTCCTGTGCTGATTGAACAACTGATTCTGTCCACTTCTTCAGAGCTTGTTCTGAGAAGTGATTTCTTCGAGATGTAGCACGAAAGAGTCACTTTTTGCAACAAGCTTTAAAGAAGCCGGCAGGATGATCGGCGAACCGTCAGAAATTCAGAAGACGCATAACTATAAAAAGAATAGCGTCAAGAAATGACTGATTTTTTTTGACGTCACTGTGGTAATCATATCACAACCCTCTTTAGATGGATATTAGGATTTTCAAATTTTTCGACTAAAATTTGTTAGTTCAGGTTAGTCAGGAGTGTTTTGTTCACAGAGGGCGTACGCGCGCCTTGTTTGATTTAATTTTAGGCCAATTAATAGTAGTTATTTAAATATTAAATAATTAAATACTTGTTAATTATTTAATCAAGATAAGTTTCTTAGTTTTTGCTAATTTTTTATTAAAATAATTAGGCCAGTAAAGTTATTATTATATACGTTCGCGTTTCAATCGTGGCTCTGGATTTTTAGAGTAAAAACGTGTTTTATTCTGGAAATTCTCAGCGAAAACTATAAAATATAATTTATAAATTTTGTTAACACAAGACAGATAATAATAATTAACTCTACATACCTGATAATTAACTAATTGTTGATCGGTAAATGTAATAAGTTTATTTCCCATTGTATCACAAACTAGGGCACGAAACTTACTGTATTCTCACTTTAGATTTATAAAATACAGATGGGTCAGCCCTGGCAAGGTAGGTGTGGTCAGTAAGGTCAGTTTAATTAATCAAAAATATCGATTGCCTACGAAATCTAGGTTCAAATTCATTATAAGTTTGTATTAATGGTATACGACTTGTCTGTATGTTGTACCATATATTTCTACATTTGCAAAACACTTTATTTTAGTTAAGTTTCTATGTTTTTCGCTGTTTCAATAAGTACAAGGTATTTACATCTTAATATTATACAGTGCCTTCAAAAAATCTACAGTTTAAATCTTCTAAATTAAGCCTTTACAACTCTTCGTAAAACTCAAACATCGATATTTGTAGTCTTGAAACTCAAGTACAATTTTGCGTTTGTCAGTCACCAATTTATTGACTTGATAATTCCTGCCTCTATCCCTGTAACCCCTTTGAAAATATTGAAACAATAACATAGCTTTCAGATTCCTCTACTCTCTAAAACGATATATACAAAGCAACCTCTATAACCCCTCTCTTACCCTATTAATCTCTTATCTGTTTGACTATAAATAACTGAAAATAATGAAAAAGTAACAATTTTCAAATTTATCGACTGTAGGAACCCTGAAAAGACGGTCACAGAAGCTACTAAGATAATAAACTGTAGCCCGAGACTCGTCTACTTCTCGCTTTTCTGGAAGAAATCTGATATCATCTTAATCAGGAAACCCTGCACCCCCTCTCACGAGGCTAACAATTACCGGCCAATTTCTTGCTTAGGCAAAGTGGCTGAGAAAGTTTTCCTAGGAATTATCCGAGCCAAAACTTCAGAACTCAGAGTCACCCCAAACGAATAGTTTGGGTTTCGACCCTCCCACGGCACCATACATCACACCACAGCTCTCTCCCAACATATCGCCAGGTTGGAGCGATCTTCCTTCACATTTCGAAGGCCTTCAACAGAGTTTGGCATGAAGGTCTCATCCTCAAGTTCATCCGTCACGGCTATCCCACAGATATCACTCGCCTTGTCCTCTCCTTTCTGACTTCTGAAGTCAAGCCGGTTCAAGCCAGAGTCCCCCGAAGGTCGGTCCTTTCCCTCGATTTATTCAGCGACTTCACCGCCGACATTCCTAAGTCAGACTCCGCATGTAGTCTCATCAGCCGCCTCCAACGCTATCTCAATATGCTAGTTCCCTCGTTCGAACATTGAAGACTCCAGGTTAACCCAGCAAAGACCCAAGGCATCTTGCTTACCAAGTGACGCTGCATCATGCCGGCACCAGGCTCCGATGGTCAACCAGCATTAAGTACCTCGGACTCCATTACGACAAGAGGCTAGTATGGAAAGACCAAGTCATCACCTCCCCCAAGAAAGGCAATAATCTCCTCGGTAAGCTGTCCCACTCCCCAGTTATGGGAGGGGAGGGGGTAAATTGTTGACTCGCGACAAGCGTGGTACCAAATGTCACGTATACATAGATCTACCTTCCAGACCGTCCAAAACAAAGCCTTCGGCATCATCGCCAAAGCCCCATGATTCGTATGTAATACACAGCTTCACAGAGACCTCCAGATTCCGACAATCCGGGAATTTATGAGCAACGCCCAGATCAAATTCGTGGACAAAGCTACACACTACTCCAACCCCACAGTCAGGAACGCTTACCACCTCTCACTCCCACCTCGCGCGAAGCCGACTTCTAGGATCCTCGAACCACCTACCCCAGGATTAGCTTAAGTTAGCCCTAACTAATTTTAAGTTATTCTTAAATTTTAAGTTCATGAAATATCATGAATAAGTTCAAATATCTTAAATTCTCCCAATGCATTTATATAAATTCCTCACCTAGGCTATGTTAGTTAGGTCCCTGACATGAATATATCTTAAGACCCAATATGGATCAACATTTTTTTTAGCCAATTATTATATAATAGTTATGGCCCAGAACTACCTAATAGCCAATAAATGACATTAGACATTAGCTTAAGAAAAGCTCTCGCCATTTCGTGAAAATTTACCAGACTTACCAATACACCCTCGTAGATTTTCACAAAGGTAAATTCAGATAGCTCTTTATTATTACTAAATTAATTGATATAAAGTTTGGCTTACACTGTAGTTACGGCTAATACAATTGCTATTAAGCATATTCATTAGCTGTTTGCCTTGCAGCTGGCTGGTGTTCTGCCTTATGGTAGACCATTCCTTATGTACAAAAAAATATCAATTAGTCATTTCCGAATAATGTTCTTTATTGACTTTTATAATTTTGATTGTTTAGGAAAGGGTTTATCTTGTTTTTTGTTATTAATATTTGTGTGGATTTTTGCTTGGGTCTACTGGGAAAATTGTTTCAATAATCCCTGCTTGAAATTGTTAGGACATGGTATTATTTAAGCTAGACCTAATTGTTCAACTTTTTAATCTCATTTACTCTCTCTCTCATTCAAACATCTCATTCTTGCATAAATCTCTTTTATACCTACATATTGTTTGTTTAGAGTTCTTATCTATTATTAATAATTATATATATATATATATATATATATATATATATATATATATATATATATATATATATATATATATATATATATATATTATAATCCTCGGATTAGCAATATTATTCCTACATATATGTTAAATAAGTTTAAATATAAATATATATACATACATACACACACAAATACATACACATTCATACACATACGCATACATATACATTATATTATACACCTTTTACATTACACTGATTGCACATAGTTGCACTTAACATTGGTTGTGTTGTATCTTGGTTAGTTTGTAATTTATGTTGATTGAAATGTTTAACTTAAACTTATATTTCTTATTTTTGGATCTTCATAGTCTATTTTTGTTAGTGATAGTTTATGTTTACATTATATAACTCATCCAATTTGCACTTGTTCCAACCCAGTCATGGAGCTTCAAAATAAATTACTGATCTGTGGTATAGCGCTTTGTGCGTGGGGTGGTCTTGTGATCTGGTTTGTGCCAAGTCTTGAGTCGATGTGTGTATTTTATGTCTATAGAATTTGTCGGCTATTTCTTCTATATGTTCTCTTATCGTTTGTATATTTGTCATGTGGTGTAAATCATTAATTCTTATATCTTTGTCAGTTAATGTGACATGTCTTAATTCTCTGTTTTGCATGCCTTGGAGTCGTTGCGTTTGTGTTTGATATGCTACACCATACTGGTGCGGCATACATTACTACAGGTCTAATTATTTGTTTGTAGATCATTAATTTATTTCTTGGCTCCATGTGTGAGCTTGGTACGAGCAGTGCATACAAGTTCAGCATTACAACAAATGCTTTCTAAAGGACATGAGAAACGTGAGTATGGAATTTTAATCGTAAATCTATAATGACACTCGTACATAACACATTGTACAAAATTTTAAATAGTTTGAATTGAAGCAGGTGTAATGGAAATAAAACCACAAATAAATATTTTAAAACAATTTATTACCATACAAGTTACCTTATATAATTCTTAAGTGTAACAAGATTAAGGGGCCATACATTAACTTCAAATAGCATAAATATTTTAAATACAATAGGCTTTAAGCATAATGGTAGCAGCAACTATAAGTTTTTAAAGCGCGGAAGGCCTAAGTTTTATTGAAAATATTAAGGTTTATATTATTATACACTAGTTATTTAATATGTATATATCACCGTTATTAAAGTTGGTGTTGAAAGGAGTTGGATAAAATTATGTCTAAATATTTTTTTAAACACTAACAATATACATATATTTATGCAATTTTAAGGCTAAGCATATATAGCAACGAAGTTGTTGCATTATTTTTTACCCTGCTCTTATTTATCAGTTCTTAATTTTCTATATCCGATCCTAAGTTAACATACTACTGAATCTTTCGCACAGTCTTAGTGACTTTAATCCTGGTAAATATATGTATTATTGGAATAAAAGAAACAATACTTGCATTAAAAAAATTATCACGTTCTGATTTCTTTGTGTCAAAAAGGCATGTACCTTACCCTTAGAAGCCTCTGAGGTACTGCTTATGTATTTTGTTGTAAAAATGATCAGAAACAAGTACTTTCAGCTCCTTATCGGTTTAAAGACTTATCAATTTGTTTTAATTTCATTAAAAATACTATACTAAATATGAATATTAATTGTATTTCTTAAATGTATGATAGTTGTCCTGGAAAATCAGTGTTTATTGGATTAAATTATAATTAATGACTTTACACATTTCCTTAATATTTAAAACTTTTAATTTAAAGAGCTGGTAAAAAATAAGGCAAAACACCAGTATATATACAGTAAGTAATTTTAAAAATTGAATAAGTCAAAGAGGTCCTATTTTCATCTAAACACTTATCACAAATTATTTATTTTTAGTCGCTATCTACGATATAAAATAAATTTGTACTTGGCTTATTTCCGGTGTCAAACCCAAAGCATTTCTTTCAACCCGTTTCGTGTTCATCAATATAAATGAAAGGACAATAAAATATAATAATAGCACACAGTAAATGTTCTTAGTTACGGTTTAAATTGATAATTTCTTAAATTTTTTAATAGTGCCACTGACTATGCCTGGTTTTAGGTGGCGAAAACTGTGCTATTTTCTCTTGCATCAAAAGTAAGTACATTAAAAGCTATGAAATATTTGGGCATGCCACCTATGAATCTACAAACTAGGACACATGTTTCGCTCCATATCAGAGCTCATCCGCCAGCCTAGGTGAAGAGACACATACCCAAAAGTGCCGATAGATAAACCTCAGCGCTATCCGGTGTGCAACCGCCAAAAGTTTTACTACTTTTGTTATTATAAGAGAATAGGGTACTAATACCGCTGTTAAATGAATAACAATAACTGTAAAAAAAAAAGAGTACTAATACCACTATTAGAGTTTTAGCAGTAACTATAAAAAATAAGGTTGAGTATAAATGGATATACTGCAGACCCGGGTATAGAGATCTCTTTAGTACAAAAAACACCGAAAATCTCTATACCGAAGTCAGCAGTGTTGCCGGTCATCTCTATTTTCTGGAATTACCGCTAAACATTCAATAGTGGTATTAGCACTCTATTTTTATCGTTGCTGCTATTTATTTTATAATAGTATTGGTACCGCATTCGCTTTTAGTAACAAGAGTACTAAATCCCTCATGAGTTTTGCTCTTGAACTAAAACTTTGACGGTTTCACGCCGGATAGTATTGATGTTAGTTAGATTGGTTGCTGACATTTTTAGGTGTATGCCTCTTAGTTCTCTCAGGTTTCCGATTTGTCTCTTCACTTAGCCTGACAGACGAGCTCTGATCTGGAGCGAAACATGTATGTCCTAGCTTGGTGATGCACAGATGGCACTCCTGAGTAGTCCATAGTTTTGGATGTCAGTACTTTTAATGCAAGAGCAAGGAGCAGGTTTGCGTCCGCTAGAGTGAATATATATATATATATATATATATATATATATATATATATATATATATATATATATATATACATACGAGAATACACATCCGTTCGTTTGTCATATTCCAAGTGGAATTTTGGATACATTTTGACAAACTCTGTCTTAGCATTTTCAGTGTTCACTGGTCGGAAGTAACTGGCTTACCACCACTTACCTACGACAAGGCAGCATAAAATGTAAAATGATACCTTCGCGAAACGTCTACATATCAACGGAAGCCCAAATTTCATTTCACAAATTAAGAAAAATTTTTTTTTTTTATAATTTAGTTGTGTATCCTCTCTTATATATTGCATTATATAAGCTTTAACGATAATCGTCCTAAATACTCGTAATTTATGTTAAATATTTGACCTATTTTGTACTTTTATTGTATTTATCTTTGTTTTTATGCAACATATAGAAAAAGACCCATGTATGTTTGCTGTTTCTAAAAATTGAGACAGGAGTTGAAAATTTGATAGATAAATATTATTCGAAACAATCTCTGAAGAAGCCGGCAGGATGAACGCCGAATCTTCAACAATACTTACTCAAACGATACAGAAGAAGTTCGAACCAATTATACCTATAAATCTGTGGAAGTTCTCTATCAAAAAAGAATTATTTATATACAATATACACGTCTTACTGGGATTTTTAAAAAGATCATGCTTTCTAAAGTACGAGGTGTGGCAAATTAGTTCCCAGAATTGCCGCGTATGATCAACCGTGACTTAATTGTATCGAAATAACATAAATATGCATGTTTAAACTAGTATGAACCGAAACTTAAGGCAACGAATTGTTATTCAATTTTGTGCCAAAAGCCGAAACTTCGCTATCGAAATGACATATAGTGAAGCGGACTATGTTTGAGTAATAAAAATGCCTTAAAAATGGGCGCGAAGATGTGGCAGATGGCCCAAGAAGCGCGAAGCCAAAAACAAGGATGAACGTTGACGATATTTAGACGTACTGTAGAGATTCCGACATGCTTCTCGAAAAAAAAAAACCTAAACTGTGGCATAACAAGTAGATCATTAATCTTGACAGTGCCATAACTTATATACAACATAATATGAGTCAGCTGTTTAAGAGTATATATATATATATATATATATATATATATATATATATATATATATATATATATATATATATATATATATATATATATATATATATATATATATATATATATATATATATATATATATATATATATATATATATATATATATATATATATATATATATATATATATATATATATATATATATTATTTATTGGCAGGCAGATTTTTCCTTACTAGTCAACTGAGAAGAAAAGTGAGTTTATGAGTAAATTCTGAATCACTTGGACCCCAAAAAATAATTTTGCAGTGACGATTATCGTTTGGTGGGATATTTGAATATTGTCCAAAAGTCACGATGTTTGTTAAAATATCGAAAACATTTATTAGGAAAAAGTGTTTGCAAGTTCATTTTATGATAGTATACGAAATTTTAGATACAATGGACAGAAATCGTATTTTGTCAGTTTTTAATCTATAAAAATATGATCACAAGAAAATTTTTATTTTTTGAGTTGGAAATATATTTGTTAGTTTGGTACAAAAATTTAAACATTTATTTCTTCATTTCAAGTAATATTTACTTGCTTTACAAGCAGTAACTAAAAAATTCTGATTGTCGTAAAACCGCAACTGTCGCACGAACAATTATCTAATACTTTTATCCTCTTCCTTGCAGTTTGCAGTTTTTATTTGTTTAAGGACACTCTAGCGTCATAACTTATTGCAAAACATAATAATAGATATTTTTTTTTAAGTTTATGGTTTTTTTAGTTATTAATTTGTGAAGTGCCTGTAGTTTATTTATTTTTCGTATGTTATATAGTCAGTGTCTTTGCTACCTTTAGTAAATATTAATTCAGGTTAGTTTTCTTTTCTTTTTTTTTGCAATAAAATTGTGACGTTAATGTGTCCTTGCATAAAAACCACACAAAGACCTCGAACGGCATGCTGTCGGCTAAAAACACTCGATAATTTTCCGTGCGACGGTTGCAGTTTTATGAAAATCATCATCACTCTTTAATTAATGGCTATGAAAGAAGTAAAACATGACTTGGAATAAAAAAATAAATTTTAAAATTCCTGGATCAATCTAACTAATGCTATCTCAAATTCAAGAAATAAATCTCCTGGCGATCGTATTTTCATTAATCAAAAACTGACATAATACAATTATTGTCCAATCTATCTACAATTTAGTACACTATTGTAAAATGTAATTCTAAATACTTTTTCCTAATAAAGTCTTTCGCTATTTTAACAAACAGAGTGACTTAGATTTTAAACTTCAGAAAATTCAAATTTCCCGCCAAATGACGAATAATAATCGGCCCTGCAAACTGATTTTTTGGAATTTCTAGTGATGCATAATCCATTTACAATATATATATATATATATATATATATATATATATATATATATATATATATATATATATATATATATATATATATATATATATAGTATAGATATACATATAATACATTAAAATTCCGGGTTTCAATCCGTTCGTCTAACAATGAATTTGCACGACGTTTCGCCAAAATCTCATTTGGCATTTCCAAGTGCTCCTGCTGCTGCTGCTACTCGATACTGTGATCTTTCTGCTGCGAAGCTAACGAGTTAGCAGCAGGAGCACTAGAAAATGCCAAATGATATTTTGGCGAAACGCCGTGCCAATTCATTGTTAGACGAATGGATTGAAACCCGGAATTTTAATGTATTAAATATATATAAATAAATATAAATATATATATATATATATATATATATATATATATATATATATATATATATATATATACAACATGGATTATATAGGTAATTTAAAAGTACAAAATAAGCCAAACTAAAAAATATTTTTACGTAATTTACGTTTTTTTAACAACCAATGCTTGCGTGTATTTCTGAATATATTTTTGTGATATTATATTTATTAATACTGAAACAAGAGACGATAAGGGTTTTTACGATTTTTCTAGAACATTATCATTTTTAAAATGCTTTAAAACCACATAAAAAAAAGTTTCTAGCACTTGTTGAAACTATATGTACCAATTATAATTAATAAAGGTATAAAATAAAAATATGTATTTCCATAAGTGTATGTAATATTTTATGACTTATATTTAATTTGTTTATAAATTTTATGTTGTTTATAGATTGTTCAAGTTGTTGCTTTATTTATTAAAAAACGTTTCAGAAAATGTTAAAGATCTGCTTAGGTTTCAATGCGAATTTAATGTTGGAAAGATTCAGTTTTTTATTTGATATAAGGTTGCTTAAATTTTTTGAAATTTTTAAAGCCACTAGTTACTTTTATAAAGCAAATACTCTTTGAAATTATGATAGAACTGCTGTTGAACACCAGCCACGGCATCGACCAAAAGTAATCAATTTGTAAAATTTTAACGTGAATAAATAAAGATATTTGATAATTTTTAGTGGAATATTTCATGTAGTTTGTGGGAAATTTTCAAATATTATCAAGGCGATATGAAATTTTGACTGATTTTCAGAAATCTCTAAGTATTCCTGAATGCTCAATATATGCACAGTAATTTACATCAGGAGGTATGATTTATTTCACCGCGCTACTTGAGAATCAATGAGCGCAAGTCTAGCTGTTAAAATACAGCAGAAGGTAATAACACCAAGTAAAATATAGTACAGGCAATACGATTTCTGGTATCTTCCATTAAATGATTGGAAACACTCTCACAGTATTCCTACAACTTTGTCTTCTAGAGTAGCAGTAAAAGACAGAAATACTCGAAGACTAATTATTACTAAATGGAAGATACTATTTAATATAGTATAGTATTATAGAAGATGTGGTGCACGTACTTGGCTATCAGAATACTGCCTGCGGTAATAACACCAAGTAAATATGACACGATCATATCTTTCTATTATTTGATTTTGATAGATTACTATTTAGCTAACAGGGCGGCAAGTGATACACAGATTTTATAAAGTTATGTTATGCTAACGTATATTATTGAAAATTAAAAATTATTTCAATATAGCTACTTTATATCACGTAAAAAACGACCCCCTTGAAACTACAAGTTTATTTGATATGCTTCATGAATCGTATTATCAACTTTTAAAAATTTATTTATTAGATATTTGAATAGGCTTAAAGCTAGCTTTTCAAAAAATGCCAATTTGCTATTAATAGTTTTTTAGTAAAATATTTAACAATGTAAAAATTTATATAACGAAGATAAAAATAATTTCTGAAAAATTGATTAACCTATTTTAATGTTTTTTTGCTAAGCATTGACCAATTTTATGATTTAAATGTAGCACCTACGTTATTTCATCATCATCATCATTTTCCCTTCTTATAATAATAACAATAATAGCTTTATTCCCAACAGTAAGAACCATTTACAGGGAAAACTAGAAAGAATATGAATGAAATTTTCTCTTAAAACTAAGGTACTAAAGTAACAATAAAAATAGACAAAAACAACAAAAAAAAAGAAGAAAGAAAGAAATAAAAATGATTAAAGAAATTAAATGAATCAGCGCAGTACAAATTAGAATAAAAGTGAAATAAAACCAATATTAGTTACATACATCCAACAAGCAAAACAAGCTTCTAAAAGAATTTTTATAAATGTCCTATCAAGTGAAATGATCTAAACATATTGACCGAATCTTATTTTCGGTGTCTGCAAAAATGTCACATTCATTACTAATTAAGTTAAATTTATTGCACATAACACTGACGGGTTCAATTAATCTGAGATTAGTCCTAGCACGTGAACAAACAAAAGTAGCAGTATTTCGTGAATTAATTCTAGGCATCAATATAGCCACCTCCGTTAGCAGCTGAGGACAGTCGATGACTCCGTGCAACAATCTATACAAGAAAATTATAGACGAACACTCTCTGCGAGCCTCAAGTGATTGGAAAGTAAATCTCTCCAATAACAAAGAGTACTCTATACCTCTCATTGGATAGACACCATCTACCTTATTTTCTTTCTATAAAACCGGTTTCATCACAATTGAAAACGTTTTTTTGGTTCGTACTTTTTCAATGCACTTTTCAAAACAGTTTCAGTCCAAATGTCACAGTCCTCCTGACTAACGCTTGCACTCTCGCCAGACACCGTCTTGAAAACAATTGAATTGCGAGTCTTCCAGGCACTCAACCACCCTTCACTAGCTTGAAAATTAACGCAGTTAAATTCTTTAGCAAATTGTAGAGCCTTTTGCTTTATTAAATTTTCCGATATTGGTACGTTTTGATGCGTACGGGCCATTTGAAACCATCGTAAAACTGCTTCATTTACATCCTCGTAAGTACTCACCCGTACTCGTTTTCGACTGCTTGGAACACTAGGTTTCTTGATGATACTGTCGCGACTTTTTATTATCAGAGAGACACAACTTGGAGAAACACCAAATTTTGCAGCAACATCAATTTTTTTGCAGCCTTTATCAACTTCCTCCCTCCAAAACTTTAATTTTCTCAGCTAAACTTAAACACACTCGCTTGGACATCTTACTTGATTCTTAAACAAAAAGAAACTGAACCTGAATTTGCGAATTACTAGGCCTCGACTATAAAATGGGTTTTCCCCGGGTTTCTATAAAATGGGTTATTCCCCGGGTTTCTCACAGAAATCTACCCGATTTATTGCCAACCATTAGGCGTTATAAACGCGTTAAGAACCTTTTCAAAAGAATGCGTTATAAAAATGGAATTCGTGCTAATGTTAGATAAAAATATTTTAGAAAACTTCTTTGAACTCATTCTAGCATTAGTTTGTAGCATAAATAATATGAGCTCCAAATAAGAGAGGCATACTCTAGTTTGGATCTCACATAAGACTCATATAGCAGTATTAAAGATCGTTTACTATTAAAGCTTCTACAGTTGGGCACTATAAAACCATATGGACGATTGGCTTCCAGCGTTACGTTATTAATGTGATTAGAAAAATTCATTTTGTTATCGAATACTACTCCCAAGTCCCTTACACTGTTCGTGCGCCCGAGAATTGACGTTCCTAGTAAATATTCATATGTTATGTTATTATATGGTTTTTCCTCGTCACCGACATCTTATGTTTAGTGTTGCCAATATCTAAATTAAAATTATTTTTTGAGCTAACAATGCACTTTATAAATAATTATTAGTGACATTCAGAAAATTTTTTAATTTGAGCGGGATCCGAACCTAAAACCTTCCAGCTTTCCAGCAAACTGCTTTGCTACTTGAGCTAGCTAATCTTGCTAATTCAATCAACCAGTCTGTAATTTCATTTTTAATGTTAGCATATACCTACAATTTTCGGGTATTACAAGTTGGTCGAGTGTCAAAAGTAAAACGGAACGAACCAGTACTAGAACGTAGTTTCTTCGCCTTCCATTTTAACGCATTCAACTGCCTTGTAGTAGCGAAAACTTGCAGGCGAGTACATACTAAAAACAAAAATTGACAAGAAGAATTACCTACCAATTGTTTAAACTCACAAACCTTGATACCTGAAATGACAGGCGCTGAAATCCATCATTTAATACATTTCCTGTCAAATATTCTATTAACTTGTAGCTCATATATCTAAATGATCATTGCTAAATACCAGCGCAAGCAAGTTTTATGAAATTTTTTTATCACAATGCCTAAACAGAACAAAAATTGCGACATGTTTTAATAAGTTCTTGATAATGTTCAGAAGTAACAGGCAAAGTTTCTATTTAAAAGAAAAAAATATATTTTTTTAGATTGTTTCCCTTCCTAATTTTTTAAAAATTATGTCGTAGGCACACATAACATATATTTTTAAATGCTTGGCAAAAAAACACTTGCAGTAAAACATTAGAAAAATTAGCCAAAACATTAGAACCAACTGGATCCACCTCCCAGTTTTGATCCAATTCCACCTATTCCTTTTCCTAAGAAATTACTAACTCTTCCCGCAACCATATTTCCGACGTTTGACAAGGGATTTCCATCATCACCTCCGAGGCTCTCCATTAGCGATTTACTTCTACTATCGGAGTCATCTTCGCCCATTCCCAACTCTCTGAAATTTTAAAATATTAATTTAAAACTGTACATATATGTTCTGATTTAGAAACTACAGGAAATCAACTGAAATTTTAACTTTATTGCATTTTGCATTTGCAATGTACTTACCCGTCATTTTGACCTAAAGTTAATGCACACGTTGCTTCTTCAGTTTGCATTCTTTGAGCTATCGTTTGATAAGCTTTGGAGTTCAACTTGTCTTCCATAACGCCGTGAAGTTCAAAATCGGAGTATATTTTCTAAAAGATAAATCGCAGCTATAAAATTTTAAAAAATTCAATTTCTATGATGAATTATTTCTTCTTTAAAATAAACACTGGAAGGGTTAATCTCCGTTATGTAGTAAAAAATACAATCACTAAACCTTTCCTGCCACTCGTTTACCCCTACTTCCCTCTACCCTTAGCCCATCTTACCCCTACCTTCTTTTACCTTTACCTATCACTGCCTTGCCCTTAAGTAGAACTAATTTATGAAGATGATTGGGTAGCCTGGCCTCTGGGATTAATTATTCTTCATCTGTATCTATTTTTACGCGATGTTGCGGTCTATTTGGTCCAACCTTCCTCTTCAATTCTCAGTTTATCTGCTGCGACGGCAGCTTTCCAACGAAAGGAGATGGAAAAGAATACAACATAACACTGTTA
The DNA here is from genome assembly GCA_019049505.1 of Pachyrhynchus sulphureomaculatus. Taxonomy (NCBI): domain Eukaryota; kingdom Metazoa; phylum Arthropoda; class Insecta; order Coleoptera; family Curculionidae; genus Pachyrhynchus; species Pachyrhynchus sulphureomaculatus. Next base: position 42,704,112 of record CM032450.1, on the reverse strand, counting down.
ACATACCCTCGCTAATGTTTTTCGGTTGAACGACAGTTATAGCGATCCGCGATAGGGTATTTCATCCTACTTTTGCTGCTTTTTTACCATTTTAATTCTTACAAGAAAAAAATTCTACTTACCTTTACTATATGAGCAAGGCACGTACATTGGTATGGATGCAAGGTATGGTCCAATCGTTCCGATAACCAGTTACAAATCATATTCATCTGACCTGTATACCATTGTTCAAAAAAGTTTAGTATCCACAGCTCATCTGTCACTTTGCCTCTTATTTGTTCCATGCTGTTACGCAGGAAATTTACGTAACTCTGTCCAACATCTTTTCCAGATCCAGAAACGTTCTGAGGGTTTAAAATCAATATTAAAATAGAAAATAGTATTACCATGCCGTATACCTAAATTAAATATACGGAGTATGAATTAATTTTGACAGATTTTTCAGAGAGGGAGTAACTTGTACTATATCGCATCGGGGCATACTGTTGCTATATTCATGATGAAGCAACATCATTAGGTTTTAACTTTTAGTTTATGTTATTTTGCCAAAGTGGAAAAAACATATTTTTTTGAGCATTGAATATGTCGAATTATGTGCCAACAAAACACCATTTGCGAGAAGCGTTGCTGTTCTTGTTTAATTCGAAAAAAAGCGCTGCTGAAAGTCATCGATTGCTGTCGGAAACCTATGGTGATTATATTCCATTAATAAAAACATTTACGCTTTAAAAGTAGTGATTTTGACACGGAAGAGACAGAACGTCTAGGACAGCCGAAAAAGTTTAAAGATGAAGAATTGGAGGCATTACTCGATGGAAAAAGAACTTGCGGACTCATTAGGAGTTGATCGCACAACCAGTCGCAAGCGCTTACATGTACTGGGAATGATTCGACAGCAAGGAAATTGGGTGCCGTACGCCAAAGCCGAATATTCATGGTTCAAGCTTATGCTGTGTATCTGATGGGATCAGCTAGGTGTAGTGTATTATGAGCTGCTCCAACCGAACGAAACTATTACTGGGGAACGTTACCGACAACAACTGATGCAATGGTGCCAAGCTTTGAAGGAAAAACGACCGCAATATGCCAAAAGACACGACAAAGTAATTTTTCAACATGACAACGCTCGGCTACATGTTGCAAAACTCGCCAAGGAAACGCCAGAAGCGGAAGGATGTCCTATCTCACCCGGCGTACTCACCAGACATTGCTCCTTCTGATTATCACTTGTTCCGATCGATGACGCACGGCCTGTCTGCCTCAAAAGATGAGTCGTTCTTTCACTATGGTATTCATATGCTGCCACAAAGATGGGAGAACGTAGTGGCTAGCGATGGACAATATTTTGAATAATCAATTTGTAACCATTTTTAGTGTTCCGTACGGAACACTTATAAGATCACTTCGGTGTCTGTCTGTCTGTCTGTCTGTCACACCCGAATTTCTCCGAAACTATTTATCATAGAAACTTGAAATTTGGTAATAATATAGGCATTGATGGCCTCATCAGAGCCTTGTAGTTTTGAAAGTTAAATTTTGACTTAAGGGGTTAATTTTGGGGGGTGAAATCGAAAGTGAAAAAAAAAATTTTTTACTAGGTCATCGAGTGTGGTGTCAAATGAAAGGTTGTGAAAACACGAGTAAAAAATATATATATAATGTAATACTTGCGCGCACTTTTCTTTGTATTATTTTCAAAAAATCGCGAAAAATCGCTGTCCCGCGCCTTATCTCGAAAAGTACTTATCAAAAAATTTTGAAAAAATCCTGGAATATTCTCCAGATTGAACGAAAATTATCACGAGTGCATTACCTTTAATAATTTATCTGGTATATAAAAAAACAAAAATTTCAAGGTCATCAGATTTCAGTAAAGATTGGAAACAAACTTTGTTGAAAACTCATTTGGGGTGTGTTTTGTGAAGTCACTGATCATTTTATACCACCATAACATAACTTAAGGGGTTCGTTTTGAGGGTGAAATCGGAAGTGAAAAAAAAAAATTTTTTACTAGGTTATCGAGTGTGGTGTCAAATGAAAGCTTGTGAAAACACGAGTAAAAAATATATATAATGTAACATTTTTCTTCGTATTACTTTTAAAAAATACCGAAAAATCGCTGTCCCCTACCTTATCTCGAAAAGTACTGATCAAAAAATTTTGAAAGAATTCTAGAATATTCTCCACGGGGTATAGATTGAACGAAAATTATCACGAGTGCATTACCTTTAATAATTTATTTGGTATATAAAAAAAAAAAAAAAATTTCAAGGTCACCAGTTTTCAGTAGAGATTGGAAACAAACTTTGTTAAAAACTCATTTGGTGTGTGTTTTGTGAAGTCACTGATCATTTTATACCATCCTAACAAATATTTTTATTTTAAAAACAATCAACGTACGGAACACTAATTGTGCAAGTTCAACTTGCACTTGACCGGTTTTTTTTACAATAAAGCGTTATTTTTATCGCAAAATCCCTCAAAATTAATTTACACACCCTACTATTTGAGATATTGCCATCCGAAAAATAGTAACGAAGGTACCTATACTTAAATGTTGAATTTATTAATTTCTTTAGGTACTATGAATGAATACTTACCGTAAAACTTAATATGGACCCTATGAGGCTACCTTCATCATACCTAGATAATTTGGAAAGTGTTGCTTCCAAAACTGACATCAACTTACTAAGCATTCCCTGGTTCATGTTTGCCAAAGTTTTGTCGATCTGATCATCTATCTTGGTATGGTACTGGTGCTGACAACCAAAATAAAATGTCAAATATCAACGTTTTCTCGAAGCGAACTGAAGCATTTGTTAAAAAAAACTTACCAAATCAATACCATCAACTGCACATAATTTAAAAGACTGATTTTTCGCATCCAAAATGACATTAACCATAGCGCACATTTCCGACGGCAAAATATAATCCGTTGAGAGGAAAGTGACCGATTTCTTCAGCCACTGGTGAAAAGCCGTTTCCGTTCTTTGAATGCAGGACTCGATCATATCACAGGCCATTAGTTTTAGTCTTTGTTCTAGGTGTTGTCTAAATTCTGTATCCGGCCAGTGCAAATCTCTTATGAACGACTGCAGTGCGTCTAGTTTCCAGAACAGGTCCTCTGAAGTAGCACAACCGTTTCTGAAAGGCAAATTGAAATGTAACTGCATCTCAAAATTAATTTTATAATTTTAAATTTTTTGTAAAAAATAAAATACCCACAAAGTCATTTTAACTTTTCTATTTTCGAGGATTAAAATAAAAAGGATTTTGATTTAATGCTTTCGGGAATTTTAAAATGTATCTAAACGGGTTCGTTTCCGACACTTTTTTTATGGGCACATGCTGCAGGAAAATCCCTAAAGTGCTCAGGAGCGACAAGTGTACGCAAAAAGCGATTCACGTTGGTGTTGATTCGCTGTAAACTGTATTCGGTCCGAAACACAATCCTGGGCAAATTATTCCAAAGGGATGATGTTCTCCATATAAAAGACTGCTTGAAGAAGGTTGTACGAGGAGTAACAAGCTGAACCTCATACGGATGTGAAGTATTAGCGCGACACGTATTTCTAGCAGGCACCGCACTGGGAGGAATTAAGCGGGTTACATTCATCGAAAACTTTCCATGAAAATACTTGTAGAATAGTCTCAAGTCGCCAACCGTTCTTCGAGGTTCCAATAAATCAAGGTTACTGGCCAGTTCCAGGTCTCCAATCAGGGAGTAGCTCTCTTCTGAACAGAATCCAACAAATGCAATGTTTTATCGTCCGTCGAATTTAAGCTTTACAGAATTAACAGTTGCTGTGGACTGTACAGCTTTCCAGTCCGAAATAATATTCCCAGCTTTTGAGAAGTTCTCCTTGCCATACTTGTTTATGCCAAGACATATTTGCTTCCAAATTAACGGCTAGTAAACTGAGTGACGATGCCAGAGGAATGGACTGCCCCGACATAACTATGTCGGGTCCAGGAACGTTGACCCACCGGCGTTGATAGGGAGAGGTTGAAAAAACACTAGAGCCATACACTCTTTAAATGTAAAATGCACATCAATCTTACCCTTTTATTTCCCATCGTTCTTTCTCGAATCCTTTGTGAATAGATTGTGCAATTGATGACTCCATTAGATCCACATATCTTACTACCAAGGGAGCAAATGTATCTCGTAAATGTTGATGAAAACGTCCATTCTTTAAGTTGTCTGTAAAAAGTAGTGATATTTTTATGTAATATTTAAATTAAGGTACTTCGTGGAACAAATGTACTCTAGAAAAATATGCGATTGGTTATAGGTGTATAGGCTACAAAATATCGCAATAAAATGAACACGTTCCCACGGTATTTTGGGTTACTGATATTAACCAGGTTATTATTTATAAAATAAACTTCTTTAAGAACCATATTACTTACCATCGGCTCTGAGATAGTCATTGAGGATTTGGAATAGAGGAAAAGAATCCCAGGTGTCTGCAGGTTGTTCTGCGAGGACTCTGTCCATATCGACAGCGAAAAGCGACCAAAAGATCTCTGCATGTTCTACCAGCAAGTCACTGAACCATGCGAAAGCCTGTATTTATAAGAAAAATATTAATTAATTTTTAGAGACGTCTGAATATATTACATTTTTATATTTTAATACATTATCTTTATTAGATTTAGTAATAATAAGAAAAATAATCAACATAATTTTTGCTTTATTAAAATAGCAAATATTCCGTTCATTTTTACTGTAACACGATGTACGTATTGAATCATTTCCAGAATACTAAAATCAGAAAAATAACCTTACATAGATTAGAATATGTAAACAGACTTAAATTATATATATATATATATATATATATATATATATATATATATATATATATATATATATATATACATACAGTCTGTCAAGTAAGAACGTGACCACTCGTATTCATGAAAAAATGTGTTTCGAGAATATTTTTTGCAGTCGATGTATTGTTTGCTGTGTTAGCAACGGCGCAATTGCCTTAGTAAGTTGTCCAATCGCCTCCTGCATCAATAATCGCCTGGCATCTTCGAGGCATGCTGCCGACGAGATTTCTGCTACTCTGCAGATTTTTCGAACAACTGATTCAAAGTCCTCGGAGTCTTTCTTCTGAGCTTTCTTTTGACACGGGATCAAACGTTTTCAATAGAGTTGGCGTCTGGCGATTGTGAGGGCCACTCTAGTATCTTCTGGTGGCCCAAGCGAGCAGCTTCGCGACGTAATTTTCGCCATGCAAAGGTTTCTTCAACCTGCTTCAGAATTTGATATCATGAGCAAGAAGATATTGTCAAATATTCTCATGGGGCACATTTAAACCCGATTTTTCTTCATTTTACCGCTCCTTGAGGCAACGACAATTTCGGGTCCCGTGAAAACAACATCACGATTCATTTTTCTACTTGCGGAGTGACTTTGCCTACCGAGTCATGTTTAGGAACTCGTCGACATTTTTCATCTCGTTAAAATAAGTTACCCACTTCTTCACAAACCGAATTTTTAATATTTGTGTAGTTCGTGTAGAAAAATCGAGATGTTGAGTTTTGATTTCGAGGATTAACTTGCATTTTCTTACTCCTGAAGAAGTTATCAAACGATAACAAAATGTGGAATATTAAAGAAGAAAAGAGTTTTATTTACAGTCCAGACCGATTCCCGATAATCAAGCACGAATCAAAAAAAATATATATATATATATATATATATATATATATATATATATATATATATATATATATATATATATATATATATAAATTTTCCTTTTTATTGAACCTTTGACTATTATAACCTTATGTATGTATATTTTCTTGGGTATGAGGTTCTTCTTAAAATTTTTAACCACTTAATCAACGTTTTGCTCTATTATTTTGGGCAACACATATAATTTTTTAAGTTATGGAAAAATAACCATATACGGACACCACTACGTGATAGTAGACCAAAAAAAAAAGACCCGTGTCTCCCAGTTTGTCCGAAAGTCATGCACTTTTTTTTTTATGGGCCCCCAAAGATTTGAGGCCTGGGTGTAATTTTTGCAAAAAACTCATCATATTCTGAGGCTCATATCTTGCAAACCGTTCGGAATTTTAATTTACTTTCTGTGGCAAAGTTGTAGCCCTTGTCATAAGGAACAAAAATTGTGAACATTTAAAGTAAAAAAAAACTTCATCTTCAAGATCAAAATAGCTAAAAACTGTAAAAAATTCGATTTTTTTTTACCTTTTTTTTTCCCTGTTTAGGCCCATAGCTAGCAAACCGTTCAAAATTCAAGGAAACAATCAACTACAAAAATGTAGCTAGGATCTTAGTAAACAACTTTCTAGAATATATGAACTTCCTAGGAATGATTCTTAACACTGTTTAGGTAGCCGCAAAAGTTAAAATTTTCCCGAAAAATTTACTTTTTTAAAGTTTTTTGCGATTTTGATCTGGAAGATGAAATTTTTTGGATTTTATATGTTCACAATTTTTGTTCTTTATGACAAGAGCTACAACTTTGCTTCAGAAAGTAAATCAAAATTCCAAACGGTTTGCAAGATATGAGCCTGAGAAAATGATCAGTTTTTTGCAAAAATGACACCGAGGCCCCAAATCTTTGGGGCCTCATAAAAAAAAAATGCATTACTTGGGGCAAAACTGGGAGACACGGGTCTTTTTTTACCCGAGGCTCCCAGTTTTGGCCCAATTCATGTACTTTTTTTTATGAGGCCCCAAGGATTTGGGGCCTCGGTGTCATTTTTGCAAAAAACTGATCATATTCTCAGGCTCATATCTTGCAAACCGTTTGGAATTTTGATTTACTTTCTGAAGCAAAGTTGTAGCTCTTGTCATAAAGAAGAAAAATTGTGAACATATAAAATCCAAAAAATTTCATCTTCCAGATCAAAATCGCAAAAAACTTTAAAAAAGTAGATTTTTCGGGAAAATTTTCACTTTTGCGGCTACCTAAACAGTGTTAAGAATCATTCCTAGGAAGTTTATATATTCTAGAAAGTTGTTTACTAAGATCTTAGCTATATTTTTGTAGTTGATTGTTTCCTTGAATTTTGAACGGTTTGCTAGCTATGAGCCTAAACAGGGAAAAAAAGGTAAAAAAAATCGAATTTTTTACAGTTTTTTGCTATTTTGATCTTGAAGATGAAGTTTTTTTTACTTTAAATGTTCACAATTTTTGTTCCTTATGACAAGGGCTACAACTTTGCCACAGAAAGTAAATTAAAATTCCGAACGGTTTGCAAGATATGAGCCTCAGAATATGATGAGTTTTTTGCAAAAATTACACCCAGGCCTCAAATCTTTGGGGGCCCATAAAAAAAAAAGTACATGACTTTCGGAAAAACTGGGAGACACGGGCCTTTTTTTTTTGGTCTATTATCACGTGGTGGTGTCCGTATATGGTTATTTTTTTTCGTGTTGCACTGTGTTATTTTAGAAACGTCACACTATATTTTATTTAAGACCCTTAAAACTGAATACAAATATAATAAAATAATAACAGTACCTTGAAAGTTTCGTTGTCGGTGCACCAGTGAATTTTATTTTATGGTTCTTATTAATAATCGCTTTCTTTACTTTAATAAATTTTTTGGTTTTTATTTTTTATTATGTGTATGTGATGTATCTATTTAAAATAGTAAGTATATATATATATATATATATATATATATATATATATATATATATATATATATATATATATATATATATATATTGAAGAGAGAAAATAATTACAAGGATCGGCTTTTTCTTGAAATGTGTCACATAAACAAACATAAGGACGGTGTTAATTATAAGGCACATAGCAGTAAATTAAGTGTAATATATTGTAATATTTTAAACTTAAATAAAAAAAAATTACGTTAATAACTGAACCACCTTGTAAATAACTAAACCACTGTATTTAATAAATAGTTTTTTCGTTTTTTGGCCGATTTCGGCTTTATAGCCTAGAATAGTTCATTATTAACTGTTATTTGTCACTGTACATAAGTATTTTCTTGTTTCTGCTAATGTTATGTGTCTAATGTGGTCGATGTTCTTTTGTTTTTACAAATGTTGTGACCATCTCTTAGTTGGTAAGTTTTAAAATAAATATTTATACAGAAAATTTCCTGACACACTGTTTTTTCTAAAAATTATAGTTTCTCCCGATGAAGTTGTGAAGTACAACGAAATATAGAGAGTTTAACAGCAAACGAGTGTTAATTGTCACAGACCGCAAACCTGATAATAACTCCCCCTTTTTTGCTATCAAAGTTCGGTCGATAAATCTACATTGATTTACATATAATTAATTAACCACCTGCGATCTGAAAAGAGAAATGACAATTTTCATTTTTCAGCATCCAAGGTTTCTAATGGCATCCTTGCTGTAAATGCCATATTTTTAAATTAATATGTTAGTGAATAGTGGCTGTTTTATTTCAGTGTTGGTCTTTGTTGTGACAATTGTTATTTATGGTCATTCTTGTTAGATTAATTCACACACTGCATGTAAGTCACTTCCAATATTTATTTTGGTACTTCTTTATAGTAATAATATTAATAATGTATACTTCTTTATAACAACAATAAGAATTTATTAATAATTATAAAAATTAAAATTACAATTAAAAATTAAGATTTAAAAATTAAACCTAACAATAATAATTTACTATGCCCAACTTTCCTTATTGGTTGCTTCGTTATCTCTTTTTCAGTTCATGCCCTGATGAAGGTCCCAACCTAGGACCGAAATATTGGCTAAATGAATATTTTGTGAACATCTGTTGTGCCCCTTTGCCGAGTTCCCCAACTATTTTCATATCTTAGGATAGATATATATATATATATATATATATATATATATATATATATATATATATATATATATATATATATATATATACATACGAGGCTGGTTTGAGAAGTCCGTGCAAAGTCCGAGAGATCTCACCACCGGCGCGTATCGAGGTCATGTTTAGTTAGTAGCATCTCTTGAATGAACGCACACCAAGTTTCAGCCATATTGGTCTATTTCTTTGTGTTTGGCATTCGTGTGAATCAAGGAAGTCGAGTGATTTTCAAGAAATGGACGAAAAAGAATTTCGTGTGGTGATTAAACATTACTTTATGAAAGGCAAAACGCCTCAGGAGACTAAAGAGAAGCTTGATAAACATTATGGTGACTCTGCACCTTCGATTAGAACAGTTTATAAGTGGTTTCAAAATTTTCGGACTGGCCATATGGGCACAAGTGACGCTGAACGTTCTGGACGGCCTGTGGGGGTTACGACTCCAGAAATCATTGATCAAATCCATGATATGGAGATGGATGACAGAAGAGTTAAGGTGCGTGAGATTGCTAGTGCTGTGGGCATCTCGACTGAACGGGTACATAATATTTTGCATAAACATTTGGACATGAGAAAGCTATCCGCAAGATGGGTGCCGCGATTGCTCACGCTTGACCAAAAACGGAATCGTGTGAAGTGTTGCAAGGATGGTTTGCAGCTGTTCCAGAAGAATCCGGAGGACTTTAAGCGTCGTTTCGTCACTGTGGATGAAACATGGATACATTACTATACTCCTGAGACCAAACAACAATCTAAACAATGGGTTACCAAGGGGGAATCTGCACCAGAAAAGGCGAAGACCGTTCCTTCGGACGGAAAGGTTATGGCGACTGTCTTTTGGGATTCGCAAGGGATAATCCTCATCGACTATCTGGAAAAGGGTAAAACTATTACAGGTGAATATTATTCATCGTTATTGGACCGTTTGAAAACCGAGCTGCAAGAAAAACGCCCGCGATTGGCCCACAAGAAAGTCCTTTTCCATCACGACAACGCACCTCAGCAGTTGTGGTCGCAAAATTAATGGAAATAGGATTCCAACTCGTTTCACATCCCTCCTATTCTCCAGACTTGGCTCCCTCGGACTACTATTTGTTCCCCAATTTGAAGAAATGGCTGGCGGGACAAAGATTTTTTTATTCAAACGAGGAGGTGATTGCAGACACTAATGGATATTTTGCAGACTTGGACAAATCCTATTATTCGGAAGGGATCAACAAACTAGAACATCGTTGGACGAAGTGTATAAGCCTAAAAGGAGACTATGTCGAAAAATAAAAAAGGTTTACCCGAAACACATAAGTAGTTTTTTATTTTTGCACGGACTTTTCAAACCAGCCTCGTATATATATACATATATATATATATATATATATATATATATATATATATATATATATATATATATGTATGTATATATATATATATATATATATATATATATATATATATATATGTATATGTGTATATATATATATATATATATATATATATATATATATATATATATATATATATATATATATATATATATATATCAATTCTCACCATTAAAAGAATGCATATTTTTAATTTGTTCGTACATTAAATTTGTGTAAATGTGAGTGACTCCTCTTACGTCAATCCTATCATTCACTGCGTTCTTATCTTTTTTGATTTCAATCATTTCTTTGATCAGTAGCTTGGCATAATCTCGGTCTTCATTTAAAATCTTAATGTCATTAAAATTAAAACTGTGCTTATATTCAGGTTCGTGTTTGCTGAGAGCAGTGGACGCATTTTTTGTATATTTGTGTCCATTCAGTCTGTTTTTTAATAGCTGACAAGTCATTCCGATATCTTTTTTTGGACAGTCGTTGCACGGTATTGAATACACAACAGTTGATTGGTTAATACTGAATTTAATTTGTTGTGAGTTTTATGGCATACAACAATGTTATGCTTTTTTAAAACCCATTTCAGTTTTTCGGAGAGTTATTTGGTATAAGGAAGAGGTAAGAATCTTTTGCGTTTGGTTCGTTATTGTTTTTGTTGTTTGTTAAATTGTTATAATTCATTTTGTATTAAAATTGTTTTTACTTTTTTCAGAGCGTCAGGTCTTAGTTCAGGTGAGGTCAGTTTTTTTGCTTCGTCTATAAGTCCTACATTAACACAAATTTTTTGTGACATTGCGTGATTCGAGTAGTAGTTTAGATACCTTCCCGACCAGGTAGGTGTTGTATACCACTTAGTGCGAATTTTGTCATGTCGTCTAATTAGCGTTAGTTCTAAGAAGTTTATTTCACCCTCTTTTTCAATCTCTGATGTGAATTGTAGGTTTTTATGGAAGTCATTAAATTTGTGTAAAATTTCGTTTATTTTTTCTTTTTATACCGCTAGCAAACAATCGTCTACGAACCTTTTGAAAAATAGAACGTTAAAATTTAATCCCTGAATAACTTGTTCTTCTAAGGATTCCATTACTAACTGAGCGATGGCCGACGATATGGGAGAACCCATTGCACATCCGTCAATTTGTTTATAAAATTGGTTTTTAAACTGAAAGTAGTTGGTATTTGATTGTGATTTTTTTAATGCGTTCTACTTTTCGTTAATGACTGTGCGTACTAGTCCTTTGGGAATGTTGGTGTATAGTGATGTTACATCTAGCGATAGGAGTTTGTAATTTAATGGAATATGAATTGAATCTGTGAATGTTTTAAAATCGAACGAATCTTTAATGAAATAATTATTTTTTCCTGTTATATTTGCTAAGCAGTTAGCCAGATATTTTGGAAGGTTAAACAAGGGAGATTGTATGCAAGTGTGCAGTGTGTTATGTTTGTGAAGCTTGAGTAGGCCAAAAAATTTATCAGGGTAAATAATTCGATTAAGATGCAAATAAGAACCATAAAATAAAATTCACTGGTGCATCGACAACGAAACTTTCAAGGTACTGTTATTAATTTGTTATATTTGTATTCAATTTTAAGGGTCTTAAATAAATGTGTGACGTTTGTAAATAGTGCGACATTTGTAAAATAATTATATGTGTTTTATTATAAAAATTTCATTATGTTTTTAGATATAAATAAAAAAAAATTTGAGAATTCTCAAAATGATGGGACGAAACGTTAATTACGTGGTCAAAAGTTTTAAGAAGAACCTAATACCCAAGAAAATATACATACATAAGTTTATATATATATATATATATATATATATATATATATATATATATTATATATATTATATATTATATATATATATATATATATATATATATATATATATATATATATATATATATATATATATATATATATATATATATATATATATATATATATATATATATATATATATATATATATATATATATATATATATATATATATATATATATATATATATATTATATATATATATATATATATATATATATATATATATATATATATATATATATATATATATATATATATATGTATATATATATATATATATATATATATATATATATATATATATATATATATATATATATATATATATATATATATATATATATATATATATATATATATATATATATATATATATATATATATATATATATATATATATATATATATATATATATGAGGCTGGTTTGAAAAGTCCGTGCAAACTTATGTGTTTGGGGTAAACCTTTTTTATTTTTCGACATAGTCTCCTTTTAGGCTTATACACTTCGTCCAACGATGTTCTAGTTTGTTGATCCCTTCCGAATAATAGGATTTGTCCAAGTCTGCAAAATATCCATTAGTGTCTGCAATCACCTCCTCGTTTGAATAAAATCTTTGTCCCGCCAGCCCTTTCTTCAAATTGGGGAACAAATAGTAGTCCGAGGGAGCCAAGTCTGGAGAATAGGGGGAGATGTGAAACGAGTTGGAATCCTATTTCCATTAATTTTGCGACCACAACTGCTGAGGTGTGTGCTGGTGCGTTGTCGTGATGGAAAAGGACTTTCTTGTGGGCCAATCGCGGGCGTTTTTCTTGCAGCTCGGTTTTCAAACGGTCCAATAACGATGAATAATATTCACCTGTAATAGTTTTACCCTTTTCCAGATAGTCGATGAGGATTATTCCTTGCGAATCCCGAAAGACAGTCGCCATAACCTTTCCGGCCGAAGGAACGGTCTTCGCCTTTTTTGGTCCAGATTCCCCCTTGGTAACCCATTGTTTAGATTGTTGTTTGGTCTCAGGAGTATAGTAATGTATCCATGTTTCATCCACAGTGACGAAACGACGCTTAAAATCCTCCGGATTCTTCTGGAACAGCTGCAAACCGTCCTTGAAACACTTCACACGATTCCGTTTTTGGTCAAGCGTGAGCAATCGCGGCACCCATCTTGCGGATAGCTTTCTCATGTCCAAATGTTTATGCAAAATATTATGTACCCGTTCAGTCGCGATGCCCACAGCACTAACAATCTCACGCACCTTAACTCTTCTGTCATCCATCACTATATCATGGATTTGATCAATGATTTCCGGAGTCGTAACCTCCACAGGCCGTCCAGAACGTTCAGCGTCACTTGTGCCCATATGGCCAGTCCGAAAATTTTGAAACCACTTATAAACTGTTCTAATCGAAGGTGCAGAGTCACCATAATGTTTAGCAAGCTTCTCTTTAGTCTCCTGAGGCGTTTTGCCTTTCATAAAGTAATGTTTAATCACCACACGAAATTCTTTTTCGTCCATTTCTTGAAAATCACTCGACTTCCTTGATTCACACGAATGCCAAACACAAAGAAATAGACCAATATGGCTGAAACTTGGTGTGCGTTCATTCAAGAGATGCTACTAACTAAACATGACCTCGATACGCGCCGGTGGTGCCATCTCTCGGACTTTGCACGGACTTTTCAAACCAGCCTCGTATATATATATATATATATATATACATATATATATATATATATATATATATATATATATATATATATATATATATATATATATATATATATATATATATATATATATATATATATATATATATAGCGTCAGAGTGATTCACAGAGGGAGAAATAGGTTGAAGAGTTAATGCTAACTCGTCGGAGTAGTAGGATACCGTACTCTGACAAGCAGAATTGAAAATGCCAAGTGAGACCATGGCGAAACATCTGCAAAATTTCACCCGGAACAAACGACGGTAGTTGACTGTAAACTGTTTATTTTTTTCGATAGTCAACTGCCATCAATATTGAGAAATAAGAGAGGGTTTACGGTCAACTGCCGACCAGATTACATCAATAATGCCTAACGAGAATTTCGCGAAAGTCTGCGATTATCACGTCAAAACCACACTGGTGTACGAATGTACACCCGGACCAACAAGGAATGATTTTAAATGAATTTGTACAACGTACGTACTGCTTACTTAACAGTACTACCAAGCTATGGTTACTGTGAGGAAAACAGAAAAAATGTGTAAGTCAATTTAATCAGACAATACGAAGAGAACAAAAATGTGATTAAAACACCTATTAACAAATATCAGTGTTTGTGATATGTTTCTCTTTAAACACGATAAAGCAAAAATTCGTTGATATGAAAATAAACAATATTAACTACTACAAAAACGATCAAAGCATGCAACATATTCAGGCGCAGACTGAGAGTACTTTATGCACACCAAAGATTTATACCACTTTTCAACCATAAACTAAAAAGAAACAAAAACGTGTATTATTTTATTTTATAATTAAAAACTAAGACTTTGTAGTTTTTAATTTTAAAACGAATACCCCTTTGTGAGTTTTTCTATATACTCGATACGTACGATTTATTTAAGTACTTTTTGGCATAAAAATTGTATGTTGAAAAGTGTCATAAGGAAGGTTTTTCACATAAGAATGCAATAGTATACAACACTACACTTAAAAGCATAGCAAGATTGTTCGGCCACCCAGTGGAGTAAAAGTTCAATAAGTATCGACAAGAAGAGCATATGTAATTCGTTATTTTCTAATTTATATTAACTTTTCTATAAAACAAATTTGGAATTAATAATATAAAAGAAAAAATATAAATTAAGTATTATATTTTTTTTACTGGTTCTTACTTTCGTATCATTTTTAAGAACATAACACAGTTATGTCCTGATCTTCCAAAAAAGAACTTGATATCAGTGACGTTAAAATTATTTCAAGGCTCTATTTAAATCAAAAAGCCAGCTAGGTGCAAGTCGGACTTGCCCAATTAGTGTTCACATTCATCTTTAATATAAGAATTACCAAGAATATATAAAAAGCGAAGTAAAAGTTAAAAAAATATATTTACTACCGAAATATTTGTTTAATTATAAACAAATACTATAAAATTATTTTCCATCGGTACCTATCCGTTGGTCCCCAGTCATCATGGAAATTTATTTTTATATTGGTTAAATGCTTAAAGCCACAATGTACTGAAAAGTACGAGGCTGGTTTGAAAAATCCGAGAGATGGCACCACCGGCGTGTATCGAGGTCATGTTTAGTTAGTAGCATCTCTTGAATGAACGCACACCAAGTTTCAGCCATATTGGTCTATTTCTTTGTGTTTGGCATTCGTGTGAATCAAGGAAGTCGAGTGATTTTCAAGAAATGGACGAAAAAGAATTTTGTGTGGTGATTAAACATTAACATACTTTATGAAAGGCAAAACGCCTCAGGAGACTAAAGAGAAGCTTGATAAACATTATGGTGACTCTGCACCTTCGATTAGAACAGTTTATAAGTGGTTTCAAAATTTTCGGACTGGCCATATGGGCACAAGTGACGCTGAACGTTCTGGACGGCCTGTGGAGGTTACGACTCCAGAAATCATTGATCAAACCCATGATATGGTGATGGATGACAGAAAAGTTAAGGTGCGTGAGATTGCTAGTGCTGTGGGCATCTCGACTGAACGGGTACATAATATTTTGCATAAACATTTGGACATGAGAAAGCTATCCGCAAGATGGGTGCCGCGATTGCTCACGCTTGATCAAAAACGGAATCCTGTGAAGTGTTGCAAGGATGGTTTGCAGCTGTTCCAGAAGAATCCGGAGGACTTTAAGCGTCGTTTCGTCACTGTGGATGAAACAAGGATACATTACTATACTCCTGAGACCAAACAACAATCTAAACAATGGGTTACCAAGGGGGAATCTGCACAAAAAAGGCGAAGACCGTTCCTTCGGCAGGAAAGGTTATGGCGACTGTCTTTTGGGATTCGCAAGGGATAATCCTCATCGACTATCTGGAAAAGGGTAAAACTATTACAGGTGAATATTATTCATCGTTATTGGACCGTTTGAAAACCGAGCTGCAAGAAAAACGCCCGCGATTGGCCCACAAGAAAGTCCTTTTCCATCACGACAACGCACCAGCACACACCTTAGCAGTTGTGGTCGCAAAATTAATGGAAATAGGATTCCAACTCGTTTCACATCCCCCCTATTCTCCAGACTTGGCTCCCTCGGACTACTATTTGTTCCCCAATTTGAAGAAATGGCTGGCGGGACAAAGATTTTATTCAAACGAGGAGGTGATTGCAGACACTAATGGATATTTTGCAGACTTGAACAAATCCTATTATTCGAAAGGGATCAACAAACTAGAACATCGTTGGACGAAGTGTATAAGCCTAAAAGGAGACTATGTCGAAAAATAAAAAAGGTTTACCCGAAACACATAAGTAGTTTTTATTTTTGCACGGACTTTTCAAACCAGCCTCGTATATGAGTATATTACTGACTGCACTGAATACGTATTGATATTTCGTAACTCTTAATCCAGGTTTCGACGAAAAAAATAGTTTTTTTTTCATACATACATCAAACGTAATGCACCCGAGATAATTTTCGCTCAATCTACACTTTATGGAGAATATTCCAGAATTTTCTCGGCGTTTTTTGATCAGTACTCTTAGAGATAGGGTGGGAGGATAGCGATTTTTAACCATTTTTTACAAATAATATAAAGAAAAGTTTGCGCGAGTATTACATTACGTCATATATATTTTTGAACTTTCATTTGACACCCCACCTCGCAAAAAATTTTTTTTCACTTCCGATTTCGCCACCGTAAAACTAATCCCCTGCCTCTGATTGAGCCATCAATCTCTATATTTGTGCCAAATTTCAACTTTATATGTCCAATAGTTTCGGAGAAAATCGGGTGTGACAGACAGACAGCTAGACACCAAAGTGTTCGATAGGGAACACTACAAATGGTTGTAAGAATAGTAGAAACCATTCCATTAGTGAAGAAAATGAAATTAAAGGATCAGTCAGACCAGGATGTGTGTTATTTTATAAGAATGAAATGGCTATTCTGGAACGCATATATCAGTCAGAGCAGCAGGTGAAGACGGCGTACTTATCGAAATGTTGCAACAGAGCAGAGAGCCCTGCTAGTTATACTGTATAAGTGTCTCGATATGTGCGATGTACCTCGAGACTGGGATAATGCTGTGATGGTCTTGCTCTTCAAAAAAGGAGATAAATCTAAATTAACCAACTATAGACCAATCAGTCTACTATCGGTAATGTACAAGTTATTTATGATAATAATAACTGCGAGACTCACAAAGAAATTAGACGCTTACCAACCTAGAGAACAAGCAGGATTTAGAATAGGCTTTAGTACACTGGACTACCTTTAAGTATTAAGAATCTTAATAGAAAAGTCAAACAAGTATAATTTTAAGATTTGGGTGGCCTTTGTGGATTACGAGAAAGCGTTTGACTCACTTGAAATCTGGGCAACATTAAATAGTCTAAGTAACTGTAGAATTGACAGCAGATACTCACAGATTATTCAAAATATATATAAAAATGCAACATTTCAGATAATACTGAAAGAAAACACCAATAAAATAGAAATGATAAGAGGGGTACGTGAAGGGGACACCATCTCGCCGAAATTGTTTACATTGGTGATAGAAGATCTTTTCAAACAACTTCCATGGACAAGTAAGGGTATAAATATAGGAGGAGAGCCAATCAATCATTTGCGATTCGCGGATGATATTGTGCTTATATCTAACAACAAAAAATTGGAAGAAATGCTGAACGAACTTAACAACAAATACACAGAGATTGGTCTGAAGATAAACATCGCCAAAACCATGTTCATGACAAATGACGACTGTGATAAAGAAGCAGAACTGAACATTGAAAACGCGAAAATTACAAGAACAGATTCATACGTATATCTTGGACAAAAAATAGTAATATCCAACAAAACTTATAAGCGGATCTATCAAGGAAAATATCACTGGCTTGGTCAGCATTTAGCAGATTGCGGAACATCTTCCTTTCCAATATCCCAAATACACTAAAAACACACATTTGATCAATGCGTATCGCCAGTATTGACATACGGAACGGAAACGTGTGCTTTGAATCAAGACATAAATCGGCTACAAGTAGCTCAACGAGCAATGGAAAGAAGGATGCTGGGATAACTGATGTAGCTCAGAAGGTAAGCAGGTTCAAGTGGAGATGGGCGGGTCATATCCCAAGATATCCATAAGGTAATCAACTGGAGGCCCTGGAATGAGAAATCAAACGACTAGTGGGATGCAACTGGATAAACAACGCCTAAAACCGAAGAAGATGGACGTACTTAGAGGAGGCTTATGTCCGACGAACTGCATAGCTGATGATGATGATATCAGTCTAGGGATAAACATGTTTTGAGCTCTCAGTGTTGTTCTATAATATGAAGGCATCATATATTACAGTTGCAAGACATTTCCGTTATGGTTATACCATAGATTAAAAATTCAACGAGTAGAGAAAGTAAACACAGAAATCATGGCGATAATAAAGAAAGAAAAAGAAATTATAATTATAGCGAACTGCTGGCTGGCTGAACTCTTTGCTTCACATTCTACTGTCGATTTCCAAGGAAAAACACCACCTACTATTCCCATAGTGCAGTCAAGGATGCCCGATATTGTCTTCAGACAGCGTATCATAAAACGTATTTTGATGAAGCTAGACACCAAAAAGGCTTCTGGCGCTGACGGAATACCTGCCATAGTTCTCAAGAACTGTGCAAGGGAACTAACACCAGTTTTCTGTGGACTTTTCAACCTATCCTACAGAAAGGAAATATTTCCTTCCTGCTGGAAATGTGCCACAGTTCAGCCGATACCTAAAAAAGGCAAGAAGACCTTGCCAAATAACTACCGACCAATCGCACTACTCTCAATAATATCGAAAGTCATGGAAAAGGCTATCAATCAGCATCTTCTAAAATATCTTGAAGGATTCAACATTATTAGTGATCACCAATATGGCTTTCGTAAAAATAGATCAACAGGAGATCTTCTGACTTATGTAACACATGTTTGGAACAACGCAATTGAACACTTTGGAGAATCTCGAGCGGTTGCTCTTGACATATCCAGGGCATTTGACCGTGTTTGGCACGATGGGCTGTTGGCTAAGTTACGTTCTTATGGTATGTCTGAAAAGTTCTGTTTGTGGCTCTCATGTTTCCTCAGAGAGCGTTCTTTACGAGTGGCAGTCGACGGATTTCTTTCTAACACCTTCACTATCAACGCCGGTGTGCCCCAAGGTTCCATACTATCTCTTACTCTCTTCCTTAATTATATTAACGATCTGCTGGAAAAGACCGAGAATCCAATCTACAGCTTTGCAGATGACAGTACACTTATCTCTTCATTCCGCAGACAGCAGGAAGTCATTCGACTTAACGAAGACCTGGAAGAAATTCTATCTTGGGGTAACAGTAACCAAGTGGAATTTAACGCTACAAAAACCCAGGCGGCAGTTTTTTCTAAATAAGTTAACGTTGCAGAACCCGACATAATTATGTCGGGGCACTCCATCCCTCTAACATCGTCACTCAATCTGTTAGGCGTTAATTTGGGAGCAAATATGTCCTGGCATGAACATGTTGCAGGCATAGCAAGGAGAGCTTCTCAAAAGTTGGGAATATTGTTTCGAACCAGAAAGCTTTACACTCCACAACAAGTGTTAATTCTTTACAAAGCTCAAATTCGACCAACTATCGAATACTGCTCCCATGTTTGGAGCTCCGCTCCCAAACATACACTGCATTTGTTGGATTCTATCCAGAGAAGAGCTGTTCGTCTGATTGGACACCCGGAACTGACCGACGGCCTTGATTCGCTGACTTGAGCCTATTCTACAAGTACTTTTCTGGAAAGTGTTCGAAGGATGTGGCCCGCTTAATTCTTCCCAGAGCGGTGCATGTTAGGAGTACACGTCGCGCTAATACTTCACATTCGTATGAGGTTCAGCTTGTTACTCCTCGTACAACGCTTTTCAAGCAGTCTTTTATATGGAGAACATCATACCTTTGGAATAGTTTGCCCAGGACTGTGTTTCCCATCGAGTACAATCTACAGCGATTCAAGAACAACGTGAATCGCTTTCTCCGCACACGTGTCGCTCCTGTAGCGCTTTAGGGATTTCCCTGTAGCACGTGTGCTAGACCCATAAAAAAAAAAAAAAAAAAAAAAAAAAAAAGCGAAGTAACGAAAGTTGCAGTACTTTTAAAAAGTTATGAAGGAGAGAAGTACCATTAGCTATGGCTGAAAATGCAGAAAAAAAGGACGAGTACGTGTAGAAAGTAGACGAGATTTATGATTTTGAACCTTACTGTTACTGTGTTTGTTACTGTGAACAGAAACTAAAAACTTACTGTTACATTATTTAACCTAAAAACGTCGCGAATTTTCTTAAAAAAACAGGCTTTAAATAACCAGGGAGTTATTTACTTGTATTTCGGTAATTATAAAAACCACAATTTTCATCAAAAAATCAATTGAAGGGATGAATTAGTAACCTAGTTGATACATATTTTATATTTACTCATAAAAAACAGAATTATGAAACATTAATTTTATATGCAATAATATTTCCAAATATGTTTTAAATCTTAATAAAATTTATAAAACCGAGAGACTCATAACTCATCATTAAAATACACGTAATAAATTTTAGAGTTTTATAATATACACTATTTTCAGCAACAAAGCCGATTGATCAAATATGTATTCCCCAATTTTGTCAATTATTTATGTTTGTATCTGGTTTGTATTAATCAATACGGAATAAGTCGATTATATTTAATTAAATTAAATTTAATGATTTTCTTAATGTTGTTTATACTTATTGGACTTTTAGTGTAAAGAAACATGGCATAGTTATGTTTGGTAATACACGTATATATTGTGAAAATTGGAGTCAGTCGGCACCTGGGTTCTAAAAAAAAATCTAAGTTAAACAGGGTTCCTTACATTGTGTGTCAGAGGGTCAATGTAAAGAACTTTAGACAAGTGGAAATGTTTTGAGTTATATAATTGCCTAAACAACAAAACGACATTTTATTGAATAATTTGATTACAAATCTTTAGACCATACTATTACAAGTTTAATTAAAAATAATTTATTGGTGTTAGTTTTGAAAACCTATTTTATAGAAAAAAATTTCCACTAGTCAGAAAAATAAAGATTACTAGGCAGTATAAATCAGTGGTCTATTATCTGCAAAATTATTCTTAGGATAGATAAGGAGGAATTAATTTATTGACACCGTTTTTTTGCTGTGAGGTATAATTCTTTTAAATGCTGCTTTATTATTCTAGACCACTGATTGATGTTACGATATACAACATATTTGACACGAGTTTTTATTATTTATCAAAAAAAGGTACGCGGCTTTCAAATATTGCCAACATTCAACTGAATTTCATATATTAGTTCATATATTCTAGAACGCCCTATAATTGTGTTATTTTCAAATATATAGTACTTATACATAAATTAAGAAAAAAAAATTGTTACTGTTACTTGTTATTATTATTTTTTAAAACTAGTGAATAATTATTTTTTATTTTACTCTATCTGTTGTTTACCGCAATTATCGGGAAAGCAAAATAACATTTTGGGCCATTTTTTTAAATGCAAAAATATTATCTGTGTTTTCAAATAATTGATATCTTTTAACCTCTGACGATAACCGTTCTGCAGTTATGTTTTTATTGGAGGGAAATTCCCTGTATATATTGTAAATAAGTTTGTAAAAACTACAGTAATCAGTCAACAAATTTTGAAAGCGAAAGTGAAACAAGATGAATTAATGAGTCGAAATACATTTATCCTTCAGTATAATATCCCTTAAGCTTAATACATATTTTCTAGCGATTTTCCAATCCATTTACCCCATTTCTGAAGTGGTTTTCCGGAAGACCTTCAAAATACCTTTCTACGGATGCTATCGCCTCATCACTTTTTGGAAAACGCTTCCCACTTAGAAATCTTTTGAGGTTTGGGAACAGATGGAAGTCAGTCCGAGCCAGACCTAGCGAATAGGGTGGATGTTCCAACATTTCGTATTTTAGTCCGACCAGTTTTGCCGTTGCTCAAGCAGGTGCATTGTCATGATGAAAGATAGTTTTTTTCGGGCCTTTTCTCATCCAGCTGGTCCAAAAGATTGCAATAATACTCTCCTGTGATTGTTTTACCGCTTCGAAGGTAATCAAATAACAAAATTTCTTTTGCATTCAAGAAAACTGATGCCATTTGGAGCTGCACAACCAGACTCAATCCAATGTTGTCGTATTTCAAGATTATACTGGTAAACCCAAGTCTCATCCATAGTTACAAATCGACGCGCAAAATCAGTTTTATTCTTTGTGAAACTAGCCAAATGTCGTTTAGAAAGTATCCCTCGAGTGCGTTTTTGTTCCGATGTTAACAAATGCGGCACCCATCTTGTGCAAAGCTTTCTCATACCCAAAACATTAGTTAGTTAGATCTCATATACTGATCCATGTCAAATGGCTATCTTGAATTTGCGCAGCAGTTTCTTCAGTTATTGCAGTAGTCCTACGTCCACGTCCTAAACGTGCATCACTGCATTATTATTAGTTTTCCACTATTGCTTTATGTCTCGTTAATAATTGAGTGTCTCTCGTACACACCGGATACGTAACTAAATAAAAACCGATAGATGACAACATACTAAAAAAAATAAATCTTTATAAATGTCAAATGATACTAAGGTTTTTAAATGCAGAAATAACGGTTATAGTTTTTTATTATTTGATTTATTCGCAATAAACATTGGAAATTAATGCCCACGCATGCATTCAATCCCATTCTGCACATCCAAAATTGTTAAAAGCTCATTAATAATTGTTTGAAAATGTAATTTGTCAAAATTTTACAAAATGTAAGCAGTTTACCTGCTATTGTATAGCTAAAAAATTATTTTGCTTACCCGAACATATGGTTTGGTCATCTCATGTTATATTATTTATACTTTTCGGTTTTGTTGCCTTTTAACTGTAATATTTTTATTTTAAATTGCAATTTCTATATACTCCCTAAAAGTTTACTGTTTTAGTAAATTTTTAACATGAAATGACCTAAATAAAAAGAAGAGTTAAAAGAAGAATTAGAAAGAAGAAGAATGTAGTAGTACGTGCCGTGGGATCTGGTGGGGTGTAAGTAGCATGCGGAGGCATGCAATAGCGAGACACAGAGTTTGAGTGCTGCTTGGCGAGCCGACTGGGGGTGGCCGGGGAGCCCTGCGCAGGCCCCGAGCCTGCCGGTTGCCCCGGCCCTGCCGCCTGGGCATTTTGGGCCGACTGGCTGGCCAAAGGCTTGTCGGCCTTACGCAGTTGCTACAGTTACATACAGAATTACACAGACAGTCAGTACATAGGAAATCAACTTAGAAAAAGGATTGCACCAGTTGGTTGTTCAACTAATGATTAAATGCTGCGACAATAGTATTATTAGAATTACGTCGGATTTTATTCCTTTACAATCAATAAAAAGCCTTCTCTTGCTGCATGTAGAGATCGTAGAGATTTGTATTGCATTGGGGTTAAGCTTTAATTGTTGGATACGAAGAGTTAGTTGCTCTATCTGTTTAAGATTGCGGAAATACTGAAAACTGAAAGTCAGTCCTTATGACCTAGACCTATTTGAAGCAATTTTTGGAAAACATGAAAAAAAATAGACTGACTTCGAAAGCCGAAGCTCCAAGTTCCAATCCAGGTCGCATCGTCTGATGCAACATGTTAATTTTATAATAAACGACAAATACTACGAAATATTATACTATTTATCTCAGCACATAACAATCCGTTTGCTAAGTTTTCTTTCTTTTAGGTAGTATAAAGGGTTACAGGTAGAAGGCCATAATGTATCTGCCATCGGTATTGTTTAGCAGGTTTTCATCCGTTTTTATTTATTATTTATGGTATTTCACTATTTACTATTTTCTTTCAAGTTCACAAATCCCGAGATCACAAAAAACAATATCTCAATTCTCTGGATTTCAAATTTAGGTGGTCCGAAAATATCATTTTGTACGTCCTTTTTAAGGTTCAAGTCGAACAATC
The DNA here is from genome assembly GCA_019049505.1 of Pachyrhynchus sulphureomaculatus. NCBI lineage: Eukaryota > Metazoa > Arthropoda > Insecta > Coleoptera > Curculionidae > Pachyrhynchus > Pachyrhynchus sulphureomaculatus. The sequence goes on along the minus strand of CM032450.1, from coordinate 42,679,849 downwards.
TGAATATTCCATTATTTTTCCATTATTTCAATTCGTCAAACATGTAAGGGATTAACGAGGTTGAGGTGGGAATTAGAGGGGTTACTGCGTACATGTTGTATGATAAGTTCTTTGCAATTAATAAAAACAGTGTGTAAAAAAGATATGATTATAGATTGTCGCCAGGAAAAAAAATTTCTTCATTACTTGTATTTGGAAGGGCGACTTTTCCAATTTTTTATTTGTGTAAATTTTCTTGAAAGAATAGAAACACTTATTTATAGAGTATATACGAGGGTTGTGTAAGAAATAAGGTTCCCAACGCTGTAAACTCGCCGCACGAGATGCTAGGCGAAATCCGGCAACACCGCCGTGTGCGCTGATTCCCCCACCCTAGATCCCGCCTTGGTAGAACTCGCTGCGACGTTCAGTGCCGGCCTGACAGCCATCCGCGATGGAACCTTCGATCGCCGTCACCGCCAGGTGCGAAGTTCGTGCGGTAATCCGATTTTTGCACGCTAAAAAGTTACCACTGGTTGATATTCATAGGCAGTTGTGTGAAGTTTATGGGGAAGCTTGTATCAGCGTTCAACACGTCCGCAAATGGTGTAGGGAGTTCTCCGAAGGACGCACAGACATCCACGATGAGCAAAGAAGCGGAAGGCCATCGATCTCCGACGAAGTTATGTCGAAGATTGAGCGAATTCTGCTCGAGGATAGGAGGATAACGATTCGGGAACTGGCTGCCCGGGTTCCTGAGGTTTGTGAAAAAACAATCCACACGATTTTGACTGAAAGGTTACGTTATCACAAGGTGTGTGCGCGGTGGGTCCCGCACATGCTTTCAGAAACCCACAAAGCCGATCGCGTCAAGTGTGCCCAGGAGTTTCTTCGAGAATGCGCCGAGAATACCGAAGATTTCTTAGACTCCATTGTTACCGGGGATGAAACGTGGTGTCATTACGTCACCCCGGAAACAAAACAACAATCGCGACAATGGTGTCATACCGAATCGCCTAAACTGAAGAAGTTCAAGCAGACGCTGTCCGCAGGGAAAGTGATGGTTACGGTCTTTTGGGACCGTAAGGGTGTCCTGCTTGTTGACTTTATGCCTCGAGGGATCACAATAAATTCGGAAAATTATTGTGAGACCTTGAAAAAACTCAGAAGAGCGATCCAAAGTCGCCGGAGAGGAAGACTGACAAAAGGCGTTAGACTGCACCACGACAATGCGCGCCCGCACGTCTCTCGCCAAACCAAGGATTTAATCGACAATTTTGGCTGGGATCTCGTTGAACATGCTCCCTACAGCCCTGATCTTGCACCGAGTGACTTCCACTTGTTTCCAAGATTAAGGCAACACTTGGGTGGACAACGTTTCGAGACTGATGAAGAAGTGCAGGAAGCGGTCACCAAATTCCTCCACGGACTGGCGGCGGACTTCTTTGAAGCGGGATTCCAAAAGTGGATTAGTCGTCAACAAAAATGCGTGGAAAAATCTGGAGATTATGTTGAGAAATAGCTAAGAAATTAAGCTTTCCAATGATGTATTTTTCAGTTCAAATAAAAAATGCCTTACACTTGAAAAAAATGTGGGAACCTTATTTTTTACACAACCCTCGTATTAATCGTATCTCAGAATTTATTTTCTAATGCATAAAAAGGACGATCTCCCACAGGATAATAGTAAAAGAAGTAGGAGTAGAACAAAATTTAAGTAGAATCTTATATAGTCAAGTATATAAAGGTTGAAAGAGGTAAAGGAGTGGGTTGATGCAGGGTTGCTTCGAATATTTCAGGCTACATATTAGTTCCTTTTTTATGGTGACAACTTTTAGCAGAAATAGTATGTAGAGGAAAGTATTAGCCTTCAGTTATAAAAATTTCTAAAGCACTAAACTCATTAGTTGTAATGCTGATGAATTTGTTATTTACGAGGCTGGTTTGAAAAGTCCGTGCAAAAATAAAAACTACTTATGTGTTTGGGGTAAACCTTTTTTAGGCTCCTTTTAGGCTTATACACTTCGTCCAACGATGTTCTAGTTTGTTGATCCCTTTCGAATAATAGGATTTGTCCAAGTCTACAAAATATCCATTAGTGTCTGCAATCACCTCCTCGTTTGAATAAAATCTTTGTCCCGCCAGCCATTTCTTCAAATTGGGGAACAAATAGTAGTCCGAGGGAGTCAAGTCTGGAGAATAGGGGGGATGTGAAACGAGTTGGAATCCTATTTCCATTAATTTTACGACCACAACTGCTGAGGTGTGTGCTGGTGCATTGTCGTGATGGAAAAGGACTTTCTTGTGGGCCAATCGCGGGCGTTTTTCTTGCAGCTCGGTTTTCAAACGGTCCAATAACGATGAATAGTATTCACCTGTAATAGTTTTACCCTTTTCCAGATAGTCGATGAGGATTATCCCTTGCGAATCCCAAAAGACAGTCGCCATAACCTTTCCGGCCGAAGGAACGGTCTTCGCCTTTTTTGGTGCAGATTCCCCCTTGGTAACCCATTGTTTAGATTGTTGTTTGGTCTCAGGAGTATAGTAATGTATCCATGTTTCATCCACAGTGACGAAACGACGCTTAAAGTCCTCCGGATTCTTCTGGAACAGCTGCAAACCATCCTTGCAACACTTCACACGATTCCGTTTTTGGTCAAGCGTGAGCAATCGCGGCACCCATCTTGCGGATAGCTTTCTCATGTCCAAATGTTTATGCAAACTATTATGTACCCGTTCAGTCGAGATGCCCACAGCACTAGCAATCTCACGCACCTTAACTCTTCTGTCATCCATCACCATATCATGGATTTGATCAATGATTTCTGGAGTCGTAACCTCCACAGGCCGTCCAGAACGTTCAGCGTCACTTGTGCCCATATGGCCAGTCCGAAAATTTTGAAACCACTTATAAACTGTTCTAATCGAAGGTGCAGAGTCACCATAATGTTTATCAACCTTCTCTTTAGTCTCCTGAGGCGTTTTGCCTTTCATAAAGTAATGTTTAATCACCACACGAAATTCTTTTTCGCCCATTTCTTGGAAATCACTCGACTTCCTTGATTCACACGAATGCCAAACACAAAGAAATAGACCAATATGGCTGAAACTTGGTGTGCGTTCATTCAAAAGATGCTACTAACTAAACATGACCTCGATACGCGCCGGTGGTGCCATCTCTCGGACTTTGCACAGACTTTTTAAACCAGCCTCGTAGTGTAAAAATGTGAAATTTATTTTTTATTTTAGAACTGTATGTTTGTGTTGGGTAAATCACTGTACCAGCAATTAATTTGACATAGAAAATGATTAAAACTTTTAGAAAACAATAATAAATATATCAAAAAAGAGTTTCCAGTATCCTCTTTAATTGTTAAAGTTTTAACTTAGTAAAACATTTTTATAGCATTGTTACATCTATAATTTATAATATATATAAAATGCAACGTCTCTCTGACTATCTGTCTGTCTGTGCGCTTATCACTGGAGAACCACTTATCCGATTTACGTGCTTTTTTTTTAAAAACATACATATGTTTTCTGGCCAGGTTATAGGATATATTTTATTATATTCGGTAACATAAGGAATAAGCAGTGACTTTAATAGTGAATCAAGTCGGAAAGAAGTTTGCCGCTAGCGCGTCCTCTTGCAATACACTCCCTAAACCATTAAATATGGAACAATATGATGTAGCAAGAATATAATATATATAAAATGCAACGTCTGTCTGTCTGTTTGTCCGTTAGTGCGCTTATCACTTGAGAACCACTTATCCGATTTACGTGTTTTTTTTTAATTCATACATTTGTTCTTTGGCCAGGATATCTATAACCTTCTATAATATATATAAAATGCAACATCCCTCTGTCTGTCTGTCTGTCCGTTAGTGCACTTAGCATTCAAGAACCACTTATCCGACTTACGTGTTTTTTTTTTTTAATACATACATATGTTTTCTGGCCAGGTTATAGGCTATATTTTATTACGTTAGGTAACATAAGGAATAAGCAGTGACAATAATAGTGAATCAAGTCTACGCGAGAGGAGCCGCGGGCACTGCTAGTTAATTAAACGACAAACGAAAAATAAGCCTTTTTAAAAGAATGCTTCCACATGATTATTTACAAAAGCTCTCTGTATTTATAAGATACCCGCTAAACAATACTTCGGCAAAAAAACAGTGGAAATATTAGACTATTAAATATTATAGACCAAGCAACTTTATAGATTTTACACAAATTAGCAAATGCACACAATATGGAGTAAAATTTGGTGGGGGGTCTTTTATTGATCTTTATATAAATTTATATATTATGTACGTCTATAACAGATTGGTTATATCATCAATAAAAGACGTTTTTAGTAGTTCATATTGTACCCTCATCTATCTACGTAAAGTGCATTTTATTAACTTAAAATATTATAGTATAGATCAGGGAACATTTCTGTGATGTATAAATATTTGCTTTCTTGGATATTAAAAAAAGACCACACCTTAACAGGAAAGCACACTAAACTAAATGAATCTCGTCGAGTATAATAAGGATCTTGTTGTATTGAAGATTTTAGGCAAGGTTTTAACTCGAAATTTAGCTTCTTTTTGAAATTTTATTGTCTTTATTTGATTTCCTTACAACGCTTTAGTTTAGTTAATATACTTGAGAAAACCCAGACAATAATGAATAGATTAAGCAACTGATTCATGTTCCAAGCAAAAATGAACATAAGTGAATTATAACAATTTACGTAGTGAGAAGCCCAAGCTGCTTAAACTCCCGTGTGTGCCTGATATATATCTATATTTTTAATAACTTTAAAAGACCTACAATACAACAAAAAGGTCTGTACACGCAAATCACAACCCTCTATAAAGGAGCCTAATTATTCACTCCAGAGGACCTCAAATGATGGACCATAAGAAAGGTAGTGTCTTACTCTTCAATGATATTTAGTATTTACTTGACAATGATCTGGTATAAATACGGAATATAACCTTGTAAATTACATCGAATAAAGGTACGAGTACTGAACGTCCGAGAAGAAATATTCTTCAAAAGATAGGTTTGATAAAAATGTTATATTGAGCGTGATACCTTTTTTTCTATACATATTTTCTGTTAATGATGGCATATCTATAATATAATAATACCCCAAGTTCAAGTGTTCATGAAAACAGATTTGAAGCAAAATATTTATCTGAATTTGGAGTGACTGCGTTTTTTATATGAAACTACAAGTTCTAGGAAAAGTGAAACTTTGTATAAATATGACGGCAATCGTGACTATTTCAGTCCCGTCAATGACGGCTCTGACTCTATGGTATAATTCCGGTTTACCATGACCAACGTTTCGGGTTTGACCTAGATCATATACAGCGTCACGTTGCCCTGCAACAGACATCGACAAATTCTCAAAAGTCAAATTTTACTAAATGAGCATTTGTTGGGGAAGGTTGCTGGGACCGGACGATGCAGACAGCGCTTCGACACATTAGGGTGTGGCGCATATCTAAAGTCGGACGTCGGAAGATCCGAACTTCGATGGAAATTAACAACGGCATGTTGTTGGGTAACAGACCACTTGACCCAAAAAACTGATGTTGTTCTCGGACGGGTTACATATTTGAAGCCGAACTAAAAGGTTTTGCCACAACACGGTCAAGACATTTATAAAGTAATTGAGAAATATAAAGGGTCGGCTTCCGTTAGAGTTCGTCGCAAGCGAGACGTAATTGTATGTCTCTTCTGTCTAACATTATCCAGACGTTAATGGCGTGGGATAAAAGGATCTCTCTGGTCTGTTTGTTTGGCCATGAGCCTCCCGTCCCATGCTAGTACTACTACTACGCTAAGCCTTATATGATTGTTGTACATATATATATATATATATATATATATATATATATATATATATATATATATATATATATATATATAAATATATATATATATATATATATATATATATATATATATATATATATATATATAGCTGGGTGTCCCCAACCCAACGTATGAGCTTCGAGGGCTAATAGGCCAGCGCATAACTCACCAGAACATGTAAATATGTGTGTATACTACAAATTTCCCTATTCTAAGATTCTAATTATTGTTACGTAATCTTACTTATTCTTGTTATGCCTATAAGCCCTCGAAGGAAATACGTTGGTTTTTCGGACACCCTATATATATATATATATATATATATATATATATATATATATATATATATATATATATATATATATATATATATATATATATATATATATATATATATATATATATATATATATATATATATATATATATATATATATATATATATATATATATATATAAATTAATTTGCGATCTGTTAATTCAATAAAACGTATATTAAATACTCCAGATTTGCTTTACTGAAGTGTCATTTGATTGAAACTTTTCTAACGGCAAGCCACAGACATATTTTATATATTCTTCATATTAAGATGAACTGACATTTGTTTATTGTCTTATAAATTAATTGTAACAAAAATATATCATTTTGGAAACTGAATTAAGCTAGAAGTATTTTTTGCTATTACAGAATTTTTTTTTAACTTTTATGGACCAAAATATGTGTGGTCTTAATTTAATATAGTAACTAAAATTACAAAACTTGGTATATTATAAGATTTATTATAAACATAGTGTAAATATCTTAAATTATGATCCGGAAAAAATAAAATATTTAGAACTTACCTCAGCGTAGTGTTCTTCATTTTGTTGCAAAAGATCAACACAGAGTTCAGCTAGATGAATCAGATCATCAAGTTTTTTACTTGGTGAAACCATGGTTTCTCCTCTTAGGTCCTCTGAAATATCAATTATCATTATATCCAGTTCAGTGTGCGAAAAATGAAGGAACGCATCATATATAAATATTTTCTTCTAATACAATTTGATAATTGTTATGTGGGCATTTTAATACTTTCAACGATCTTTATTAGTCAATATCTAAATTATTGGGGCACTTTAATTAGACAATAAAATATTAAATACGAAATGTGACCATAGTATTCTAAAATTTGCAATTTTACTACGATAGAAGGGAAAATGCGGCTTAGGCTCCTAAAGAAATTTCTACTATTTAAGTACTTTACTAGAAACAATAGGCAAAAAACGGTTCACCGTCATTTGTTCTATAAATTTCGATGTCAAAAATGCAGTTCTCTTTGGTTGACCATCCATCGAAAAATTGGATGAAATCTTGAAAAAAGTTAAGAAAGACAGACAAACAAGCAGTCATAACTTCACTAGGGACGAAATGCGCATTACCTAATAGTGTTAAACCCCTTAAAGAAAGTTGAATACAAAACGAAGCTCAGTGTTTGGGTGCCACATGATTTAACGGAAAATAATTTTATCATCCAATCTCGCCCCAAGTTGGCGGTATGTTTCAGATCATTGTCCTGTTGTAAAATGTATCTTTTTTCGAGTGCTAATTTTTGGACACTTTCTCTTAAATTGTCTCTCAAAATGTGCATATAAACATGCAGATCCATGGTAATAAAATGTAAATTTCCAACCCCTCCAGCGGACATGCATTCCCAAAGTAGAACACTGCCACCCCCTTGTCTCACAGTGGAACAAATGTTTTTAATATCGAATGCGGTATTCTTCTTTCTCCAAACTTTAGTCCTGCCGTCAGACCCAAAAAGGTTAATTTTAATATCGTCACTAAAGATTACGAATTCCCAAAATTCAGGAGGTTTAGTAACGTATTTCTTAGCAAAAGCTAACCGCTTTTTGCCATTAGCTTTCAAAATTCACGGCTTCTTCCTGGGTGCACACCCCTTACAGCCTTCCCTATGTAAACAATTTCTCCCTGTTTGTGAACAAATACTTTTCGAAAATAGTTCCCGTACTTCTTTTAATTTTGGTGCACTTTTCTTGGGGTCTATAATTATTTGTCTGACAATACTGGCCTCTTCACATTCTTCACTCAGTTTCTTGGGACGATCGGAGCGTGGTTGAATTTTATAGGAACCCGTTGATTTATACTAGTTTACAATGTACTGAACAGTAGCATGCGAATTTTTAACAATTTTTCCTATATTTCTGTACGATTTTCCATCTTTCCACAAATCAAGTATGATCTTTCGAACTTGAAATGGAATTTCCCAATTTCACTCGCTCATTTTTAATACTACTTGGAAAACCCACTGCAAAATTACTAGCAACAAGTGACGGATTATAAAGTATGGCCGAAAATTATTCATTTGTTTTCAGTTTAGCGAGCAACAGATAGCTTGATAAAATGCGGCTGATTATAACGTGTTTTTTTCAGTGCAGTTCTTGAGTGTATGGAGACTTTTTTGACATTAATTTTGTTTACATTTTTATAACAATGATGTAACTCCTAAATAAAATGTTTCGTAGTTATTTGTAATACTAATCCTCGTTGGTCAAGTTTCAAATATTAATTTAAACATCTTTTCTCATAGTTCCAATCAATTAGTTAAGCATAACAGAAAAATAGTATAGAAAGCAGGTGGTATATGGAGATTTTTTGGACTGACTGTATATTAATATACTGCTCTAAATTTTCCATTTTTATGCCAAAGGGTACACGCTTCCCAATAGCTAACTAACAACTATCTCTGTCAGCTTGCAATGTAATCACTTATAAGTGTAACCATGTTCAAACACGTGTTATTTCGATGTAATTACGACATGGTCGATACTACGTGTCCATTCCGTAATTTAAATTTGCTTATGCAATTTTATGCCAAAGGGTACACGCTTCCCAATAGCTAACTAACAACTAATTTTTATCAGCTTGCAATGCAGTCACTTGAGTGTAACCATGTTCAAACACGTGTTATTTCGATATAATTACGACATGGTTGACTCTACGTGTACATTCCGTAATAAATTTGTCACATCTCGTATACTATTTGTCCGCTAAACGAGAAGAGAATATATTTTAATATAAAAATTAATTTTAAATAGAAAGTAGGTAACTATTATTATATTTATATATTTAGTTTTTAAATAAGCGCCTTACCATACATATACAAAAATTAAATAACAAATACCCTAAACAACTATAAAAGAAGTGGCATATCATTCCCTGTTTCCCTTGTTTTTTTAACACTATGGATTTACATGCAGGTAATACGGTTTTACATACACAAAAATCTTTGTCTACAACTATTTAAAAAAACGTTCACTATTATGTATTTTTTTTCAAAAACAATAACCATTTTTACATGCATGCATAAAATGAATCCTTGTATTTGTTTCTTAATAATTATAATTACAAGTTATAGAAAAACCATGCATAGTGTTCAGTTCGCTGCAACTGCCACTATTCACAAGAATGACACAGGCCAACAAAAACAATATTTGTAAAACTTTTTAAACCAATACCAGTGTTATGTATTTTTGGGTGCTGAAACCGTATCTGGTATCAGTTTTTTTGTATCACCCACACAATATGACATCGATTAAATTTCAAAATAGGGAAAAAAAATCCTCCTCCTGCTTGAAAAACTGAGCAAACTGTTGATCTCTTGTTCTATAGTGGTAAATAGATGTTCCAGATTGCAATAAATGTTTTTCTTTCAGCCTAGAACCAAGCAATTCTGCTTGGTTCTAGGCTGACCTCCCAAACCCAAATCTCTCACTAAATCATTTAACTCAGCTTGTGTAAACAACTCTGGTTTTAAATTTTCTAGAGAACATTGAAACTCATCATCATTCGGTCGACTTTCATTAAATTCGGGACTGGACTGTAAAACGTCATCAATAGACTGAGGTGGCTCAAGGACAGGAAGTCCCGGTCCATGTCCTACAGGCCGATTAGCTGAAGTAAAGTTAGGATAGACAATTACTTTCTTATTTTTGGAGTTATATCCAGAAACATCAACGTTGCAAAAATAACATTCATTTGAATGATTTTCTTTCTCTCTCCATACCGTGGGTACTGTAAATCTAAAAGCTTTCTTTTCCTTCTTATACCATTTCCTAAGATCCTCGACACAAACATAACATACCTTGTGAGGAGCCCAACATTTTTCTTTATTACCGATATATACATATTTTATTGCTATTTTCACATCAGAAAATAGTAATAACAACAAAAGACAAGTTAGTAACGTGATACAGTTATGTGAATCGTCCAAATGGGCCTATCCTTTTTGCTGACAACATATACTTGTCTTCCTTCATATTTGTTTACAACCGTTAGGGTTGCCAAATTTATTTTTTTGCATGCACAATTATTGCTTAATACCAACTAAACATATTTACTAACGTTATTACTATAGACATAGAGGATGTGCTGTAAATATGGACACAAAGATGTGAGAGAGACAAAACGAATGAGTGGCCAGTAGCTGTTTCTTTCTAGAATTCCGCTAAGCTACGACGCTCTTGAAAATAATATTTCTAAGTGTTCTATTTGAACTAAAATCGGGTGGGGGCTTTTCTCGCCTCGAATTTCGTCTCGGAGTACTGCGCCTTGTTTATTACAGGCCTACAGAAAAGAGACAGGTATTGGCCGCACAGTCGCTTTGTCTCTTTCTAGAGAGTGGTCAATTTTGTGAGATTAATGCTCAGTCTATCCTCTATGTCTATTATTATTACAGTAGTTTCCACAAGAGCGTACGGTTCCACATTGCATTAATAAATTGCGCATACGTGTTAGGTTCTATGGGTAGTGTGACTAGTTTTGTTTTTAACACAGCAGAATAAACACAATGAGTGCTGCGTATGCAAGTCGATTTGAAGCAGTGTTTCTTTATAGACATCGGAAAGGACCGAAAATAACGTATGCAGCTACTGGCCGCGACATGAAAAAGTCAGTTCGTTAGGAAGTGGGTGAAACGTTACAACGAAACGAAAAGTGTTGACGATCTGCCGGAACGTGGCACACAGCGCTCAACGACGAAAATGGATGACAAAGCTATCATCAAGATATTTGAAAAGAATCCTGGATGTTCGTTACGGCAAGCGAAGAAACTTTTAATGAAAAAGGGTGTAGATGTGAGCCTTAATACTATTAGGCGACGATTGCTCGATTCCGAATATAGTTGGCGGTCCATAAAGTAAAAACCTTTTTTGAGCCAAAAACACGTCGAAAAACGGCTGGAGTGGCAAAGGCTAATACTGACCGTGATTTTTCCAATGTAATATTTACAAATGAATCATCCTTTTGGGCCTGGACTACCAGAAGGCATGCGTGGTCAACTCGTCGAAATCCCGTTGTTCAACCTACAGTAAAACACCCAGTGAAAGTACACGTTCGGGGATGCTTTTGTGCACAGGGATTTGGCACTTTATATCTTTTCACAGACAATCTGAATGCACAGAAAATGAGCATGATATATCACAAGTGTTTATTGAAGTCTGCTCAAAGATGGTTTGCCTCAGATATACTTCATGGATGCTACAAGAGGATAACGATCCAAAACACCGAAGTCGTGCGTGTACGAAGTGGAAACGAGAAAATGGCATCTTTAAAATGGATTGGCCTTCCCAGTAGCCTAATACCAATCCCGAAAAAGTGTGGCAGCCTTGAAGAATAAGCTTGGGAAAAAGAAGGTTTTCAATTTAAAGCAGCTCGTTCGGCATATACGGGAAATCTGGAGACATCTTCCTGAGACAATGGCTGAAAATCTCGTGGAAAGTATGCCCCGATGCTGCCAAGCCATACTCGATAGCAAAGGAGATTGGACAATTTATTAAGTAAACACATTTTAGTTTATGGAATGTATTAATAGCTACAAATAATATTTTTAACAATATTGTGTTTTTTTTTAGATAAAACAGCCCGTACGCTCTTGTGGAAACTACTATAACTTATGATGTGCAAATAACAATAATTAAAATTCAAACTAAAAAACTCAGACAGGCAAGTAATTTAAAAATCTTAAGACTTAAGTAATTGCTTTGAGTATTGAAGTCTTTTCAGATAGTAAAATAGTTGAGAAACTTTGGTTAAATAAATGTTGGGAAGCAGCTATGGTCTAATGTATCGTCGAAAAATTTGTATAAAGTACTTTATATACCATGGATACTTACACAAAAATAAAACCGATAAAGTCATTTACGCAATACTTTCTATGCAAACACGTAGTTCTAAAAGAACCACTGAATGACTTCCTTTCATTAAGATATTAATCACAAAAAGACCTTCAGCGGATGACGTGTTTGTACGTATATTCGTAACTGAAACCTGGCATTTCCCTCTACATATGAGAGTTGATGTATGATGTATATATGATAAGTACCTGGCCTGGGTGAAAGATGGCGCTAAAAATTATATTTTTCGTAAACATAACCTGTCACAACAATCCTGTCAAATTTTCAAGTCGTTGCGTGATTTAGTTTGTGAGTGGCAGCCATTTAAATAGAAACCACCATAAAATATTGGACAGCAGAATTCAAACGCGGTCGTAGAAGCATTTTTGATGAAGAACGTCCAGGTTGTCCAAATAAAGTCACCATATCAGAAATAATTAAACAATCGACGATACACTGATAAATGATAGGAGAATGGAAGTGCGTGAGATTACTGAGACCGTGAGCATCTCAATTAAACGGATGCAGACCATTCGAACAACTCATTTGGATATGAGAAAGTTTTCCGCAAGATGGGTTCCGCGATTGCTCAAAACTGACAATAAACACGCACGTGTGTCAACTTCAAAAGAATGTTTGACGATGTTAAAGCGAAATCGAAATGATTTTTGACGTCGATTTATAACTTTTAACAAAACACGGATTCTTCACAGTAAACCAGAGATCAAAGAGCAGTCCAAACAGTGGGTTACCACAGTGTTTTGGGATGCACGCGGCATAATCCAAGTTGATTACCTTGAAAAGGGCAAAATGATTAATAAAGAGTATTAGGTCAACTTATTCGATTGTTTTAACCATGTTTTGAAAGAAAAACGTCCACATTTGGCGGACAAAATTTGTCTTAAACGATGAGGCGATTGCTGAAACAAACGCTAAAATATAGCAAAAAGTGTGTTGAACTAAAAGGAGAATATGTTGAAAAATAAAATAAATTTTACACATAAAAATGGTTTTTTCTTGTCAAGGCCAGGTACTTATCATGCAACTTTCGTACTGTCTATTTTAAAATTGAAAATAGTCACGAAAAACCCCGACATTACTAGTACAAAATAACCTCTCTAACACCCTACCTAATGAGTAAAACACCCGGCATATCAAAAAAAATTATTTTCGACTATACTGGTGACCTTATTTCTTTGATGAGATAACTTAAACAATGTGATATTATGGTGAGCCAAGCATTTTTTTTCGATTAAAAAATTAATCTCAACTGAAAAGCAAATGCTAAAATGTCATAAGCAGTTACCGGTTGTTGTACAGGGAAAAATCTAAAACACTCAATCTAAAACACCATCATTTTAGTGATGTCTCTAACCAATTATACTTATCCTACCTTCAATTTTAGCCTCTGCGGATAGCCTTGTATAATTTACCAATGCTGCCGTTTCCAAACATTTCTTTATTACCCCTCTGACTTCTTCCGGAGCCACTGGCGTTGCTATATCTTTCATTAAAACTCTTTCGAGTAAAGAAATAGTGGCTTTAAGGCCACCTTCAGGTCTGCCAAATGGAAAAGTGTATCTGGAAAATTGTTGGGTTAAGGAAAATTAAAAATTGATGAAAATGCCTAATTTTCATTCCCTGTGGATTTCAGATCAAACAAAAGCGTTCGAAGCCATAATACATTTAGTTACTGATTTAGTTGGTTTTTTATAATAGTATACTAGATATACAGGGTGTTCAGCAAGTATAAAGCATTTTTTTAAAATTATATGGTGGAGGTTAAAATAGTTCTAAAATAATCTCTAGCTTTTGCTCCTTTGTACATTCACAGAAGTTTGCGGGATACTCACAGAATACTCTGCATAGTAATGTCATTTTTGAAAATTGATTTTTTTTTATACGGAATTAATGTTTAACAGCAAATATTTTATTTTTTAAAGGACTCTTTTTGTCGTTACAACCCCAACCACATGTTCGTAGCAGAGAAAATGTACCGATTGGAATTTATTTAAAAAAAAAAACTGAAATTTTAGATATTTCAAGTCAATTCACAGCTTTTATTTGATTTTGTTTTCTTAAAGCAGCATTCTGTGTTCATTGTGTTCATATGTTTTGCTTTAAGCACCTCTATAGCTAACTTGGCAAACAATACATAGCAACGAAATAGTTTTATTATATTTATTAATACATACCTTCTACCTAAAATTAAGTACAAATACTTTTTCTTTAAGAAAAAGCAAATATACTATTATTTATTAGATGAAAATTACTTATATTAATGCTTTGATGAATTAAATTTAAAAAACCGGTCAAGTGCAAGTTGAACTTGCACAATTAGTGTTCCGTACGTTGATTGTTTTTAAAATTTTTGTTAGGGTGGTATAAAATGATCAGTGACTTCACAAAACACACCCCAAATGAGTATTCAACACAGTTTGTTTCCAATCTTTACTGAAAACTGGTGACCTTGAAATTTTGTTTTTTTATATATACCAGATAAATTATTAAAGGTAATGCACTCGTGATAATTTTCGTTCAATCTACACCCCGTGGAGAATATTCCAGAATTTTTTTTCGAAATTTTGTGATCAGTACTTTTCGAGATAAGGTAGGGGACAGCGATTTTTTAAAAGTAATACGAAGAAAAGTGTGCGCAAGTATTACATTATATATATATTTTTTACTCGTGTTTTCACAAGCTTTCATTTGACACCACACTTGATGACCTAGTAAAAAAAAAATTTTTTCACTTCCGATTTCACCCCTCAAAACGAACCCCTTAAGTCAAAATTTATGTTACGGTGGTATAAAATGATCAGTGACTTCACAAAACACACCCCAAATGTGTTTCCAACAAAGTTTGTTTCCAATCTTTACTGAAATCTGATGAACTTGAAATTTTTGTTTTTTTTTTATATACCATATAAATTATTAAAGGTAATGCACTCGTAATAATTTTCGTTCAATCTACACCCCGTGGAGAATATTCCAGAATTTTTTTTTTCGAAATTTTTTGATAAGTACTTTTCGAGATAAGGCCCGGGACAGCGATTTTTTCGCGAATTTTTAAAAATAATACAAAGAAAAGTGCGCGCAAGTATAATATATATATATATATATTTTTTACTCGTGTTTTCACAAGCTTTCATTTGACACCACACTCGATGACCTAGTAAAAATTTTTTTTTTTTCACTTCCGACTTCACCCCCCAAAACTAACCCCTTAAGTCGAAATTTAATTCTCAAAACTACATGGCTCTGATGAGGCCATCAATTCCTATACTATTACCAAATTTCACCTTTCTATGTCAAATAGTTTCGGAAAAAATCGGGTGTGACAGACAGACAGACACCGAAGTGATCTTATAAGTGTTCCGTACGGAACACTAAAAATAAGTTTCATACTATGGAAATGAGCTATTTGATTTTTTTATATTATAAATTAATTTTTATGTATTAGATCTTCATTTAAGTGACTTTTCCGAAGATATTTTCATTAAAAACATGTTTCCCCGGCATTTTTGTTAATGTATTTTAAAAGTAAGGTCAGTCAATAAGTTTTGAAAGCGGAAATGAAACAAGATGAATTAATGAGTCATTTATTCTTCAGTATAATCTCCCTTAAGCTTAACACATTTTTTCTAACAATTTTGCAATTTATTTACCCCATCTCTGAAGTGGTTCTACGGAAGACCTTCAAAATATCCATCTACGGATGCTATCACCTCATTATTTGTTGAAAAACGCTTCCCACGTAGAAATCTTTTGAGGTTTAGGAACAGATAGAAGTCAGACGGAGCCAGATCTGGTGAATAGGGTGCATGTTTCAACAATTCCTACTTTAATCCGACCCGTTTTGCCGTTGCCAAAGCACCTCTGTGAGCAGGTGCATTGTCATGATGAAAGATGATTTTTCTCTTCTGCAAATCAGGCATTTTCTCACAAATTTCCTCATCCAGCTGGTCCAAAAGATTGCTATAATACTCTCCTGTGATTGTTTTACCGGTCTGAAGGCAATCAACTGAGAAAATTCCTTTTGAATCTCTCTGGTTTATTTTCGCAGTTCAGGATCATACTGGTAAACCCAAGTCTCACCCGTAGTTATAAATCGACCTACAAAATCAGAAAGTTTCTTTCAAGTGCGTTTTGGTTCCGATGTTAGCAAATGCAGCACCCAACTTGTGAACAGCTTTCTCATACTCAAAAGATTAGTTAAGATCTCATGTGAGATGCTTATAGCCTCAGCTAAATCACACACAGTTAATCAACGGTCTTCCATTACCATATCTTGTACTTACACAACAGTTTATTTAGTTGTAGCAGTTTTTGGACGTCCTGAATGTGGATCATCATTGACGCTTGCACGACCACGTTTAAACTCTAGAGTCCATCTATGAACTGTCGGAAATGAAGAAGCATACTCTTTTAACACTTACTTTCACTAACTTTACATGGATTTCAGTTGCCGATAAACCTTCCAAACCAAAGAATTTTATAACTGCACGATATTCAATTTTTTAAAAAATACCAAACACGTCTACTTTAACCAGCTGATAAACAATGAATGACTTGACAGATCAACTTGAAATTTAGGGTGTGTTCATATGACAGATGAAGTTTCAAAATGGTGCCCAATATTTGATTCAAGTGATGCTCCATAGGTGTCGCTTTCAAAACTTATTGACTGGCCTGATATATATGTATATTACTATTAAAATATTATAAACCCATCCCTTTAATTACAGCCCGGAATAAAAAGTCTTGAATCGCTTAAATCCTACGGGTAACACTGGCTAATAGTACTACATGAAACTCCTTACATACAACAGAAAACATGTTTCTGTGTTACTTTAAATGGTGGCTTAATATACACTATTAGAGATTTCTGATTATTTGTAGTAAATCTAACAATTTCTTTTTCGAGTATATCACTGGGAAATGACACTAAGAAATTATACAAAGAAGAAACAAATTTCATTCGTTAAACATTTAATATTGAGTGCCCATTCACTATTCATTAAATTCGCAAGCAACAGGCTTCATAAAATATGATTTCTTTGGGGTGTCATCAACTTAAAAATGCTTTCACGCGACTTTTTATATAATTTTGTTTTTACAAAATTAATACTAATAATATTATATAATAATATAATACATTCTGAGTTTCAGCTGGTCATTAATTTTATAGAGAATCCTGTACACTTAAAATCAGAGTATTTATTTACATCTTATAGATAATAATGATGATTTTTAACTTAGTTAACATTACCTAAAAATAAGCAAAAGCTGCACCTATGACAATTTTAAATAATATATAAAATTATTATAAAAATGTTACCGCAATAACACTAACAGAAGCATAATCCATATCGCTGTGTAGCTGACCCATGTGTAGTGTTCAGTTGATATGTTAGGTGTCGCTGTTAGCAAGTTATTTTAAAAGTTTGTAAGGTCAAGGCAATTTGAGAGTTACGTACTGCTCTCCCAAGTTTGTCACATTTTAAAACCCAACGTATTACTAGCCGAAAGTCTTATATACAAGAGATAATTAACTATGAGCATCTTCAATATCGCAAAAAGCGCATTTGCGTAAAAGCGAGACCTTCCATCTTGGAGCGACCCTGGGGGTAAGAGATGCCAGCAACTCGCGTAAGTCGCTATCAGGTGTTTGCAACAGTTGCAACCTGCGACATAAAACTGCAGATAATAATATAGGCACATTGAATAGCCCACATAAATCACTTTTAATTTATTGTTATAAAGCTTCTGTAGTATTTTCACATATTTTAATGAATATTTTCAATTCAATTCAATTCAAAATCACACAACAATATGTTTTGTTGTCGAAGTGATTACATTTTACTTATTCGCTTTTACAGAGTGAATGATCTTTCTCTATGGATTTATTATTAAAGTCATAGTTAATGAGCTGTATAAGTAACGGCATCCATATCTGAAAAACTAATTTTGAGAGAATCCTGACACTTTATATGTAGGAATTTGGAAATATATTTTTTTCTAATGACACTAATAACAACATTTTTAACTTCTGGTTGGTTGGTGTAAAATCCCAAAAAAATATAAATTTCTAAAAACAGCGAAAAAAAAATTGAAAACGTTTGAACCAAAACGTCTTCAAGATGTAAGCATTTCATTATTATTATTTCTATGATTAAACCTAAGAGATCCAACAGGACGAATCTCTAAACTCCGTGTGCCTCACAAACTTTCAAAATGACGTGGCTCAAAAATGTACACTGAAGCAAGTTTGATTGTTTTTACCTGAAATTCGTTACTTGGTGTTCTAATAAAACTCGTAACCTCTCCTTAACTTCCTGGAACTTCTCCTTCTCCTCATGGGTAACGCTGCCCACTCCATCAGGTCTAGAGTCAATACTAGAGTTATCGATTAATATGAGTAGATATGCTACGAGAGTTCTGCGGCAAAAATCGTTATTTTTACATGTAAATTCCAAAAAAAAAAATCGTCGTACTGGATAATAAGCTCCCCGAGAGACAAAGGATACAGTACGTTCCCGAGAGACAAAGGATACAGTCCCTTTTTAAAAATAAAAAACCCGCCAAATGCAAGTTGGACTTCCGCAATTAGTGTTCCGTGCCGTGATTACTTTTAAAATAAAACTAAATCCTTACCTAGTCTAAGTTAATTAGGTCCTGACATCTTCAGATTCAATACGGATTTTCACGTTTTTTCTTAGTCAATAATGTATAACAGTTATAGCATCCTAGCTACCTAATAGCCAATAAATCAATCTAGCTCATTCTAGAATGTAGTAATAAAAGTAGAAAACGAATATTTACTACCTAAATATTTGTTTAATTGTAAACAAATAAAGTAAATAATTTTATTTTATTCTCGGTACCTATTCGTTGGTCGCCAAATGCTTAAGGCTGCTATAGATCTTGGCCCCGATTATATTCATCTGCACCGTTTTGTCAGTCAAATAGTTCTTTTTTTATACCAGATAAATTATCAAACATAATAAGTTCGTGATAAATTTCACTCAATCTAGAGTTTATGGAGAATATTCCAGAATTTTTTCAAAATTTTTTGACCCGTACTTTTCGAGATAAAGGGAAAGGCAGAGATTTTAGGACTTTTTTTTTTAAATAATACAAAGAAAATAGTTTTACATCATATATATTTTTTAAGTCGTGTTTTCACAAGCTTTCATTTGACACCCCACTCGACAAACTGGTAAATTTTTTTTTTTACTTTCGATTTCACCCACCAAAACTAACCCCTTAAGTCAAAATTTAACTATATATATATATATATATATATATATATATATATATATATATATATATATATATATATATATATATATAGATATATATATATATATATATATATATATATATATATATATATATATATATATATATATATGTATCTATATATGTATCTATATATGTATATATATACATAGATATATATATATATATATATATATATATATATATATATATATATATATATATATATATATGTGTGTGTAATTGGAGGTGAAAAAATTAAATCTGGGAATTTTTAGGACGCTTGTGTTATATTTTTATCGCTCTTATCTATAAAATAAATAAACTTATTTTATCTCCACGATCTATCGTGAAGATAGAGACTACAGATATTTTGATTAGTGAAAGATATACCGTTCTTATGTTGCTTGAAAATAACCGCTTTGAGATGAAGAGAATTCTTTTCCTGGAGGAACGTTTTACACAATTTTTTTGTTTTCTTTTTTGAAACGAAGCATTTATTAATGTGGAAATATACCTGTAAAAAATACTAAAATCGCCGCAGAACTCTTCTAGCGTATCTACTATAATATAAATGACAGTGATTCAAAATACAGTGTATGTATGTATATACATCTTAGAAATATTCTTCTTTTCTATTTAATTTTTGAGATATCCACGTTTCAAACTAAAAAATATTATCTATATTTGTGCACAATACTAATATTATAAATATTCTTTTAAGATAAAAATTTCAACCAGAATGTTTAGTTAGCAGTCAGATACAATACTATAAAGATAGATGATATTTAATCCATTTACGAAGAGTAGGTATATGTTTCTTATAATAATATTTTGTGAAATCTTCATCTTAACGCTAAAACTTACAACAGTTCTTAACTCTTGTGGATATTTCAAAAACAAATGAATATAACCATAGCATGTGCTACACAAAAAAAGTCTAAAGTTTTCAACAGAACGTTAAAATTTCAAAGTTGCTCTCGGTTACGATATGATCTGGCAACATACAGCAAAATATTTTTAACAATTCTAAATCACCTATTGGTACAACTCAATTTTCAGAAAATAAATTGTTGTTTTAATCACCTCCAATAAGTCATTGAATTTGGAGTACTCTTTGCGTTGAATTAGTTATCTACCTAAGCATGAAAATTTAATCTATAGCAATCTTTAACTTCAATTCGCTTGGTCCACTACACTTCCAGTGATCAGACACCCTCATATCATAAGGAAGCATTTTGTCTGTTCATAATTCCTTTTATAGCTTTCTTAACTGCGTTATTAGAGAGATTTTGCAACGCTGATTTTGGTAGGCCACTGTCTTTATCTTTATTTGAAGCCTGCGCAATAGTAAAAGGAAGAAATTAAATATAAGGACTGTTATCGTTATTTGAAGCATGCGCCCACCATTTGAAGCTTGTAGAGCAGTATTGAAACAAAATAAGAGAAACCTTTTTTAGGGATAACGATTTCCCTTATTTAGGAACTTATAAGAGAGGTTATTTGAAGTGCAATATTCTTATCATTATTATGGTAGGGGCTGTTTTTTTTCTTACTTAGGTATACAAACCACTAAGAAAATACGGTAAAATTGAAATGATAATTTTTTATTGCAAACAACACTGACAACAGTTAATTAGATTCTTTTCCTGATTATGTTGAGATTTCGCAATCTTTGGCACAATGGCATTACAGTGTGTGTAGTGCTAATTTAGAATGAAATTTTAATTATCGCACATTCGTATTACCTTGGAAATATTAAGGACGTTCCCAAAGAAAATAAATTTTCTTACTATTATCTAGAAAATTTGGCTATACATATTTATTAGTGTCCTTTATACGTAGAAAAAATTTCAATACTCCTTACAGCACTAAATGTGTAGATATTGTCTATTAAAATTTGCACTTTTAACATGCGAACCCTACACCGACCTATGTTCAAACGGATATTTTATTATATAACAATGGTAATTTTCTTACAATTGAAAAACTTAATTAAAAACAGAACAAATATTTTTCTGTAAAGAAAATTATATTTGTTATATTTTTAATTAAATATATTTATCGTTTTCAGTTTTCCTTGCATAACTTGGAAAAGAAAAGTTCGCGACTTGGCAACGTCGCACTAGAATTATGGATGAGTTAATATCAGAGATTTGGTTTCTTACCACTCCAGTATTTACTAAATTACATTTAAGACAGTTCTTACATTTTATTTTGAACTTTGAATAAGCCCTCAATTTTTCCATATACGAGGCTGGTTTGAAAAGTCCGTGCAAAAATAAAAACTACTTATGTGTTTGGGGTAAACCTTTTTTATTTTTCGACATAGTCTCCTTTTAGGCTTATACACTTCGTCCAACGATGTTCTAGTTTGTTGATCACTTCCGAATAATAGGATTTGTCCAAGTCTGCAAAATATCCATTAGTGTCTGCAATCACCTCCTCGTTTGAATAAAATCTTTGTCCCGGCAGCCATTTCTTCAAATTGAGGAACAAATAGTAATCCGAGGGAGCCAAGTCTGGAGAATAGGGGGGATGTGAAACGAGTTGGAATCCTATTTCCATTAATTTTGCGACCACAACTGCTGAGGTGTGTGCTGGTGCGTTGTCGTGATGGAAAAGGACTTTCTTGTGGGCCAATCGCGGGCGTTTTTCTTGCAGCTCGGTTTTCAAACGGTCCAATAACGATGAATAATATTCACCTGTAATAGTTTTACCCTTTTCCAGATAGTCGATGAGGATTATCCCTTGCGAATCCCAAAAGACAGTCGCCATAACCTTTCCGGCCGAAGGAACGGACTTCGCCTTTTTTGGTGCAGTGGTAATCCATTGTTTAGATTGTTGTTTGGTCTCAGGAGTATAGTAATGTATCAATGTTTCATCCACAGTGACAAAACGACGCTTAAAGTCCTCCTGATTCTTCTGGAACAGCTGCAAACCATCCTTGCAACACTTCACACGATTCCGTTTTTGGTCAAGCGTGAGCAATCGCGGCACCCATCTTGCGGATAGCTTTCTCATGTCCAAATGTTTATGCAAAATATTATGTACCCGTTCAGTCGAGATGCCCACAGCACTAGCAATCTCACGCACCTTAACTCTTCTGTCATCCATTACCATATAATGGATTTGATCAATGATTTCTGGAGTCGTAACCTCCACAGGCCGTCCAGAACGCTCAGCGTCACTTGTGCCCATATGGCCAGTCCAAAAATTTTGAAACCACTTATAAACTGTTCTAATCGAAAGTGCAGAGTCACCATAATGTTTATCAAGCTTCTCTTTAGTCTCCTGAGGCGTTTTGCCTTTCATAAAGTAATGTTTAATCACCACACGAAATTCTTTTTCGTCCATTTCTTGAAGATCACTCGACTTCCTTGATTCACACGAATGCCAAACACAAAGAAATAGACCAATATGGCTGAAACCTGGTGTGCGTTCATTCAAGAGATGCTACTAACTAAACATGACCTCGATACGCGCCGGTGGTGCCATCTCTCGGACTTTGCACGGACTTTTCAAACCAGCCTCGTATAAGAGACTTCTGCAGCTGGTGCATTTCAGATAACTCTCTCGATGAAACCATACTATTCTCATCAGGAATTTTAGATCGAACTATTTCATTGATTGTTGTTTGAATTTCCGGTCTTTTTTGTATTAGACATACTTGCTAATGCTATATTTATTATTTCAGTAGTTCTTTTTTTTTAACAAATATGCCATTTTTTTAATCGCGAAGTCATTATTTATGCACTACTAAAAATCTCCAATATAATCGTAACCTTGAAAATTGCTACAAAACATTAAAACCCAACATGAACATCTCGTGTCTCGATCAAAGTAAGGATGTAACGTTGCCAGATCCATGGGATTATTTTTGTATTTCTGCGCATATGAGACGAAACGAAAGAGCGCACTGAGCCTCAACTATTTTTTATTGTACGCATGGTAGTTTACATAGGAGGGATCTTCCTGTAAGTCTAGCACGACTGCTCCTTGGAAACGTCCTTAAAGGAAGTGATAGAAATGTGTAAGACACAACTTTAATTTAGAAACTTGCGTTGACCCATCAAATTCCAATACGAGGCTGGTTTGAAAAGTCCGTGCAAAAATAAAAACTACTTATGTGTTTGGGGTAAACCTTTTTTATTTTTCGACATAGTCTCCTTTTAGGCTTATACACTTCGTCCAACGATGTTCTAGTTTGTTGATCCCTTCCGAATAACAGGATCTGTCCAAATCTGCAAAATATCCATTAGTGTCTGCAATCACCTCCTCGTTTAAATAAAATCTTTGTCCCGCCAGCCATTTCTTCAAATTGGGGAACAAACAGTAGTCCGAGGGAGCCAAGTCTGGAGAATAGGGGGGATGTGAAACGAGTTTGAATCCTATTTCCATTAATTTTGCGACCACAACTGCTGAGGTGTGTGCTGGTGCGTTGTCGTGATGGAAAAGGACTTTCTTGTGGGCCAATCGCGGGCGTTTTTCTTGCAGCTCGGTTTTCAAACGGTCCAATAACGATGAATAATATTCACCTGTAATAGTTTTACCCTTTTCCAGACAGTCGATGAGGATTATCCCTTGCGAATCCCAAAAGACAGTCGCCATAACCTTTCCGGCCGAAGGAACGGTCTTCGCCTTTTTGGTGCAGATTCCCCCATTGTTTAGATTGTTGTTTGGTCTCAGGAGTATAGTAATGTATCCATGTTTCATCCACAGTGACGAAACGACGCTTAAAGTCCTCCGGATTCTTGTGGAACAGCTGCAAACCGTCCTTGCAACACTTCACACGATTCCGTTTTTGGTCAAGCGTGAGCAATCGCGGCACCCATCTTGCGGATAGCTTTCTCATGTCCAAATGTTTATGCAAAATATTATGTACCCGTTCAGTCGAGATGCCCACAGCACTAGCAATCTCACGCACCTTAACTCTTCTGTCATCCATCACCATATCATGGATTTGATCAATGATTTCTGAAGTCGTATCCTCCACAGGCCGTCCAGAACGTTCAGCGTCACTTGTGCCCATATGGCCAGTCCGAAAATTTTGAAACCACTTATAAACTGTTCTAATCGAAGGTGCAGAGTCACCATAATGTTTATCAAGCTTCTCTTTAGTCTCCTGAGGCGTTTTGCCTTTCATAAAGTAATGTTTAATCACCACACGAAATTCTTTTTAGTCCATTTCTTGAAAATCACTCGACTTCCTTGATTCACACGAATGTCAAACACAAAGAAATATACCAATATGGCTGAAACTTGGTGTGCGTTCATTCAAGAGATGCTACTAACTAAACATGACCTCGATACGCGCCGGTGGTGCCATCTCTCGGACTTTGCACGGACTTTTCAAACCAGCCTCGTAACTGGTGTCTTTAACCATGAAATGAATGAAAAAAATCCCCTGAGTTTATAGAAGATGAATACTAACCTAACCTTGCAATTCTTTCGCGTTAATACTGCACATGGTTGAGATAACGATCAGGACAAAGGCGTGTGAAAAATAAGGGTTACAAAATCTCCCTATTTGCCGGGAAATTATCATTCACATATAAATACATGCATACCGTTAATTAGAATGTTACTTTAAATATTATTTATGTGACTGTTACTTTGAATCACTGTGTTATTTTAAATGAAAAAATGTTACTAACCTATTTCCATGCACATGGCTGGCGCAAAAAGCAAAGCTGTAGTGAATTAATGTTGGATCGATCATATGATTTTTATCGGCCCTGTCGAGTAAATCTGACAAGTATGTTAAATGTCTATAACAGCCTCGGACGCCATATCTGGCGCAATATTCATCTAATACAAATACTTGGCCAGGGCTAAACCATCCCTAAAAATATACGTTTTTTATTGTATACAGTTTTGCGTAGTTCTCTTCTGGAACGTTATTAATAAAATCTTGTTCATTTCACTAAATAAAGTAACAAATTAGGTGATTTATTCAAAAGAAATAACACCCGAATATAGTCGAATAACGAAGTTATGCTATTTTTGGCCGTAAAAATTAAAACTTACCAGCGAACAATATGGATCCGCCAACCTATAGTCTAATGTCAAATTCTGTAATGTTTTGAAAAGAGATGCATGATCAAATTGGCAGGGATCAGCTGATATAAAATCTTCCATTCCATGTTTTCTTGCTCTATCAGCATCTAGAACAAACGATAATATTGTTTAAAGGTAACTCTTTATTATTTATTTGAGTACGACTACTTTGGTAAATATAAGAAGAAGTTTTAGATATTAGGTACCACAAAATTTATCTTCGCACAGGTCAGTAGACACCTGTCATGAAAGGAGTTTGATTTTTAAATTGCATTGCTTCTCATTGCAAGACTACTAAATCACAAACAAATATTACTTCTAATATCTGGCGATCTGTTTACCGTCAGTAATCTGTCGATTTGTTGCCGCGGTAGCTTCCGAACGAAATGAAATAAATATCGATTGCAAATTTGGTGTATACCATATATATATATATATATATATATATATATATATATATATATATATATATATATATATATATATATATATATATATAATATCATTAGCTTATTCCATGAATAGTCGGATGTAAGCTTCCGCAAGTTGTCTTCAATGAGCTCTGTTATTTGCTTTTTGTATCCCATCGTGTCTCGCTAATCTTTTCGTGTCGTCTGTCCATCTTGTCTGTGGTCTACCTCTGCACCTTTTATGTTCTCTAGTTCAACTATGCGGCGTGTCCATCTGTTATCATTCATCCTTGGGATATGCCGCGCCCAATTCCACCTTAATATACATATTCGTTTTATTACATCTGTCACTTTTGATCTTCGTATTTCGATATTAAAAATACGATCTTGGAGTCTAATATTTAGCATTCTCCTCTCCCTTGCTCTTTGGGTTAGCTGAAGTTTATTTATTATACTCTATATATACATATATACAGTCCCTGGCCAAATTATTAGACGCACTGTATTTTTTTTAGTAATTTTATGTTTCTTAAGAGTTTTTATGCAATAATGGTATATTTAAACTACAATATTATTGATTTTTATGTAAAAGAATTGTTGTAGACTACATATTTGTATTTATTTTTAACATATGGCAGTACTGTGTTGACAAAGTGAAACATGAACGTAAATAAGTACAAACCTGTATCAGTCGCGATCGGAATCGAGTCAGGTACGGACGTGTTTCTGTGGCTTTATGGACTGTGATTGTTTGTTTAACTGTTTTATACTACTCAGTTATTAGTTTATTTTGTATGCAGTGTTTTAAAAAAGTAATTGGACTATTTTCATTATGGGTAGAAAAGGCGATCTTTCACCACGTAAAAAAGCTGAAGTGAAGGCCCTTGTGATTGCGAAAACATTTACAAACCGAGAAATATCACGAAGATTGGAGGTTTCTGAAGCTAGTGTGCGACGCATAAAAAAGAAAATTGAGTCAGGGAAGGAATTAAGCCCGGAAAGAAAGAAAAGATGCGGTAGAAAACCAATTTTCACTCCACGGTCAGAGAGATGTTTGAAGAAAATTTGTGTAGAAAACAGATTTGCTACCACAAAGGTAATAAAATCACAACTCCAGGATGCTAGCGTAAATGCTTCTGAGCGCACTGTTCGAAGAAAATTGAAAGAATTAGATTTTGAGGCCTGTCGCCCCGCCAGGAAGCCCAAGTTAACAGCTGCAATGAAAGCAAAGCGCCTGAAGTGGGCCAAACAATGGCAAGACAAAGATGTGGACTTCTGGAGATCGGTAAGATACAGCAATTTAATCAATAATTGATACATTATTATCATTTTCAGTTAAATAAAGCAAATAAACATGGAAGTTTATATATTTTTCCTATTTTTGACAGGTCTGCTTCAGTGACGAAAGCACATTCGAAATTTTGCAGAATAAAGCTCAGTATGTGCGTCGTCGACATGGAGAAAAGTTTCATCCTGATTGTGTCGTCCCGATGGTTAAATATCCCACCAAAGTGATGATTTGGTCAGTCATCAGCGGCAAGGGCACTGGACGTCTGTACGTCGTCAAAGGAATAATGAGACAAGATCAGTACAAAGAAGTATTACAAAATCGGTTGATTCCGCAGCTCAGAGAATGGTGTCCAAATGGGGAACCATTCACTTTCATGCAAGATGGAGCTCCCTGCCACACTGCTCGGTCTGTTAAAGCTTTTTTGGCAGAAAAAAATATCCCTCTGTTGGATTGGCCCTGATATGAACCCCACTGAAAATGTGTGGGAGCTGATGAAAAGAGAAGTGGCTAAAGATGTGATTACCAACAAAACCCAGCTCCTAGAAAAGATTATTCATGTGTGGAATCATCATCCTCAAATGCAGGAGACAGTACAATCTTGCATTGATAGCATGCCGCGCAGAATTAACGCTTTGATAGCGGCTAAAGGTGGCT
This sequence comes from Pachyrhynchus sulphureomaculatus, assembly GCA_019049505.1. Classification (NCBI taxonomy): domain Eukaryota; kingdom Metazoa; phylum Arthropoda; class Insecta; order Coleoptera; family Curculionidae; genus Pachyrhynchus; species Pachyrhynchus sulphureomaculatus. The sequence continues at coordinate 42,652,117 of CM032450.1, read as the reverse complement.
CAACTAAATATTGACTTTTACTAACATTAATTTCACTTTTCTTTAAAACTTAATAAACTTATGCTTTTCTAAATTAATGCTGTTTTATTTATGTCAAATAAATAGGTAATTGATTGGATAATATAAAAATAAAAAACAAATCAATTTAAAACAATAAAACGGTACAATATCACTCGGTAATTAATATTTTACATGAAATCTTGCAGTGCGTCTAATAATTTGGGCAGGGACTGTATATATATATATATATATATATATATATATATATATATATATATATATATATATATATATATATATATATATATATATACAATACAAGGAAGGGTGTAAAAGGGATCATAGTCTAGATATTTGGTAATATTTCAATAGAAATTTTTTTAATTCTTCAGTTTTCCAATTAATTTTTTTAAAAATTAATCCAAAATATTGTTAAAATCTTATTTACAGTCGTTTTGGGATTCCTGTTAACAATGTTGCCAAATGGTATTTTTTCTTAAAATAACAAAATATAAGCCTGTATTATTTTTTTTTAGTGAATACTTGTTTTTAAAACGCTGAGCTTCAAATTTGTTGGCTTCTGTAGAATCAGATCATTTTTAAGCTAAAAAGGTCAGAAGTCTTTTGGTTTTTTATAACATAAAATAAAAAAACTTTTGATAATAAGCAAAATTACAAGAGCCTAAATTATTGTCAAAATCGTAAGTCGACGATTTTCTACTTATCTATTTACTGTAACCATTAGCGTAAGTGCTGACAAAAATATAAGTTCTGACTTCCTTACAAGTTACAGTATCGCTATTTATCAGTATTTTTCCTCAGTTGCTTTTCACCCAAGAATTTATCGTTTTAAATTAATTAAACGATATTGATAACATTCTCTAAATATATTAAATAGTATTTTTACTTACCTCCCTGTATTTTAGATATAGTTGAGTTTTTATCCTGTAGAGTGAGCGGTGGCGTGGGCTTGTGCGACTGTCCTGTCGCTCGGTACATAGCCATCACCCATAGATGGCACTCGTTCTCGTCGTCACTGGCATATATAATGCTATCTCCTTCTCTAACAGCATTAAAAAAGAACCTACCCCCTTCCAAGTCTGGAAATAAGTTGTGATATTTACAGAGACATTCTGCTGCCATTTGTCATAATGGAGGTAACTTACGCTTACCCGTTCCGACCATTAATGTTGCTTAAAAAACATCAAGATTAGTATGGGTATTATGTGTAACAGATCACGTCAATCTGTTCAAATGATATGAAGATTTTTTCTGTGAAAGTTATTCAAAAATTTTGCGTTCAGTTTTATTAGTTTGCATTCGTAAAAAATTCAGTTTTTTTAGAGTTTGGAGGTTAAAGGAGTAAAAAAGGAGATCAGAAGGGTTGCTTGGAATATACCGTTTAGTTCGAAGTACAGAAATTTAAAAATTATGTTATTTGTGTTCCGTACGGAACAGTTATGGGATCACTATTTGACATAGAAAGTTGAAATTTAGCACAAATATTTAAATATAAATTGATGGTCCAGTCAAAGCTGTGTAGCTTCGAAAGTTTAATTTTGACTCAAGAGGTAAGTTTTCGGGCGTGATATCGAAGTGAAAAAAAAATTACCAGTTTGTCGAGTGGAGTATCAAATGAATGCTTGTGAAAACACGAGTCCAGAAATATATAATGTCATACTTGCGCACACTTTTCTTTGTATTTCCATATCTGGAAAAGGACTCATCGAAAAATTTTGAAAAAACTGTGGAATATTCTTTATAAAGCGTAGATTAAGTGCGAGCGCATTACGTTTCATAGTTTATCTGGCATAAAAAAAAAAAAAACATGAAAACTACGAGTATGTTCCTTGGCAATATGGTGGAAGTTTTGTTAGTATACTTTCCAGTACATACATAGATAAGTACCGAGAGAAAATTATTTTATTTTATTTATTCATAATTAAACAATTATTTAGGTAATAAATATTCGTTTTACACTTTTATTACTAGATTCTAGAATGAACTAGATTGATTTATTGGCTATTAGATAGCTAAGCTGCTATAACTATTATAGATTATTGACTAAGAAAAAACGTGATAATACATATTGGATCTTAAGATATATATATGTGAGGGACCTAATTAACTAAGTAAGGAGTTTATTTTATTTTAAAAGCAATCACCGTACGGAATACTAATTGCGCAAGTCCGACTTGCACTTTACAGTTTTTTTTTAATTATTTTCAGTTTTAACACAAACAATATGGAGAGGTAACTGTTAGGTTTCATCTCTTAATGTCTTAAATATCTCTTGTGTAAGGTACAGTGTTATTACAAAATTTTTGAATTATTTTGACGGATCATATCATTTCAATAGCTAGAAGTAATCTGCATAGTCCAAACTCTGATCTAGGTGTTTTTAAAAGAGTTTATGTACATTTCATCAATCATTTTACGTCTTATCTAAGAAAAAATCATTTAGAGTTTATTGAGCCATGTATTTTTGTTTTCAATGCAAAAATTGTCAGATAAGTGTCAACTGACAACTCCTTGCTGTAAATAGTTCACATAAAAAAAAAAAACATTTTAGCAACAAATTAACAAATTTCAGTACATCAATATATATATATATATATATATATATATATATATATATATATATATATATATATATATATATATATATATATATATATATGTTATGAAATTCACTACATATATCAATTACAGATTTTCAAATTTCAGGTAAACTTAATCTAATAAGAAATGAAAATAATAATAGTAAAAATAATATTAAACCATAATTAAGAAAATTGTTGATTTATTATTTGAAAAGAAATAATTCCTTGGTAACGTGCGAGAACAACTGGATCATTTCTCGTTAACAACTGATTTCGACTCTTATGTTAACAACTGTTTGGGTTTCTCTTAACTTCTTCAAGATTAATACCGAAATGGTAAGCGATTTTGTAGGAAATGTAAGATTTTTCTAGTGTTAAAGTGAAAAAACGTATTTGTTTATTATTTTTATGTACTTTATTACATGTGCAATCGATCTGCAATGTATCCCTTGCTGCTATATTCTACACTTTCTACAAATTTCCTAATTACGAACATTATATTAACCTATCTTTAAAAAAAATCCTGCCTTTACCCATAACATATAAATGTAAATAACCACCTAAACTTTAATTTGACGTTTTTATAGAGGGTGCTGTCACTTGGCCACTACCAGGCAGAGAGCCACTAAGCTGCCGACAAAACTGCCGCTGCCGCTAAGTAATCCTTTGTTGTCGGCCGACAAGAGAACCGTTATCGGCTTTAGAAAAAAGTCAGGCCGGAATTTTTATGATGAAGCAAATAAAATTTCTGTGAATTACATGTCTTAAAATTTTTACTTATTATAATAAAATATTGAAATTTAAAACTTGTGTTTTTGCTGGTATCACGAAGTAAATATTTTAAAGGGTAATAATTTTTATAATTTTTTTTTTATTAAACTTGTTTAGGAAAAGAATCTTCACATGTAAACAACACTGTAGCCCTTAGGTTAACGATTGGAGACATTGTGGGGCTCTATGATTCACCTGTGGCGGTGTAGAAAAAATATTCATATCATCATTTTTTTTAGAGTCAATTTTTTCCTTTATTATTGAAATCCGCTATTTAAGGTGAATTTTCTATAGTCGGTCTTGCTACAAGGAGGCGCCAGTTCCAATATATGTAGTGAATTCCATAACACCCTGTATATTAATATTATATTTAAGGACATAAGTTGATTTTTAATTAAAACAAGAGTTTAGAAAGTCTATTATTATCAAATATTTTTTCCCGTTTGCCATCTTAATAAATTTTAAATAAATAACAGCATTTTAGCTCACTAGTAATAGTAATAAATGAAATTTTATTTTAACTAATTTAATCTATAGTTGTGTTGATGACAGCACACTTCTTCTACCGCTCGAGTACCAGTTTGTGATGGAAGTGTTTTCTAAAAATGTATACGTTGTAGAAATCAATATAGTTATGTAGGAAAACTACACTCCTATTTCATTAGCAGCAACAGAATACCGCTCCCATGTTGGGGGTTTTGTTCAAAAACATACTCAGTATTTGCTGCATTTCATCTAGAAAAGGCTATTCACTTAATTGGATATGCGAAACTCACCAGAAACTTTGATTCTGTGAAACATGGAAGAAAAAAAATAGTGTACATTCTAAAAATATTTTCATGGAGAGTGTTCAACTTGCATCCTAGGAATACCCGGCGCTCTAATACAATAAATTCATGTGAGGTTAAGTTGTCATTCCCTTTCCCACCCTCTTTAAAAAAATTTTTTATATAGCGTATCAGGAATAGGTCATTAATTTGGATTGAACTACCCAGGACTGTCTTTTTTTACGGATTACAACCTGCCGGCATACGTTCCGCTATTACATCGAGTTACGACTTTCCCTGTAGGTTATAAAACTATTGTTGAATTCAATCTAGGTTCATTTTTAAGAAACTACTTTATCTTTTACTGTTTATTTTACAGGTTTCTGAATCCTTAAAAATGCTCCTTATTAGAAAATTTAATTATATTTTAAGTAAAACCTATCGTAAGTAGCAACAGGAAATACGGAACGTTTACATTAAATAATAGTTTCTTTGCCATATTTAAAAAATATGACCATATTTGTTGTAAAATTACAGAGACGACTTATTTCATATAAAAGTAAAAATATGGTTTCGTTTGAATAAAAAGGTAATTTTCTCTATGTATTTCACATAGGCTACTATGAATCACTGAACATAAGTTTAATTTGAAACAATACATCGCAATTATATTGGAACAAATCACATAACAAGGGTTTTAAGCTAAAAAAACCTCAAATTTCTTAAAAATTTAATTACGTTCTATACAAAAAAAAAACCTTAGTACACAAACTCTTTTTAAAATGACCACAGATAGACGCGGACTATTAATTGACACAAATTACCGCTTGATGCTTCTATGTAGTCCACGGTGTAGCCGTCCAATTGCATCATCTCCGATGGCTCTGACTTTTTCTCCTTGTAGCTACACATCGCAAAGGTATATTGGGACACCTGAACTAGCACGTAGTACCTCTTTTTCCATTTTTTCCATACACTTTTTCCAAGAGCATACAAGTAGCCACAATGTTTCATGTTCAGTGGTTTGTCCATCCTACAAGCTACTTTTATCCTTAGGTCTTGGTCCGGTAGATTTTTTGGTACTGTCATTTTATGCCATTCAGGTGCCTGAAATTTTAAAGAAGACATCACATGACACATGCCTTGAGAGTAGGATAGATATCTATTATCTCTTTATCTCTTCTCCATCTCCAACAAAATACAAAATACTTTAAGTAAAAGAAGGAAGTAAATGTATGTTTATCTCATTCTTGTAGGATAATTAATATTCTTCTCTATTTCCACATTATCAACATAAATTTCATAGACGTAACCAGTTCATACGTGATGTAATCCAAAAGTTCCTAAACTAACTAGTTCAGTTGGTTCTGTATGCTTGATTGTTTAATGGTGTGCAAAATTTTATTTTAAACTGGGGAAAAGTGACTCTAAGTGTATCAAATAATCCAGAAAGAATTTGAGGAGGAAGCCCTGAGCCCTATCCAAATTTTTTAGGGGTTTTCTCGATTGAAGGTCGGCCGCACTTCAGTGGTGAACGACGAACATTTTGGAAGACCCGGAAGTTTAACAAATCTCTTTTTATTGGTTAGAAAATGGCCAAGAAGCGAGAAGAATTTCCTCCTGCATCACGACAATGCACCGGCTCCCACTTCGTTCCTTATTCAACAGTTTTTGACGAAGAATTTTATGATTATCTTCTCCCACCCTCTTATTGGTCTGATTTAGCACCCTGTACCTATGAGCTGTTTCCCCATATACACATGAAATTGAAAGGTCACCACTTCGAGACGGTAGAGATGATAAAACATACTTCACAAACTAACTTTACCCCGCTGAAATTTATTTTGATATTATGCTAAGAGATGTTTCTTAAACTCAGCCTTATTTATTTCAATCACAACATTCCGAATAGAATACGTATTTCCCTTACGACGTGTCAAAAATAAAAACTGGAAATATTTACCAACTAAAACTTTATAATTAAATCACCATTACACCAAAACGTTTCGCTAAACATATTAGCATCATCATCACTCATGATGATGGTAATACGTATAGCGGCAAGTACGTATGATTCAAAAATAAAGTTTTTTGGTGCTGATATTTATTGGGTGGTGTGCCAAAAATACCAAAATCTCCGCGTAGTAAAAAGTTCAAAAAACATTTACTTCCTCTTTATTTATGGCTTTTGCATTATCATAAATTGACTTACCTTCGACGACAAAGGTGTAGGTTTCAAAATAACTTTACCAAGCTCTTTATCTTCCAAAGCAAGCATTCCAGGATTCTCAGTAAAAAGTTTTACTTTTACAACCGGTAAGGGGTGTGTAGTACAAAAATCTCCCTGTGTATCCCACATGGGTTTTGAAGCTTCGGCTTGGTCAGTTTGCAACTTTTCTCCATTCTCAACTTCCATCGTGCAATAAACTATTCTATTCGGTTGCAATGATTTTAACCCCCTTACTTCCATGACAATTACCTTAAAGAATTGTTAAAAGTCCCAACAGAACATTTGTATAAATATATGTACATTATATTTCTACGAACCTATAAAATAGTTTTGTTAACTAAATTATGCAAAATTTTACTCAACTTTGTTGTGACATTTAGTTTGGGATGATCTGATAGACAATCAAGCATTTTAGAAACACCCAGTGGATAAAAAATTATTCTTTGAGAGTTAGTAACTTTATACTGATTCGAAATAATAACTCTAAACTCAAATTATAGGTATTTAAGGAATTTAATCCCCACAATTTAAAGTATTTATATATCAACAGCCTGGCTTACAATTTGAGATATATATATATATATATATATATATATATATATATATATATATATATATATATATATATATATATATATATATATATATATATATATTTATATCAAATTAGATTCTTTATATCTAGCCCGCAACTTATTCTGGTGCCAATCAGAATATATTTGTTCTACTGAAACAAATAAAATATGTTTTATAGTTGGTTAGAGCACCTACAGTAAATTTAAACGTAACGAATAGATATTAGTGACATATCTACGTATTTTCGACATTAATACCAGATGTACAAGTATGAAATGCAGATTTCAAACAACAAATGGTGCACCAATGCAGTTTGTGTTATAAAGATTTGACACTGCGCCATTTTGTTGTGTCACCAACAAGTGTCAGACGCGCACGAGTGATAAATTCGAAAAGTGTGTGCATAGTGTTGTGTTCAATATGTCAAAATTTATACTGAACAAAGAGCATTCGCGGACAGCATTAATTTTTTGTTTTCATTTGAAGAAAACTGCTGTTGAATCATACCGATTACTTCGAGAAGCTTATAGTGAACATGCCCCATCGCAAGATACGTGTGAACGATGGTTTCGGCGTTTCAAAAGTGGTGACTTCGATGTTGCAGACAAGGAACGTGAAAAACCGCCAAAAAAATACGAAGATGTGGAATTGCAAGCATTGTTGAACGAAGATGATTCGCAAACACAAAAACAAATCGCTGAGCAATTGGGCGTTAGTCAACAAGCTGTTTCCAATCGACTACGAGAGATAGGAAAGATTCAGAATTTTTATGATGAAGCAAATAAAATTTCTGTGAATTACATGTCTTAAAATTTTTACTTATTATAATAAAATATTGAAATTTAAAACTTGTGTTTTTGCTGGTATCACGAAGTAAATATTTTAAAGGGTAATAATTTTTATAATTTTTTTTTTATTAAACTTGTTTAGGAAAAGAATCTTCACATGTAAACAACACTGTAGACCTTAGGTTAACGATTGGAGACATTGTGGGGCTCTATGATTCACCTGTGGCGGTGTAGAAAAAATATTCATATCATCATTTTTTTTTAGAGTCAATTTTTTCCTTTATTAATGAAATCCGCTATTTAAGGTGAATTTTCTATAGTCGGTCTTGCTACAAGGAGGCGCCAGTTCCAATATATGTAGTGAATTCCATAACACCCTGTATATTAATATTATATTTAAGGACATAAGTTAATTTTTAATTAAAACAAGAGTTTAGAAAGTCTATTATTATCAAATATTTTTTTCCCGTTTGCCATCTTAATAAATTTTAAAAAAATAACAGCATTTTAGCTCACTAGTAAGAGTAATAAATGAAATTTTATTTTAACTAATGTAATCTATAGTTGTGTTGATGACAGCACACTTCTTCTACCGCTCGAGTACCAGTTTGTGATGGAAGTGTTTTCTAAAAATGTATACGTTGTAGAAATCAATATAGTTATGTAGGAAAACTACACTCCTATTTCATTAGCAGCAACAGAATACCGCTCCCATGTTGGGGGTTTTGTTCAAAAAACATACTCAGTATTTGCTGCATTTCATCTAGAAAAGGCCATTCACTTAATTGGATATGCGAAACTCACCAGAAACTTTGATTCTGTGAAACATGGAAGAAAAAAATAGTGTACATTCTAAAAATATTTTCATGGAGAGTGTTCAACTTGCAACCTAGGAATACCCGGCGCTCTAATACAATAAATTCATGTGAGGTTAAGTTGTCATTCCCTTTCCCACCCTCTTTAAAAAAATTTTTATATAGAGTATCAGGAATAGGTCATTAATTTGGATTGAACTACCCAGGACTGTCTTTTTTTACGGATTACAACCTGCCGGCATACGTTCCGCTATTACATCGAGTTACGACTTTCCCTGTAGGTTATAAAACTATTGTTGAATATATTTGTTCTACTGAAACAAATAAAATATGTTTTATAGTTGGTTAGAGCACCTACAGTAAATTTAAACGTAACGAATAGATATTAGTGACATATCTACGTATTTTCGACATTAATACCAGATGTACAAGTATGAAATGCAGATTTCAAACAACAAATGGTGCACCAATGCAGTTTGTGTTGTGTCACCAACAGGTGTCAGACGCGCACGAGTGATAAATTCGAAAAGTGTGTGCATAGTGTTGTGTTGTTGTGTTCAATATGTCAAAATTTATACTGAACAAAGAGCATTCCCGGACAGCATTAATTTTTTGTTTTCATTTGAAGAAAACTGCTGTTGAATCATACCGATTACTTCGAGAAGCTTATAGTGAACATGCTCCATCGCAAGATACGTGTGAACGATGGTTTCGGCGTTTCAAAAGTGGTGACTTCGATGTTGCAGACAAGGAACGTGGAAAACCGCCAAAAAAATACGATGTGGAATTGCAAGCATTGTTGAACGAAGATGATTCGCAAACACAAAAACAAATCGCTGAGCAATTGGGCGTTAGTCAACAAGCTGTTTCCAATCGACTACGAGAGATGGGAAAGATTCAGAAGACCGGTAGATGGATCCCACATGAGTTGGACGACAGGTAAATGGAAAAGCACAAAAACACGTGTGACATTTTGCTCGCTCGGTACAAAAAGAAGTCGTTTTTGCATCGTATAGTTATAGGAGATGAAAAGTGGATTTATTTTGAGAATCTCAAGCGCCAAAAATTATGGGTAGACCCAGGCGCACCATCCACATCGACCGCAAGACCGAGTCGCTTTGGCAGAAAACCGATGCTCTGTATTTGGTGGGACCCGAGGGGCGTGGTCTATTATGAGCTGTTAAAACCTGGGGAAACGGTTAATACTAAACGTTACCAGCAACAATTGACCGAATACTGAAAGAGGCAACACAAAGTCATTTTTCTTCATGACAATGCTCCATCACATACGACAAAACCAGTTCGCGACACGTTGGAAGCACTCAGCTGGGAAGTTCTACCCCATGCGGCTTACTCACCAGACTTGGCTCGTTCCGATTACCACTTGTTTGCATCGATGGGTCACGCACTTGCTGAGCAGCGCTTTGGTTCGTACGAAGATGTGAAAAAATGCCTCGATGAATGGTTCGCAGCAAAAGGGGAAGATTTTTACTGACGTGGTATTCACAAATTGCCCGAAAGATGGGAAAAATGTATAACAAGCGATGGAGCATACTTTGAATAAAGCACTTTTTATCATTGTGTACATCTGGTACATATATATGTATTTTCCGGAGAGCTGGAAAGAGTCTATTGTGTGCCCTGTTGCTACAGTTAAAAATCCTTTAACCGTCAGAGATTTGCGTCCAATTAGTTTGTTACCAGTTATGTCAAAAGCCTTGGAGAGGGCAGTACATACACAGGTCTCAGAATATCTCTTGACAAATGAGTTGCTCCCCTTGCATCAATCTGGCTTCCGGAGGGGTCATAGCACATCAACGGCTTTATTGAATTTAACGGATAGCATAATCAGAGCTATTGATAAAAATATGGCTGTTATATCAGTCTCGCTGGATTATTCCAAAGCCTTTGATGTGCTGGATCATAACCTACTTTGTGCTAAACTGCACTATCTGGGCTTCGCTGATCACTCCCTACAATTTTTCTATAGCTATTTGTCGGGTAGATGGCAGAGGGTGCGAATGAATGATGTTTGTTCAGCTGCTGGTAAAATTATCTCCGGAGTGCCCCAGGGTTCAATACTGGGGCCTCTTCTGTTTCTTATATATACTTTTGATATATTCCAAACAGCTGTATATTCATCGGTTCAGTCGTATGCTGATGACACACAGTTGCTTAATTTCTTTGAACCATCGGATCCTGAGTCTGCAGCAGAAAATTTAAATCAGGATCTCATGGCTTTGTCAGTTTACTCGGATTAACATAATTTGAGGCTAAATCCAGACAAGACTCAAGTTTTATTGTTTTGTAAGGAAAATCGGCGACCAACCTTGAGCATGGCTTTGAGACTGAGGCTGGCTGATCAGGATTTGCTGTTTTCTGATTGTGCCAAGAATTTGGGTCTTTGCATTGATACATATCTCAGATTCAGGTTAGTTCAGGTTATGCGAAAATGAAGGTTTTATATGCAAATCGTTTTATTCTGAATTTTAAGATGAGGAAAAAATTGTGTGAATCTTTGGTCTTGTCTTCATTTCATTATTGTAGTATTGTGTACTATCCTTGCTTGGATGCGCTTTCAAGGAGACGATTGTAGTATGTACAGAACGTCTGCTGTAGGTTTATATTCCATTTGAGAAAAATATGATCATATATCTTTAAAAATAAATGAGTTAAAATGGTTAAATTTTGCTAATACTGTGCAGTTGCACTTCGTAATATTCTTAATGAGGCTCTTAGGAACTTCAGTCCCGATTTATTTAAGGGAGAAGCTAGTATCCCGAAATTTGGTACATGATAGGTATATTAGACGGCCTGATCGCTTGACTATGCCTCAGCATCGCACTGCCTTGTTTCAGCGCAGTTTTACATATAATGCAGTAAATACATACAATACTATGAATCCAGAATTGAAAACGTGCACTATTGGCCGACTTCGTCGATTATATAGGGAAGAGCTGTTAAATAAGCAGAATTCTCAGACGTAGTTTATTTGTATTTTGATGTTTCTTGTCGATTATTGATTTTACTATGTTAGTATGTAATTGTTGCTTCATTTTTGTTTGTAAGCGCGTTGTCTGTTGAAGAGGTTAGATGTAAGAGTAACCGATGGTTAAATCTCGCCTCTTCTACTACACGATGTGTGTGGGTAATATGTACTCACATCACATGTAATTAACATCTTAATAAAGACGATATTTATTTTATTTATATTTATATATATATATATATATATATATATATATATATATATATATATATATATATATAAGAAAGTGTAGAGATTTCGGGAAAGCGGTCTTGAATAAAATACTTATGCAAGTACCAACAGATTATGTGTTGCTCTCATTGGATGTAATATCGTTGTTTACGAACATATCACTTGAATTGGTAATTGAAATCTTGGGCAATAAGTGGGATCTTATAAAGATACATACTAGTTTATCAAAAAACAATTTTTTAAAATTAATCACATTTATCTTTAAAAACACTTATTTCGGATTCAATAATAAATTTTATAGTCAAATATTTGGTACACCGATGGGCTCACCTATTAGTCCAATCTTAGCCACCATAGTTTTAGACCATTTGCTTGACTGTGTGTTACCGAAGTTACCGTTTGGAATCCCTTTTATGTACAAATATGTGGATGATATTATATGTTCCGTACCTGCTAACTGCACTCAAGTAATTTTGGACATTTTTAACTCTTTTCATAATAAACTACAATTTACAGTGGAAACTGAAAAAGATCACAGTGTACCTTTTCTAGACACAAAAGTTATAAGAAATTCAGATAATAAAATCATTTTAGACTGGTTCCAAAAACCCTCGGCATCAAACAGATTTATCAACTTCTTTTCCAACCATCCCTCTAACCAAAAATTTAATACAGTTACAGCTATGAGAAACAGAATAACTCACATCAGTGACGAAAGCTTTTTACACACAAACTTAAAAAAACTTTTTAATATCTTTCTCAATAACGGATTTCCAAAACACATTCTAAAAAGGATTATTTACAACTCCAATATTTATGATGGGCCCTTAGATGACAACAGTCACGAACCTAAATATATCAAACTACCATTTATACCCGAATTAACTAACAAAATAGTAAAAATTTTTAAAAAAGTTCCTCACCTAAGGATTGCAAAATATAATACCCTGAGTAATTGGACCCTGTTCAGTAAAGTTAAACAAAAAACTCCTCTTTTTTATAACAACAATATAGTATACAAGATATCCTGTCTAGATTGTAATGGTGTCTACATTGGACAAACATCTCAATGGCTCAAGCAGAGAGTAACACAGCACAGGAGTGATTGATTAATAGGAAAGAACTCTTGTGCTGCAACGAACCATCATATATCAACGGGACACAAATTGGATTTTAAGAATGTAAAGATTCTGGAACAAGAAAACAATCATAAAAAAACGCTTGTTTCTTGAGATGTGTCACATTAACAAAGAAACACATTCCATAAATTATAAGTTAGACACCAACAATTTGACTAATATATACTGTAATATTTTAAATAACTTAACATCATACAATTAATAGTCATATCCTATTTACTAACAATGTACAAAATAACATTTTCTATACTGAACCACTGTTCAGATCTCTGAAGAAATAAACACAATAAATAACAACAGTGTCATTGCAGCCAGAGCCACAGTATGTTGTTTCGTCTTGTCTGTTCGTTGTTCTGTTAGTTATATATATTTAAATTGAATGTATTTTTTGTGATACCTCTTCCAATGGAGGAATACTTTGGTTGGTGAGTTTTTTTCCGTTTTGTAATATGATAAACTTACCAAAAGACTGCTTTGTCATTTTTTAGTTTTTAACTCCAGATGAAGCTGAAAAAATATCAGCGAAATATAGAGTTTTTCTTTAACAACAAATAAGTATTTTATTCAAGACCGCTTTCCCGAAATCTCTACACTTTCTTATAAATTTTAACGGTCGAGAACATTTACTAAAAATAAAATATATATATATATATATATATATATATATATATATATATATATATATATATATATATATATATATATATATACGAATGCAACTTAGTATTTCTTGTTTTAAAACAGTGTCATTTATAATACTTTAGGTTAATATCTCGTAATCAGTCAAAAGTTGTTTAAGCTCACAAATATAATGTCCTATTAATCCTCTAGGTAGAAGGAAATTTTAAGTGGTTACCGTCATTTGGTAAGATGATATTTAAAGACAAGTTAAGAGCATATAAAAGAAATAATGAATAGTAGGGAGACATATGATTTAGTTTTGAGCTAAATGATTTAGTTAGGGATCAAAACCACACACGTCAGATAAGGGACAAATAAAGCAAAGTGATCTTGATTTACCCATGTTTCTTAACCGCAGATTTTTTGAGCCTTAAAAATTGATGAAATTATTTTGATAGTAACTTCAGAGCTACTCGGTATTAGTGTCTATAACATACAGCCCCCTGTGAAATTTTACACGACTTTCAAAAGAAAAAGCTCGCTAGGCAATCAAGGTCACTTTAATTTCCATGTGCAACAAACACGTTTCTCATAAGGGTTGGGGTGCATGCCTTGGAAACATTAAAACTGGCATCATCCAGTTAAAAAAGCTCTTCTTCTAAAAAAACCACAACCAAAGGATATTGGCCGTTCACCAGCACATCAGGGGAAAGAAAACCAAAACAAAAAAGCAAACTCGCAACTTACATTTGAAAATATAGATTTAAGACCAAAAAAAAACTTTTTTTTTCGAAAATGTTTTTCTCTGAAAAAAAAATAGAAAAATTAAAGTAGTTTCAGGTAAATACTGCGTGTTTTCGCACCAATCTATTGATTGTCGCAACCAAAAAGGTTTTTAAACAAGAAAATTTGGTATTAGCATTATTCCCAAGTAAACGTTAACCGGCATTCTACCACGAATTTTATGAAAAACCAACATAGCATTACTTTACCATCATAATACAGATCTAAATTCAAGCCTTGTTCAGGACCAAACAAAAACCAAACATGAACCAAACAACAATCACACACTGACCAAACTGTATTAAGATCAAAAACAAAGCAAACTTACAAGCAAAATTTAACAAAACCCAAATAAACTAGAAAGTCTAAACTAAGATCTGTATTTAGTCTCAAATTTAGATCTATATTGTAGCAGAATTGTGAGTTAAGAGTCAGAGAATGCCTGATTCTGATTGGTACTGCCCAAATTTATTCATTCTATTCGGTTTAGTTTAAAATATATACGTTAGATGTTTATTTATTAAATGTAGCCTTAGTATTCCACAAGTAGTACTAACTGAGTTTTGTTTTTAGCCCAGATTCCTGTTTAAATCGAAAAATTTAATTGCCTGTTTGGGACTTCCTTTGAGAACAAATTAGCATCTTATTAATTATAAGAAATGTGTTCAATTTGCCCTAGGATTTGAAACTGCAAGCAGGGCTAGCAGTATTTTTGATATGCGAGAACATATAGATATGATTCCATAATGTTTTGCATGGTTTTAGACTTAAACAAAAAAACATAAAGAAAAAATAAAGTTTAAATAACGGGCCAAGTGCAAGTCGGACTTGCGCAATTAGTGTTCCGTATATTGATTGCTTTTAAAATAAAAAATTTTGTTACGGAAGTATAAAATGATCAATGACTTTACAAAACACACCCCAAATGAGTTTTCAACAAAGTTTATTTCCAATCTTTGTTGAAAACTGATGACCTGGAAATTTTTGTTTTTTTTTTATATATACCCGATAAATTATTACAGGTAATGCACTCGCGATAATTTTCGTTTAATTTACATCCTGTAGAGCAGGAGTGCTCAAACCTGAACTGCTGGCGATTTACCTCAATATTGTTAGACTACGATCGATCGACTCTGAGAGGCTGCAAGTAAGTGTGATGCAGGATTGTCGTCTAGGTAGGGTGTATCGTGGCATAGATATTAGTTTTCCGCACAATATGCATTTTTTTAGTCAAGGTAAGTGTAGGTCTGCTCTAAAATGTCAATGAAAAACTAATAAAAAGTTGCAAGTTTATTGGTTCTTACAAAACAAACGAGTTCTAGTGCCTAAACTTAACTTAAGAGTGACTTTGGATGTTGAAGCGTGGCACTGCATGTCCTCAGCATACTTTTCATAAGATGGTACGTAATTACCGAGTGCTAATCGCAAGCATAATGACATATGTTCGTCAGTTAGTCGATTGCGATATTCTGACTTAATTATCTTCATTTCAGAAAATGCAGACTCGCACAAGTAAGTTGACCCAAACATTGCCGTCAGCTGAAGGGCGATTTGCCTTAGATTCGGATATTTATCTTCAGATATAAAACACCAGAATTTTGTATCAGATGCTGTGGCTTTGAGATGTATATCTGATATAATCTGCACTAACGCATTTTCAACAGAACATGAGTCCATGTTAAACTGACTTGCTATTTCAGTAGCTAATTCCTCAATGTTTTTACACGAAAAAGGATAACTCATAAATGATGCGATATTTGCCAATTTACTGAAATCATAAAAACGTATTTCGAATTGGCCCAAAATATTTGATAATTCTGCCTCATAAATATCATAATTCAACTGAGGAATCCTTGCTTTCAAAGACGGAAATTTTTTCAGATCCTTTCTTTTCAGTTGATCTATCATAAGTTGCAATTTACTTTTGAATGCGTTTGTTGCGCTAATCATCTCAATAATAGTTTTTCCTTTACCTTGAAGCTCCAAATTAATAGTGTTTAAATGCATTGTGATGTCTGTCAAAAATGCCAAATCAGTCAGCCATTTTCCGTTTTTTCAGCATCTGAGTGTCATCACATCTTTCGTCCAGAAAAGCTGTTATTTCGGGCAATAATTCTTGAAACCTTTCTAGGAATTTTCCGCGACTCAACCACCTGACGTCCGTGTGAAGAACTAAATCAGTAAGTTCAGCTGACTCACTATCTTCCAACTGCAATTTAAAGAGCCGTCGTTGCAAGCTACGTGCACGGATAGAATTCACAATTTTTATTGCAATGCCCATAATCTCCTGCATGTTTAGAACTTTTGAACACAAAACTTGTTGATGTATAATGCTATGGAAGGAGAAAAATGAAGGGAAATCATCATTAGCTCGACACAATGCCACAAAACCGTTTTTGTTTCCAGTCATTGCTGGTGCTCCATCGGTTGTAATACACACTAGTTTATATATTGGTAGCTTGTAGTTTGTTACAAAATTGAAGAAAACGTCATATATATCTTCGCCATGGGTCTTTCCTTTCAGAGGAATCATTGTCAAAAACTCTTCCTTAGCCGACATGTCATTGAATACCATTCGAATACAAATGCACAGCTGGGCAGTGTCTGTCATATCGGTGGATTCGTCGAACTGTAAAGAAAAGTATGTACATTCCATGATATCATGTTTTAGTTTATCTGCCATGTTCTGACTCATGACTTCAACACGCCTTGTGACAGTCAGACGAGATAATGGAAGTTCTCTAATAGCAGACATAATCTCTGTTTTATTTTTAAAATCTCCAAATAAAGTCTCACCCGCTTCAATAAATGCTTCCTTCACAACCAATCCATCATCAAATGGTTTCTTGTGTTTCGCCAATATATGAGATATTTTAAATGAGGCGATCGTTGCAGCTTTTGATTGTTTGGCTGGTCTTGTGAACATGGTTTGTTCTTTTTTCAAACAAGTTATCAAATCACGTACTTTTCGTTTTCTTAATTCACTCTGTGACGCAAAATCCTTTTCATAGTTTTTATGAACCGTTTTATGATGCCTCTCTAAGTTCCCCACGCTTAGGTATTGCAACTGACGCACGGCAAATGATACAAATGCACTTATCCTTTACCATACAAAAGAAAAATTCTTCCTCCCAATCGTTCTTAAAATGATAAGTTTTACTTTTTTTCGCCGCACTCATTTTGGACTATTTATTAATAAACTTTGTATCGATGTATCGCCTTCAAGTTACAACTCAGACTGACTCCTATTTCTGCAGGCGCAACATTTATATCGGCTCGAATGTTCCCGTCAAACACGCCGCCCGAAGTTTCTAGAAAAATCGGCGGGAATCAAAAACGCGGCTTTTCTTTGACAAATACCGCGCGTTCCTTTGATAAAGCCGCCTTTTGCCGCTAGCAGGGGGTTATTACGATAAAAGAAAGTGATGAGGGGGTTATTCTGGCCTAATTGTGGATCGAATAAATTTTAGTAGTTTATTCATTACATTTTGTTTTAGTTACCTAAAATAAAATCTGTGAATAGTTCTATATCGGAATTTTTTTTCTCGAGATCGACTTAAAAAGCACTCGCGATCGACTTGTCGATCGCGATCGACCGTTTGAGCACCCCTGCTGTAGAGAATATTCCAAAATTTTTTAAGCAGTAGATTTTGAGATTAGGGGGAGGGCAGCGATTTTTGGCAATTTTTTAAAAACAATACAAAGAAAAGTATGCACAAGTATTACATTATATATATTTTTGAACTCGTGTTTTCACAAACTTTCATTTGACACCCCACTCGATGACCTGGTAAAAAAAAATCTTTCTCTTCCGATTTCACCCCCAAACCTAACTTTAAATCAAAATTTAACTTTCAAAACTACACGGCTCTGATGAGGCCATCAATTCCTATATTAGTGTCAAATTTCAACTTTCTATGTCAAATAGTTTCGGAGAAAATTGGGTGTAACAGACGGACAGACAGACACCGAAGTGATCTTATAAGTGTTCCGTACGGAACACTAAAAATAAGATTTCTGATAATTTAGAGTAACTCAACAATACACTAGTCGTATAGCAAACGATGTTCTCGAGCAGTTCCACATGGGAACTTCCATAAGAAAGTACCTCAGAACATCTATTACCATACTACTTACACTACATTTAGTTCCCATTAATTAATGGTTTTCTAGTAAATACCCGATCATTCTTATTGACATTTTCCATTAATTTCTGGACTGTGTGAGCGTCCACCTTTCTGCTACCCGCGTTCTAGTTCGAAGAAAATTCTTGAAGAGATTTGGTAGCTTTTCTATTTTTCTTTAACATATTTTTACCCCCCAGTATCTCTTAATTGAACTAGCTACTATATTGTGGCTTTGGCATATTGTGCCATAGCTTTGCTTGAACGGTATTGTTTCCCATCAAAAAACAGGGTTTAATCAACACACGAAAATCGATTTTTTTCATTGTTTTGAATATAAAAGTAGCGTCACTAAAACCACTGTAACTTGTAAACTAATCGTCGAAATGTCATAAAATTTTGACACGTATCGTTTGAAGACTAATACTTCCTAAAAATCATATGGATTTTTTTTTTGAAAAGGGCGACATCTATGTGTCAGACCAAAAACTTTTCAGCCTACGTGTTCTATTCCTTTTTTTTAACTCTTTCCATCATTAATCTGCTGGTTTTAGTTTCCAATACAATATCCCGGACAGACATTGCTCTGTTTGCCTCGATTTGACTCTAGAACTTTCTTCTTTGGTTTTTTATCTGTTCGATTTTCTGTGGTTTTCTTTCGTAGTTCGATTAATTTTAATATTCTTTATGGTACGTTATTCCGTCCATCTATCAGATTTAACCTTTTTAGCAATGAAAAGAAATGGGTTCGGAAGATCTGCAATATAATCGTGCAAAATTTGGCATTTATTCGTCTTGAAATCAAAGTCAATTATTGCAAACTTGTGTACGCGTCAGGAATGACAGTCTTAATTTTGTAATATTTCTGCATTTATCTTAATCGTGAATTTACGTGTAACAACCATACAAAACTTTACGAGACAATCCTTAGTGAAAATACATTTTTAAAGTTTTTGAAAGAGCAAGATTAAAATCACCATTTTTAATTTTACTACAGGACTATTAAAAAAAATGGTTAGAAATCATTAAAGGGGGAGAATAAGCAAAAAGAAAAGAGAAATTTTGCATTGTAAAAATACAGAGTGTCTTTAATATACACGTCGATATTAATACTATTCTTTAAAATATATTTTCAAGTATTATAATATTTCATAAAATATTTCAGCCATTTTTCGTGGAAATAGGAACAATAACAGCAAATTTTGCTTGGAGAATGAAACGAAATTGTGTGGAAACAGGAACAATAACAGCAAATTTTTCTGTTAATGCTTAAAGAATGTATCGAAATTGTCAAAATTTTTAATAAAAAAAACATTGATATTAGAAAACGCTCTGTATGAAACATAAGAGTTAAAAAAAAATCGGCTTAATAGGCGTGGCCATCAGTTGCAGCACACCAATCGCGTGACTGATGAGACCAGCAGTGCACCTGATTTTTTTCATTCACAACGCTCTTTATTTATAAGCCTTAATATTAAACTACTTCCCATGTTTTTTTTTCAATTTTATTTTTTTTGTATTTTCACGAAAATCTTATTCCTTTTAAATGTTGAAATGCTAGTGTGGAATTACCTTAAACCAAAGTAAAATTTTGCATTAGTCATGTAAACTTACGAGGTATGTGGTTATTTCGATTAATATCACGTTCATATTTTAAAAAAGTATTATTAGTTAGCCGTTCTAATTAATTGGCAGTAATAGATATATGTATATGTGTTTTGTTAAATAAAACTATCCGGTACCCATCTTATTTAATTGAATATTTATTATGCTTAGCTGATATTAATTTCTCCAACTTATGAAAAACTCCATAACTTAATAAAAGAGCAGGAAATTTGAAAACGTAGTTAGAGCTGCATACAATTTTGTCTTGGAGTGATACTTACCAAGTAGAAAATTAAACCTACAAAAACCCATGGAGCAGTGTTTCCTAAAAAAAAACTTATCGTTGCAAAACCCGGACTGGTTATGTCACTCTATTCTACTACCGTGATCATTCAACTTGGTTAAAATGCAAATATCCAGACATATTATTGTCGCAAGCATAGCAAAGAAGACTTTTCAACAGATTGGTATACTGTTTCCTACTAGAATTTTATACATTCCACAACATATAAATTAAATTTCATCATAAATAGAATGTTGTTCTAATATTTGGGGCTCTGTCTCCAAAAGTACTTTATTAGATTGTGGACCTAAAACTGACCAAAAATATAAAAGAATAATAGGTGACCTGAGATTCTGTTATAGATATTTTCATGCGGTCCGTTAGATTCCCCCAGAGTGTTGCATGCTAGCAAGAATGTCGAGCTGGCAAAAAAATCTTTCCCCACAGATTTGGGAGGCTAGCTTAAGAAAATTACACTCTCCCTCTTGAACAACAAGAACCCTCGGCAGAACATTTGACGCTTTATGGGCGCTAAATAACTTCGTAGTTGATGCGCCCTGGCATCAAAACATCATCATCATCATCCTCGACAGAACACCAACTAGTCCCAACGTTGGGCGCCATAAGTCAAAGACCCATGTTGACACTACGCAAACTCTCTAAATGTGACAAGTAGCTCTCAGTATGTCCGACAAGAACTTCTACATATCAACGACTATAAAAGGCAAACAATAAAAAGGTTTTTCAATTAACGATATGTAGACTTTTACCAAAATATCTTAAACTACTTATGACCTAAACATTCCCCAATAATTTCAGCTTTGAATCAAAGAGAAATAAGGCTGAACTATATAAAATGAACTTTCGAAACTTGTATCCCATACCTAGAAATGTGTAAATAGATTATCAAGAAATCCAAGACGGAGTAAGGTACTAAAAGTCACAAGGGTGTACAACAACCTCAACATCTACTTTACAATAGCACATATTAACATATAATCTACTACATTTCCACGTTTATTAATCGAAATAACCATAAATAAATAAATCAGAGTCCTACCTCTAGCTGAAAGGTGAGCACAACATCCATTTTGGTAAGCGTGGTATCGCTGTCAGCTGAATCTCCTTCCAATTTCGCTAAAGATCCTTGAGATCTAAAAGAAGTAACATAGTTCATCAAAATGTGCTTCACATTATATGGATTATTATGGTTATGCAACCTGTGATTATAGCGTTTAAGTTTTTGCAACCCATATTTTGAGTCCATTGATCCTTTCGACACCGGCAGTGATTCTAAGTTGGTCATCAATAAATTTATTGCTGATTTTAATTCCTCAATGTATAAAGATTCCATTTCTTTCAACACGAATTTTGGTAACAGCTTACGATTCTGGTAGAGAAAAATACAGTTAAATACAGGAGCTACATATAAATAGTGGATAGTGCAAACTTAAGATAGTATTTAAATAATTACGTTATCAATCAAAATTTATTCGAAATTATATTGCGATTGCTATAAGGGAAAGATGCATATCACAATTCAGTGGTGTCAAATTGCCATCCGAAATCTACTTTTTAAAACTATTTTTATCCGAACTAGTTTTATATCGTGTTTTATAAAGAAGAAGGAACCATTTTACCTATGAATTAAAAATGATTCTATTAAATTCTACTAAAATTGAACAAACTCAATATTTCAGAAGTAATTTACTGTTCTTTTACAGTCAAGTGACCGCTCGTATTCTTGAAACACATTTTGGATTTTACGTGATTTCGACGAAAATTTGGAACAGACTGATACTTTTGCTAAAATGCGTCGTAGGCAAAGGTTGTGCCTACCAATTTTTTGCTGAATTGCTAGAATTGCATCTACCAAAAATGAATTATCGCGGACACTTCTTACTTGATAGACTGTGTATGTCAATCTACCTCGGGACGTTTTTCTTCGTATCAAGACTCATCAGCGGAACTAAAATCGACATAAACGAGAACAATACAGAAAGTACTTATTACAGTTCTAGCACAAACAGTCAATACTGTGATAAGTACTTTCAGTTTTATTCTCGCTTCTATCGATCCTAGCTCGGCTGGTAAGTCGTGATGCGACTAAATGCATCTTGAGATGAATTAATAGATGAGAGATCAGTAAGTAACTACTGAATTATGGACTTTATTCAATTTTACTAGTTGATATTGATTTTTATATACGTAAGATACAACCCTAGCAACTTGCTAAAAAATTCCTAAATTGATCTGTGGCTTTTAACAGCATAAAGATTCTGTTTTTGAAGAATGTATTGTATAATTCCATAACAGGTATATCAGCTAAAGTGTCAATTATAATTTATCATTTTATAAATTATCCTGTTGTTTTATAATATTTTAATCGCTCTAAGATTGAAGAATTTGTGCTTCCTCTTCTTGAAGTGTCACATCCGATATGGACATCGGCGACCACTTCACTTTTGCCCGTGGTTGGTGCCTTTCAAAGTTTCCCACAGACAAATGGGACCTACAGTTTACTGCCGGTTCTGAACGGCGAAAGCGAAAGGACTTTACTCAGCATGATACTACGGGTAGTTTGCCATCGTCATCCCGAGGGAGGTGACCGTCAC
This sequence comes from Pachyrhynchus sulphureomaculatus, assembly GCA_019049505.1. Classification (NCBI taxonomy): domain Eukaryota; kingdom Metazoa; phylum Arthropoda; class Insecta; order Coleoptera; family Curculionidae; genus Pachyrhynchus; species Pachyrhynchus sulphureomaculatus. The sequence goes on along the minus strand of CM032450.1, from coordinate 42,629,177 downwards.
GTTGTAAAGTTTTTTTTTTTATTTCATTATTTTTCGAGCCGAGATTCGAACTCGGGTTTTCGGCGCAGAAAGCAGGCACCTTACCCACTACGCTATGGCCACCTCGGCGTCACGGGTAAAACTTTTTAGTTTAACACCAAAGTCAATCACAGCCCTTTTTTCGAAACTCATTATCAGACAGTTCATCAGAACTCTGTTGCTCTTACCACTACAGCTACGTGCTACAGTAAACATAAAACACAGTAGCGAGGCTCAAGAAAAGTTTTAGGTCCTGTCTTTTATCATGCATGCGTCCCCTATCATACCAACTGCGCGGTCGCAGGTTGTATTTACATCTGAATTTCAAGGAGAATATTTTTATAACGTGCTTCGAAATTCATTATTAATAATTTTCCAATAAGTAAATGACTCGTTTGGCGTTATAATTGAAAATGGTTATAACAAAGAAGTCAAGAGGAAGTTTTTGTTGTACGGTTAGTGCTTGTAAAAATATCTGTGCTATCTAAAAACGAGTTAGTTTTTTTAGATTTCTCAAAGATCCTAAAAGGAATTTATTCATAATTATTTATTTCTGTTATACAATATATTATATAAAGATTATGATAATTGTGTTTTCATATTAGAGATACATTTTATTTATAATACAATTGATGTTTTATTATTATTAAATATTGGTTTATGTTATTCCACTTGTACTTTTTTTCTGAATTCAGGGCAGAATTATAGCTATCAGCATGTGACTGACCAGGTGTCAATTCTGATATTGAAAAACTATATAACACATATCGAGTATGCCTGCATTTCACAAATTTATTGTTTCTCAATGACCTCAAGAATCGATTGTAAAAACAATGACTGTTTTACATGATCCAATCTGAAGATAATGAAGTATGTCTCTGGATCCCAACGATGAAGCAGTCGCTGAGGTTTCGAGCACACCAAATCACCTTCGCAAGCTCCTTCGAGATACATGTGAAGCTGATGAAAATGAACCTTGTCCTAGTTTTCCGAAATCTTGCATATTAAAGTTGCTGCTAAAATTCCACCAAACTTTCAAAACTCAATCTGGGCATGGATTTAATTTTTTTACATGAGTAGGCGCTAAAAGTCATTAGTTAAGGTTAGTTCAGGTATGAAAATTATTACATTAAACTATATATATATATATATATATATATATATATATATATATATATATATATATATATATATATATATATATATATATATAAACATCAGCAAAGAACAAGACAACCGTTGAAGTCATATTTGCGGTTAGGCAATTAATAGAAAAATGCATAGAATACGGCAAACCGGCATTCATGTGTTTCATGGACGTGACAAAAGCCTATGACAGAGTAAGGCTCAAGGATATCATTCAAACTCTCAAATGCAACAATGTTCTCGGAAGGGTGTCGGTAATAATTAAAGAACTCAACTCGAAAACGAACACCCATATACGGGTCAATAATAAATTGATCGAACAAGTACCAATCTCTACGGGAATCAGGCAGGGAGATTCATTAAGTCCGCTCCTCTTCAACATAATAATGGACCAAGTAATAGAGAGCGTAAGGCAGGTAGGACGAGGCTTCAGAATGCATAAAGGAGCAGTGAAAGTAATCTGCTATGCTGACGATGCTGTGATTGTGGCGGAAGAAGGAGACGACCTACAGAAGATGGTGCATGCCTTCTACCCACCAGCCAAACGGTTCAATATGAAAGTCTCGATGCAAAAGACAAAGTCGATGGTAATAGTACAGGAGCCGATTCGATATAAGATAGCCGTGGACGATGAAATAATCGAACAGGTCATGTCCTACAAATATTTGGGTATAGAGCCAACGGCAAACCAAACACACAAAGCGGCAAGAATATCTGGCTGTCTAAGGGATATAACATGGAAAAACAAATTCATGAGAAGAGAATCCAAGGTACGAATATATAAAACTTGTGTCCGACCCATTATGACTTATGCGGCTGAAAGTCAGGCGAAAACATCGAAAATGAAAGCAAAACTCAGATCAACAGAGATGCGCACCTTAAGAACAATAGTAGGGGTTACATTAAGAAACCAAATACCGAACAGAGAAATAAGAGAAAGATGTGATATTCAGGATGTGGTGAGGTGGATCAGACAAAGGAGAAGGATTTGGAATGATCACATCTTAAGGATGGCCGGCGACCGCATAGTAAGAATTGCTAGAGATGGGAAACCAGCAGCACGCAGACCACCGGGTAGGCCTCCTAAAAGATGGAAGGAGTGCTGGCCGTCCACATCACAGGAAAACTGGAGAGGCATTGGATGGAACAAGCCTTAGACTTAATAAAAGAGGAAGAAGAAGAAGAGGATTTAACTAATAATAAAATGGAGCCAAAAGTGTGTTCACTTTTTTAAGTTCAGAAGAAAGACGATCTCATCTTAAAATGATAAGTATAATTATTTTCAATCTCTCCAGATTGTTTCTAGAAAAAAAAACTTTTCTTGTTTTTTTCTTTCAATCAGCAAAACTCATTTTTATTCTACAGAATAGGATTTTTCTTAAAAGGAGGATTTTGAATTTTTCAAAGCAATATGACGATAGGTCGTGTGATCATTACGAATTCGAACCCCTTGAGATGAAAGGTGCCGAGTCGGACTGTCGCCACTGTGTTTCATGTTTACTGTGGTAATACTTTTTCCGATTTTTTAGTTCCAAATTTCTGGTAATTTTACTCTATTTATCCAAAGTCTGCACTATAATTAAAAGTATAGGTCGAAAATAATTATTGAAATGTATTTGTGTTAATTCTAGTTGATTTTTAACTATTGCCCGAGAGGAAACGTCAGGCTCACCACAGTCATAATATCTTTTTTTTTGTTTAGTCTCTTTATCAGTACAATATAGATCAATCTTCGAATTACATATTACGTGCAAATCTACAAAGAGTTTATTTAATGTACGCTCACGTACTTGCTAATTAAATCTGCAAACAGCTTATTCAATTTACGCTTAAACGTTTATGTGCGCCCACATACTTCCAAATTAAACGGTGTGGCTTTCATTAAATTATAGTAAGAACCTTGAGATTTAAGTTTCTGTCCAGGGAGAGGAGAAGGCCGCCTCGCCTCGCGTGAATTTTTTAAGTTGTATTCACACAATCAAACATAGATATTTATAGCGTGGGTGAACCTGACTTTTTCTCCAGTGATAAAGACACCACTTACCTTTTCCATTTCAGCAACTTTTTGCATTCTCCCATCAAGTTCCCTTCTAATGGCTGCTGCTTGTTCGTCAGCCGAATCAAGCTTAACAAAAATACTTATATACTAAGCGATCATTGTAACCAGACTTATTTCTATTTATTTTTTTTCTTATAGTGAGGGAAAAACATTTTAAACTTCGCTTTAAGAAACAACAAAAAAAAACATTGACATCAAAAAAAAAAAAACATGCATAAGGAAGTTGATATAATTGTAAATACGAGGTGAGTCCACTAAGTTATCTACTTGATCATGAAAATGAAATTTGATGATGATACTCACCTCATTATTTTTCAATATAATCCCTCTTCGCTTGCGCACTCAGTCTCCAGTGTTTCAATACCCTCAAAATACAAGTAAGTAGCTTGGTTGTCTAGAAACCCCGTTAGCTGAACCAATTTGGACTGCGTTATTATCGAGAAACAGGTTAAAAAACAGATAGTAGTCACCGTAAACCAGGTTGCTATAAAAGAACTACATTCCTTGATAACAGCCTATGATTTACGTGAGTGGTGCCTACACATATTGTCATAGCGTAGCAACACAACAGCCTACAGCTTCGCTTGCAGATCCCAGATAGATCACAGTATATACATTCGTGGATTTTTCTGTTCCTTTTGTTCCTTTATAAGGAATTGTATTAGGCAATGAAGCTTCAAATTTCTCACTTTTACTATTGACCCACACAACACGTGCCATCATCTCAATATGAACGCTTACCACAGTCTCATTTGTAGCTTTATCTATTGCAAGCCGAGAGTAGATAACTTGTTGAACTCCCCTCGTAGAGGAGCGTTATTTCTTTAGTTAGCAGACTAACACTGAAATGCCATACGTCAAAAATTTATAAGATTTTTGACGTGTCTGTGTTATTTCGGTGATCTACCTCATATTTTAAAGTAGTTTAAAAAAAATAATTGGTTACATGAAGTTCCTTTGTTCCAGTGGTACTTTGGCAATCTTTTACAGAGTGAAAAATTAAAAAAATATATTCGTTTACAATGGAAACATTAAAAAATGTATCATTTATTAAATAATGAATTTAAACAATTACAAAAACAACGAACTACTTCTATTAGGAAGTGTTTTGCGTTACTTACCATCAGCGCATTGTAGAGAAGTTGATGTTCGAATTTCTTAACCCCTAATATTTGCTGAAACATATCGTATAGTTGTTCTTTTGATAGTATTAGTTCTGAATTAATAGCTTGTGTTCTAGGCCTTTTATTTTCATCGTCTTGCACTGAAACAAACAAAAGTCATTTTAACTTTAAACTCTTTAAGATTAAAGAAAAAGAAACGTTTTATGAACAAACAACAAAATCCTTTTATTATCTGACAGACCCTAAAGCGTCTTTAGTTTTAGGTGTCACAAAAAATAAGAGGTTTAACAGATCAGTGTGAATTCATTTTGAGGGATTTCTAAAAGAGGGCGTAAATTGTATTATATCGCATCGGGGCATACTGTTGCTATATTTATGGTGAAGTACCATCATTAATTTTTAGTATATGTTAATTTGCCGAAGTGTAAACCACATATTTTTTTTGAGCATTGAATATGGCGAGTTACGTGCCACCAAAACACCATTTACGGGATGTGTTACATTTCTTGTTTAATTCGAAGAAAAACGTTGCTGAAAGTCATCGATTACTGTCAGAAAACTATGGATTTTATTGATAAAAACATGTGAGTACTGATTTCGACCAGGCCAGCCGAAAAGGTTTAACAATGACGAATTAGAGGCATTACTCGATGAAGACCTGTGCCGAGTGGAAAAAGAACTCGCAGAATCATTAGGAGTTGATCGCAGAACCATTTCCAAGAGCTTGCGTGCACTGGGAATGACTCAAAAACAAGGAAATTGGGTGCCGTACGAATTGAAACCGAGAGACGTTAAAAGACGATTTTTCACCTGTAAATAACTGCTTCAACGTCACAATGGAACGGTTTTTTGCATCGTATCGTAACTAGTGATAAAAAATGGATACGCTATATCTAAAGTGCAACAAATCATGGGTGAAACCCGATGAACCATCAATATTCATGGCTCCAAGCTTATGCTGAGTATCTGATGGGATCAGCTGGGTGTAGTGTATTATGAGCTGCTCCAACCCAACGAAACTATTACTGGGGAACGTTACCAACAACAATTGATGCAATTGAACCTAGCGTTGAAGAAAAAACGACCGCAATATGCCAAAAGACACGACGAAGTGATTTTTCAACATGACAACGCTCGATCACATGTTGCAAAACCCGACAAGGAAGCGCTTGGATGAGATGTCCTAGCTCACCCCGTACTCACCAGACATTGCGCCTTCCGTTTATCAGTTGTTACGATCGAGTCGTTCTTTCAACGTGGTATTTATATGCTACCACAAAGATGTAGTAGGTAGCGATGGACAATATTTTGAATAATCAATTTGTAACCATTTCTTCACAATAAAGCGAAAAGTCCCTCAAAATTAATTCACACACCCATATATATTTTATATATATATATATATATATATATATATATATATATATATATATATATATATATATATATATATATATATATACAGAGTGTTTATAATAATATTTTAATATATTAAAATGGCTGACTCCCGAAGTCAATTAGACTCCTAATACGTATTTTTATTAAATTTGAACACCGTTGAAAATTTTGTAAATTACTGGACTCCGTAACTTTAAACATTTATACGCCGCCATTAGCACAACTAAATTGGAACGCCTAAATAAAAGAAAAAGCGAGTTGAAGAGAGACGATACACCCATCGATGAAATGTCAAAGTCAATACCATTTGTTTACTTCTTGATGATTGATGCAAAAATAATAATTGTGCCTTAAGTATTTCATTAATATTGCCGAAGATTAGTGACAATTAGTTTTCGTTAAAATTTGCTTAATTAAAATAAAAAAAACAATATTTCTATACTGTGTTTGTAATATCCAGTTTCTAACCTATATCTGATATTTTTAATGCATTTTTTACTATGAAATTTGTAATTATAAACTGATTACAACAGTAACATATATTTTCAAATCACCGTCACACTGACAGGAGCAGCAATATTTTTGGCTTCAAAATGACGTTTAAGTTAGTTTTTCGTGCCGTTATAGAGGGGCGCTATTTATTAGTATTTTTCTTCAATTGCTTTCGCTACAGAGATATACAAGTTTTAATACTATGAGCGAGTCTCATAACATGTTTAGTCTTGTAGGTCCGGGAGTCTACCCGTTGATCAATGTTGTTTTGAGTTGGCAATCGTGGACGGCCATACTTACTGGTCGGTGGTTGACTGTTTACAAGGCGAAATACTGAGATTCATTAAAGATCAATTAGAGACTCCAAAATCAACCCTACGAGCCATTTTTTATGTCGCACTTCCATGACCCTATGAGTTCTTTTTCTTCCTCGAACATCATCTAATACGTAGGCTGAAAAGTTTTTGTTCTGACACACATTTTCAAAAAATCCATATGATTTTTAGGAAGTACCAACCTTCAAACGATACGTGCCCAAATTTCATGACGTTTAGACGATTAATTTACAAGTTACAGTGGTTTTAGTGACGCTACTTTCGAAATTGCGTGAGAAAACTGCGCTGAAACACTAAAGATATCAAAAGAATGTGTTGTCATATTTTGCATGAACATTTGGGCATGAGAAAGCTCTGTTCGAAATTTGTACCGCGTTTGCTCACAGTGAACCAAAAACAACAACGTGTTGATGATTCTGAGCGCTGTTTGGACCTGTTTAAGCGCAATAAAAAGGATTTTTCATGCGATATGTGACAATGGATGAAAGATGGATCCACCACTACACACCTGAATCAAATCGGCAGTCAGCTGAGTGGACAGCATCCGGTGAAATCCGCTCGAAGCGACCAGACACAACAGTCGGCTGACACCGTGTCACAAGTCAATGGTTTCGATGGCAAAATTGTATGAATTGAAGTTCAAATTGCTTCCTTATCCAACGCATTCTCCAGATTTGGCCCCTAGCGGCTACTATCTAGACTTAAAAAAATGCTCGCGGGAAAGATTGACTCCAATGAAGAAATTCTCGCCAAAACTGAGGCCTATTTTGAAAGTAAAGACGAATCCTTCTACAAGAAGGTTATAGAAATGTTAGAAAAGCTTTGGACTGATTGTATCACTCTTGAAGGATGAATATTGATGAATAAAGTCGAATTTTGCAAAAAAAAATGTGTTTTAAGTAGCTAGACCAAAAACTTTTCAGCCTACATATTACCTATGCAAGCACAATTAAGTAATCATGAAAGCAAGCTTAGCAAACAGCAATGATCACGACTCTTAACAGTATCTCCAAAACAGAGATAAAAGAAATATTTAGGGAATTAATTAACTATATCAGATGCTGTAATGAAACTAAGAAAGAGTAAATCATTTGAAATAAATTACTGGAATAATTGTAATAAACTTTTGTTTTATTTCCTAATAAAAGTTGGGTTTCTTTTTTTGGCAAAGGGTTCATATTCCTTTATTTCCGGTTTCTGTTCTGTTTGTAACTGTGTGAAAATAAATAACTTTTCTTACTCACATAAAGTCTGTTATCGTTCGGAAATAACAATCGGAACAAGAAGCGGAAATAATCTGAGAGTTCTTGTTTCCAGAGTTGCTCTCTTCCTTCGTTCTAGAAGAGTTTATATTACAAAACAGTTAACTTATTACCGTTAAAAATTAAACAAAATGTTACTGTTTTAGAATGCTTTATGTTAGAAGAAATGTTTTTCTTAAAAACAAATATAATTTGATTTCTTTAGCTCGTATACTAAATAAGATGAAAAATCCCGAGACTTTTGAAGAGAAAATAATGTTTTTGCTAAAAATCTATTTTATTCTTCAACGTAGTTTCCCTCAAGAGTAATACATTTATTCCAGCAATCTTCCAACATTTGGATACCTTTCATATAATACGGCTTGTCGAGTTTTCTAAGATAAACCTCACTCTCCAATTCGACTTCTTCTTTTAGGCCAAATCTCTTTTCCTGAGCCACTTTTTGAAATTTGCAAACAGGCAATAATCGCTGGGAGATAGATCTGGTGGATAAGGAAGCAATTCATAGCCCAATTGGTCCAATTTCACTATTACTTTATGGAGTTGTGAGTTGTATTTATCTTGGGAAAACAATGCTTTTTCTGCGCCAAATGCGACATCGTTTTTTTGATTTCCCCATTCAAATGGTCCAACAAACCAACGTAATAGTCTCCGGCGATTGTTCGTCCCTTTTTAAGATAGTAAATCAGTATTATTCCATGCGCAGCCCAAAAAAGACTTGCCAAAAGCTTTCCCGGTGATGTTTATGTTTTTGGACGCTTTGGTCGGCTTTCATGGAGTTCCGCCACTCTGCGCACTGCTCTTGGACTCAGGCGTGTAGTGATGGATCCGTGTTTCGTCCAGTGATACGAACCGACGCAAAAACTCCTTCAGATTACGCCGGAACAATGCCAAACAGTGTTCTGGATCTTCGCCACGTTGCTGCTTTCGATCAGTCGTGAGCGTACGCGGCACCTATCAGATGCAAATATTCTTGCAAGATAGGCCTCACGCGTTCTGTCACTATGTCAACTATCTCTCTCTTTACTGGCTGTATTTTTTCCCATCAAAAAGCAAGACACGAAATTGTTTCTGTTCCATCGTTTTGCAAAAATCAAAAGTCGCGTCACTCAAACTCGAAAAAAAATAGAAAACTTTACCCGAATCTTCTGACAGTTGACACTAACTGAAAATCGTGTTTTTTTGTTTGTGCTGCCATCTCTCGGAGAGTCTCAAGACTTTTTACCCGATGTTAGTATATGACTTAAAATCTGGAACGTCATAACAAGCTGGTTCAGCGTCAAATTCGAACCATCGACCTGCGGGTAATAATCTTAACCTTACCTTTAAGTATGCAGTCAAATTTCGCCATCCACGACGTGAAAACAGTCTCTTTACTCAGTCCTTCCATTTCAGGTAAAGACCTAAAAACATTTTTTTGTCAGTTTTAAATTTAAATCAATAATTGTGGAAAGAGCAATACAATAATATAGATTTCTCGTAACTCACCTTACTCTTTTTTCGATATTACTCCTAAAAACTTCTCGGAAGTCATATTGTGTCCAGGCACCTAATTGAACCATTTTGGCAACCCTTTCGGATTTTAAAAATACATCGTAATAATTTTGAACAGCATTTTGGAAGGCTTCGTCAGCCATTATTTGGGTTTCGCCTTTTAAAAAACTCTGAAACCAGGAAAAAGAACATAAATTATTGAAAATATTAGAATCAGTAGAAACGCGACCATAGCGGAGTGGGTAAGGTGTCTGCTTGTACGCCGGAGACTCAAGTTCGAATCGCGACTTGAAAAATAATAAATTTAGAAAAAAAAAGGTCGCCTCTCTCGGGAAGGCAATGGCAAACTACCCGTAGTATCATGCCCAGTAAAGCCTTCTCACTTTGGTCGTTTTGGACCGGCAATAAACTGTAGGTACTCTTTGTCTGTGGAACACTCAAAAAAGCACTAACCACTGGCAGAGGCAAAAAGATCCGTATCATATGACACTTTAAAAAGAAGAAGAATCAGTAGGATCAATACATCACGATGAGCAAATGCTTATAGATAATCAAACCTCTTGGAAGGCAATATTGCCTTTGCATTTGTTCGTGCCAGGAACAGATGCAAAGAGGTTATCGACGAAATCAAGGAGGTACACAATCAACGGATTAGAAACAAACTTCTCGCTTGTCCTGAAAATTCCAGGTCTTTTTGGTAGGTCGCTAAGGCAGTTAGTTAAAATTTCACCAAATCCACCATACCACCACTCACACGGCCAGATAATTCTATTGCAATGACACCTGTTGCAATAGAATTATCTATACAATAGAACCTGCACCATTCTGGAAGGAATTAAGCTAGTTACATTCATTGAACACCTTCCACGAAAGTACTTCTAGACTCAAGTCGTCAACTGTTCTTCGATGTTTTAAGAAATCAAGGTTGCTGATGAGTTCTGGATATCAGATCAGTTCGCTCTCTTCTGAATAGAATATAACAAGTACAACAGTATCTTTCGAAGCAGAGCCTCAAACAAAGTAGCAATATTCTAGAGTTCAAAATTGAACATTGTGTAGGATGAAAAGTTTCTGGGGAGTACAAAGCTTTCTGATACTAAATAATATTCCCAACTTTTGAAATGCTCTCTTTGTTATACATGCGACATATTCACGCCAAGACATATTTGCTTCCAAGTTAACGCCCAGCAACACACCACTCGAACACGCTACCGGTCTCTTGATATTATTGATTTTGTACTCTAACTGTTAAGTCCTACTGGCCCTTGTTAAATTGTTACTCGATTGTTTAGGGCTTGTATTATACTCTGTTTAATTACGACCGAGTGGTTGGTTCTATTATAAGGGACTACGTGCGTTGATTTTCTGTAAACAAAGCATAAATTGTTTTATTAGAATGTTTGACAAGAGCGACAAGGAACGAAAAGCTCGTTAGTTCGTCTCTTTTGAAAGTGAGTATTATTGATAAAAGGGTATTATTTAGTTGTATCAAACAAGTCGTCTTCTTATTTGACATTATCAGTTTATAAGGGAAGAAATATAGTGTATATGAACAATATTAATGAAAACCAGGAGCAGTATTGTCTGACTTATTATTAAACTAGCCGTGCCTGCGGCTCTGCTCGCGTGGGCTTGATTCACTATTATCGTCAATGATTATTCCTTATGTTACCTAACGTAATAAAATATATCCTATAACCTGGCCAGAGAACATACGTTATATATATATATATATATATATATATATATATATATATATATATATATATATATATATATATATATATGCGAGGCTGGTTTGAAAAGTCCGTGCAAAGTCCGAGAGATGGCACCACCGGCGCGTATCGAGATCATGTTTAGTTAGTAGCATCTCTTGAATGAACGCACACCAAGTTTCAGCCATATTGGTCTATTTCTTTGTGTTTGGCATTCGTGTGAATCAAGGAAGTCGAGTGATTTTCAAGAAATGGACGAAAAAGAATTTCGTGTGGTGATTAAACATTACTTTATGAAAGGCAAAACGCCTCAGGAGACTAAAGAGAAGCTTGATAAACATTATGGTGACTCTGCACCTTCGATTAGAACAGTTTATAAGTGGTTTCAAAATTTTCGGACTGGCCATATGGGCACAAGTGACGCTGAACGTTCTGGACGGCCTGTGGAGGTTACGACTCCAGAAATCATTGATCAAATCCATGATATAGTGATGGATGACAGAAGAGTTAAGGTGCGTGAGATTGCTAGTGCTGTGGGCATCTCGACTGAACGGGTACATAATATTTTGCATAAACATTTGGACATGAGAAAGCTATCCGCAAGATGGGTGCCGCGATTGCTCACGCTTGACCAAAAACGGAATCGTGTGAAGTGTTGCAAGGATGGTTTGCAGCTGTTCCAGAAGAATCCGGAGGACTTTAAGCGTCGTTTCGTCACTGTGGATGAAACATGGATACATTACTATACTCCTGAGACCAAACAACAATCTAAACAATGGGTTCCCAAGGGGGAATCTGCACCAAAAAAGGCGAAGACCGTTCCTTCGGCCGGAAAGGTTATGGCGACTGTCTTTTGGGATTCGCAAGGGATAATCCTCATCGACTATCTGGAAAAGGGTAAAACTATTACAGGTGAATATTATTCATCGTTATTGGACCGTTTGAAAACCGAGCTGCAAGAAAAACGCCCGCGATTGGCCCACAAGAAAGTCCTTTTCCATCACGACAACGCACCAGCACACACCACAGCAGTTGTGGTCGCAAAATTAATGGAAATAGGATTCCAACTCGTTTCACATCCCCCTATTCTCCAGACTTGGCTCCCTCGGACTACTATTTGTTCTCCAATTTGAAGAAATGCCTGGCGGGACAAAATTTTATTTAAACGAGGAGGTGATTGCAGACACTAATGGATATTTTGCAGACTTGGACAAATCATATTATTCGGAAGGGATCAACAAACTAGAACATCGTTGGACGAAGTGTATAAGCCTAAAAGGAGACTATGTCGAAAAATAAAAAAGGTTTACCCCAAACACATAAGTAGTTTTTATTTTTGCACGGACTTTTCAAACCAGCCTCGTATATATATATATATATATATATATATATATATATATATATATATATATATATATATATATATATATATTATAGATTAGAAGAATAAACTGTCCCGACATGGCTACGTTGGAATTAAAAAAAAAAAATCGCGTAAATCGGATAAGTGGTTCTCGAGTGATAAGCGCACGAACGGACAGACAGAGAGACGTTGCATCTTATATACATTGTTTTCTTCGTTACATGATACTGTTCCATATTTAACGGTTTAGGCAGCGTATTGCAAGACAGTGCACTAGCGGCAAACTTTTTTCCGACTTGATTCACTATTATCGTCACTGCTTGTTTCTTATATTACCTAATGTAATAAAATATATCCTATAACCTGGCCAGGAACATATGTATAAATCGAAAAAAAAACACGTAAATCGGATAAGTGGTTCTCGACTGATAAGCGCACTAACGGACAGACAGAGAGACGTTGCATTTTGTATATATTATATTCGTTGCTACATGATATTGTTCCATATTTAATGGTTTAGGCAGTGTATTACAAGAGAACGCGCTAGCGGCAAACTTTAGTAATATGGTAATATAATAACAAACAAAAGAGATATTTTAAAGATCAATCGAATTAATCGACAATTATACACCGTACACGATAGAAGAACCGAAACCAACATACCAAAAATCCTAAATCAGAGGTCGGAAAAGATCCCAGAGATTACAGAAGAAGAAATCACATCAGCCATGAACGGACATGAAAAATGGCAAAGCCCCGGGTGAGGACAACATTGTAATAGAGGCAGATATACGAGGCTGGTTTGAAAAGTCCGTGCAAAAATAAAAACTACTTATGTGTTTGGGGTAAACCTTTTTTATTTTTCGACATAGTCTCCTTTTAGACTTATACACTTCGTCCAACGATGTTCTAGTTTGTTGATCCCTTCCGAATAATAGGATTTATCCAAGTCTGCAAAATATCCATTAGTGTCTGCAATCACCTCCTCGTTTGAATAAAATCTTTGTCCCGCCAGCCATTTCTTCAAATTGGGGAACAAATAGTAGTCCGAGGAAGCCAAGTCTGAAGAATAGGGGGGATGTGAAACGAGTTGGAATCCTATTTCCATTAATTTTGCGACCACAACTGCTGAGGGTGTGTGCTGGTGCGTTGTCGTGATGGAAAAGGACTTTCTTGTGGGCCAATCGCGGGCGTTTTTTCTTGCAGCTCGGTTTTCAAACGGTCCAATAACGATGAATAATATTCACCTGTAGTAGTTTTACCCTTTTCCAGATAGTCGATGAGGATTATCCCTTGCGAATCCCAAAAGACAGTCGCCATAACCTTTCCGGCCGAAGGAACGGTCTTCGCCTTTTTTGGTGCAGATTCCCCCTTGGTAACCCATTGTTTAGATTGTTGTTTGGTCTCAGGAGTATAGTAATGTATCCATGTTTCATCCACAGTGACGAAATGACGCTTAAAATCCTCCGGATTCTTCTGGAACAGCTGCAAACCATCCTTGCAACACTTCACACGATTCCGTTTTTGGTCAAGCGTGAGCAATCGCGGCACCCATCTTGCGGACAGCTTTCTCATGTCCAAATGTTTATGCAAAATATTATGTACCCGTTTAGTCGAGATGCCCACAGCACTAGCAATCTCACGCACCTTAACTCTTCTGTCATCCATCACTATATCATGGATTTGATCAATGATTTCTGGAGTCGTAACCTCCACAGGCCGTCCAGAACGTTCAGCGCCAGTCCGAAAATTTTGAAACCACTTATAAACAGTTCTAATCGAAGGTGCAGAGTCACCATAATGTTTATCAAGCTTTCTCTTTAGTCTCCTGAGGCGTTTTGCCTTTCATAAAGTAATGTTTAATCACCACACGAAATTCTTTTTCGTCCATTTCTTGAAAATCACTCGACTTCCTTGATTCACACAAATGCCAAACACAAAGAAATAGACCAATATGGCTGAAACTTGGTGTGCGTTCATTCAAGAGATGCTACTAACTAAACACTCGATACGCGCCGGTGGTGCCATCTCTCGGACTTTTCACGGACTTTTCAAACCAACCTCGTCCAAGGAGGACAACAAATTATCAAAGCTCTGAAAATGTTATTTAATAAATGCCTTCTGGACCGAATAACTCTATCGCAATGTAATAATGCAACTATTACATTATTCCATTACATGCATAAAAAAGGAGATATTTTAGAACTTACAAACTATCAACCGATTAGCCTCCTAAGTCATATATACAAATTATTCACTAAAAATACTTACTCAACGTCAAACAAATAAATTTGAAAAAAGAGCAGGCTGGTTTCCGCACAGAGTATAGAACAAACGACCATCTGCCCACAGTTAAAATCCTCATCGAAAAATGTATAAAATATAATAAGCCTCTGATGCTCATATTCGTGGACTTCGAAAAGGCTTTTGATTATGTAAACCAACAGACTCTTGGAAGCGCTTGCTACATGTCGTATTGATCATTAATACTCCAGTGTAATTAACCACATACATGAAAATGCCACCGCTAATGTCAAAACACAAACTAACTAACCCGCCAGTGCGCCAGGGTGATACGCTTTCACCCAAAATTTTCGTAACACTTCTAGAAAGTATGCTACAATCAATAAACTGAAAAAAAATGGGGCTTAATATTGACGCGAAAAGTTAAATCATCTTTGTTTTGCTGACGACATTGTTTTAATAACAGACAGTATGCAAGAAGCAAAAACTACATATGCTGCACATGATCCAAGGAGCTTCAGGAAGGGTTGATTTAAAAATCAATCTATCAAGACTCAGTTTATGACAAATCTTGTATTAAACGACACTATAAAACTGAATAACATGGAGATCGAGCAAGTACACCGATATAAATACCTAGGACATGAAGTCAGCATATGACGAGATAACCAAACACATGAAATCCAGGGGCGAATAGGTCTCTCCTGGACGTCATATGGCAAACTGGGCTATATATTTAAATCTAATCTTCCAACGTGTTTAAAAAGAAAAGTTTTTGACTGATGCGTACTACCCGTTCTTACGTACGAAGCCGATACTCTCACATTGACGAAGAAAAATATCAACAAAATATGGGCCATGCAAAGAAACATGGAGAGGTGAATGTTAGGCAGTCAAATTTGTTCTACATCTTAAATGGAACTGGGCTGGACATGTTGCTAGGTTAAAAGGTGGACGATGGACACAAAAAATTATAGAATGGCGACCAAAATCCGAAGCCTATCCAAGTAGAGGTAGACCACCAAGTCGGTGGGCTAATGATTTGAAGAGAGTGACTGAAAATTGGGTAAAAGTGGCCTAAAACAGAAAAAGGTGGCAAGACTTGAGGCACGCTTTCGTCCAGCAATGGATAGTATAAGCTAGTGATGCTGATGATGATATTCATAATTTTGTTCATTTTCAATATAATGAGAATTTTTGTTGGTTTTTGGTTGAGAAAATTTTAAGCATAATTATATATAGTCAAACATATCAAGGGTAGAAAGGGTGCTAGAGTGGTTGCTTCATGTATCTTATTTTATTATTTTGAGCTTTCTTGAAGTCGAACAATCTGAAAATGGTGTTTATTTTCGGCATTTACAAAAATAATATGTAGACGAAAATGTTAGGTTTCATCAGTTGTAAATATCTCTGATCCCTTGCACAATTTTTTGTTATGATTAATATCTTGCGAAACAGTAACTCTCATTTAAAATATTGAATTGTAGTACTACGCACTTGCAACGAAAGTACTGAGTAAATCAATTTACTGATACAATATAAATAATATTACATGCATATATTGTATAAATTGGTGTTTAAAATTATATTTTCGACGTAAACATTTAATGCAAAAATAATGCATAAAATGCTATTTGCCAGGAACGTAACTTTTATATAACAATTGATCATAAATTCTAAATTAATCATATTTCTATTAAATTTATCACTGCGTAAAATCGTACTTAAGCGTGATTCATAAATTTAATGTATTTTCTACGAGTTTTGCCATTAAATTTTATGAAATAATTCATTACATATTTTTAAATCGAAAACTATATACGATTTAGGTTCTTATTTTCTTATTTTTCTTATTTTCAAGTAGAATTTTTATCGAAATAATTTCAATGAGACCAAGACACAATCCAGGATGATCCAGGAAATCACCAGATCTGTTGAGGATTTACTTCTGTTATAGTGACGAATAAACGCCCTACTACCAGCCCTTTGAAATAAACTGCTAAAGACTATAGACTGTACCATACAAGACGAAAGTAAATCATTATTCTTAAACCCACGCCGCTCCCAGGAGGATTTGGGAAGTTTTGGAAAATAGTTGCATACATTACCGTCGGAAAGTATTTGCCCACCTAGAAATTTCAATGTAACTGCCAAAATTTAATACCTAATTAAACCCTTTTATTATATTAGGTAAATTTAATTGTTCTTAACAAGTGTCCATTATTAAATTGTTTAGATAAGCTTTTTTGGTGAAATCACAAATTAAAAACCAATTAGAACAAATTTCCAAGCTTTGTATGATAATCATTTTAAGGCGATTTCTGAGAATTTCAGTTGAAGTAAGAACTCATTTCAAGTTTGTAGGGATTATGGAAATTCCTACTGACATTTTATAATAAAAACTATGCTATAAATACCATTGCCCTTTTGGAAATTAACCATTCGCAAACAGTACTTTGTCATTGATACAGGCTCAATTGTTTTGTGAAAATGCCATAAACGAAAGAAGTTTCCGTTGAAAATCAGGCTCTGATAATTGCAAGACATCAAAATGGTCACTCGAGTCGACAAATCGCGAATGATATGCGGATGCCAAGGAGAACGATGGACTACATCGTAAAAAAAAAATCTGCGGGACATAGAACAACCAAAAACGTTCAGGAAGGCCTCGAAAAACGACTCCCGCTGAAAACAGAGACAATGTCCAGCAAACGTAATCGCCGCCTAACCGCACCAGAAATCACGGCTCAAGTAAACTTGGAGCGGCCCATCTCCATCAGCGGACAACCGTGAAGAACAGGTTAGCGGAAGGTGGGCTATACGGGAGAGTTGCAATGAGGAAACCACTTCTTAGGCAAGTGAAGAGTAAACGATTGAATGGGCCTGAGAACAGGAAAATTGGACATCAGAAACAATGGAATTCCGTCCTTTGGAGCGACGATCTAAATTTGAAATTTTCGGTTCAAATCAACGAGTTTACGTGCGGCGGTCAGCTGAGAGAGGATGTTGGAAGCCTGTCAGGTGCCTACAGTAAAAAAAGATGGTGGAGGTTCAGTAATGGTTTGTGGTTGTTTTGGCAACGGTAAAATCTTTAGGATAGAAGGAATTGCGAAAAGAACAGTATTAAGAAATTTTGCTAACTGAAATGATTCCTTCTGGAAGAGATATTTTTCAGGGGAAATTTATTTTTCAGCATAAAAACGACCCTAAACATTCTGCTAAACAAATTAGAGAACTTTTGGACCAATGGAAATCCGATGACGTCCTGGAAGTGATGACTTGGCCTCCACAATCACCCGACTTGAACCCCATCGAATTGCTGCGGGACCATTTGGCAGGTGTGTTCGAAAACTCAATCCAACATCAGAAAATCACTTGTGGGAACTTTTACAAGCAGAATGGGTTAAAATAATCGAAGAAACTCTGAAGAAACTACTGGACAGAATGTCGAAACTCTGTAAAACGATAATTAAAAACAAAGGAGGTCACATAGATGAGAAAAATCCTGGAAAATCATGAATATTTTTCTGATTTTCTAAACTGTAAATAATGTGAAAATAAATAATAATTCATTAAAATTAAAAACATATATTATCTGGGTTTTTGTTGTCTTCGAACTGAAATAACTGGGTGGGCAAATACTTTCTGGCGGTAGTCTATATTAGAAAAAACCAGCCAAGTGCAAGTCGGACTTGCGCAATTAGTATTCCATACGATGATTGCTTTTAAAATAAAATAAAATTATATCTTGGTACAAGCGACTCGCCACTCGGTACAGTTACCTCCACCATGCGTCAAAAAACATAGTTTTAATAGTTTTTTTTATATACCAGACAAATTATCAAACATAATGTACTTGTGAAAATTTTAGCTTAATCTATACTTTATGTAGAATATTCTAGAATGTTTTCAAAATTTTTTGATAAGTATTTTTCGAAATAAGGGGGAGGGACATCGATTTTTAGCAATTTTTTTAAAATAACACGAAGAAAAGTGCGGGAAATTATTACATCACATATATTTTTGAACTCCTATTTTCCGAAGCTTTCGTTTGACACCCCACTCGATTTTTTTTTTTTTTTAATTTAACTTTCCAAATTACACGACTCTAATTTAGCCAGTAATTCCTATATTTATGCGTCAAAAATTTCAACCTGCTATGACAAATAGTTTCTGAGAAAATGGAAAACCCAACGAGGGGTGTGTGACAAATAGACGGACGGACAAACACTGAAATGTTTCGTACGGAACACTAAAAATTAAATATCAGAATTTCATTTGTAAATATTATTTTAACATATATGTATTGATTTTTTAATAAATTTTCATTATGATTAATTAATGGAGCAGACGGACGGACAAACCAAGCTTCTACACACTATTTGTTCATATTTTTTTTATGTAGTAATTCGATTAATTATATTTAAGTTAACAAAAGTTAAATGCAATGGAGATAAGATAACGTGGTACGCTTATTTGTTAATGAAATATTCTCAGAATATTTTCAATTTTCCCGCTATTGTTATGGTTTATCCACTGAGAAAACTGATGAAAAGAGCTTTTCTTAAACGTTTTAATTATCTCGAAATTGGATTTAAATTTCGTGATAAAAGCGTAGATTGTGTTGTTATTAGCGCGAGTTGAAAGACAATTACATTATATATTCATGATCTAAAGATTAAATTTAACTTTGTGTTGTTCGAGTTTTGGTTATTACAATAATACGAAGATTCTCATCACTTTTTGCTTTCTTTAGACAATAGCTTACACTCTCGATAACCCAGCATCTACGTCAAGATGTCCTATTTCTATCCCTTCTAAATTTTACAAGAGAATCCACTCTACACATCAAATATTTACCGGTTTTCTCTAAAATATGTTGACACGATCTCAACTACTTTTCTGAAGAAAAAAAACAGTTCAGACAATGAGTAAAGCAGTGTATTGTCCTTTGGTACTTGTTAATAAATAAAATTGCTACGAAGTCGTATTCATTAATCATTTTATTTATACAGTGAAGGAAAGATGCTTGCTTTTTAGCAGAAACTAAATATGGAAAGTCGTATTTCAGTTGCCCATGTATTGATTCATTTGACAATGATTACTTTCTTCGGTTTTTATGAATAATGTATCACCATAAAGTATCCATTTAAAACTTCGAGCTGTATTACTCGAAGAAAAGTATTCTTTAGTGTTTTATCTTAGAATTGAAAATAGATGTACAGTAGAACCCCGTTATCCGAGGTAACGTGGGGGGACACCCTCCTCGGATAACTGAAAACTCGGATAATCCGGATTTGTTTTTTATTCATTCGAAAAATAAGCACCAATTCTTTAAAACTGATGTATTAACGTTTTTAACATATAAATAGGTACATACATTATAAAACAGTGAAATAGGTATCTATGCGCTTCTATTTCATATTGCATCTTCTTTTTCTCGCTGCAATGTTTTTTTCCATCTATTAAGAAGAAGCAAATCCGCTGGGGTTGCCTCTGGTTGTTGTTCGATATACCTCCAAGCTTTTTCCAAAGAAGCAAAACCTTCTTGATGAGAGATCTTAGTGGAAGACTGTTCATCCACCGCCGCTTCGTCATCGTCATCGTCAACTGATTTTTGTCGTACAAGCCATCCAGAACTGGCGGTAAACTGATCTATCTCTGGAAGTTGCCTACTAATCATTATTGCTTTCTGTTGTAAAATTGGACCTGACAGAGGCACACCTTTTGATCTCTGTTGGTTAAACCACATGAATAAAGCTTCGTTAACCTTTTCATAGTCGCCGGTTTTCATTGATTTTCTTCCTGAGGACGAGGAGGCTTGATTTATACACCACTCTTCTATTTTTGTGCGGTTTCTTTTCCAATCTCCAACTGTTACCTCACCTACTCCATAATCTCGTGCAACAACTTTAATTTTTCTTCAATAGGAACGACGATTCTTTTACGCTCGTTTTGCTCCATTATAATACGACAAACAAAAATTCAAACAAAGCAGTTCATATTAATTACACTTAACTACCAGAACTCCAACCAAATAAATTATGTGATTATACTCGTACTTCTCCGTAGTAAACGCTATAAGGCACTGCATTCACGCAAATTTACATGCTGAAAGTGTCCAAAAACATAAATAGGGGAACCCTTCACACGGGCCAGGGGGATTCCCCGAAGGCCCCGACGATTTTAATGTAAAATATTTTAGAAGCTCGGTTAATACGCAGCATAGACGCGCGTACCTCGGATAATCAGGTTCTTAGATTGGCTCGGTTAATCCGGAGCTCGGATAATCGCGACTCGGTTAATCGGGGTTCTACTGTATTTTTACTACACTTTACCGATTTTTTACTTTTCTTGTTGTATTCCTTACGAGGACTACATTTTAATTTTAAAAAAACAATGGTACAAATATTTTTACTGTTTCTCAAAATATTCGCCTTTAAGATTCATACATTTCTGCATGCGTTCGATCCAATTCTCGAAAAAATTTTTCCACTCTGAAGTTGGTACCTCAAAAATATCGTGTTGGAAGGATTCAACAACTTCTTGAGGTGATTAAAATCGCTGTCCAAGCATTCTTTTACATTCGGAAATAAAAATAAGTCATTAAGTGATTGTTCACAAAACTGTTTTTTTAAACGCTCACTATAAACAGACTACTTGGCCAATTTCTGAGCTGCCACTGTTTTAACAATAACAAATGTCAAATTTTACAACAACGGTAACGTCATATCTCAATAGAGCCATCTAGTGGTCGTTTGTAAAAACTTAAAAGGCGACCGTCGTAAAAGATTACACTCCGAGTTATTTTAATTTCTTTATGCTTTATGCCGTGTCTATATATTTTATATATTGTTACGACACTGTTTTTCTTTCTATAATTTATTTTTTATTACATTTTTATATTTGATTAGGCAGTCATTTCAATTTTTGATCAGTGTAACTTAAAACAGCGATTTAAATTTTTGAACAGCGTAACTCAACCGTGTATAACGTGTTGCTGACCTAACTTATTTAGTTTGCATTGATTTTGCGTAGTGTATGCCGTAGTGGTTTTTTATTTTTCTCCGTGATGCAGTAGTGAGTGACGGTTTTTTTTATCACCAAATGGGTGTCGTTTCTAGCTCTCAAGTTTAAGACCTTCTTCGGTTCTTAAAATATCCTGCTCATCCTCAGATATTTCGGGTCAAAAAGTGATTAGCTACCCAAAAAAATAGGAGAGCAGTGGCTGAGACATTATTTTTATGAGAATCTCACCAGGAGAGGCCAAGCAGCTTATGGAAAACCCACGAGGAGAAACCAATCAGTAAGTCAGTAGTAGACCAGTTCAAATATCTCACTTCCTGTCTACAAGTGTGTTTCCAACAATTACTCACAACGTATACTCCGCAGAGTTAGTTTTACAAATTTTTAGATGGTGTTTTTTTAAAAGTCTTTTGTTTTTTTTACACTTAGGATCAATAATTCATAGAACTCTAGTTTAAATGTGTACACTCTCATAGCCTAAGGGGTTTTTATTTAGCTAATGTAGTTTTAAGAGTGTAATATCTGCAAAGATTTTTATTTTGTTAATATACTTTTCTCTGTGTTAATGCAGCCTTTTACTGAACTACCTGCTTTTTCTTTCAGGATGCACAGGTTGTTATATATTTAATCTTATCTTAACAACTAAATAACTCTTCAGTATTTTTTCATCCTTTAAGCTGAAATTAGATTCCTTTTATTCTAAAATGAATGGTGCCCAAAAAAAAAACCAAAGCTTAAAACAACTATACAGACTATATCCATAATCTCTGCAAACAAAACGAGCTAGCTTATATATCTAATTTTTGATATCTCGGTATTAATATCCACTCAATCATTCTCAAAAATTAAGAAATACAAAAATAGCGGGCAAAAGAAACGGTATAAAATGGCGCCTCAACTGCCAGGTTATATATATATATATATATATATATATATATATATATATATATATATATATATATATATATATATATATATATATATGTATATATATATATATATATATATATATATGTATATATATATATATATATATATATATATATATATATATATATATGTATATATATATATATATATATATGTATATATATATATATATATATATATATATATATATATATATATATATATATATATTGCTGGCCAGTTCTGGAGTCCAATCAGGCAAGCAGTTCTCTTCTGAATAGAATCCAACACACGTAGCGTATGTTTGGGAGCAGAGCTCCAAACATGGGAGAGCAATATTCCATCGTTGGACAAGTTTGAGCTTTGTACAGAACTAACTGTTATGGAGTGTAAACCTTTCTAGTTCAAAATATTATTCCCAACTTTTGAGAAGCTTCACCTTGCTATCTTTGCAACATGTTCGTGCCAAGACATAGTTGCTCCTAAATTAACGCCCAGCAAATAGAGTGACCACTTTCGCGCAATTCAAAGACAAGAAACAACCCCGGATGTGTACATTTACCAGATGTTTAACAGTCCTCCAGATAAGACTGTTGGTGTGAACGTATGGAAGAACGTGCTCAAAAAGGAGCTTCGTTCGAGAATATTACATTGAACAAATCGCTGACGAAATTTTCTTACGCCCAAGTAACGTATTTGTCAGACAGTAGCTGTTTTTTCACTGCGCTGAGAAATATATGATAACTAAAATTATTATCTTTGTATGTTTATACGCACGAATCTGTATGTCCAGGGTTGCAAATAGACATATGGTAAAGCGTTGGGAGATTAGCTTGGGTTAGTAGTAGATACTGGGACTCCTGTGACTAAGGACCTATCTTTATCACTTCAATGATGCAAAGAGCGGACAAGCCATGGATACATGCTAGTTATTACAACTAGTCATTTTAAAATCAAAAGACACTGTGATGTATTTGATGTCACCATTTTAATATTAGATGATCTCTTCTCAGATTGGTGAAAGGGTAAGACCAGTGTCACGATTAAGGTTGTTGGGATCGCTTCATCTCGGTTCGCTAAGATAAGACCTGTATGCAAGGTAAACCATTGTCGTGCTAGATTCCGAAGAACTCAGTTCCCGGAACAGGCTCTGAAGAAACCGACAAGATCATCGCCAAAACGTCACTTTTTTAATCAACACAAAATTACAGAGACAGTATGTAAACTTTAAAGTATTTTAAACCAGTTTCAATAGCGTTGATCAATTAAGAAGTTATCGCGTGTGTGACTTAATTTTGACGGATTTTTCGGTGAAAATATCGCTTTATTGTAAAAAAAAGTTACAAATTGATTATTCAAAGTATCGTCCATCGCTAGCCACTACTTTCTCCCATCTCTGTGGCAGCATATGAATACCACCTTGAAGGAACGACACATTTTTTGAGTCTATCCACGAATCGACCCATTTTTTGGTATCCTCATAAGAATGGAAGCGCTGTTCAAACAAGCCGTGCGTCATCGATCGGAACAAGTGATAATCAGAAGGAGCAATGTCTGGTGAGCACGGCAGGTGAGGTAAGACATCCTATCCAAGCGCTTCTAAGCGTTTCCTTGACGGGTTTTGAAACATGTGGCCGAGCCTTGTCATGTTGAAAAATCACTTTGTCGTGTCTTTTGGCATATTGAGGTCGTTTTTTCTTCAACGCTCGGCTCAATTGCATCAACTGTAGTCGATAACGTCCCCCAGTAATAGTTTCATTCGGTTGGAGAATCTCATAATACACTACACCCAACTGATTCCACAAGATACACAGCATAAGGTTGGAGCCATGAATATTCGGCTTTGGCGAGGATGTTGATGGTTCACCGGGCTTTACCCGTGATTTTTTACAGTTCAGATTATCGTAGCGTATCCATTTTGCATGACCAGTTATGATACGATGCAAAAAACCTTTCCAATTGTGCCGTTGAAGCAATTGTTTACAGGTGAAAAAATCGCCTTTTAAGGTCTCTCGGTTTCAATTCGTAAGGCTTGCTTTAGAATCATTTCCAGTGCATGTAAGCGCTTGGAAATGGTTATGAAATCAACTCCTAATGATTCTGCAGGTTCTTTTTCCATTGGGCACTGGTCTTTATCGAGTAATGTCTCTTTAAACTTTTTCTGCTGGACGTTCTTTGTCTTCCGTGACGAAATCACCACTTTTAAAGCGTCGAAACCAGTACTTACACGTTTTTATCGATGGAATATAATGACCATATATTTCAAATAGCAATTTCAATAGCGTTTTTCTTCGAATTAAACAAGAAAAGTAACGCTTCCTGCAAATAGTGTTTTGTTGGCACGTAATTCGACATATTCAATGCTCAAAAAAATACGTGGTTTACACTTCGGCAAAACAACATATACTAAAAATTAAAGTCTAATGATGGCGCTTCATCATGATATTGCGACCGTATGCCCCGATGCGGTATAATACAGGTTACGCCCTCACCTAGAAATCCCTCAAAATTAATTTACACTCCTTATATTTTTTTATTGCCACTGACAATTTCTAATGCTTTAATTACTTGATTTAAGTTTAAGTTTTGAAAAATTAGAATAAGAACAAAAAGTATTGAGATAAATTTTTATAATACGAGTGGGTAGTGCGAGGTTCAAACAAAGGAAAAGTATTATGCGGTAACCAAAAAAATAACACGTCCCTCTAATTTCGCAATTCTACGGTCTTAAAACGATTCAACACCTACGTTAATACCCTCACGACCCTTTTTCAATTTTTGTTGCTCCCGTTTATTTATTTTACGAAATAATCCCATCTACACCTCAATATCTCAAAGTTTTATACTGTTGACAAAATTCCAACCACTCATCTGAAAAGCTATTTTAAATAATGAATAAAACACTCTGTCGTTCTTTAGCTTTTGTTAATAAATAAGATCACACCTACGCTACAAAAGCGTAGGCAGGCATCATTTGAAATGGGTTGAATGAAACTAATTCATTTTACATTTTTAGGCTGAAAATGTATATTGAGATCGTAAACAATATCACTTTTTTTTAATCGGACCATTATACTTCCGGTATCGAGCGTTAATGTCAATGTTGCTTCCTTTTTAAGTTGTAATAAAATTCATACACGCCTATCTACATATATATATATATATATATATATATATATATATATATATATATATATATATATATATATATATATATATAATACATAGACTTTAATAAGTTTAAAAACACCAGTCTTAGATGAAGTTAATTAAGACCAAAATCTATTAGTATTCTGATCTTACCTGAAATCTATTTACAATAGCATCTAATTGATGCCGGGTTATTTTTGTTTGTCGCCTAGTCATATCTGTAGGTTGTTTTGCGTTAAAGGGGTACGCTATACATCGAGATACAAAAACGTAAAGCTGTATTCTTCTCTTCCTTTCCTCCTCTTCACGCTCCTGTTTCTCCTGGATGTCGACTTCGGTCTTTTCCGAAGCAACTGAAGGAGACGGACTGGTCGGTCTTGGGAGAGAATTGGCTCTCGAGGAAGACCCAATACTATGGGTTTCCACCTGAAATAGAGGGAAATTTTTTGTTTACGAGATTAAAACCCTAACAATAATTAATTAATAATAAACAGTGAGTTCCCCTTTCTAAATGTGTAATAAATTTCTTCTATTTTCAAATTAAACTAGAATCTAGGGAATTTTGAAATCGCGAGATATACACTTAAAGAATTCATAAACATTGCAACAATTCGCTTGAAAAATAAATGAAGCATTACTGCCACTCAGTGTCAAACATTCCATGTAGGAAAGTGCTCACACCATGCAAAAAAGTGGCCAAATCTTAAAAAGAGTATCAGTAGTACGCACCAGGAGAGCAGATAGATCACAAGCAGATCGAACTGCTGTAAACTTGCAAGCTTTCAAAGGAAGTTCGCATCCGAGTTGATATTATTGCAGTTTCCCAAATAGTTTCTGTCATAACTTGACTGTTGAAATGAAAATGATTCTTTATCTTCACTTTTACATTGAAAACATTACCGTTAGATACTGTACAATTCAAAAAAGATTCAGACCTGAAAGTTTTCCCTTAATCGATAAAAACGGAGTTTTTGAGGGTGATATATTGAATAATACTTTTTTAATAGGAAAAAATATGCTACTTAAAAAAATCTGAATTCTCCTAGAAAAGATAGAAATTTCAATTCAAAAACATGAATAAAATTATATTGCTAGCATAAGGTAAAGAATCCCGAGACTGTCCAAGAGATGGCAGCACGAACAAAAAGTATCAACTCTTAGAAGATTCGTGTAACATTTTTATGACATTTTGTGTATTAGTTTGCGAATTACAGTGACGCTACTTTTGAATTTTGCAAAATGATGGAACAAAAAGAATTTTGTGTGTTGATTAAATATTGCTTTTTGATGGGAAAAAATACAGCCAGAACCCAAAAATGGCTTGGGAAGTGTTATGGTACATCTGCTCTCTCAAAAGCAGCTATATATCGATAGTTTAGTGCACTTAAATGCGGTCATACAGGCGCCGATGATGCATCACGTCCCGGGCGTCCAAATGAAGTAGTCAGTCCAAAAAACACAAAAACATCCACAATATTGTTCTGAATGTCCGCAAAGTGAGAGAGATAGCTGACATCGTGAAGATATCAACAGAACGCGTGAGGCATATTTTGCATGAATATTTGCATATGAAAAAGCTATTTGCTCGATAGGTGCAGCGCATTCTCACGGTTGATCAAAAACAGCAACGTGTCGAAGATTCAGGACGCTATTTGGCACTAATCTAAAGACATTTTTGCGTCGACTCGTAACAACATGGATGTATCACTACACGCCTGAGTCCAACAGGCAGTCCGCAGAGTCGCTGGAACCGCATGAAAGCCGATCGAAGCGTCCAAAAACACAAAGTTGGTCTTGGTAAAAGTATTTTTTGGGATAAGCCTGGAATAATACTGATCGACTATTTTGACAAGAGGGAGAACAATCAGCGGAGACTATTACGTCGGTTTATTGGACCGTTTGATTGGTAAAATCAAAAAAAAGGCTGGTTTTAGCGAAAAAAAAAGTGTTGCTTCACCAAGATAATGCACTAGCTCACAACTCCATAAAATCGATGGTGAAATTGGGCTATGAATTGCTGCCTCCTCTGCCGCATTCATCAGATCTGGCCCCCAGTGATTATTAGTTCTTTCCAAATTTAAGAAAGTGGCTCCAGGGAAAGAGATTTGGATCAAATGAAGAAGTCTAATGGAGGCTTATTTTACAGAACTCGACAAATCGTACTGTATGAAAGGAAAATCGCTGGAATAAGTGTGTCAGTCTTGAAAGAAACTACGTTGCAAAATAAAATCGATTTTTTGGGAAAAACATTGTTTTTTCATCAAAAGTCTCAAGGTTTTTTA
>CM032450.1:42344127-42601060 GCA_019049505.1 Pachyrhynchus sulphureomaculatus | reverse complement strand
TCTACGAATACAATACTTCCCGTGAGTAAAGGGAAGCTAAGAATGGGTTGTGATGCTTGAGTTGAGTGTTTCGTTAGTACGAGGAAATCAAGTTTAGTATAGATTTAAGAACGGCATGGTTTGAAGGAATCAATTGTTAAATTGGAGGTAAATTTTTAGAGTTCCGCTGGGTGTAGGAGCTTTTTCTTGTCAAAAAAAAGGGTTTCGTGCCACGATTGTCGTTTAACGCCCCCCTACTTGTCGATTGATTCCCCCCTTACGTATATAGTTTTATATTCTCGGAATTTATTTTTTATCGTTCGCCTCCCCGCCTGAGTAGGGATTTACTCTTTTTATATCCTAAGGATATTGGCGAGAAGGTCGTTATATCCATCAACGTTGTCCAAGTGCCGAAACATACATTTTCGTATTTCACAGCACCTTTTAGACAACTTAGTAGTGCTGCCACGGACGTTACAGCATTTCTGCAAACAACTACTACCTATGTACGTGGCCGGGCCAAATATATTTAAATAAATTAATAATAAGTAACCGACCTGCCGGCATTGGCACCCGAGACCTTCTGCACCGCAAGCCAGTACTACGCCACGGGCCGCCATTTTACAAATTTTCTCTAAGAACTTGCAAATCTTGCAAAGTAGCAAAATTTTCGAAGTTAAATAAACTAAGTACAATGCGAAAAAGAGAGAAGAGGAAAATTGTTAAGAAGGGAGACTCTGAATAGTAGCATTATAAATAATTATCTTAAGAAAATTTATGTTTTCATTTTCCGCCCTTTTTCTTTAATACATAACGAACAATTATGAAAAATTGCTGAAGTTATTTCCTTGGAAACCTTCCTTGCAAATATAAATTGTAAATTAAATAATGGAGTAATGAATATTTAAAAAGGAGTAGGAAAATGTTGTAGGATTCCAACATTTTTTTTTAACTTTTTCTTTCGAGTGAGAGAGAAATTTAATTTTAAAGCAAGTTAAATGAATATAAACGTATGACGGGTGTATGTAGGCGTAAAGAGGAGTACATTTTAAGAAACTTTGTTATATATTATTTTTGCTGTTTTTGGGGTCGAAAACTTCAAGAATCAAATTAATTGGGGGAATAAACTTAAAAGGGTGAATTCTGACTAAAGTAAGTATTGTAACTACCCATTGAAATTATTGTATATTTTCTCATGTGGAGTCCCTAGTATCCGAAAAAAAAAAAACAGAGAAAATTGTATTTATTTTGGTACATTTTTTCGCATTCCAAGATTGCTGCCAGTAAGAACGTGACTGCTCGTATTCCTGAAAAAATGTGTTTCGAGAACCTTTTTGTGCTATCAATGTATTCTTTGGAGTGCTTTGCTTTGGTTGTCCAGTCTCCCCCTTCATCAATAATCACCTGGCATCTTCGAGGCATACTGTCGACGAAATTTTCTGCATACTCTACAAATTTTTCTTATCTCGCGAGACAACTGGGTCCCCAGAGTCTTTCCTCTGAGCTTTCTCTTTACAAGGAGGACCAAACATTTTCAATAGGGTTGGCGTCCGGTTATTGTGAGGGCCACTCTAGTATCTTATCGTGGGCCCAAGCGAGCCGCTTCGCGACGGGGTTTTTAGCCCAGCAAAGGTTTCTTCAACGTGCTTCGGAATTTAACATCATGAGCTCGAAGATGTCGAAAGATCCCATGGGACACGTTCAAACTCGATTTTCTTAATTTTGCCACTTTTCGACGCAGCGTCAATTTCGGGTCCCGTAAAAACAAAAACCCGATTCGTTTCTTGACTTTCGGAAAGACTTTGCTTACCAAGCCACGTTTTGGCAAGTCGTCGACATGTTTCGTCTCGTTAAAATGATTTACCCACTTCTTCACAAACGATACCGACTTTTTAATATATTTAGTGGCCGAGGAATGTGTCATTTTAGGCCCTTTTTTGGATGGAAACAACATTATTTTATGTGATTTTGACGAAAGTTCGGAATCGATTGATACTTTTACTGAAATGCATTGTAAACAAAGATTCCCGCTACCAATTTTTTGTTGAATCGCTAAAATTGCATCGACCAAAAATGAATTATCGCGCACCGTTCTTACTTGACAGACCGCATATGTCCTTGTCAATGTTCTTGAAATCGAGAAATTTGGAAAATTGTACTATTCTTTCTTTATTGTTAATTTTAACAAAATCCATATCTCTGCATAACTTTCCTCTTTAATAATATCTCACCCTAAAGTACGAGGCTGGTTTGAAAAGTCCGTGCAAAAATAAAAACTACTTATGTGTTTGGGGTAAACCTTTTTTATTTTTCGATATAGTCTCCTTTTTAGGCTTATACACTTCTCCAACGATGTTCTAGTTTGTTGATCCCTTCCGAATAATAGGATTTGTCCGTCTGCAAAATATCCATTAGTGTCTGCAATCACCTCCTCGTTTGAATAAAATCTTTGTCCCCGCCAGCCATTTCTTCAAATTGGGGAACAAATAGTAGTCCGAGGGAGCCAAGTCTGGAGAATAGGAGGGATGTGAAACGAGTTGTAATCCTATTTCCATTAATTTTGCGACCACAACTGCTGAGGTGTGTGCTGGTGCGTTGTCGTGATGGAAAAGGACTTTCTTGTGGGCCAATCGCGGGCGTTTTTTTCTTGCAGCTCGGTTTTCAAAACGGTCCAATAACGATGAATAATATTCACCTGTAATAGTTTTACCCTTTTCCAGATAGCCGATGAGGATTATCCCTTGCGAATCCCAAAAGACAGTCGCCATAACCTTTCCGGCCGAAGGAACGGTCTTCGCCTTTTTGGTGCAGATTCCCCCTTGGTAACCCATTGTTTAGATTGTTGTTTGGTCTCAGGAGTATAGTAATGTATCCATTTTTCATCCACAGTGACGAAACGACGCTTAAAGTCCTCCGGATTCTTCTGGAACAGCTGCAAACCATCCTTGCAACACTTCACACGATTCCGTTTTTGGTCAAGCGTGAGCAATCGCGGCACCCATCTTGCGGATAGCTTTCTCATGTCCAAATGTTGATGCCCACAGCACTAGCAATCTCACGCCACCTTAACTCTTCTGTTCATTCATCACCATATCATGGATTTGATCAATGATTTCTGGAGTCGTAACCTCCACAGGCCGTCCAGAACGTTCAGCGTCACTTGTGCCCATATGGCCAGTCCGAAAATTTTGAAACCACTTATAAACTGTTCTAATCGAAGGTGCAGAGTCACCATAATGTTTTATCAAGCTTCTCTTTAGCCTCCTGAGGCGTTTTGCCTTTCATAAAGTAATGTTTAATCACCACACGAAATTTTTTTTCGTCCATTTCTTGAAAATCACTCGACTTCCTTGATTCACACGAATGCCAAACACAAAGAAATAGACCAATATGGCTGAAACTTGGTGTGCGTTCATTCAAGAGATGCTACTAACTAAACATGACCTCGATACGCGCCGGTGGTGCAATCTCTCGGACTTTGCACGGACTTTACAAACCAGCCTCGTATCTTTCATTAAAAATGTCCGGTTGTAGTGTCTGGATTAAATTGTTTTTTTTTAGTGTTGGAAAATAAAATCCAAAAATTCATTTTAGAACTACATGTTTAAGAGAGAAGCACTAACTGAATCACTACCTTTTTAGAAGATTATATAATGCTTATTACGATAATTTATTATACCTAAATGTTTTAAAGGTCACGGGAGATAAACACAAATTCTGTGAATTACTGCAGTGGAAAATTAATTAGCACAACGCAACAGAGGGTGCTTACACGTGTCTAAAGTTTAGCTTTGACATTATTGTCCTGTGTATACAATGACCAGAAATTATATAACGGTAACAAACAGAATGTGTTTGGTATCCGTACATTATTATACGGAATAACAACTACGGGCTTAGCGGACGAAGATTGTTAATCTTTTTTTTTACTGCATTAAAGTGCCATACTTTGATGTTTTGGGTTTCGATGTGATTTTCGTTTTTTTTTTACATTTCTCGAAATATATATATATATATATATATATATATATATATATATATATATATATATATATATATGGCGCATTAGTGAAGCAACCAAAGGAAATTGAAAATTCGCCCCTTGGTACTTCCCAAAAGTGTTCTCTGCTGGGCTAGGTTCAGCAAACACACTCTTTTTTTCAAGGAGAAATCTACCTTATGGATTCTGGAGCAGTCTGCGTCACCATCAGGGTGCCCCAAAGTGCTCCAGATACGTGGGGCTCTCCAACCTGAAGGGTTGGCATACCCACTAAAACTCCTTGTGAGCTGGGAATACCCTCTCCTTTTACATTTCTGAGCTTGTTACATTGTCTAGATGATTGGTGATTTTTAACTCTAAGGTTAATTTTCTAATGAATAGAGTAGCAAACACACAGACACAGAACACCATTCAGACCTTATCCGGGTACTGACGGAAAACTATGACACAATAGATGCTTGTACTGCACTCTGTCGGTGACTTATTTAAAGTCTATCCGAACAGAGCGGCCAGATCACAACTGACGCTTAACTGGAGAAACGCATCTTCTCAAGCTTCCCGCTTGAAGGCATAGATGGCGCATTGATGAAGCAACCAAAGCAAATTGAAAATTCGCACTTGGTACTTCCCAAAAGTGTTCTCTGTATTTGCTAGACCATCCCAAGGCACGTTTCGCCGTATCACGGCTCATCAGCGGGGCTATTGATACTTCCCTACGCCCAGCTGATGAGCAGTGATATGGCGAAACGCGTCTTGGGATGGTCTAGCAAATACAGAGAACACTTTTGGGAAGTACCAAGTGCGAATTTTCAATTTGCTTTGGTTGCTTCACCAATGCGCCAGCTATGCCATCAAGCGGGAAGCTTGAAAAGATGCGTTCCTGCAATTAAGCGTCAGTTGTGATCTGGCCGCTCTGTTCGAATAGTCACCGACAGAATGCAGTACAAGCACCTATTGTGTCATATATATATATATATATATATATATATATATATATATATATATATATATATATATATATATATATATATATAGATGAACAGTACTGGCGTCCAAAAATAATGGACAGCACGGGTGTGCCACCAGTGAACATCAAACTAGGATATACTATGTTTTGCTTCATATCAAACCTTCTCAGATAGCTTAGGTGAAGAGGCAATCGCAACACACTCGTAAAGCCAGGAGAGATTTAAAAAGTATACACCCAAACATGCCAGTAGACCACAAATATCAGCGGCATTTATTGTGAACCGCTAAAACTTTTAAACCAAATTGCATGTTATTTTTAAAGTTACCGCTAAACCTTCCATAACGGTTATAATACTCTATTTTTACAATTACTTCTGAAAATTTAATAGCAGCATTAGTGCCCTACTTGCTTAGAACGATAAAGGTATGAAATGCCACTTTCTCTACCGTGCTTTTGTTCTTGAATCCAAAGTTCTGACGGCTCACATCGGATGGCACTGAAGTTTGTTGGCAACTGGCACCTTTGAGTTTATTGCTTTTCAAGTCTAGGCTAGCTGGCACATTCTGATATGCACCGATAAATGGCATATATATATATATATATATATATATATATATATATATATATATATATATATATATATATATATATATATATATACAGTAATACCCCGCTTTACGCGAGGGATACGTTCCGAAAAAAATCGCGTTTAACTGAAATTCGCGTATATCGAGGTTTATGATTAAACATAGTCAAAATTTAATACAAAAAAATACAAATCATTTTAATCAATCACTTTAATTCTAAGAACACTTTATGCAATACATACTCTTATTTTTTACGGAAAAATACATCTATTGTCTTTTGGGTAACGTTTTGTTTACGTTCTTGTAAAATACGTTCATAACACCCAACACTGTTTTTAATTGTTTGACACACGGTCAAGACACGGTCATCATTATTGTCTATACTCTGCAATATGTCCAAACCTGAATAAATTTTTTTGAAAGTGCATTTTGTATTTCCCCTGAAGATAAAACTTTCTCTTCTACTTGTTCTTCCTCATCGTAGATAGGATTATTCTGTAACTCGATCAGATCTTCATTGCTAATAGGATCGTCGTGCGTTGCTACAAGTTCTACGAGATCTTCTACCGTGACATCTTCAAGTTCAGACCCCTCAATCATTGCAGCAATGTCTTCAAGCACTTGTCTCTGCATCTGGACAATTCTTCTAGGTGCTTCCACTACATCTGGCCAAAGATTACGCCACACCCCATTCATACAACTCATTTTAACTTCCTTCCAAGCCTCTTCTATGTTGTGAATAGACTTCATAATGTTGTATGACTTCCACCACTCTCGCATAGACTGTCTTCCTTCCCCGTCAGTTTCATGAATTAGTTGGCTAAAAGTGCGGCGATGGTAATAAGCTTTGAAGTTTGCTATTGCTCCCTGGTCCATAGGTTGTAATATTGACGTAGTGTTTGGTGGAAGGAACTTTACGTACACTTTTAAGTCTCTGGGCGTATCAAGTGAGGTTGGATGTCCTGGGGCATTGTCTAAGAGTAATATAACTTTAGGTTCAAGCCCATTTCTGTCACAGTATGATTTGACTGATGGGCAAAAACTATTAGAATACCATTCTTGAAAAATTTCCCGTGTAACCCACGCCTTTCTGTTTGATCGCCACACAACTGGTAGACTTGTCTTGTCTGTGCCTCGCATTGCACGGGGTGTTTCTGAATGGTACACTAGTAAAGGTTTCAGTTTGAAATCACCAGTGGCATTACCACCCAGCAGAAGTGTTAGTCGATCTTTCGCAGCTTTGAAACCACTGGCTTGACGTTCTTCCTTAGAAATGAATGTTCGAGATGGCATTTTTTTCCAGTAAAGTGCGGTCTCATCAACATTGAAGATGAGACAAGCAGGAATTTTCTCTCGTCTAACGAAGTCTTGAAACTTGTCTGGAAACTCAGCTGCAGCTTGAATGTCCGCGCTGGCCGCCTCGCCTGTTATGTGGATATTGTGAAGATTAGAACGCTGCTTGAACCGATGGAACCAGCCTCTGCTGGCAGCAAAAGTCGGAGTGGCACTCCCTTCTCCTTCTTTTGTTTTCAGCATCTCATACAAAGATTTTGCTTTTGTGCATATGAGATCTTGACTTAGTGGTGTGTTCTTCTTATTCAAATCTTCGATCCAGACTGACAGTAATTTCTCCATTCTTTCTAAGATAGATGATCTCGAACGAGAAAGTTTTGTTGCACTTATAGGTGTTGAACCTTCGCTGGAGATTTTAATTTTTTCCCGATTTTTATAAATCGTTCTCACAGTCGATTCTGAGAGTCCAAAATCTCTCCCAACAATTGTTGCTTTGCCTCCATTTTCCATTCTTCTTAACACTTTCATCTTCAATTCCAAAGTGACGCTTTTACGCTCTTTTTTCTTTACAGGCGGCATTTTTAACGTAGGGTTAAATTATGTATGTATGTATCTCCAATAAATATTAAAACAAAACTGCCAGCCGACCGAACTAACATTACGGAACAAATGAACACACGAAACGAACGAGGAAATCCCCATAGAACAAAGTCGAAGGACAGGGAATTCCCAATTCTTCAAAGAGAATATTCAGAGAAAGCGGGGATCCCCCCGCGACCATAGAGAAGTTAATGACTACATGAGCGCGAAATTTGAAATTCGCGTTATAGTGAAACCGCGCGTAACGGGGTCGCGCTAAAGCGGGGTATTACTGTATATATATATATATATATATATATATATATATATATATATATATATATATATATATATATATATATATATATATATATTACGGATGGTGGAATGTAATACATTAAAATTCCGGGTTTCAATCCGTTCGTCTAACAATGAATTTGCATTATGTTTCGCCCAAATCTCATTTGGTATTTTCAAATGCTCTTGCTGCTGCTGCTGTTTCGATACTGTGATCTTGCTGTTGCTGCCGCTCAAAGCTAACTCTAGTTAGCTTCGAGCAGCAGGAGCAGCAATCGTTACAGGTCTGTTTATAAGTTTCGAAATAGCGCCGCGACATAATTATTTTTGTAGAGAAATCTTATAATTTTAGTAATCATAATTATGAAATCATTTCATTCGCCGTCCAAGAAAAAATACTAAACAAGTACCAATATCTTATTACTTATACAGATTAGGCAGTTCTATTTTTTATCTTTACGATATTTTCGTCGTTTCTAAGGAAGAATTGATCAAATATAGTGGAAAATCTGGTCGGATGACGCAGCTACATGTAAAAGAAAACTGCATGAACATTTAATTATTCGTAAAGTTACTGTAATCCAAGTAATATTAAAAACGGAGAGTTTTACAGACTTCACCTTCCTAAAGGAATAAAAAAAAACAATAGGTATAATAATTAACCCAACTCTTCCCTTGTAAACACGTAATACTAAAGTAAGTAAATAAAAAACCGGTCAAGTGCAAGTTGAACTTGCACAATTAGTGTTCCGTATGTTGATTGTTTTTAAA
This sequence comes from Pachyrhynchus sulphureomaculatus, assembly GCA_019049505.1. Lineage (NCBI taxonomy): Eukaryota > Metazoa > Arthropoda > Insecta > Coleoptera > Curculionidae > Pachyrhynchus > Pachyrhynchus sulphureomaculatus. The sequence continues at coordinate 42,592,584 of CM032450.1, read as the reverse complement.
ATAAAAAATTTTGTTAGGGTGGTATAAAATGATCAGTGACTTCACAAAACACACCCCAAATGAGTTTTCAACAAAGTTTGTTTCCAATCTTTACTGAAAACTGGTGACCTTGAAATTTTGTTTTTTTTTTTATATACCAAATAAATTATGAAAGGTAATGCACTCGTGATAATTTTCGTTCAATTTATACCCCGTGGAGAATATTCCAGAATTTTTTCAAAATTTTTTGATCAGTACTTTTCGAGATAAGGTAGGGGACAGCGATTTTTTAAAAGTAATACGAAGAAAAGTGTGCGCAAGTATTACATTATATACGAGTATATATAAATATATATATATATATATATATATATATATATATATATATATATATATATATATATATATATATATATATATATATATATATATATTTACTCATGTTTTCACAAGCTTTCATTTGACATCACACTCGATGACCTAGTAAAAAAAATTTTTTTCACTTCCGATTTCACCCCTCAAAACGAATCCCTTAAGTCAAAATTTATGTTAAGGTGGTATAAAATGATCAGTGACTTCATAAAACACACCCCAAATGAGTTTTCAACAAAGTTTGTTTCCAATCTTTACTGAAATCTGATAACCTTGAAATTTTTGTTTTTTTTATATACCAGATAAATTATTAAAGGTAATGCACTCGTGATAATTTTCGTTCAATCTACACCCCGTGGAGAATATTCCAGAATTTTTTCGAAATTTTTTGATAAGTACTTTCGAGATATGGCCCGGGACAGCGATTTTTCGCGAATTTTTAAAAATAATACAAAGAAAAGTGCGCGCAAGTATAATATTATATATATATTTTTTACTCATGTTTTCACAAGCTTTCATTTGACACCACACTCGATGACCTAGTAAAAAAATTTTTTTTTCGCTTCCGACTTCACCCCCCAAAACTAACCCCTTAAGTCAAAATTTAATTCTCAAAACTACATGGCTCTGATGAGGCCATCAATTCCTATATTATTACCAAATTTCACCTTTCTATGTCAAATAGTTTCGGAGAAAATCGGGTGTGACAGACAGACAGACAGACAGACAGACACCGAAGTGATCTTATAAGTGTTCCGTACGGAACACTAAAAAGATCTAAGTAGCTCAAAGGAACTGTATTTTTATTCCGGGAAGAGCAATGCTGTAAATATTCTGTAAGTACGTTTACTTTCCCTAAATTACTACTCCAGAATGTTTGCACATTTCAGATTTCCTGAAGAAGTCCACATACATGGACGATAGCTAGAAAGTTCGAATAAAAATACAGTTCCTTTGAGCTACTTAGATCTTTTATTGCTCTCTCTTCAACATGCTAGGAGCTATCCCAGCCTTTAAACTATCACTTAGTGTTACCAGTGCTCCGTTACTGTCCTTAATTTCTCTTGTTTATTAGTTCAGGTTAGTTAAAAAATTCATTACACTCTTTTTTAAATAAGCAATAAAGTGCAAGTTGAACTTGCGCATTTACCAGGTGTACAAATATGAAATGCGGATTTTTTTTCTAAAAAACATGTTTAATTTGGAAGAATTATAAAAAGTGCTTTATTCAAAGTATGCTCCATCGCTTGTTATAGATTTTTCCCATCTTTCGGGTAATTTGTGAATACCACGCCAGTAAAAATCTTCCCCTTTTGCTGCGAACCATTTATCGAGCCATTTTTTTCACATCTTCGTACGAAACAAAGCGCTGCTCAGCAAGTGCGTGACCCATCGATGCAAACAAGTGGTAATCGGAAGGAGCCAAGTCTGGTGAGTAAGCTGCATGGGGTAGAACTTCCCAGTTCAGTGTTTCCAACGTATCGCGAACTGGTTTTGCCGTATGCAATGGAGCATTGTCATGAAGAAAAATGACTTTGTGTTGCCTCTTTCGGTATTCTGGCCGTTTTTCAAGCAGCGAACGGTTCAAAATCGGTTAATTGTTGTTGGTAACGTTTAGTATTAATCGTTTCCCCCCAGGTTTTAACAGCTCATAATAGACCATGCCCGTCTGGTCCCACCAAACACAGAGCATCGTCTTTCTACCAAAGCCATTCGGTTTTGCGGTCGATGTGGATGGTGCGCGTGGTCTACCCATGATTTTTTGCGCTTGGGATTCTCAAAATAAATCCACTTTTCATCACCTGTAACTATACAATGCAAAAACGACTTCCTTTTCCATTTACCTGTCGTTCAACTCATGTGGTACCCATCTACCGGTCTTCTGAATCTTTCCCATCTCTCGTAGCCGATTGGAAAGAGCTTGTTGATTAAGGCCCAGTGGCTGGGCGAGTTGTTTTTGTGTTTGCGAATCATCTTCGTCCAACAATGCTTGCAATTCCACATCTTCGTATTTTTTTTGGCGGTTTTCCACGTTCCTTGTCTGCAACATCGAAGTCACCACTTTTGAAACGCCGAAACCATCGTTCACACGTATCTTGCAATGAAGCATGTTCACCATAAGCTTCTCGAAGTAATCGGTATGATTTAACAGCAGTTTTCTTCAAATGAAAACAATAAATTAATGCTGTCCGCGAATGCTCTTTGTTCGGTATAAATTTCGACATATTGAACACAACACAACATTATGCACACACTTTTCCAATTTATTACTCGTGCGCATCTGACACTTGTTGATGACACAACAAAATGGCGCAATCTTTATAGCACAAACTGCATTGGTGCACCTTCTGTTGTCTGAAATCCGCATTTCATACTTGTACACCTGGTATATATATATAAAAATTTATCAGCCAAAAAATCTTTATAATTACAACATGCTAGCATAGTTTGGTAAGTAAATCTAAGTGGCTCGTATAGTATCGATTTTCATGTGACCTAAAATAAACTCATTTAAATTACATGCAACGGGGAATTCTGAGTAAAACAATTCATCCTTCCCTTCATATCAATCTTATTTTTATATACATATTTAGGAAAATAGTATAAGAAAAACTACTGGAGTTTTAATAGTTTTTAGTTATTTCTTAATACGTTCTTATAGGCAAAATTCATTAACTTTCCGCTTTATAAACATACGACGGCCGATCGCATGAAGTGTAACTAGGTCTTCTTTAAGACAACCGAACAAGTTTCGTCTTGTTACGATCATAACTCTAAAAGCAGCGTGATTTTCAATCTCCCAAGTTGTATCATTTGGGCAACTTGGCGGTCTCGTGTTCAAACATTGTTTTTTAGTGTAGTTAGAGAAATATGGGAACCTATTTGATACAAAAAATACCAACCGCTATCAACAACAAAAAAGAAACAAATAACCTGAGCCAAATATATATGGCAGTACTATACTAGGTGTACAAATATGAAATGCGGATTTCAGACAACAGATCGTGCACCAATGCAGTTTGTGCTATAAAGATTTGACACTGCGCTATTTTGCTGTGTCATCAACAAGTGTCAGATTCTCACGAGTGATAAATTGAAAAAGTGTGTGCATAGTGTTGTGTTCAATATGTCGAAATTTATACCGAACAAAGAGCATTCGAAGACAGCATCAATTTTTTGTTTTCATTTGAAGAAAACTACTTTGAGAAGCTTATGGTGAACATGCTCCATCGGAAGATACGTGTGAACGATGGTTTCGGCGTTTCAAAAGTAGTGACTTCGATGTTGCAGACAAGGAACGTGGAAAACCGCCAAAAAAATACGAAGATGTGGAATTGCAAGCATCGTTGGACGAAGATGATTCACAAACACAAAAACAACTCGCCGAGCAATTGGGCGTTAGTCAACAAGCTATTTTCAATCGGCTACGAGAGATGGGAAAGATTCAGAAGACCGGTAGGTGGGTACCACATAAGTTAAACGACAGGCAAATGGAAAAGCGCAAAAACACGTGTGACATTTTGCTCGCTCGGTACAAGAGGAAGCCGTTTATACATCGTATAGTTACAGGGGATGAAAAGTGGATTTATTTTGAGAATCCCAAGCGCAAAAATCATGGGTAGACCCAGGCGCACCATCCACATCTACCGCAAGACCGAATCGCTTTGGCAGAAAGACGATGCTCTGTGTTTGGTGGGACCAGAGAGGCGTGGTCTATTATGAGCTGTTAAAATCTGGGGAAACGGTTAATAATAAACGTTACCAACAACAATTGGCCGATTTGAACCGTTCACTGCTTAAAAAAAGGCCAGAATACCGAAAGAAGCAACACAAAGTCATTTTTAGTGTTCCGTACGGAACACTTATAAAATCACTTCGGTGTCTGTCTGTCTGTCTGTCTGTCTGTCTGTCTGTCACACCCGATTTTCTCCGAAACTATTTGACATAGAAAGGTGAAATTTGATAATAATATAGGAATTGATGGCCTCATCAGAGCCATGTAGTTTTGAGAATTAAATTTTGACTTAAGGGGTTAGTTTTGGGAGGTGAAGTCGGAAGTGAAAAAAAAAAAATTTTTACTAGGTCATCGAGTGTGGTGTCAAATGAAAGCTTGTGAAAACACGAGTAAAAAATATATATAATATTATACTTGCGCGCAGTTTTCTTTGTATTATTTTTAAAAATTCGCGAAAAATCGCTGTCCCGGGGCTTATCTCAAAAAGTACTTATCAAAAAATTTCGAAAAAATTCTGGAATATTCTCCACGGGGTGTAGATTGAACGAAAATTATCACGAGTGCATTACCTTTAATAATTTATATGGTATATCAAAAAAACAAAAATTTCAAGGTCATCAGATTTCAGTAAAGACTGGAAACAAACTTTGTTGAAAACTCATTTGGGGTGTATTTTGTGAAGTCACTGATCATTTTATACCTCTGTAACAAATTTTTTTTATTTTAAAAGCAATCAACGTACGGAACACTAATTGCGCAAGTTTAACTTGCACTTGACCGGTTTTTCTTCATGGCGATGCTGCATCACATACGGCGAAACCAGTTCGCGACACGTTGGAAGCACTTAGCTGGGAAGTTCTACCCCATGCGGCTTACGCACCAGACTTGGCTCCTTCCAATTACCACTTGTTTGCATCGTTGGGTCACGCACTTGCTGAGCAGCGCTTTGGTTCGTACGAAGATGTGAAAAAATGGCTCGATGAATGGTTCGCAGCAAAAGGGGAAGATTTTCACACTGGCGTGGTATTCACAAATTTCCCGAAAGATGGGAAAAAATGTATCACAAGCGATGGAGCATACTTTGAATAAAGCACTTTTTATCATTCTTCCGAATTTAACATGTTTTTTTAGAAAAAAATTCCGCATTTCATACTTGTACACCTGGTAAATGCAGTCTACATGTTGTGTTCGTCCCAATTTTTAAATTAAAATAAAATAAACGACAATGAAAACTAATTAACATATGGTTCGTGTAACGAAAAATGAAAAAAAGAGTACGTTGTGATTCAGTGAAATGGGCAAAAATATTAACCTAAACATCCACGTCCAAGGTAAGAACAGTCATAAATTTAATTATTTTAATTTTAATAAATTAATAATATGCATTTTCAAACAGCATTTTACGGATAAAATATGTACAATTTTAGCTAAACCCGACAAAAAAAATAAATTTGGAGAGGCCGAAACGTCAATAAAAGGAAAGGATCACAATAAAATTTAGGAAGTTTCATTATACTCGTATATATACGAGGCTGGTTTGAAAAGTCCGTGCAAAGTCCGAGAGATGGCACCACCGGCGCGTATCGAGGTCATGTTTAGTTAGTAGCATCTCTTGAATGAACGCACACCAAGTTTCAGCCATATTGGTCTATTTCTTTGTGTTTGGCATTCGTGTGAATCAAGGAAGTCGAGTGATTTTCAAGAAATGGACGAAAAAGAATTTCGTGTGGTGGTTAAACATTACTTTATGAAAGGCAAAACGCCTCAGGAGACTAAAGAGAAGCTTGATAAACATTATGGTGACTCTGCACCTTCGATTAGAACAGTTTATAAGTGGTTTCAAAATTTTCGGACTGGCCATATGGGCACAAGTGACGCTGAACGTTCTGGACGGCCTGTGGAGGTTACGACTCCAGAAATCATTGATCAAATCCATGATATGGGGATGGATGGCAGAAGAGTTAAGGTGCGTGAGATTGCTAGTGCTGTGGGCATCTCGACTGAACGGGTACATAATATTTTGCATAAACATTTGGACATGAGAAAGCTATCCGCAAGATGGGTGCCGCGATTGCTCACGTTTGACCAAAAACGGAATCGTGTGAAGTGTTACAAGGATGGTTTGCAGCTGTTCCAGAAGAATCCGGAGGACTTTAAGCGTCGTTTCGTCACTGTGGATGAAACATGAATACATTACTATACTCCTGAGACCAAACAACAATCTAAAACAATGGGTTACCAAGGGAGAATCTGCACCAAAAAAGGCGAAGACCGTTCCTTCGGCCGGAAAGGTTATGGCGACTGTCTTTTGGGATTCGCAAGGGATAATCCTCATCGACTATCTGGAAAAGGGTAAAACTATTACAGGTGAATATTATTCATCGTTATTGGACCGTTTGAAAACCGAGCTGCAAGAAAAACGCCCGCGATTGGCCCACAAGAAAGTCCTTTTCCATCACGACAACGCACCAGCACACACCTCAGCAGTTGTGGTCGCAAAATTAATGGAAATAGGATTCCAACTCGTTTCACATCCCCCCTATTCTCCAGACTTGGCTCCCTCGGACTACTATTTGTTCCCCAATTTGAAGAAATGGCTGGCGGGACAAAGATTTTATTCAAACGAGGAGATGATTGCAGACACTAATGGATATTTTGCAGACTTGGACAAATCCTATTATTCGGAAGGGATCAACAAACTAGAACATCGTTGGACGAAGTGTATAAGCCTAAAAGGAGACTATGTCGAAAAATAAAAAAAGGTTTACCCCAAACACATAAGTAGTTTTTATTTTTGCACGGACTTTTCAAACCAGCCTCGTATATATATATATATATATATATATATATATATATATATATATATGTATATATCTATATATATATATATATATATAAATATATATATATATATATATATATATACAATTTTTTTTGTGTTATTAAAAAAAATGGCCCCCCCCACCCTATCTCAAAAATTCTAAAAAAAAAAGCTGGAATAGTCCTCATAAAATGTAGATTGAGTCAAAATTATCACGGGTGCATAACGTTAAACAAATATTTAGGTAGTAAATATTTGTTTTACACTTTTATTATTACATTCTAAATTGAGCTAGATTGATTTATTGGCTATTAGGTAGCTAAGATGCTGTAACTATTATACATTATTGACTAAGAAAAGGCGAGAAAGGATCTTAAGACGTCTACTTACATGTCAGCGACCTAATTAACTTACCTACGTAAGGATTTTATTTTAAAAGCAATCACCATACAGAACACTAAATGCGCAAGTCCGGCTCGCACTTGACCGTTTTTTTTTTTTAAAGAAAACGATTCGAGATTCTAAAGCAAAGCTTGACAAACACTATGGAAAATTGGTATTTTCGATTACCACAGTTTACAAATGGTTTAAACACTTTCGAATGACCACATGACTAGGGAAAAGGTAGAACGTTCCCGAAGGCTATCTGGTGTTACTGCAGCAGAAAACATTACCAACATTCATTATATGATGGTAGACAACAAAAAATTACAGATGCATCAGTGCATCGTATCGCTAAGGCCGTAGGCGCCTCTCTAATGACCAGGTTTATAATACCTTGCATAAACACCTACACATTAGAAACCTCACAGCCAGGTGGGTGCCGCGATTGCTCTCTATCGACCAGAAATGTGAACGTGTCAGGTTATGTTCAAAGAAATCCCGACGAATTTTGGCGACGATTTATTACTCTAGATAAAATCTTAATTCACCATGACCAACCAGAAACCAAGACACAGTCGAAGCAGTGGATAGCTACAGGATAATCTGGCACAAAGGAGGTGAAAGCTGTTCCGTTAACACAAAAGGTCACGGCGATTGTAGTCTGAGGTGATACCTTACTAATAAGTACAGAATTTGCATGCAATAGGGGCTAATAAAAATGCAACAGAAGTCCCATTGCTTACTACTAACCCAAACCAACCTCAATTTGTATACGTGTTTAGCAACAAGAGTTGCAATTTTCTACGACCACGGCGAAACTGTTAAACAGATTAATTAAGATTTTTTTGTACTTTCGTTACAGGTCTGTTTATAAGTTTCGAAATAGCGCCGCGATAAAACTGTTTTTGTAGAGAAATCTTATAATTTTAGTAATCATAATTATGAAATCATTTCATTCGCCGTCCAAGAAAAAATACTAAACAAGTACCAATATCTTATTACTTATACAGATTAGGCAATTCTATTTTTTATTTTTACAATATTTTCGTCGTTTCTAAGGAAGAATTGATCAAATATAGTGGAAAATCTGGTCGGATGATGCAGCTACATGTAAAAGAAAACTGCATGAACATTTAATTATTCGTAAAGTTACTGTAATTCAAGTAATATTAAAAACGAATAGTTTTACATACTTCACCTTCCTAAAGGAATAAAAAGAAACAATAGGTATAATAATTAACCCAACTCTTCCCTAGTAAACACGTAATACTAAAATAAGTAAATTTGTCTATCTTTTTCGAGTCCAAGAACCCCAAAAAGGACATATTACACATTATAAACCAAGCAACCCCTCTAATTTTCGTCCCAAGTTCCTTAACCCTTCATATATTTGACTATAACTAACCCGAAATAATGAAAAAATAGCACAATTTTCAGATTGCTCGTCTCCAAGAGCCCTGAAAAGGACATATACCACGATCAACACGAAACAACCTTTCTTACATTGTCCCCCGACCTTTTCAATATACATTTAAACCCAAATTTAAATTTGTATCTGATTTCGTTCGAGAGTTATCGTGACAATATACATGATTTTTCAAAAATATAATACTCCCCTTTAGCAAGGGAAGTAAAATTATTTATAACCTAACCAGCAAACGGGTAATTTACGTTTAGATTTCGATTTATTATCAAAATATAATAATTTACATTGTCAAAAGCTTTGATTAATGCAGATCTCGAATTAACCCATTCACTTCTTATAATATAATAAACCTTTAATACCTAAAATTGAATATTTAGCATGCATGTATGTCCAGTTTATTGTTATTTTGAGGTAAAACTCGAGTAAAACATGCATTTCAGAGATTTTTAGGCAAACGTAATTCATAATTGTAATTCGTATATTAACTTTTAAAATAGTATATTTAAGATACGTAATTTTTAAAAAATTGTCGAAGATTGTGGCTGAATTTTAACATTTCCATGTCAAAATTGTAATAGATTAAGCTACAGTAATTGAGTACTCCTAGGAAAAAAAATACAAAAACTATTGAATTTTAAATTTTATCCGCATAAAGACCTTCGCGAATGTGACATGAAATTATAGTTTTTAGCAAACTTAAGTGGATAATATCGATTTCTAGACATGACCTAAAACAGATTCTGATAAATTAGTTCCAGATTAGAAAACTTGAGATAAAAAAATGTAAATTACCTTAAGATAACTCATCCTTTATTTCGTCACCCTATGTTAGTAGTTAATTATTTCTATTAAAGCTAAAAAATATTGTCTCCAGTATGAAATATCGAACGACCACACATCACAACCACAGACCCGCACACGAAAACTGGGGATCAATCGCAACATTGGCGTCACTGCGTTTTCACGACGCGTCGGCGCCGCGCCGCCTGGTGAAAACACTCAAGAAAATATTGACCACACTTGGTGGAACAACCACTGCACATAATGGCAGAGATTTTCCTACATTTATTATCGAAGAAACCACTAAAGAACATGAACTTATTAACGAGTTAAGACTCTGTTCTTGAAAATGAATAGAGCTCAAGTAACGTACATCAAAGTTTTCATTTTTGAAAACTCTCTTAATTTATACAGAACGTTCCAGATAAAATTAACTCTGACGAAGATAAAAGTTATCACCAAAAATGGCGACACTATATCAAATAAGGTTTACTTCAATATATGTATTTATTAGAGGCGGTTCGAATATCTAAACTAAATAATGCCCGTTATGCAATCCCATTGTGAATTGTGGCAAGCTAAATCATCTTTAGTATATTCCTGCTCAAAACGAACAGAAATTCTTAAATACGAGGCTGGTTTGAAAAGTCCGTGCAAAAATAAAAACTACTTATGTGTTTGGGGTAAACCTTTTTTATTTTTCGACATAGTCTCCTTTTAGGCTTATACACTTCGTCCAACGATGTTCTAGTTTGTTGATCCCTCCCGAATAATAGGATTTGTCCAAGTCTGCAAAATATCCATTAGTGTCTGCAATCACCTCCTCGTTTGAATAAAATCTTTGTCCCGCCAGCCATTTCTTCAAATTGGGGAACAAATAGTAGTCCGAGGGAGCCAAGCCTGGAGAATAGGGGGGATGTGAAACGAGTTGGATTCCTATTTCCATTAATTTTGCGACCACAACTGCTGAGGTGTGTGCTGGTGCGTTGTCGTGATGGAAAAGGACTTTCTTGTGGGCCAATCGCGGGCGTTTTTCTTGCAGCTCGGTTTTCAAACGGTCCAATAACGATGAATAATATTCACCTGTAATAGTTTTACCCTTTTCCAGATAGTGCGAATCCCAAAAGACAGTCGCCATAAACCTTTCCGGCCGAAGGAACGGTCTTCGCCTTTTTTGGTGCAGATTCCCCCTTGGTAACCCATTGTTTAGATTGTTGTTTGGTCTCAGGAGTATAGTAATGTATCCATGTTTCATCCACAGTGACGAAACGACGCTTAAAGTCCTCCGGATTCTTCTGGAACAGCTGAAAACCATCCTTGCAACACTTCACACGATTCCGTTTTTGGTCAAGCGTGAGCAATCGCGGCACCCATCTTGCGGATAGCTTTCTCATGTCCAAATGTTTATGCAAAATATTATGTACCCGTTCAGTCGACATGCCCACAGCACTAGCAATCTCACGCACCTTAACTCTTCTGTCATCCATCACCATATCATGGATTTGATCAATGATTTCTGGAGTCGTAACCTCCACAGGCCGTCCAGATCGTTCAGCGTCACTTGTGCCCATATGGCCATTCCGAAAATTTTGAAACCACTTATAAACTGTTCTAATCGAAGGTGCAGAGCCACCATAATGTTTATAAAGCTTCTCTTAAGTCTCCTGAGGCGTTTTGCCTTTCATAAAGTAATGTTTAATCACCACACGAAATTCTTTTTCGTCCATTTCTTGAAAATCACTCGACTTCCTTGATTCACACGAATGCCAAACACAAAGAAATAGACCAATATGGCTGAAACTTGGTGTGCGTTCATTCAAGAGATGCTACTAACTAAACATGACCTCGATACGCGCCGGTGGTGCCATCTCTCGGACTTTGCACGGACTTTTCAAACCAGCCTCGTATGTTTGTGTATGATTTGACTACCACCGGCCTTGTTTTAGGATTCTGGAACGCTGGTATCATTTAGAAAATTCAACGACATACTAAAAATTGAGCTTTATTAGCAATATTTCAACTTTCTTTTTAACAGGCAGTTTTTCTCTAGTTCGGAGCACTGTCTGCTTTTAGGCTGTAATACCGTGGGGTTCCGGGGGTGAGACACATGGATTTATTGTGTATTCTTTAGGGGAAGAGGAGAACTTTAATAGACTGTAAATAAGCCCAGCAACATTTACTACTGGCCCCTCCCCAGTAACTACGCAAATGCGTCATTTTAAACTGAGAATTTCTAACCGAGGAAATACGTAATAGCCTCTCCTGAGTTTCAAAGTGTTTTTTTATAGAGAATATCAGAAAGGCTTTTTTATTATAGAAAATAAACAGTGATATTAAATTACATATACTTTAAAATTTAGGGTTCTGTGGTATATGAATGACTGAAATTTTGACTTCAGTCGTCTTCGTGATCTTACAGTCACCATTTTTTAAGATTTTTTACAGAATTACTACAACAGAGCAAGGAAATGGCGTAGCCAAGAAGACGTGAAGAAAGCGAGGGCATATTCCCCCGCCCTTGTATATTGAGAATAAAGTGCCCATATCTTTCTTAATACAGCCAAATAATAATATTAAAAAAAAAACAGTCCATTGTATTCAACCATCTTCCTGTCCCTAGAACTTGACCACACTGGATGCAAGAGCACCTCCTCGAAGTGAGCGCCAATTTTTTTATGTTCGTTTTTGTTCTCAATTTAGTTTTGTTAACAACTCTTGACTCCATTTGCAATGTGTTTCCTTATTTTGATAAAGAGCCTGTAATTTCATCCTGAACGGCATTTAAGAGCTGAAAATTGTATTTTGTCTTGTTTAGTGTTTTCAAAATTCATAATGGTTTTAAAAGATGAAGAGTCCGTTTTTACAACTCAGCAGTAAAGGGCGTCGTCCTACTACATATTTTTCTTTTAGTTTATATGGCCTCCAAATATACCTTGACTAAAAAATGAAATTACTTTTTAAATTCATTGTCCCTGGGCTCTAGCCAAAAATCATTTCACGTACTGTATATGTAACTTTAAATAGTACGGTAGTTCCTAACTAATGACAATCTGAATCTACCCACGCCTGACTTTTGACATTCAGAAAAATGACAATTGACAGATATAAACAGCGTTTTGTTTTGTGTTTTTTATGGGATATAAAATTTTGTTATATACTGAAGAATTTTGGGTTTTGTAAAAAGAGTCCTGCACTTTCACTATAAAATTATATTTAGAGTTAATATACAGTCAAGACTACAGGCTAAAATCTAATTTTTTCCTTAAAATAAGGTAGGAATATTAGTTTATTTAACAACAACCAGCATCCAAGCTTTACTAAAAAGTGCTTAAGGGATCTTGTAAATACTAAATCAGGTATTTATTCTGCATAAATTAGAGTAGTGAACCTAATACTCTTTATATATTTTTTGCTATCAAATTTTAATGGTCCTCTGAGGGTTTTCCGTTTAATTTTTCAGTACAATTACATTTTTTCATATTTTTCTTTGTTGTTTGATTATCCACATAGATATGATGTCAAAAAACGTTTGTATTGTTGTCCTTATTCACAGATAACAGTTCCACAGCTGTGGACTCCCACACTCAAAACTACAAGGATTATGTTGTATAAAGTGAATAAATGATGTCTGACTATTTGGCGATACCACCAAGCTAAAGTAGGTTCTAGTTTACTTCTATTTCCTTTTTGTAGTAAATTAGAGCCCACATCTAACTAAATACATAAAGAATACCTACATAACTTTAATTTATTGTATTATTGTTTTGTTTATATCGCAACAGCGATGAGAAAATTAGTAAAACTAAATGTAGATTATTTTACAGTTGTTACAAATACTAGGGCTACCTTTTAAGTTTTTACAAAAACAATGAAAAAAAAATTTTTTTGGTACAAATCGGTTTATTGTTTTTCAAAATAATCGCCTTTAAGATTTATACACTTTTGCATGCATCTCAACTAATTCCCAAAACAGTTTTTTCACTCTAAAGTTAGTACCTGAAAAACATGGTCTTGGAAAGATCAACAGCTTCTTGAGGTGATGAAAATTGCTGTCCACACATTTTTTTTTTAACATTAGGGAATAAAAAGAAGTTGTTAGGTAATAAATTAGGTGAATACAGACAGTAAGACATTAATTTGATGTTTTTCTCCGTCAAATAATTAATTGTTTGACATGCTGTGTGAGAGCTGGCATTGCCACGTTGAAGAATGATATGATATTTTTGGTTGTTTTTCCTGATTTCATCAATGACTTCTGGCAAAAAAATTGTTGTATACCATTCAGCATTAACTGTTATTCGATCCTCTAAAGCAATGGTTGCAACATGTCCAGTATAACTAAAGAAACAAGCAGTCTTTTTCTTGGAAGCGCTTCATGAATGAACCACTTTTCTTGGATTTGGTTCATCTTGGAACACCTAAACAGTTGATTGTTGCTTAGTTTCCAGCTCATACTAATATATCCAAGTTTCATCTCCTGTTATGATGTTCTATATGAATTTTGCATGTCCTCTGTCAAATTTTTTTTAGCATTTCCTTACACCAATTGGCAGAAGCCTCTTTTTGAGTTCTAGTCAAATTATGCAGAATCCATTGGGAACAGATCTTTTTCACAGCTAAATGTTCATGCAAAATCGAATGTACCGCAGTCTTTGATATGCATAAGGATGCCTCTATCTCATGGTAAGGCACATATTGATCCTCTTCAAAGTACAGTATAGATTTTGGACTAGCAACCAAATTTGGTTGAGCTTCATGAAATTCATCACTGACAGCAAGCATGGTCATGAAAAAATTCTGCAAACCAATTGTAAACAGTCTTTTCTTTTGGTGATTCGTTGCCAAAAGTTGAATGCAGCAATTCAATGCATTGTTGTTGAGTTATGCTTGTACTAAAATCGTAAAAATCATCCAACAAAAACCTTCATGTGAAATTTCCATTTGTTCACAAAATTGTTTTTTTAAAAGCTCACTGTAAACAAACCACTCAACTAATTTCAATCAAACTTTACGATGATAATGTCACATTTCAATAGCGGCATCTGGTAGTCATTTGTAAAAATTTAAAAGGTGGCCCTCTTACCATACCAATCATTAATCTATAGTCATTTAGCTTGTTTATATTTTGTATTCAAAAAACCAGCACCAACAGCCTTTAACCTTAAATCTATCCATACCTGTTAGAGATTTAAATTGTTTGAAAGTTATATTTATAACAATTTTTTATAAATTGTTTTCCTCATAGGTTATTGTTGTAATGAAATCTAACTAATAGAATGGATCCAGGAGTCTCTACAAGCAAAGATGGAGGAAGTAGCGGTAGCAGCAGTGACTCTCCAACCAAAGATAAACTTTTTGACCCTTCCATTGACATGCTTGTTAATGATTTTGATGATGAGAGGACCTTGGAAGAGGAGGAAGCCTTAGCAGCTGGAGAAGCAGATGATCCATCAGCAGAACTTTCCAATTTGGAAAAGGTATGAGTTTTAGCAATTACAGGCTGTGTTAAAAGTGAAAGAAAGGAACCATATCCACTATTAATAATATTTTATGACTAACTTATTTTTTATCTAATTATGCCATCCTTTGAAAAAATTGTATTAGTAAGACTAATGTTTTTAATTATATTGTCTATATAACATAATATAAAATATTATTAATCCTTTCAGGAAGGCAACATGCCACTAGAAGAGCTCCTAGCTCTTTATGGATACAACAATGCACACAATAAAGATACCACCTCGGATTCTGAAGAAGAAGAAGAAGATGAAGCACATAATCAAGAAGAACAAATTTGTGAACCAATAGTTGATAAGGAAAGATCTTCCACTCCTCCAAGACACTCGAAGCTTAGTATTTTGTATGAACCTATGACAGATGATTTAGATGATTCTAGAATTCTTAATAGTAAGTCAAACATACTTGTTTAAGTTATTTAAAAAATGTGTGTTTTAATTTACTTGGTAGTAAAGCTAAAATTGTTGAATGCATTTTAAAGGATAAGGGCTCGAAAGTGATGTGACTGACATTCATGATATAAGTTCAAGAACTAAAAAGAATAAAACAAGACATCAGTTCTCTAGGTTACTTAAATATTAGTGTCTTATAGGGCCATAACTAAATTGGTAGAGGGTGTACTTGATAAAGCTAAAAAATAAGGAAAAACAAAAGGAAAATATAAATATAGTAGTATGTATTAACAATTTTGTAATATTTTTTTTGTTCACAGCAACTTCTAGAATTACCGATGATGAAGATGAATATGGCTCTGGTGCGGATGATGATGACTACAGAAAAGTGCGGAAGGTAGTTTTTTTTTTCTGTTTATTAATAGGGTTTCAATATAAGCTCTACTTCATTTCCTGCCCAGGGAATAAAATTCTCAGATCTCGAGTAAATTTTTGTAAGTCTTGATAATGAGCAACAATTTTTATAATATTTTTGCTTCCCTTGCTAGAGTATTGTATTCATGAAAAAACACAAGAAATATTGTCCCCATTTCCATTAATCTGTCGGTCGTCTTTCTGTTGGCACGATAACACTCGAACGAAATGAGATTCCGATTTCAGATTTGGCATGTATGGAATATTTAATGCAGAAATGCTATCTGTAGATTTTAACCAATATTATTCTTGGAGAAGGAGGTGAAAGATGTGGGTATATAGTGTTGATATCTTTACGTTACGATTTCTTAGTTTTTAATTGAGATAATGAATAAATTTTAAGCCATAGTATTTATCAGTAAAATCCAATAGTTTGCATCTTTAGCTCTTGTAGCCCTAGTTTTAAGGCCATATACCGATAGAGAATCGGTTAGCGAGCTGTTAAGATTACCGCTAGGCAGCGCAATCCTTAGGGTTCTACTTCACGTATATAAAAAGTCATTACCAATTAGTAAAATTAAACAACATTGACCTAAATTGAAGTCCATATTTTAGCAGTTATTTACTATTCTCTCATGTGTCAATCCGTCTCGGGACGCGTTTTGTCATATGACGACTCATTAGCCGAGCTAGAATCTACAAAAAAGGGAACAAAGTTCAAGGTCCTTTTCTCAGTACTAGCGCAAAGAAACTTTGCGATACAAGAATTCGTATATTTCATCAAAGAGACGGAACTTTCTATATATCTTCTTCTTCTCTTCTCTTACTGCAGTGACCACTACCGGTCGTTGAGTCTCATGTTGGCTAACATATTGACTTCTTTTCGTGGTTATATTTCCTGCTGCTCGAAACAGTTGCTGACTTGTTTTTCCAAACCATTGCCTCAGGTTTTTAGTCATGAAGTCGTCCTTCTTCCGACATTTCTTCTTCCCTGTATTTAGCCTTGAATTATTAGGTGTAAGGTAGCATACTTTTCAGAGTTTCTCATTATATGTCCTAAGTATTCCAGTTTTCTGCTCTTTATTGTATTCACTTTTTTTGTTGTTTTATTTAAGCGCTGTAAAACTGATTCATTGGTTATCCGTCAGTAAAGTCACATTTCAAAGGCGTCTAAGTAGTGTGTCCGTGACCGTTCACATAAACATTCCGTTTGGAACTAAAAGAATGTGTTAGCTATTAAATTCCCTTTCCTCAAAAAACCTAGGTCATTACTATTTCCGATTAAAAAGTCTTCAATTATAGAGTCTTCTTTGCGTTTACCAATCTTGGCATTCGTGTTACCCATGAAAATCGTTGTTTCATGATTTTCGTCATGTTCCTAGCTTGTTCAAGATCTCGATAGAATTTCGCCACTACTTTATCATCATTGTCTGTCGTTCGAGCATAGACTTGAATGATATTTAGATTCACTTTATAAGTTTTTAGTTGTATATTATTACTCTATCTGAGTATTTAATGACACTACTAACAGCTTTGGCCACTTCTTTTGAAAGAATCATCGGGAATCCATTTCTATGGTTGCCGATGTCTCCTCTCGAATATTAAACAGTGTGATCATCAATTATCGTTTGTTCGGAGCTAGGCCATCGCATTTCACTTATTCCTAAAACGCTTATACCCAATCTTTTCATTTCCTTAATGGTATAATGTATCTTGCCAGCGTCATACTGTTGATATTCCACATGACCAGTTTATATTGTTTAGACACTTTAATTCTGCTTGGTCAACGTGAAGTCGGTCGGTCTTATCTCTGTCTCTATTCCTGTTTTTGGAAATATATCGAGTTATTGTTAAATATTGTAATTTAAGTACTTGCAAAGGAAGTACCTATACACGTGGAAAGTACTCGGAAAATAACGTAGCCATTTTTTGTAGACTATTATGGTAGGAGGTGACTACCAAGCAAAAGTACCTGAGGGTCTCAATCATTACAATAATGAACCTCCATATGAAAACAATGACCAATTATTGTGGACTCCACAGGATATAAACAGCCAGCAAATTGAAGAGTACCTCAAGAGGGCGCATGAAATTTGGAAGCCTCCAATTCCAAATGGCAATTTGCTCAGGGACGATGAAGAGGCACTCTTTGTTTTGCAACAGTGTGGTAAGTTCGGATGACGTCAAAATAAAGTTTTTTGAGGTGCTACGATTTGTACAGTATGTCCCAAATATAATAAAATTCTTTAATCATATATGTAGACTGATGTGCTGGGTATTGGACCCGAGACCTCGAGTACAATAAGCTGGAAGTATACAACTGAGCCAGGGCTTCTACAACATAAATATATAGAAAAATAACAACAAATGATTTGGAAATGAACATTAACATATTATTTATAAAAAATCTTGTTACAGACTACAACACAGAAGAAGCCATAAAGAGGCTAAAAATGGAACCTCGACTACCACCAGACCCCGCTGCTAAAAATATTAATGAGATCATATGGTCTGAAGAAGATTGCCGAAATTTCGAGGCTGGTGTTCGGACTTACGGAAAAGACTTTCAACAAATCCAACAAAATAAGGTAAACAATTAGGAGGCGTTTCAGTGTGGAGTTGGGATATAAAGTGCGACTACCGCAGAAGAAAGCTAGAAATGGCGCAATTAACGCCAAATTTAGTTCATGTTAGCCCCGAATCAACGGTCTCAATATTAACGATTCTGCGATTTACCAGCTAGGCTTCGTGAGGCGTTGGAACATTAACGCTGAGACCGTAGGTTCGAGTCCCTCCGGCATCGAAAAACTTTTTTCATTCTGTTGTGGTTGTGTCTTTACCGTTACGGTGATTCAGATTTTACTTATTCTTATAATTATTTTAATGTTGTATCTATAATTATTTAAATGCTACCGTTCTATTTTTCCTTGTGGGCTTCAAATGTTCCTGAAATTTTTTTGTTGTAAGAAATCTAGCTAATTCAGAGGTGTCAAACTCAATTTTGCAGAGGGCCATATATTAAATTTAGAATGTGTAGGCGGGCCAGATTCAAATAAAAAAAATGTACTGAATTATTATAACATTTTATTTATTTAATTATATAGTATATAATATACGGTTGTTAAAAATTATAAAGTCTAAAAACTCTAAAAAACATGATTCTTCTTTCTGTGACACATTGCGATCGCGGGCCTTATTGATACGTCCCGGGGGCCGGATGCGGCCCGCGGGCCGTATCTTTGACATCCCTGCAGCTAATTAATGATATTATAGGTTATATCAGTTAACATTGTACAAACCTGGAAACATTCTAACAATTTATGCTATTCAGATGGATTACCGAACCTAGTTTAGATTTGATCGCCTGTCATCTTTCACTTTACAAAGTTTGACATATAGATAGCACAGTTGGCTATGAATGATGGATTGTGGCCGATTGTTTTTACTGCCCTCACCGAACGAGGTTTTATTGTACTCGTGACCAAATCACACGTTGCGAGGCTCCTGAATCATGACAAACATTGTTTCCAATTTTTTTCATAATAATCTAATATTCGTATTAGTGTGGTGATCGTTGTGGTAGGTCATCTGAAAAAGGTCCAGTGCTGTTGAAACGATCGTCATAGTAATTCAAATAGAGTCGAAATCTTAACGTACGTTTCTATAGCGGTCCTTTTTGTCAATAATTATAAACAAAAATAAATTATAAACGAGATAATCTGAATTTTGAATGATTAATCGCATTTAAGTTTAAACATATCTTAATATGTTTACTTGATAAAAATTTCAGGTCCGTTTGAATTTTTTTGTCCAGTATTTTATCTTAAATTAACACAGGGGAGTTTAAATTATAGAAATAAGAAACATTTTGTACCTTACGAAATTATAATCAAATTACTTAGTAGTTATTACAATATTTGATATGTATCAGAATGTGTCAGTGTTAATAATTGATAAATGATTCAGTCAATATTGTGTTTCGTTTGTCTGAAATATATTTATTTTGTTCACAATTTTGTGGTTTGATTGTACGGTGTTGGATATTGCACATCATCCTTGAAATGGTACCTTTACATTGAGTCAGTCAAGTAAAAGTAGGTTCAATTTAAATTTTTTAAACGGTCATAACTCAAAAAGAGCTGTGCGAAAGTCAATACTAATTACAAGAAAGACCTTATAGACATTATTTTACAACTAACAGACCAACAGTAACTGTCGTTTCTTCTTAATTTTATAGTTGGTTATGACGGCGAAACTCTCAAATATCTTTTCTGCAACAGTACAACAGAAGCGCCCAAATACAAGTAAAGTTATTCCGAGATGTGTTCAAGTTCTAGGGTCTCCAAATACTTTTTCGGGTCTGGAAGTTGGTAGTAAGATGCAGTGGAGCTTAAAATACGTGGGCGCTCTGTGAATGCGTCAGATAGATGGGAGTATCATACAGCGCGCAGCTACAGCTACCTCCAGAGTAGCGCTATGTCACGAATTTACAAGCGGTACTCGCGTATTTTAAACTCTACCGAATCTTTCTATCAACCCCTAGTCCCGACAAAATCTTTGGAGCCCTTAGAACTTAAACAACTGGTAAAAATTAATTCGAACCGTAGGAAGTGTTATTCGTTTTTGTAATTTTAAAATATGTTTTTTTTTTATTTTTATAAGTTTAGTTATAAACAAAAACTAAGTTGGGAATGTGGAATCTTTGGCACAATGATACTACTCGGTATATATCACCACTACACCACACACTTTATTTTTGCACTCGACGCGCGTTTCGCTAACCATGTTAGCTTCATCAGGAGCGATGATTGACCTGATCATCGCTCCTGATGAAGCTAACATGGTTAGCGAAACGCTCGTCGAGTGCAAAAATAAAGTGTTTGGTGTAGTGGTGATATATACTGAGTAGTAATAAACAAAAACGATTGGTTTTTGTACTGCACAGCCCCGTGACTTTTAGTTGGCTTACTGGTGTTATCAATTTGAATCCGTAATTTAAGGGAACATTACGCTTTCTCGGTCGAAAATTTTAATAATTTTTATGGGGCTGATAAATTTATAAAAAAAACATTTTTTGAGTCTGTAATTTTTCTGAAATATATTGTAAGTCTCCAAATATAAGAAAAAAAATTTTACACAATTTTTTTAAATGATTTTTTATTGGGTTTTTTTGCAGTCTCATGGAAGTCATTTTGAACATTTTGATCCGCTGGCGTGCACGATTGCTGCTCACTGGCACGTGTGACAAAAATATCCTTAGAATAAGTATGACTCTAGTATAGACTACGATTATTTTTGAACAAAAATTCACAAAATGGTGGCCCTCCAAAGTTTTTTTTTTTTGGCTCGGTTCACTATGGAGTATTAGCCAGCCTTATTCTACTAGGTAGCCATCCGTCTGATTCTTAGTCATGTGTCTACTCCGAAACCTCCAAAGTTGGTGGTTTCAAATATGGCATTTTTTTTCGTAAAAAAATCATTAAAAATTGAGGAAACAATTAACCAATCTTTTTTATTCTAGTTTATACTGGGCTATTGTTGTGTAGAGGAACATATTAAAATTTCAGACCGATCAGTTAAATGGTTTTTTAAGTTATCGTCAATTGCAAAAACGTCTTGAGAAAAACGCGTTGAAAGTTTTGAAAAACGAATTTTCACATATAAAATCTACTTACGTTCAATCAGCTCTGCCGGCTGCATACAAAATTCTTTCCGACTCCTCATACGCCTCGTTCTCAGTGTTCTGTTATCTCTCCGTGCGGATTAGTGCTTGGACTCAAATCAGAAGATTTTACAATTTTTTCTGCAGATGTACTCAAATTAGAATTACTTTCGTCTGAAAATAGATTACCATAAAACTGTCTTTTACGTGGTCGGTACACTCGCTTCGAATGAAATTTCTCGTATTTTTTATCCATTTTGCACAATATTAGCCGAGACGTTTACTGAGTAATGTTAGCCCTGCGAGCGATATTTTCGAACTGAGCAGGCCAGTGTACCGTTTGCTTTGGAGCTACACTAAAAAGATATTACACCCCCATTATAGTAAGCTCTCCTTTTACCTGCTTATATCTTTCTTAGAATCATGAAAGTAGCAGCAGATGTTCGAAGCACATAGAGCAAGACCTTTGTAAACGGCCGAAAGGTAAGTTGGCATGCCGCTCGGTCGATTTGGGCTGCCTTACACTCTGCACTATAATCGTCTATAACTTCGAAAGTATTTGAAATTTTCCTCTGAAATTTTCAGAGAATATTATTGAAATATAATACTTTCGAATAGGATACGACTCGAAAAAATGTAATGTTCTCTTAATTAAAGTGAAACCTTCTTAGGGGATTACAGTAAAAGTCTTAAACATGTATCAGCTTAAGGTGTTGAAATGTAGAGAAATGGTAAAAAGTGATGAAGTTTTAAGAGTAATTAACAAAGCTTAGTAACTTTAAACAATAGATGCCAATCAAGTATTTAAGTCTAGTCTTAAGAGACCGAAAGACTGATGTGCGATTTGTGAAACGGTTCAGATTAAAGGTGAAATAAAATTTATCTAATGAAGATTCTGGCAGTCTTATAAAGCTCTTTGTGCTCGTAAAAATTTATAAATTTGTCTGACAGTAGCGTCACATAAAAAATAATCGCCTGAGTTATTAAACCATATTTTAATATTAATACTAAATAAATTAAAATTGTTATTTTTTGAAAGCCTTATATTTGAAAAATATCTACACTTAGCAGAATTTTTTCAAGCATTAAGCATCTTTAGCATCTTTTATTGGCCTTATAGCATCAAGGTGGTCTTGGTTTTAGAGCAGGCCTATAATATTTTTGATTTCATGGTGATGTAAGCCCTCCAAAGTGTCTAGAATTTTTTGTAACTTAAACACACCAAACAATTAGGAAATTGACGGAGGATGACGGGTTTTTTTCTAATACCTTCACTGTTATCGCCGGTGTGCCCCCAAAGCTTCATATTATCACCTCTCCTTTACATTAACGATCAGCTAGAAAGGACCAGGAATCCAATCTACAGCTTAGCTCCTGACAATACCCTTCTTCATTATTTATCTTGAACGATCGAACATCAGCTATCCATGCAATTATCCAAATACATCAGGAAGTTGTTTAATTTAACAAAGACCTGGATGAAGAAGGAAGTTTTTGTTAAAAAGTTAATGTTACAGAATCCAATACATTTATAACGGGACACTCATTCATTATATGGAGAACCCCATCCTTTCGAAATGATTTGCCCAGGACTGTGCTTCCCACCGCGACCATTTGCAGTTATTCAAGACCAACGTGCACAGCTCTTTTCGCACATGCCTTGCTCCTGTAGAGGTAGGACATGTCTTATACCCATAAAAAGATGATTGTTTCACCTTCTTTTTATTACATGATTTGTTATTATGGTATTGGCCACAGATTTTTCGTTTTCTATTTGAGATTTTACAAAGACAAACGCTTTAGATTGCTTCCAAAGCCAGTAAAGGCTTTTTGTTATACTCCTTATATCTGAATCTGCCGGTCTCGGTAGCGTGGTGGGTTGAGTGCCTGCCAAGTGACTCAAAGGTCGCGGGTTCGACCCGGCGCTAGCGGTTGGGTGTTGTACGTCTTATGTTTTAAAGATCATATATACCTACAAGCTTGTGGCTAATACAACGAGTTCGTAAGGCCGATGAATATGGTGTAAGTTCTAAACATAGAGGAATGGCTTATGAAGTAACCTAAAGAGTAACTAATTAATTGTAAAGCGTTACTAGGTAGTTCACCGTAAAGTAATTTTTTGTCAGAACGATTACGTACACGCTTGAATTTGAAATAAAATGGAGTGATTCGTGTAAATGAAATAGTAAGAGTTATTTTAGTACCAATGTCGCAAAGACTACAGAACATTCACTTTTAATGTCCTTGAACAAAAAATGTTAAAGTTTATTCAAGTTTAGCTGTTACTAACTATAATGTTAATGATGAACTAGAACTTGTTAGGAGTATATCATATTTGGAAACTTAGTATTAAGTTTATTAACAGCAATTAAGTATATTAATAAATGTTGAATCTTTTCTGTTCAGCATTGCGTAGGGAAAGTGAATTTCTGTTAAGTTCCTGTGTATTCTAAACAAACATCTAGCGAACGCAAAAACCAAGCACCAGGTCTTATTATATGAAAGAGGAACCTATATTTTTATTTTCTCTTCAAGGTTATAAGCCGAACAGTAGGCGACCTAGTCCAGTTCTACTATATCTGGAAGAAAACCGAGCGACATGACGCTTTTGCTAACACACAGAAGAAGTATTTATTTAATCCAGGTATGACAGACCTCATGGACGGATTTTTAGATGGTCGGGACAAAGATCAGAACACCTCTTCTGGACATGGAAGCTTACAAAGGAAACCTCCAGATCCTTGATCTTTGCTTTATTATTATTTAATGAAAAAAGATAGATAGAACCTAAAATAACTAATCGTTTGTTTGTTTATATCACGATAATAACCTAAGTGTACAGGATGATCATTTTTAGACACCTGGCCCCGATTTATGAAAAATTGTTGGATATATATATTTTTTTTAATGTAGAATGGTATAGTGCCTATCGAAGAGTATACTGACGTATTTTGCAGTAAAAGCGACGCTGGGCGACGCCAAACAACTTTTTTTTCCATCGACATACCTTTTGAAAAGGGCTTTGAAAAGCCGAAGTTTTTTTCAGCATTTTTTCCTTAAACTGTTTTTTTTTCTGATTTGTTTTGCAAAAAAGTTATGCAACAAAAACCCTCTAAAATATTATTTTTTGGTCATCGCGGTTGCTATGGATCGTGGCATACGTTTGGAGATTTTCAAACAATTTATCTAGTACGCGACGGTCATACTTAAATCTGACAATTATAATAATACTAGTAGCTATGCTGTTGAGGTTTTTCCTTTAATCAAATATACAATAAAAAACAAGAATACATTATTTTTATTAAAACCACCAAAAAACTATATAACTTTTAACATTATATAACTTATTACATATATATATAAAATGCAACGTCTCTCTGTCTGTCTGTCTGTCCGTTAGTGCGCCTATCACTGAAGAACCACTTATCCGATTTACGTACTTTTTTTTTAAAAACATACATATGTTCTCTGGCCAGGTTATAGGCTATATTTTATTACGATAGGTAGCATAAGGAATGAGCAGTGACGTAAAATAGTGAATGATGTCGGAAATAAGTTTGCCGCTAGCGCGTGCCTTTGCAATACACAGCCTAAACCATTAAATATGGAACAATATTATGTAGCAAAGAATATCTGTAATATATAATCTATAATATATATAAAATGCAATGTCTCTCTGTCTGTCTGTCTGTCCATTAGTGCGTTTATCACGCGGGAACCACTTATCCGATTTACCTGTCTTTTTTTAAATTCATACATATAATCTTTGGCCAGGTTATATAATAATAATAATAATCTATATCTATAATATATATAAAATGCAATGTTTGTCTGTCTGTCCGTTGATGCGCTTATCCCTCGGGAACCACTTATCCGATTTACGTGATTTTTTTAAATTCATACATATGTTCTCTGACCAGGTTATAGGTATATATTTTATTACATCTATAATATATATAAAATGCAACGTATGTCTGTCTGTCCGTTAGTGCGCTTATCACTGGAGAACCACTTATCCGAATTTCGTACGTACGAGCATTCTCTTGCAATACACAGTCCAAACCATTAAATATGGAACAATATTATGTAGCAGAGAATATCTATATTATATATAAAATGCAATGTCTCTCTGTCCGTCTGTCTGTCTGTCTGTCCGTCCGTTAGTGTGCTTAGCACTGGAGAACCACTTATCCGATTTACGTGCTTTTTTTTAAACATACGTATGTTCTCTGGCCAGGTTATAGGATATATTTTATTAGGTGACATAAGGAATAAGCAGTGACGATAATAGTGAATCAAGTCGGAGAAAATTTTGCCGCTAGCGCGTTCTCTTGCAATACACTCCCTAAAGCATTAGATATGGAACAATATCATGTAGCAAAGAATACAATATATATAAAAATGCAACGTCTCTCTGTCTGTCCGTTAGTGCGCTTATCACTCGAGAACCACTTATCCGAGTTACGTGTTTTTTATAAATTTGTACATATGTTCTATATAATCCGATATAAGCCTAGATAATGGGAGATAAGGTGAGATAATGGGAGATAAGGAGAAATAATGGGAGATAATTCGAGATAAACCTCGATAATGGGAGATAAGTATAAATAATGGGAGATAAGGAGAGATAAGCAGAAATAAGTCTAGATAATGGGAAATAGGGTGAGATAATGGGAGATAAGGAGAAATAATGGGAGATAAGGAGAAATAATGGGAGATGAGCAGAGATAAGCCTAGATAATGGAAATTATGTAGAGATAATGGGAAATAAGGAGAAATATTGGGAGATAAGGAGAAATAATGGGGGATATTTTATTACGTTGGGTAACATAAGGAATAAGCAGTGACGATAGTAGTGAATCAAGTCCACGCGAGCGGAGCCGCGGGCCCGGCTAGTTACATATAAAATTAAAATAAAATTTAAAAATTAAAAAAAAAAAAACACCAAAAGAAATTTTCTATATGTCTTTTGGTGTTTTTTTCTCTTCTGTCATGCATTTTCCCATTCTTGTCATTAACGCTGGATGGGTAGCTTTGTAAATAATTTCTCTAGATATATTATTGCACGCATCTGATATTTTTGCCTTTAAGTGCTCAATATCATTTGTCGCCGTTTTGTATACAATATCTGGGGGGACCCACAAAATCTCTAAGGGCGTGAGGTCTAGTGACTTAGGTACCCCCTACCCATTTTCGTTGAAACCGTTTGTTCAAATACTCTCTAACAGCAGCAGTTATATGAAGTGGTGCTCAGTGGTGATCATACTACATATGCCTTCTTAAAATAAGGGGAACATTTTCTAATAAAACTGGTAGAGCATTAACCAAGAAATTAAGGTATCTATTTCCAGTTAGTGTTTCCTCAACAAAGTATGATCCAACCAAATGTCTCCCAATTATCCCACACCATTCATTAACGCCATAATGATAGTAAGCGTCGCGGCGCCCAGCATCGTTTTCCTAAAAAATGTCAAATACGTCAGTATACTCCCTGACATGCACTACACCATTCTACATTAAAAAAAAAAAAATTCCAACAATTTTCCATAAAGCGGGACCGGGCGTCTAAAAATGATCACCCTGTACATGTTACCTTTCAAATCCAATCTTATGGTATTATTTGTCAATTCCCATTAATAAACACATCATTATTCAGTTTTCTTCCCTCTCACCTAAAACAACTGAAAAAGGACGAGGGCCCATATTTCAGCAGTCTACCCACTGTTCTCTCATTTGTCAATCCATCCCGAGACGCGTTTCGCCGTATCACGGCTCACCAGTCGGGCTAGGATCGACAAAAAAGAGAACAGAATTTTCTAGTAGTTAAACCGGTCCTTACGGCAAATAACGGTAAGATGGATGGACTGCCCTCCCCGAGATAGAATTTCGTTCAGGTCTTTGTTAAGTTGAACGACTTCCTGCTGTCTGCGGATATTTGCAAGAGTAGCTGTTGTTCGAGCGTTTAAAGTGAATGAAGAAATAAACGTACTCTCATCTGCAAAGCTATAAATACGATTCCTGGCGCTTTCTAGCGAAACGTTAGCGTGAATGAGAAAGAGACAGTACAGAACCTTTGGGCACACCACCGTTGGTAGTGAAAGTATAAAAATAGAAATATAAAATATTCTTTAATACCAGTTTTTTCAATATTTTGTGCAGTATTCAGTTTTCATATCTCATCATAAAGTTTTATTTTCTTTAAACAAACAGTAGTAATCATTGGTTTAACTAATTCGTTAGTATTTAGTTTAGAAGACGCGTTTAGAATACACTATATTTCCATGAATTCGTTATTGATGATTTTAAGAAATATATGTGGACAAACTGACGTCTTAGTGAAATACCTCATTTATAATCATACAGTTTGTCAAGTAAGAACGTGACCGCTCCTATTCTTAAAAAAATATGTTTCGAGAAGATTTTTTGCTATCAATGTATTCTTTGGTGTTCTAACAATGGCGCAATTACCTTATTAAATTGTCCAATCGCTTCCCTACATCAATAATCGCCTGGCATCTTCCTGGCATGCTGCCAACGAAATTTTCTGCATACTCCGCAAATTTTTCGAATCTCCCGAGATAACTGAGTCAAAGTCCTCAGAATTTTCTCTTTACAAGGGACCGAACGTTTTTTATAGGGTCGGCGTCCAGCGATTGTTAGGGCCACTCTTATCGTGGGCCCAAGCAAACTCCTTCATGACATGATTTTCACCCAGCAAAGGTTTCTTCAACGTGCTGCGGAATTTGACATCATGAGCACAAAGATGTTGTCGAATGGTCTTATGGGACACATTC
Source organism: Pachyrhynchus sulphureomaculatus (assembly GCA_019049505.1). Taxonomy (NCBI): domain Eukaryota; kingdom Metazoa; phylum Arthropoda; class Insecta; order Coleoptera; family Curculionidae; genus Pachyrhynchus; species Pachyrhynchus sulphureomaculatus. The sequence goes on along the minus strand of CM032450.1, from coordinate 42,564,307 downwards.
AAACCCGTTTTTCTTAACTTTACCGCTCCGCTTTCAGGTCACGTGAAAACAAAGACACGATTCATTTTTCGACTTTCGGAATGACTTTTCCTTTAGATCGGAATAAAGAAAGTTTACTAAAATGCATCGTAAACAAAGGATCCCTGTATCGATTTTTTATTGAATCGCTAAAATCGCCTCTACCATAACTGAATTATTGCAGACTCTTACTTGACTGACTGTAGTAGATACCCGTCGCTTTTGACAACGAAAAACAACATTTCTGAAATTTAAGAAACTCATCTTGAATGCAAACGACACATCCATAACAGTCTCTGCTGTTTATCGACAGAAAGTCATTGGAAAAGTGAGCCTGGCCATGGATAGGATGATTAGTTGGTGTAAGACACTTAATTAATTTTAAATGAAAAAAAATAACAGCGTATTTGAATTTCAACCTCCGAAAACCTTTACGCTATCTGCCAACAACTTTGAATGCTAGTTTAGAAACTCTGCACTAGCATTCATTACTTATATAAATAGCAATTTGTCATGGAAAGCAAATACTGATTTTATCTCCAAGAAGTTAAGTTGTGTTTACTATGCCATCCTTCAATTGAAAAGAGTGCTTGGATACACACGCTTTACTAAAAATTGACTATGCATTAGCAGATTCCCATATTTCCCAAAGTATCATGCTTTGCTGAAACCGTAATGAAGTCTAGATGCTTTTTATACGTGAAAAAAGAATCCCGCGCGCGAGTCATGTAAAAGTATTTTCGCCAATTTTAAAATTTTAGCCGTACCGTCTATTTATGTTTATAAATGCCTCTTCCTCTGTCCTATTGCCCTTGGCAGGGCGTGGTGACTACTCATGAGCTGGTTCTTCGCACTTGATCCTTCCAGGTCTCTCGGACTAGGGCCATTTGCTAGGATTCTTCATTGTGAATAATTATTTTTGTAATTTTTATTTAAGTCAACATGTTTCTTTCTCAATATACTTTATATATTAAAATATATTTTTCTTCAAAATATGCACTCGAAAAAGCTTTCATGCTGTATTTAGAAATAAGACCTGATTTAAAATTTCTAAAAACAATAAAGGCATAAAACCCTGATATACCTCTACCATACGTGCAAGGAAATATTTAGCAAATGGATTTTATATGTTTATTTATGACTTATTTTTATTTATTTATTAGGCGACTATGGTAACTGGCATTGTTCATAACTATAACACTCTGTTCGGGAACATTTGGCAAAAGGGAATTTTGAAACCAATTTTCAAAAAGTTCTGCGTTCTTCGTGACAGTCCAAACTTGGACTATCATTGAGTGTGATTGCAGATAATAGTAGACAATTTAAAACCCAGCCCTTTTCAGATCCAGCATGCAAAATGGTTATTCGTTTACCTTTATTTGAAGGTGCGTTAGCCTGACATATTGTACTGCTGTCAACGTACCCTTTTTGCATAGTGTCATGGGTATCGAACCATGTTTTGTCAAGGTAAATTATTGGCCAATTCTCTGATATTATAGTTCTATTTTAATTTTATTTTTAATTGTTATATTTTATTCTGCCTTTTTTTAGTATTACACGGACTTGCAATAAAAATTGAGATCCGACATGGAAAGAGAAATTACAAATGTAAAACAGCGTAACGTATCGTGGGTCATATATATATATATATATATATATATATATATATATATATATATATATATATATATATATATATATATATATATATATATACGAGGAGGGTTTGAAAAGTCCGTGCAAAGTCCGAGAGATGGCACCACCGGCGCGTATCGAGGTCCTGTTTAGTTAGTAGCATCTCTTGAATTAACGCACACCAAGTTTTAGCCATATTGGTCTATTTCTTTGTTTCTTTGTGTTTGGCATTCGTGTGAATCAAGGAAGTCGATTGATTTTCAAGAAATGGACGAAAAAGAATTTCGTGTGGTGATTAAACATTACTTTATGAAAGGCAAAACGCCTCAGGAGACTAAAGAGAAGCTTGATAAACATTATGGTGACTCTGCACCTTCGATTAGAACAGTTTATAAGTGGTTTCAAAATTTTCGGACTGGCCATATGGGCACAAGTGACGCTGAACGTTCTGGACGGCCTGTGGAGGTTACGACTCCAGAAATCATTGATCAAATCCATGATATGGTGATGGATGACAGAAGAGTTAAGGTGCGTGAGATTGCTAGTGCTGTGGGCATCTCGACTGAACGGGTACATAATATTTTGCATAAACCTTTGGACATGAGAAAGCTATCCGCAAGATGGGTGCCGCGATTGCTCACGCTTGACCAAAAACGGAATCGTGTGAAGTGTTGCAAGGATGGTTTGCAGCTGTTCCAGAAGAATCCGGAGGACTTTAAGCGTCGTTTCGTCACTGTGGATGAAACATGGATACATTACTATACTCCTGAGACCAAACAACCATCTAAACAATGGGTTACCAAGGGGGAATCTGCACCAAAAAAGGCGAAGACCGTTCCTTCGGCCGGAAAGGTTATGGCGATTTTCTTTTGGATTCGCAAGGGATAATCCTCATCGACTATCTGGAAAAGGGTAAAAACTATTACAGGTGAATATTATTCATCGTTATTGGACCGTTTGAAAACCGAGCTGCAAGAAAAACGCCCACGATTGGCCCACAAGAAAGTCCTTTTCCATCACGAAAACGCATCAGCACACACCTCAGCAGTTGTGGTCGCAAAATTAATGGAAATAGGATTCCAACTCGTTTCACATCCCCCCTATTCTCCAGACTTGGCTCCCTCGGACTACTATTTGTTCCCCAATTTGAAGAAATGGCTGGCGGGACAAAGATTTTATTCAAACGAGGAGGTGATTGCAGACACTAATAGATATTTTGCAGACTTGGACAAATCCTATTATTCGGAGGGGATCAACAAACTAGAACATCGTTGGACGAAGTGTATAAGCCTAAAAGGAGACTATGTCGAAAAATAAAAAAGGTTTACCCCAAACACATAAGTAGTTTTTATTTTTGCACGGACTTTTCAAACCAGCCTCGTATATATATATATATATATATATATATATATATATATATATATATATATATATATATATATATATATATATATATATATGTTAGCTGTCAGCATAGCTGGAATCCGATGGATGAAATGATTGATTTATAAGTGTGCTTTAAAGACGATAAACATAAACAAAATTCTTGCAGTATAATGACGTGTTTTTTCGTGAAGTATTAGTTACGAGTAATATAAACAATATGGTTTTAATGAAAACAAAACCGCCGAAATGTTTTGTGTCCGTGTTTTCTTACGGTGAAATTGTATTATAACGCATCCTCACATATAGGGTGGGACAAATACATGAAGATTTATTTTTGCTGAAAATGGGCCAAGCGAGTGAGTCCGACTACCTAAGAAAAAACAGCGAGCCGCAGTAGCTACACACGATCGGATGAGGTCATGGTCTCCAAAATAATTAGACAAAGGGGTGAGTTAGAGTGGAAATCCCACTACTTTTACCTTAAATAAAAATTTACTGCTTATTTGTCTGACTAAGGTTGTCAGTACCATTAATTTAGAAGAGGATTGGTGATGATCTCACCAATGCCTATCGAAATAGTGCCAACCCCACTATGCATGCTAGTCATAACAAAGATACTGTTCGTGAATTTGTTTTAGGTGAAAATCCAACCGAGAGATACCGACTACATGAGAAGGGACAGCGAATCGCAGTGGATGCACACGACTAGTTGAGGTCATGGTTTTCAAAATAATTATACAAAAAGGTGAAAATCAAAACGAAAAATACCGACTACATAAGAAAGGATAGCGAATTATGGTAGCTGCACATTACCAGTTAGATCAGTGTCTTCAAGATAATTATGCAAAAGTGTGAGTTAGAGTAGCGATCTCACTACCGTTACCTAAAATAAACATTTACTGTGTATTTGTCTGATTAAAGTTGTCAGTAAAATAAATTTGATGAGAGGATTAGTGACGATCTTACTAATGCCTATTGAGATAGTGGCGATCCCACTCTAGAGTTGAGAGAGGGTTGGTGACGCTCTCACCAATGCCTGTTGAGATAGTGGCATTCCCCACTATAAGTTTAAAAAATACTAATAGCCCTCCCATTAGGATAGTGGCAATCCCACTATGAGATTAAAATGCATCCCACTATAAGAAAAATAATAAAGAAAAATACTAATGGCAATCCTATTAGGCCTAAAAAAGATAGAGGCATTTTCACTATGAGGTTAAAAATACTAATGGCAATCCCATTAGAACAAAACAAAGAAAAATATTAGTGGCAATTCCACTAAGTATAGCACAGATACTGTTCGTTAATTTCTTTTAGGTGAAAATAAAATGAAGACGTTGCGAGGGCGCTTCGTTTACAGGACGGCCATGTTAGCTGTCAGCATTTTCTATATGGAAAAACCCTCGTTTCAGGCCTGGTTGAAGAAAATTAGGATAGGCCGAACAATGCAATATGAGAAGGAGAATATTAATTATTTATAATTGGTTTCAGGCAGATTGACTTGTTTACATTACGTATTTTAAACTATACTTAAGTTACTGTTATTGATATGTCTCAAATTACCAAACCCTTGAGTTTGTTTTATGTGACAGGTAGGCCATATCTGTCACACACATTATAAAAAGTGTTTATGTAACCGTAATGAGATTTAGGTAACGGATATTTTGGTACGCATTATGAAATGTAGTTTAGAGAGCCGAAGTAGTCGGCCAGCTTTGTTAGATGTCTGAATGCAATTCTTAATAAAAGTTATTGTTGTCGAAATTGCCCAAAAGTGTTTAAATTATTTTCTTTTTAAAATAAAAGCTAACATATATATATATATATATATATATATATATATATATATATATATATATATATATATATATATATATATATATATATAATTATAAATTTAAAAACAAATTTACTACAAAAAAGTAAAATTTTAAAAATTAACCACATTGTTTAAAGTTAAATCACAAATAATTCTACAAGATAACGCATATTCATTAAAATTTAATTTTAAAATTTCTAAAAACTATATAACAATTATTAATTAAATTTTAAATCCCCGGTAATTAAAAGAAAACAATAAATAATTAATTTTACGTTAAATTAAGTACTAAGGAATGTTGTGCCAACGAAATATTTAGCAAATGGATATTCCAGTATGGGCTAATAGTATGTTTGCAAAATGCATATACAGGATGTTTTCGATAACATGTTTATTGTATTGATTTTGTGAAACAATCACTCTTCGGGATTTTTGCATTTGTTTACGTCTCAAGGTCACTATATCACGAGAAGGAGGGTCTCCGATTTCCTTCGGTCTATCCCTTTGTGGAAACAATACTCTCAAACAAAAGGAGCTATAACAATTGATAAAGGAGTGGAACCTATAATTTTTCAGCAATTTCGCTTTAGGAACAGGGAGTGCACCGAGTGAAGGTCTATAAATTTTGTATAGTGTCAATAACGACGGAAAAAAATAATTTCGTGTGTTGATTAAACACTGCCTTTTGCTGGGAAAAATACAGCCAGAACCCAGGAATGGCTTGAGAAGTATTATGGTGCATCTGCTCCGTCGAAAGCAACTATATGTCGATGGTTTAGTGAACTTAAAAGTGGTCGTACAAGCACCAGGGTTGCCAGGTGTTTTAAAAAAAAACCGAACAGTGAGCAAAAAAAAAACGTTATAACTGTTTATTTACTATTGTTACAATACAAAGTACCATTGCACAAGAGAACATAATCATTAGCAAGTAGAGAACATGACAATATAAAAAAGTTATATTTTTTCTCACTTACATTTTACTTTTTTACTTACATATTACTATACAAACAAACATTGCACAACAAAAAAAACTAACCAGGATTCAGAAACTAAAAAAAAAGAAATCTTAAAAATTATATTTTTTGTCACTAATGCACGCTTCCAGCAATTTCTTATTTGCTTTAACTGCCCCATGCATTTCGCGACATGTCAGACATCGCATCAACTGATTTCATCTGACAGTTGAATCGTTTATTAGGGAGAAAGATTTATTAGAAAAAATACCGAACCGCCCATACTTCGGTATTTTTGCCATACCGAACACACTGCTAAAATACCGAACGGTTCGGTAAAATACCGAACACCTGGGAACCCTGACAAGCACCAATGATGGACCACGATCCGGATGTCCAAACGAGGTGACTCCAAAAAATACAAAAAAAATCACTATATTGTTCTGAATGCCCTCAGAGTGAGAGAGATAGCGGACATCGTGAAGATATCAACAAAAGGCGTGAGGCATATTTGGCATGTATATTTTTATATGGTGCTGCGCACTCTTACGATCGGTCAAAAACAGGAACATGTCGAAGTTTCAGAACGCTGTTTGGCACTGTTTTGGCGTAATCCAAAGAAGTTTGTGCGTCCATTCGTAACAACGGACAAAACATGGATCCACCACTACTCGTCTGGCTGGAACCACATGAGAGCTGACCGAAGCGTCCAATAACGCAAACATCAGCTGGAAAGGTTTTGGGAAGGCACATGGATCGACTATCGAGAAGGGACGAACAATCACCCGAGACTATTACGCTGGTTTATTAGACCGTTTTAAATGGTGAAATCAAGAAAAAAAGGCCACATTTAGCGAAGAAAACAGTGTTGATTCAACAAGATAATGCACCAGCTCACAACTTCATAAGATCGAAGACTAAATTGCACCAATTGGACTATAAGATCTGACCCCAGCCATTATTACCTGTGTCCAGTCTTGAAAAGGTGGCTCCAGAGAAAGAGATTTGGCTCAAATGGAGAAGTCGAATGGGAGACAGGCTTATTTTAGAGAGCTCGACCAATCGTACTATCTGAAAGGTATGCAAATGTTGGAAGATCGCTTTAATAGTGTATCGCTCTTGAAGGAAACAATGTTTAAGAATAAAATCGATTTTTGGGGAAAACTGTTTTTTCTTGAAAAATCTCGGGACTTTTCATCCCATGTAGTACCTCCAACAAACATTTCCAATGCACATATTTATAAGGTATACTCAAGTTCACAAGTTTTCAGAAAACGGCAGGCTTTTCGCCTTCTTTAAACAGGGAGAGCATTTATCAATCCATCGTATCGACAATTCGCAAACAATATCTCTCATCGTTCTCTAAACCGACCAGATGTTCTTGAGAGGCCTTGTTTCATCTTTAAATCTTTGTGCACAATCTTAGAAACTGTACTGTCGAATACACCAGCTTAGTACTTAAGAGCTGCAGTGAGTTCAACCAACCAAATTTTGTATGACGTTATTTTCATGGCTAGGTAGGTAACTTAAATTTGAAATATCCTCGTAAAAAAACGTAGAGGCCACCTGATACAGTTTCCTTGTTAAATATACACTGGTGAGTAAAAAAAATCGACTCAAACGATTTTTCTTTACTTACCACCGACCGATCCTTGAATTTAATTTTCAAACAGTGGTATTATTTTCGGTAGGTATCATTAGAATGCTGTTTTTCTACTCTTTCCAATGATACCAAAAACATTTAGCTTTTCAAAAAGTTTTACTAATTAAAACGGTTTTACTCAATAGAACCGTTTCTGCCCGCTCAACAACGTATTCGTTGCGCGCTATTCATTCCTATGAAAATACATACAACTGCATTTTCTTATCATTCCTTTATCAGAACTTGAACCGTCAACATCTCTACTATACCTGCTCACTAATTACGTCCTTGAAAAATGGATACCACCCCGGAAGAACCAGCACAAGTCATTGTCCTATTGCAAGAAAGGCATAGCCGACGTGTAGTCGCTGCGCAACTGCACCTGAGCCAGTTAGCTCTCTCCAGAGTCTACAGACGTTACGAACAGACTGGCGCCTTTATACGGAGATCAGGAAGAAGAAAGTGTACCTCGGAGCAAGACGACCGCTTCATGGTCAACACAACTCTAAGAAATCGTCCCTTGACCGGCGTTGAGCTTTAGCAGGAGCTCCGACAAGTTCATGGTCGAGCTGTCAGTCATTGGACAGACAGAAGCTAACTCCGACCCAAATTGATAGCAGCCCATCGACAAGCGCTACTCAGATTTGCCTCAGAACATGTCGACTGAACGTATGCACGTATATGCCTACATGGCAATGATGGAAGAAGACGAGTCTATAGGAGACCTGGGGAGGGCTATGCGCAGTGCTGTATTACTGAAAAGGTCTCTTACGGAGGAGGTTCTGTCATGGTGTGGAGAGCCATCTCACTGGATTCGAAAACTGATTTGGTTTTCGTAACTGATGAGACTCGTAGCGGTGAATTAACTCCTCACCGGTATATCTAGGAGATCCTACAGGTACAGGTCATTCCTTACGCTGGGTTTGTTGGTTATAGCTTTGTGATAATGCACGACAATGCGAGGCCACATGCTATTACATCGATGCGGCCATACCTGGCGGAAGTGGAAATACCCACATTAGACTGGCCTGCGCGGAGCCCTGACCTCAATCCAATCGAGCACGTATGGGATAAGCTGAAAAGAAGGGTTCGAGCCAGAAATCCAACCCCTGCATGGCTGAGGAACACAGATAGTGGTGAAAAAGCTCACCCGCTCCATGAAAAACAGGCTGGAAGCAGTAACAGAGTGGGAAGGGTAATACAAAATATTAATTTTGGTTTTTATCACTGAATTAAATTGTTAAATTCTAATTTTTCCTTTCTCTTACTCCTATTTTCAATCAGTAAACGGTATGAAGTATGTTATGGAATTTGGTATCATTAGAAAGGGAATAGAATGAGCTTTCAAATTACACTAAAATCTATAAAAATATGTGAACACTAAATTCTGGGATCCATGTTAAATGAAGCCAAATAGTTTGAGTCTATTTTTTTGCTCACCGGTGTAGGTTAGACTCGAATAAAATATAATAATTACCGCGTTTCATAATATAGTATTTTGGTAATTTTATTTAGTTTTAACAGATTTTGGAAAAACAAAGTATTTCTTAAGAACTCAAGAACTGATCAGTGTCACCGGAACATAATGGAAAGTTATGAGTTCGGCGTAAAAATCCATCAAAATGACTAATATTGGATCATATCCAATCGACCTTCTTTTCCGACTGGCCATGGCTGTACATATTTGAACTACGTCACGGAGAGCGTAATATTTATAAAATAATCACAGTAAACCCAAAGTAAATAGATACTGGGTAGTGCATGAGTTGCCGAGATATTCATGTTTCTCTCGGTGTCCGGCAACGAAGAACGTGTTAACAGTTATAAACAATTTTAGTATTTTTATTTTTTTATATTCCCAATCTGACTTTTAGTGTTTAAAGAACAAGAATGTTTAATAAATATTTTAGTAGTGTTTTCGCCGTTTGTGTTGTTTATGTTTGTTTAGCTCAAGCACAAGGTAAGTTTGTTTTTTTGCAAGAATTTATTCACAAAATTTAAGCTAAACTACCTGCGTCTATTATTTTAAAAAATACGTTACTTATATTTAAAATAATTGGCTAGTTTTTAGTGTTCCGTACGGAACACTTATAAGATCACTTGGTGTCTGTCCGTCTGTCTGTCTCTATCCGTCTGTCACACCCGATTTTCTCCTATTTGACATAGAAAATGGAAATTTGACACTAATATCGGAATTGATGGCCTTATCGGATTTGTATAGTTTTGAAAGTTAAATTTTGATATAAATTTTTAGGGTAGAAATCTGAAATAATTTCGAGTAAGATGTCAATTGAAAGCTTGTAAAAACACAAGCTCAAAAATATATATAATGTAATACTTTCGTACACTTTTCTTTGTATTGTTTTTAAAAAATTGGGAAAAATCGCTGCTTATCTCGAAAAGTATTAATCAAAACATTTTGAAAAAATTCTGGAATATTCTCCACAGGGTGTAGATTAATAATTCACCTGGTATATAAAAAAAAAATTAAGAGCATCAGTTTTCAGTAAAGAGATCGGAAAAAAAACTTTGTTGAAAACCCATTTCGGGTGTGTTTTGTGAAGTCTGACTTGCACTTGGCCAGTTTATTTTATCTTCTGCCACTTCGTCCTATCGGATTAGTATAAACATTTTTAGTGTTCCGTACGGAACACTTATAAGATCACTTCGGTGTCTGTCTGTCACACCCGATTTTCTCCGAAACTATTTGACGTAGAAAGGTGAAATTTGGTAATAATATAGGAATTGACGGCCTCATCAGAGCCATGTAGTTTTGAGAATTAAATTTTGACTTAAGGGGTTAGTTTTGGGGGGTGAAGTCGGAAGTGAAAAAAAAATTTTTTTACTAGGTCATCGAGTGTGGTGTCAAATGAAAGCTTGTGAAAACACGAGTAAAAAATATATATATATAATATTATACTTCCGAGCACTTATCTTTGTATTATTTTTAAAAAAATTCGCGAAAAATCGCTGTCCCGGGCCTTATCTCGAAAAGTACTTATCAAAAAATTTCGAAAAAATTCTGGAATATTCTCCACGGGGTGTAGATTGAACGAAAATTATCACGAGTGCATTACCTTTAATAATTTATATGGTATATAAAAAAAAACAAAAAAATTTCAAGGTCATCAGATTTCAGTAAAGATTGGAAAGAAACTTTGTTGAAAACTCATTTGGGGTGTGTTTTGTGAAGTCACTAATCATTTTATACCACCGTAACATAAATTTTGACTTAAGGGGTTCGTTTTGAGGGGGTGAAATCGGAAATGAAAAAATTTTTTTTTTTTTACTAGGTCATCGAGTGTGGTGTCAAATGAAAGTTTGTGAAAACACGAGTAAAATATATATATATATATATATATATATATATATATATATATATATATATATATATATATCTAATGTAATACTTGCGCACACTTTTCTTCGTATTACTTTTAAAAAATCGCTGTCCCCTACCTTATCTCGAAAAGTATTGATCAAAAAATTTGGAAAAAATTCTGGAATATTCTCCACGGGGTATAGATTGAACGAAAATTATCACGAGTGCATTACCTTTAATAATTTATTTGGTATACAAAAAAAAAACAAAATTTCAAGGTCACCAGTTTTCAGTAAAGATTAGAAACAAACTTTGTTGAAAACTCATTTGGGGTGTGTTTTGTGAAGTCACTGATCATTTAATACCACCCTAACAAAAATTTTTATTTTAAAAACAATCAGCGTACGGAACACTAATTGTGCAAGTTCAACTTGCACTTGACCGGTTTTATTCTAAATGTACAATCTTACTTTTATAATTGATAAAAGGCAGTGATGTATAATAAATAGTTTAGAAGGGCTCCCGCTGGTCCTGAGCCACAAGGTAAGGTTTGTTTTTTTTTGAAGAACTAATTCAGAAAATGAACAGCCTCTGAAGATTTTTGCTAAGCCTAAAATTATTTCCATTTTTTTCTGTTTTATTCACAAAAATATGGACTTCCGGATGAACAGGAAATATTGGTTTTCCCATAGAATTGGCCGAACGTAAGAAAAAAATTATTTTTCAGTGTGAGAAACTCAAATTTAGTACTTAGTTTTGAACTACGTGTTTGCAAGGAAAGTACCTTTGTTTTTGTTGTAAAAGAAAATTTTTGGCACAGTTTTATGCAAAGTAATAAAAGGCGCAGACAAATGTTTAAATTAGTTTTCCAAACAAACAATTATCATTGGAAATATATGTCCTTTTCATGGTTTTTGTAGTGGAGGAATCTGAAAATGTTTGTATTATCTCCAATCTTAACCGAAATAGCACGTAAACTTAACTAGCAGGTAATTAACAGCGTGATTTCAAAAGAAATATATTAAATTGCGTTACTTCGCTTTTCTTTGATTTTCGTTCAGACAGAGCTAAGTAACTATAAATCATATTGATCACCACTCACACGGATGGATCATACTATTGCACCACCACCAGTTGAGAAAGCCAACTTGTTAGGTGAACTTCTTGCTTCACTTTCTACTGTCGATTTCCAAGGAGAAACACCACATACTATTCCCTTAGTGCGTCAAGGATGCCCGATATTATCTTCAGACAATGTATTATAAATCGTATTTTAATGAAGCCAGACACCAAAAAGTTTCTGGCGCTGACAGAATACCTGCCATAGTACTCAAAAAATACGCGAGATAACTAACACCAGTTTTCTGTAGATTTTTCAACTTATTCTACAGAAAGGGAATATTTCCTTCCTTCTGGAAGTACGCTACAGTATAGCCGATACCCAAAAAAAGGCAGGAAGATCTTGTCAAACAACTACCGACCAGTCGCACTGCTTTCAATCGAATCGAAAATTATGGAAAAGGCGGCCAATCAGCATGTACTAAAATATCTTGAAGGATTGAATATATATATATATATATATATATATATATATATATATATATATATATATATATATATATATATATATATATATATATATATTAGCGAACATTAATATGGCTTTCGCAAGCAAAGATCAAGTTATTTATTTATTTATTAAACAGCGCTACAGCCCTTGTAGGCCTCGCGCCTCATTTACATTTCATATTCACAATAATGTTCAAAATTACACTCTCCACCGGGCTCTCTCCAGTGCCTCCCTCGTCCACTCGCCGACTCTTATACTCCTAAGATCCTTCTCCACCATCTCCATCCACCTCGTCCTCGGTCTTCCCCTCCGTCTTCTTCCGATAGGCTTTTTATGTAGTACCATCTTCGGCATTCTCTCTCTCGACATCCACTGTATATGCGCCAGCCATCTTAGACGTTGTGCCTTCACATATGTTGTTATTCTTGGTTCCTTATAGAGTGCATAAACCTCCAGGTTTGTTCTTCTCCTCCATCCTTATTCCTCCCAGGATAATTCTCAGCATTTTTCGTTCCCATGTTTCCAGTTGCTCTTCTTCTTTTTTGTTAAGCACCCAGGTATCACAAGCATGTTGGTCTTATTATAGTTTGATATATTCGCATTTTGGTCTTCCTAGATAGGTGTTTGTTTTTCATTAACATTCTCAAGCTCCCAAATTTTTGGCTTCCTTTCGCTATTCTCGCTTATATCTCCCTACCCTCATGTCCATTCTTCTCTAGTACTACCCCCAGGTATGTAAATTCTTCTGCTTTTTGGAATTCGTAATTTTTACCACTCCCAGAGGTTCTCTTCAGGTTGTCTTCATCTTCCCCTCTGCTCATCCCCATAATCATGTACTTTGTCTTCTTCTCATTTATCCATATTTTCTTGCTTCACCCTCTAATGATTCTCTTGAGTTAATTTTTTGTTTTTGCCAGTAGCGTTAGGTCGTCAGCATAAGCAGGACATCTGAAAATTGTTTTCCCTCTTTTCATTCCACTATTTCTTATGATTGCCTCCATAATTAAATTAAACAGCCGCATCACTTCATTTTTCGTTTCATTCAGTGTCATTTCCGTCAGTCTTATCAGTTTTTCTGGGACGCCCAACTGAAACATTGCTTGATACATTTTTCTTCTGTTTATTCTATCATATGCCTGCCTAAAATCTATTAATAGGACATACAACGTCAGGCTGTACTCGTAACAGCTAGTCTGAATCTCTTTTAAAGTAAAAGATCAAGTTATGTAACACATATTTGGAACAACGCAATCGAACACTTCGGAGAATCTCGAGCAGTTGCGCTTGATATATCCAAAGCATTCGACTCTGTTTGACACAATAGATTGATCGCTAAGCTACGCTCTTATGATATATCTGAAAAGTTCTGTTTATGGCTCTCGTCTTTCCTCAGAAAGCGTCGTTAAGGAGTGGCAGTCGACGAATTTCTGTCTAACACCAACGTCAACGCCACTACCAACGCCAGTGTGCCCCAAGGCTCCATACTGTCTCCTACTTTCGCATCTACATTAACGATCTTCTGAAAAGGGCCAGAAATCCAATTTACAGCTTTGCAGATGACAGTATGATTATTTCTTCATTTACTTGGCTTGGCAACTCATGTCAATATCCGCAGACAACAGGAAGTCGTTTAACTTAACAAAAACTTGGAAGAAATTCTATCTAGGGGTGAGTGTAACCAAATAGAATTTGACGCTACAAGAACCTAGGAGGCAGTTTTTTCTAAAAAAGTTAAAGTTGCTGGAACCGACATATTTATATCGGGGCATCCCATTCCTCTAGTATTGTAACTCAATCTACTGCGCGTTAATTTGGGAAAACTTATGTCTTGGCACGAACATGTTGCGTGCATAGCAAAGAGAGCTTCTCAAAAACTGAGAATATTATTTCGAACTAAAAAGCTTTACACTCCACAACAACTGTTAATTCTGTACAAAGCTCAAATTCGATCAACGATGGAATACTGCTCCCATGTTTAGGGCCCTGCTCCCAAACATACTCTACATTTGCTGGATTCTGTTCAGAAGAGAGCTGTTCACCTGATTGGAGAGCCAGAACTGACTAGCAACCTTGATTCCTTGGAACATTGGAGAACGGTTGGTCACTTGAGTCTATCCTACAAGTATTTTCATGGAACGTGTTCCTATGGATGTAGCCGGCTTAATTCCCCCTAAAGCGGTACATGTTAGGAATAAACGCCCCGCTTCACATCCGTATAAAGTTCAGCTTGTCACTTCTCGTACAGCCCCTTTGGAATGATTTGCCCAGGACTGTGTTTCCCACCAAGTACAATTTACAGCAATTCAAGACCAACGTGAATTTAGGGATTTCCCTGAATCACGTGTCTATAAAAAAAACATATAAGGGACTGGCTGCGAATATAACATATTATGTGCTATTTTTTTGGGTCCAGAAGTTTTTTTTACTTATAAACTGAAAATTTTAAGTAAAAAAAATTACTTCGTCTTATTTGGCCAATGTTTTGTTGCATTCTATACTCTAAACATATTGATACAAAATGATATTAATTGATAAATGATACTGAGGTTAAATGTCGCAGAATTGCTGGCATTAAAACAGTATTTCTTCAAAAAGTTGTTATTTTATTATAATTCTTGGAGTCGAACAATCCAAGAAAAAAAGGCTTCCACTTAATAATCAATATAGATATTTTAATCATGCCATAATTATTTTAAGATATCTGTGTCAAGTTAATCAAGTAAATATCAATTATATTTTGTGCCACTTCTATCATGAATTGACTGTTGTGAGTTAATTATGTTTTTATATTATTTATCAACGACAAATGTGTTGATATTTCTTTAAACTGCGAGAATAACATTTTTTTATGTCATTAGTAATCATATCTTACAAGCCGTATTAAAATATTTGGAATCAATACTCTCAGAACACCCCCTCAAACGGCTGAAATAGTAAATTTTAGATATACCAGTCTATAGCGTCTGTCGTCGCTGTCCGATCTCCAAATTTTTCCTCCAATATATTCTGTCTTGATACTGGTCCTCTGTTATGTTTCTTTCACTCATCGCCTTCCTAACATTTTCACCCCATGTTCGTCTGGGTCTTTCTTTCTTTTTTTCGGAAGTATCCATGTCCATACCTTCTGTCCATCGTTCTATTAACCTGTCTAAACTAGCTGTCGTTTCTCTATTTCATCTGTTATTGTTTGTTTGACATTAATAATTTCTCTGATTTCCTCATTTCTTCTTCTTTCCATTCTTGAAATTCTGCAGGGTCTTCTTAGTGCATCCATTTCCACGGCTAGGCTTTTCTTTTTATCGGCTTCTGTTAGTCCCCAACGTTCAGCGCCATACAACAGAATGTTCCTAACTATTGTTTCATATATTTTGACTTTTCGACCTTTTGTAATCGTATGAGGACAATATTATTGTGTTGTATAAGGAGTGTGAATTAATTTTTAGGGATTTCTAAGAGAGGGCCCAAGTTGTATTATCCGGACATACTGTTGCTATATTCATGGTGAAGCACCATCATTAGAGCTTAATTTTTAATATATGTTATTTTGCCGAAATATAAACAATATATTTTTTCATATGTCGAATTACGTGCCAACAAAACACCTTGTTTTGCTTGCTTGTTTAATTCGAAGAAAAGCGCTGCTGAAAGTCATCGATTGCTGTTGGAAACCTATGGTGATTATATTTCATCGACCAAAACATGTGAATGCTGGTTTCGATGCCTTAAAAGTGGTAATTTCGACACGGAAGACAAAAAACGTCCAGGCTGGCCGAAAAAGTTTATAGAAGAAGAATTGGAGGTATAACTCGATGAAGATCCGTTTCAAATAGTAAAAGAACTTGCAGAATCATTAGAAGTTGCTCGCTCAACCATTTCCAAGCGCTTATATGCACTGGGAATGATTCAAAATCAAGGAAATTGGGTGCCGTACGAGTCAAAACCGGGAGACGTTGAAAGAGGCCTTTTTACCTGTGAACCACTGCTTTATCGTATCGTAACTGGTGATGAAAAATAGATACACTACGATAATCTAAAGCGCAAAAACTCATGGGTGAACCCCGGCGAACTATCAACATCCTCGCAAAAGCCGAATATTTAGAGCTCCCAGCTTATGCTGTGTATCTGATGGGATCAGCTGGGTGTAGTATATTATGAGTTGCTCCAACCCAACGAAACTATTACCGACAACAATTGATGCAACTGAGCCGAACGTTGAAGGAAAAACGACCGCAATATGCCAAAAGACACGACAAAGTGATTTTTCAACATGGCAACGCTCGGCCACGTTTCAAAACCCGTCAAGGAAACGCTAGAAGCACTTGGATGGGATATCCTACCTCACCCGCCATACTCACTAGACATTGCTTCTTCTGATTATTACTTGTTCCGATCGATGACGCACAGCCTGTCTGAACAGCGCTTCCATTCTTATGAGGATACCAAAAAATGAGTCGATTCGTGGATAGCCTCAAAAGATGAGCCGTTCTTTCAACGTGGTATTCATATGCTGCCACAAAGATGGAAGACAGTAGTGGCTAGCGATGGACAATACTAAAATGCACTAAAGCAATATTTTTACTGAAAAATCCCTCAAAATTAATTGACACCCAATAGAACAATTTTGATGGTTAATTGATAATCAAAACTATGCTAATCAACACCTACTATGTCTGAGAGGTCTTAAAAAATTGGTTGTTTTTAATTGGAGATAATTAAAAACCTATCAAAACTTCAAAATGATGCACGACCTTGATTTTAATCATCTATTTAGAGATTTTGTTATGTATATTTAGAATTCAAATCTATTTTTTATATTTTCCGGTTATTTTTAGAAATTAATAGTTAATTTGTTACGCAGAAAAATTTATATATAGCTTGCAGAACGACATCATCAATAAGTTTTGATCCTGAAAAAATGGAGGATCCAACATAAAACACAAACTGTTCGAAGCTAGCTATATACGAACATGGTTGTTATGTTTGGATAAGTAAATTTGGCTGAATTTAGTTTTCTCAACAGATGTTTTTGCATAACGGTGTGTTGGTTTAGTGAAATTTACCTTAGCAATCATACAAAAGGATCTAAAACTGTTGAGACACATAAGAAGTTTGTTTTTAACACCATGGTTATGTGCCCTTTTTGGTTTCGATCAATGTTCGTTTGCACCTGTTTCGAGCACTAATTAAGATGTTACAGTTTATGACTTTCGGATTTTCACCTCATTGTCTGTAGGCGACAGCTTCAATGATCTTGGAAAAAGAAATGTAAGCTTCCATATCAGCTAAAATAACATCACGAACGTCTTTAGCACAATAAGATGGGTCGCCGGCCAAAAGGAAGGTTGAAAATATTCCTAGAGTTCTTCCCAGTCCCAGTCTTTCCCTTCCCCAGGAGATCTAGTGCCAGATTTTGTACTGTCAAGGTCTGTGTCACCAATACGTAGAGCGCTCAGTGTTGAAACCGGTTTATAGTCGAAAAAACCCAACGATGGAGATATTGGCGATAGTTTAGGTCTCTGAAATGAGGAGGTCAAAAAAGCTCCATCGCAGTCAGTAATCTTGGTTGATTGGTAACTTGAGTAAGGAGACAACTAAGTGAGGAAGACTCAATTTCACCATCGATTATCTTGGTGAAACAACACTTTTTCTTCACTAAATGCGGCATTTTTTTCTTGGGTTCACCATTCAAACGGTCTAATGAACCCACGTAATAGTCTCTGGTGATTGTTCGCCCGTTCTCAACTTCGTCGATCAGTATTATTCCATGCGCATCCCAAAAAATCCTTACCAAAACGTTTCCAGCTGATGTTTGTGTTTTTGGACACTTCGGTCGGCTTTCATGCGGTTTCAGCCACTCTGTCTGCGCTTGTTCGACTCAGGCGTGGCTTCGGCGACGCGATACTTGCACCACAATTCGGCGCCTGAAGGGTAGTACTGATGCTGCGGTTTTTCATCGGTTAACGTCATGTGATGATAGGTCAGTCATTATCGCTCTTTTCATATCATCCTTTGAGTCTGGATGTCTTCGGATGGTAAGGCCATAGTATTTAGTCAATTTCCTGATTAGATTATCTGTAAGCTTCCTTTTTTTTTTCGCGGTTTTTTTCAAATTATATAGTCGAGTACCCATTCGTTTTTCCACATGCCCAACACACTCCCTTTTTTAAATCTGTATAGCAGGCATTGCTTCTCCAATGGCCTTAAAAGTCTTCGTATTTCCGTCTCCGACATAATTGGTGTATCACATAAAATCCACGTTTCGTTCGGTATTCTAACTCAGTTGGGATTTAATAAATCCTGACAATAAATTTTGGATGATCAAACCGAACGTGTATCCAGCACTAAATTGTTTGACAATAACAAGAAAGGGTAATATAATTAGGCGAAGGCTAGCTATCATGCACACTTACAGCACACACGGCTATCTGTTAAAAAATGAACAAGCTCCTCTATGTCCCACTTGCAGATCCCTTCTAACAGTGGCTCACATATTTGCGGCGACACATTTCAAGACCATCAGAAATAAACACAACATCCCATCCAACCTGAAAACAATTATTGATACTTTCGAAACTATAAATGTGAATTTAAAAAATTACCTAAGATAATTCGATTTTATCACTTAACTCTCAATACCACTAATATGGGGCGCCAAATGACCTTCGTTGTCGATGCGCTCATACCACATAATATCCATCCATCCACTTCATACCTGATGTCGAATGTTATTGCCAATCCAAACAAATCCCGTTTAAAGTGCTGCTATTAATCGACAACGCACCAGGTCATCCTCCTGCTACCCTAACTAATTTCGACACACGCGTGAAAGTTGTATTTTTGCCACCAAACACAACCAGCTTGGCTTCAACCGATGGACCAAGGAGTCATTAAAACCTTTAAAGCGCGAGACGATCGTTCCCGCATCTGCATGAAGCTGTGAGACAAAACAACGAGCTCTCTGTCAAAGACTTGTTTTAGATGCCGTGAGAATCATTGGACAATCTTGGAATGTAATTTCCCAACTTGGTGTCTGGGAAAAACTGTGTCCATTTTTTTTTCACCACTGAAACTCAGGCGAAATCAGCGCCAGAGCCTGATCAAATTGGTAATGTGATTGAAGAAATTGTCGACCTTACCAAACAATTAAATTTAGAAGTAGATGGTGATGACGTTGAAGAACTGATGGATTCACATAATCAGGAGCTAACAATTGATGAGCTCATAGACCCAGCTCAATCAGAAGATCAGATGACGGTTGCAAATTTGACAAAAGGTCTCAGTTCAATTGAAAAAGGGTTGCGAATTTTGGAAAACATAGGCACCAACGAAGAGCTTTTCTGCTACAAAACAGGGAATAAAAAAATTATTAGCGTGCTACGAGGAAATTTTGCGTGAGAAGAAAAAATCTTTGACCCGTCAGACCACTTTGTTAGATTTCATAAAGGTTTCTACGTCAAAATAACTTCGGTTTACGTTTTTGGAATACACAATATAATCTGTTGTAGTATTGTATTAAGAGGTTATTATATATTTTCACATTCTTAATTATTGTTTTCTTTAGTCTCTGGCCCCAATAACACATAATTTGTTATATAGAAAATTGTACCCCAACTTACACGAATTCGACTTACTCAGTTATCGCCCAGTCCTACCTATCGCGTCAAGTTAGGGGTATTACTGTACTGGATCCCAGATTTCTTCACATTTTTTTAAGTTTTAATAAGTAATTATATCGTATAGTTCCAGCTTCAATACCAATTATACGAGGCATGTTTTTTAAGTAAGTACCGTTTTGCGCTTCCGCCGCCGCAGCGATACGGTCGGCGTTCCGCGCATGCGCGCTGGTAACCTACATCTCATGTCTACGCACTGACGCCATTACAGTCTGATTCTTCATTGTATACGTTGTTTACTGAGTGTTTAAGATGCCTCCGACAATCGTGAGTCCCGCCGATTGTGAAGTACGGGCTGTTATACGATTTCTTAGTGCTAAAGGCGTAAAACCGATCGATATTCATCGTGAGATCTGTGAAGTTTACGGACAAAACATTATGAGTGATGGAATGGTAAGGAAATGGGTGAGAGCATTTAAAGATGGCCGCACAAATGTGCATGATGAAGAACGGAGTGGGCGTCCTTCGGTCGTTAATGAAAATTGGTGCAGAAAGTGGACGAAAAGGTGAGAGAAAATAGACGCTTTACAATTTCATCATTGTGCGACTGCTTTCCTCAATATTCTCGTAGTGTTTTTGTATCGCATTGTGACCGAGAACTTGAATTACCGGAAATTGTGTTCACGTTGGGTTCCAAAAATGTTGACGGATTTGCACAAAACCCAACGTTTAGGCAGTGCATTGACTTTCCTTGAGCGGTACCACAATGAAGGTGAACATTTTTTAGACCAAATTGTTACTGGTGACGAAACATGGGTGGCCTACGTCACACCAGAATCGAAACAACAATCCATGGAATGGCGACATTCATCATCACCCAAAAAAGTGAAGTTTAAGCAAACAATTTCTGCCCGCAAAATCATGTGCACAGTTTTTTGGGACAGAAAAGGAGTATTGCTAGTGGAGTTTCTGCCTCGTAATGAGACAATCAATGCAGCGTCTTATTGTGAGACATTGAACAATCTGCGTCGTGCAATCCAGAACAAAAGACGTGGCAAGTTGAGTAAGGGTATCGTTTTGCTGCATGACAATGCCCGTCCACATGTGGCTAATCGGACCAAAGATCTCATCAAATCTTTTAAATGGGAAACTCTAGATCATCCTCCATACAGCCCTGATCTGGCGCCCAGCGACTACCATTTGTTCCTGCACTTGAAGAAGCACCTGGGTGGTCAGCGTCTTCAAGACGATAACGAAGTCAAAACATTTGTGATACAGTGGTTAACAAGTCAGGCGGCAGAATTTTATGAGGAGGGTATTCAAAAACTGGTGCCACGTTATGACAAGTGCCTCAATATTCACGGAAATTATGTAGAAAAGTAGATTAAGGTACAGGCTTTCATGTAAAAATAAAATTATAGCGATATCTTTGCACGTCTTTTTTTAATTCCAAAACGGTACTTACTTAAAAAACATGCCTCGTATATTATAAAATTTTTTATAACTTACAGTATGGCAAGCAAATATTACTGTTTAACTTTATTCTGTAAATTACCATAATGGGATTTTCATTTCACCGACGATTACCCATGACCCCTAAATTTAAGGTCATTTTGTCGACCTTAATGTTAAGTATTGGGAAGTAATTCGAATTTATGGCAATATTGTTAATTAGCGTGTGAGTAATTTGTATCTAAAGCAACAATGTTTACAAATATATAATAAATAAAATTATAGCATGGAAATACCAAATTAAATCCGGTCAAAATTGTGAAAGACAATTTTTAAATGTCAAATTTACATACATTTGCATTGGTGATATTTCCTTATTAGATTAATTATGCCCTAATAAAAGCTCTTTTATATTTCATGCTAATTACCTTCAAACGAAAACTCTCAGAAATACAAAACTGTCACTGAGTTTAAATCTACTACATGGGGATAAAAGTCTCGAGCCTTTGAAGAAAAAACCGGTCAAGTGCAAGTTGAACTTGCACAATTAGTGTTCCGTACGTTGATTGTTTTTAAAATAAAAAATTTTGTTAGGGTGGTATAAAATGATCAGTGACTTCACAAAACACACCCCAAATGAGTTTTCAACAAAGTTTGTTTCCAATCTTTACTGAAAACTGGTGACCTTGAAATTTTGGGTTTTTTTCTATACCAGATAAATTATTAAAGGTAATGGTAATTTTCGTTCAATCTATACCCCGTGGAGAAAATTCCAGGATTTTTTCAAAATTTTTTGATCAGTACTTTTAGAGATAAGGTAGGGGACAGCGATTTTTCACGATTTTTTAAAAGTAATACGAAGAAAAGTGTGCGCAAGTATTACATTATATATATATATATATATATATATATATATATATATATATATATATATATATATATATATATATATATATATATATATATTTTTACTCGTGTTTTCACAAGCTTTCATTTGACACCACACTCGATGACCTAGTAAAAAAATTTTTTTTTTTCACTTCCGATTTCACCCCTCAAAACGAATCCCTTAAGTCAAAATTTATGTTACGATGATATAAAATGATCAGTGACTTCACAAAACACACCCCAAATAAGTTTTCAACAAAGTTTATTTCCAATCTTTTCTGAAAATTGATGACCTTGAAATTTCTGTTTTTTTTATATACCGGATAAATTATTACAGGTAATGCACTCGTGATAATTTTCGTTCAATCTACACCCCGTGGAGAATATTCCGGAATTTTTTTCAAAATTTTTTGATAAGTACTTTTCGAGATAAGGCCCGGGACAGCGATTTTTCGCGGTTTTTTAAAAATAATACAAAGAAAAGTGCGCGCAAGTATTACATTATATATACATTTCTTACTCGTGTTTTTACAAGCTTTCATTTGACACCACACTCGATGACCTAGTAAAAAAATTTTTTTTCACTTCCGATTTCACCCCCCCAAAACAAACCCCTTAAGTCAAAATATAACTCTCAAAACAACATGACTCTGATGAGGCCATCAATTCCTATATTATTACCAAATTTAAACTTTCTATGTCAAATAGTTTCGGAGAAAATCGGGTGTGACAGACAGACAGACAGACAGACAGACAGACAGACACCGAAGTGATCTTATAAGTGTTCCGTACGGAACACTAAAAAGAACATCACTAGGAATAAATATTTAGACAAATGTTCAAGATCACCACTTATGTTTATTATTGCTGACAATTGTTTCGACACACTGTGTTTTCTTCTGGAGCACGATGTAAATTATTTTATTATTATGATTGTTTTTGTTTTTCTTTCTCACATTTGGTCATTGTCAAACGCATTACCATTGTGTATTAAGGAATGACCTGACAATGTTACATGTTTTCAAAATCACTGACTTCTGAATGTTTTTGTGTATGTTTGTCCTAATTGTACTAAGTGTGGTGTGAATGTTGTTGGTGTAAGGCCTGTGGCTGATATAATGCGTGGGACAATGATGACTTTTTCTTGCTTCCATAGCCTTTTTATTTCCGTTGCAAGGTCTGTGTATTTGGAAATTTTTTCTGTGTATTTCGTTTGGATGTTTGTGTCGTTGGGGACGGCTATGTCAATTAGATAGGTGACTTTTCTTTTTTGCACTGAAAAGTAATACCGGGTCTATTGGCGGAGACTGTTTTATCTGTATGGATACTGATCTCCCAGTAGAGTTTGTAATCTTTATTTTCAAGTACGGATGTTGGTGTGTATTTGTAGTAGGGATCTGTGTTTTCTATGAGCTTGTATGTTGTGGCTAGTGCTTGGTGAACTACTTTTGCTGCTGAGTCATGTCTGGCTGTGTATTCCGTTTCGGCTAATATTTTACATCTTACATTTATTTTATTATTATTATTAATAATAAATTTACATCGTGCTCCAGAAGAAGACACAGTATGCCGAAACAATTGTCAGCAATAATAAACATAAGTGGTGATATTAAACATTTGTTTAAATTTTTATTCCTAGTTATTATGGATCTCCATCAAGTAACGGCTAAGTCAGTGGAGTATTTAAAAAAAACATTACTGTTTTTTAATCACTAATCATATTTATCATACGCAAATATTCACGCAAAATGTGCCTCCCGTTTTCTTTTGACATCTCCAAGATGTCAGCTATCTCTCTGACTTTCACTTTGCGGTCATTCAGAACAATATGGTTTTTTTTATGGGTCTAGCACACGTCCTACAGGGAAGTCCCTAATGCGCTACAGGAGCGACACGTGTGCGGAGAAAGCGATTCACGTTGTTCTTGAATCGCTGCAAATTATTCCAAAGGGATGATGTTCTCCATATAAAAGACTGCTTGAAAAGCGTTGTACGAGGGGTAACAAGCTGAACCTCATATGGATGTGAAGTATTAGTGCGACGTGTACTTCTAACATGCACCGCTCTGGGAGGAATTAAGCGGGCCACATCCTTCGAATACTTTCCATGAAAGTACTTGTAGAATAGGCTCAAGTCGCCAACCGTTCTTCGATGTTCCAACGAAGCAAGGCCGCCGGTCAGTTCCGGGTCTCCAATCAGACGAACAGCTCTTCTCTGAACAGAATCCAACAAATGCAGTGTATGTTTGAGAGCGGAGCTCCAAACATGGAAGCAGTATTCCATAGTTGGTCGAATTTGAACTTTGTAAAGAATTAACAGTTGTTGTGGAGTGTAAAGAGCTCTCCTTGCTATGCCTGCAACATGTTCATGCCAGGACATATTTGCTCCTAAATTAACGCCCAATAAATTGAGTGACGATGTTAGAGGAATGGAGTGCCTCGACATAACTATGTCGGGTTCAGCAACGTTAACTTTTTTAGAAAAAACTTCCACCTGGGTTTTTGGAGCGTTAAATTCCACTTGATTACTGTCACCCCAAGATAGACTTTCTTCCACGTCTTTGTTAAGTTGAATGACTTCCTGTTGTCTGCGGATATTCGTCTGACTAGCCGATGTCCGAGCGTTCAAAGTGAATGAAGAGATAAGTGAACTGTCATCTGCAAAGCTGTAGATTGGATTCCCGGTCTTTTCCAGCATATCGTTAATATAAATGAGAAAGAGAGTAGGAGATAGTATGGAGCCTTGGGGTACACCGGCGTTGATAGTGAAGGTGTTAGAAAAATATCCGTCGACTGCTACTCGTAAAGAACGCTCTCTGAGGAAACATGAGAGCCACAAACAGAATTTTTCAGACATACCATAAGAACGTAGCTTAGCCAACAGCCCATCGTGCCAAACAGGGTCGAATGCCTTGGATATGTCAAGAGCAACCGCTCGAGATTCTTCAAAGTGTTCAATTGCGTTGTTTCAAACATGTGTTACATAAGTCAGAAGATCTCCTGTTGATCTATTTTTACGAAAGCCATATTGGTGATCGCTAATAATGTTGAATCCTTCAAGATATTTTAGAAGATGCTGATTGATAGCCTTTTCCATGACTTTCGATATTATTGAAAGCAGTGCGATTGGTCGATAGTTATTTGGCAAGGTCTTCTTGCCTTTTTTAGGTATCGGCTGAACTGTGGCACATTTCCAGCAGGAAGAAAATATTCCCTTTCTGTAGGATAGGTTGAAAAGTCTACAGAAAACTGGTGTTAGTTCCCTAGCACAGTTTTTGAGAACTATGGCAGGTATTCCCTCTGCGCCACAAGCCTTTTTGGTGTCTAGGTTCATCAAAATACGTTTTGTGGTGGTGATATTTTTGCGTTTTTTTTGGAGTGACTGTAAGTCGATCAAAAATAACACGTGATAAATATTCTAACTTTTTATTAAGTAAATTTTAAAATCTTATTAGCTTCTTATGAATATAATAATATCAATACTCCTAAGAACAATAGTTAATACTTGATGTTATTGTTAATAATTATGCCTTTTATGTCTTTTGTTAATTAACTAAGAATAATAATAATGTAATAATAATGTATTCTCTAGTCGATTATTTTACTCTCTAAAATTTACCATAGGCGTACTATTAAGTTTAGCTAACAAATATTTACCTACCGTCCTAATGATTACAGTGTTTGGAGACTTCTCGGCGCCATTAAGACGTTTACAAAGAAAATAATTACGTAATTCTATTTTTATTACTTATTTACCTTCCTGCTTCATCTAAGATTTTTAACTTAGAGTGGTAATATATATATATATATATATATATATATATATATATATATATATATATATATATATATATATATATATATACTCGTATATTGTATCCTTTTAATAACGCCCGCATTTGGAGCACTATTTTGTACCCTTCTATAGCCTCACATTGGAGCGCTATTTTAAAAGGCCTTACCCTACTTGACTTTTAATAAATAAGATTAAATAGAAGTCGTTATTTCCCTTATGTATATCTTAATTTCTGAGAATGGATTGAGTGGTTATTAATACTGAAAGAACTAAAGAAATTAGACATAAACTAGCTCAGTTTGTTTGGAGAAATTTAAGAGTTAATTTTTGTACGTCTTTTGAAAATAGTCTCTACAGTTGTTTAAAATTTTGGTTGTACAGATTTTTGGGCACCATTCATTCTAAAATAAAAAGAATCTAACTTCAGCTCAAAAAATGAAAAAATACTGAAGGGTTATGTAGTTGTTGAAAAAACATTTTAATATGGTACAACCGTTGCGTCCTGAAAGATAAAACGGATAATTCAGTGAAACGCGAGTTGTTTTACTGAACTATTAGTAAGTGTAGATAGTATATCTTTTACTGAGAATTGATTATAGTTAAACTATGGCTTTGTATTAAACTCATAGGCGTAGCTAAAGGGCAAAACAATATAATAATAAAAAATAGTTGGTTTACAACACCATTTAAGTTTAGTAAAGCATTGACATATAGTTACTTCGACGGTGCAGATGTGTTCTAAATACTTTCGAAGCCATTCTTGAGTTCCGACTATATATGATATTTTTATTTCAGTGCAAGATGGGACACCGTGTGAGACACCCAACAAACAATATGGACAATGTATAAGTGTACGCTCTTGCAAATTTGTGCTCGACTTACTTTCTAGTAACAATTTGAGCCCTGAGAGGAAGAACTTTATCAGAAGTTTGTCATGCGGATATAAAGATAACACACCGCTTGTGTGCTGTCCACAAGAAAATACTAGATCACCCATTAAACCTGTGGTAAGTTTATTACTATACGTGGTGCGATTCGAAAGATCCTGGACTAACGCTGTTTAGCAAGAACTCGAAATAGTATCGACTTGCGTCAATAGGTACATTCCTGCGTACTAAATTTTAACTAACTAACAAGATACTACTCAGTATATATCACCACTACACCAAACACTTTATTTTTGCACTCGACACGCGTTTCACTAACCATGTTAGCTTCATCAGGAGATGGATGATTGACTAAAGCTAAACTACATATCTACCCTATTTATAATTAGCCTAATCCTTGAATTACTCAGGCGGAACTAATGGCATAGGCAAGGCCATCAGTTCCGGTCAAGTAACCAGTGACAGCAACGATCCTTCAAAAAATATTCAAGCAGGAGTAAAAACAGTGAGACAGGTGCATTCAGGAACAGGGGCGCTATTTGAAGGTGACTGAGGTCTGAAGTACCTACTTCAGATTTTATAGCGTTACTTTTAGGAACTTTTAGATCGCACCACATAAGTCACTATAAGTATATACGAGGCTGGTTTGAAAAGTCCGTGCAAAGTCCGAGAGATGGCACCACCGGCGCGTATCGAGGTCATGTTTAGTTAGTTGCATCTCTTGAATGAACGCACACCAAGTTTCAGCCATATTGGTCTATTTCTTTGTGTTTGGCATTCGTGTTTATAAGTGGTTTCAAAATTTTCGGACTGGCCATATGGGCACAAGTGACGCTGAACGTTCTGGACGGCCTGTGGAGGTTACGACTCCAGAAATCATTGATCAAATCCATGATATGGTGATGGATGACAGAAGAGTTAAGGTGCGTGAGATTGCTAGTGCTGTGGGCATCTCGACTGAACGGGTACATAATATTTTGCATAAACATTTGGACATGAGAAAGCTATCCGCAAGATGGGTGCCGCGATTGCTCACGCTTTACCAAAAAAACGGAATCGTGTGAAGTGTTGCAAGGATGGTTTGCAGCTGTTCCAGAAGAATCCGGAGGACTTTAAGCGTCGTTTCGTCACTGTGGATGAAACATGGATACATTACTATACTCCTGAGACCAAACAACAATCTAAACAATGGGTTACCAAGGGGGAATCTGCACCAAAAAAGGCGAAGACCGTTCCTTCGGCCGGAAAGGTTATGGCGACTGTCTTTTGGGATTCGCAAGGGATAATCCTCATCGACTATCTGGAAAAGGATAAAACTATTACAGGTGAATATTATTCATCGTTATTGGACCGTTTGAAAACAGAGCTGCAAGAAAAAACGCCCGCGATTGGCCCACGAGAAAGTCCTTTTCCATTACGACATCGCACCAGCACACACCTCAGCAGTTGTGGTCGCAAAATTAATGGAAATAGGATTCCAACTCGTTTCACATCCCCCCTATTCTCCAGACTTGGCTCCCTCGGACTACTATTTGTTCCCCAATTTGAAGAAATGGCTGGCGGGGCAAAGATTTTATTCAAACGAGGAGGTGATTGCAGACACTAATGGATATTTTGCAGACTTGGACAAATCCTATTATTCGGAAGGGATCAACAAACTAGAACATCGTTGGACGAAGTGTATAAGCCTAAAAGGAGACTATGTCGAAAAATAAAAAAGGTTTACCCCAAACACATAAGTAGTTTTTATTTTTGCACGGACTTTTCAAACCAGCCTCGTAAGTAAAAGTTTCGCAGATTTCTACGCTCTTTATTTAGATTTATCCTCAACGTTTCGAACAGGATATATCTCCGATTATTTTCAGTCTATAACCTACCACAACCATTTAATTGGTTGTGGTAGGTTATAGTAAATTTTGAATTTAACCAATTTGTTTTTTTAGCCAGTAAATGAGGATAATTTGCCAGATGATAAAGAAATTAACAATGATTCGGGAGTGTTTCTTGCTCCTCCTGCTTGTGGCTCAAGTAATGCTAATCTCCCGAAGGTTGTTGGAGGTGTAGATGCAAAATTAGGTAAAAATAGTTTTTATTTTTATCACACTAAATCAAACTAACCCATCTTTGAATAGTTTACTAGAAACATCATATTTAAAAATATGTCTCCGCATAGTTCTAGAATAATCATATCGCAAATCAGCGGAAATTAATATGTTTTTACAATTTGTATAATGTATGAGTAGATGGAAATCAATCAAAATACGTCATTTTTACAGATTTCTAGAACATTTTTCTTGTAAAACGGATAAAAAACCTAATTCTAATCAAAACTTTATTTGAAGAACAGTCAAACACTATATTCACAAAATTATATTCTAGTTTTATTCTATCTACGATGAATGCAAATTATTGGAAAGACAACTTATTGCAACACTCTACTCATAAAACGGACAAAAACAACACATTTTGCCTGTGTCGTAACCAAGAAGGAGACAAGGGGAAAATGCCCCCATCTCAACAGGTCTTCCTGATCTAGAGTCATTGAGTTTCAACCCCATCAAGACTTCTATCGACCAAAATTTTAGTTGAAAATAAGATAGGCTGTTATTGCCGTATACACTAAACTTTGTTCCAGATTATTTTCACTCGTAAATCGTAAAAACTTTGGCATCATTTTTAAGACTTCGTAGCTACCTTAAAAACACACTTTTGCCTCCCTCCACGTGCTGCAGGAAAATCCCTAAAGCGCCACAGAAGCGTGAAAAAGCTGTACATGTTTGTTTTGAATCGCTGTTGTACTCGGTGCGAGACACAGTCCTGGGCGAATCATTCCAAAGAGATGAGGTTCTCCGTATAAGAGACTGTTTGTACGTGGAGTGACAAGCTGCATGCACCGCTGTTGGAGGAATTAAGCGGGCTACATCAATCGAACACCATCCAATGTTCTTCGATGTTCCAAGGAATCAAGGTTGCTCGTGAGTTTTAGGTCTTCAATCAGGCAGCTCTCTCCTAAATCGAATCCAAATGTTGCTGCAGAGCCCCAAAAATGCGAGGGATATTTGATGGTTAGAAGAATTTAAGCTTTGTACAGAATTAGCAGTTGTCAAGTGTAAGCCTTTTTAGTTCGATATAAGATTCCCAGCTTTTAAAAAGCTCTCCTTACTATAACATACATGCAATATGTTCATGCCCCGACATATTTACTCTCAAATTAACCTCCAGCAAATTGAGTGAGGAGAGGAGAGGAATGGAGTATCCCGACAAAACTGTCAGGTGCAGCAACGTTAACTTTTTTAGGAACAAACTGTCGTATGTAAATGATACAGAGAGTAGGATACAGTATGAAGCCTTGGGGCACCCCGACGTTGATACCGAAGCTGTTAGAAAAAAATCTGTTGATTGGCACTCGTAAAGAACGCTCTCTGAGGAAACACATCATAAACAAAACCTTTCATATATACCAAAAGAGCATAGCTTAGGAAATAATCTATAATGCTAAACATGGTCGAATGCCTTTGATATATCAAACACAACGGCTCGAGATTTTCCAAAGTGTTCAATTCCGTTGTTCCAAACATATGTTACATAAGTTAGAATATAAAAAATAGACATAGTATATCATACATGGCATCGTTTCGCACCAAATCAGTGATTCATTAGAAACTTAAATAAGAGCGGTAAAAACAAGTAGAAAACACCGGTCATATTCCAACCCTGTCTTATCGAGAGAAAAAATTACAACATCCCGCGTCGGTGCAAGCAGCTAAAAACCTAATTGATTACATTTGTTCTGCTGGTAAAATCGGCTGTGGATACGTACCGGTGTTGTCACTTATATTTGTTAATTTTGGCAGCTGTCAATGATCGTTTCTGATGAATCTAACATGGTTATCGAAACGTGTGTAATGGTGATATATACTGAGTAGTGTCATTATGTCAAAGATTCCACATTCCCAACATAGGTTATATGTGATTATACGAGAGCCGCCTTTAAGTTTTTAGAAACGACAACTAGATGACATTATTGAGATATGACATTACCACTGTTGTAAAATTTGACATTTGTTATTGTTAAAAGAGTGACAGCTCAGAAATTGGCCTAATAGTTTGTTTACAGTGAACGTTTAAAAGCAGTCGTGTGAACAAATGGACATTTCACGTGAAGATTTTCGTTGGAAAGCCTAACTCAACAATCTGTTTCCGATGGATTCGCTAAGCACTTCCAAGAAAATGATCGCTTGTTTGTTTGGTTATATTGTTGTAACCATTACTTTAGAGGATCGAAGAACAGTTAATGCTGAATGGTATACAACGATTTGTTTGTCAGAAGTCATGGATGAAATCAGGAAAAACAACCAAAAACGTCGCATCATTCTTCATCATGACAATGCCAGCTCTCACACAGCACGTCAAACTATTGATTATTTGACGGAGAAAACCATCGAATTAATGTCTCATTTCCCGTATTGACCCGATTTATGGCATAATGACTTCTTTTTGTTCCTGAATATCAAAAAAATGCGTAGACTGCGATTTTCGTTACCTCAAGAAGCTATTCAATCCTTCCAAAACTATGTTTTTGAGGTACCAACTTCAGAGTGGAAAAAATGTTTCGAGAATTGCTTCGAACGCATGTAAAAGTGTATAAATCTTAGACGAATATTTTAAGAAACAATAAAACGATTCTTAACAATTTTTTTTTCTTTCATTGTTTTGGTAGCCCTCGTATAAAACTTATTAAAGTATAAATTTTTGAGAATATTCAGTTGTTTCGTATGAATATGATGTTTTCAGCACTCTAATGAAGTAAAACAATAGATTTACTTTATTAGAGAGATCATATCGAGAATACCCGATAGTTTTACTTCATTAGATTAGACTTTTAATAATATAGCGAAAGCCGATGAACCATTGAATATTTCAAATTTTACAAGTATGACAACACTTACTGTCACTAAAATCGTAACTGATAGTTTCCAGTCGCCCTTCCTTGAGTCCACTGTTAATCTTGAATCACGTTTAGTTGTAAACAAGCGGAGGCTTACTTATTTTAATGTTAATTTTATTTAAAAATACTGCGAATATAAAATTTTGATAAAAATTACCCAGATCCCCTAATAACATAAATATAGTGATTTTAAATTTTAATCCGTGAAAATATGAAGTTAATTATATTCATGTCTCCGTAATTCCGTCTCCATACTACTTGTTTATAATTACATAAATTATCTTTTTGCACGTAAGAAGTCATAATACACCACCATTTTCTTTTATAGTTGGTCGTGTAAAACAACAGGAATATCCACTCATTATGAGAGGATTTATTATTATATCATTTTTTATAAATATTGCAGCTAATTTATTTGCATAAATTACCTAGTATTAAATCTATACGAGGGCTCTTGATAAAAGAGAACTTTTTTCTTGTTCGTTTGGGGCTGCTTTCAAACGCACCAATAACTTTCTATAATATTCGCTATTGATGGTTTTTCCCTTCTCAGCATAGTCGATGTAAATCCCATGCCATTCCAAAATACAGAGGCCAAAACCTTCCCAGGCGACTGTTGTGTCTTTTGATCGCTTCGTGCGGCTTTCACCGGCTGCTGTCCATTCAGCTGATTGCCGGTGTATAGTGGTGGATCCATGTTGCATCCATTGTCACATATCGCATGAAAAAATCATTTTTATTGCGCTTAAACAGGTCTATACAGCGCTCAGAAGCGTCAACACGTTATAGTTTTTGGTCCGCTGTGGGCAAACGCGGTACTCATTTCGAACAGAGCTTTCTCATGCCCAAATATTCATGCAAAATATGACCAACACGTTCCTCTGATATCTTTAAGGTGTCAGCTATCTTACGCAATTTCACTTTACGGTCATCCAAAACAATTCTGTGGATTTTTTTTGATGTTTTTCCTTGTAATCACCTCATTTGGGCGTCCCGAGCGTTCAGCATCATTTGTATATGTACGACCGCATTTAAATTCAGCATACCAGTAAATGATGAGTGATATTCCAAGGGCAGAGTCCCCGTAACACTTATCAAGCCATTCCTTAGCTTGAACGGTATTTTTTCCCATCATAAAACAGTGTTTAATAAACACACGAAATTTAATTTTTTTCATTATTTTGAAAATATCAAAAGTAGCGTCACTAAAACCACTGTAACTTTTAAACTAATCGTCGAAATGTCATGAAATTTTTTACACGTATCGTTTGAAGGTTGGTAGTTCCCAAAAATCGTATGGATTTTTTAAAAAGGGTGACAACTATGTGTCAGATCAAATACTTTTCAATCTACGTATTATTAACTTGTTTTCAGTTCTGCTTCGTCTTTATCTTTATTGACCAAACTAGTGGGATGTTTAGATTTTAAAGCAATAAAAGCATATTCAATGATAATCTTATTGTCAAAAATTAAGTTGCTCTAGACCAGGGGTGCTCAAACGGTCGGTCGAGTGCTTTTTGAGTCGATCTCGAGAAAAAATTTCCGATATAGAACTATTCACAGATTTTGTTTTAGGTAACTAAAACAAAATGTAATGAATAAACAACTAAAATTTATTCGATCCACAATTAGGCCAGAATAACCCCCTCATCACTTTCTTTTATCGTAATAACCCCCTGCTAGCGGCAAAAGGCGGCTTTATCAAAGGAACGCGCGGTACTTGTCAAAGAAAAGCCACGTTTTTGATTCCCGCCGATTTTTCTAGAAACTTCGGGCGGCGTGTTTGACGGGAACATTCCAGACTTTGTTCGCGCCGATATAAATGTTGCGCCTGCAGGAATAGGAGTCAGTCTGAGTTGTAACTTGAAGGCGATACATCGATACAAAGTTTATTAATAAATAGTCCAAAATGAGTGCGGCGAAGAAAAGTAAAACTTATCATTTTAATAACGATTGGGAGGACGAATTTTTCTTTTGTATGGTAAAGGATAAGTGCATTTGTCTCATTTGCCGTGCGTCAGTTGCAATACCTAAGCGTGGGAACTTAGAGAGGCATCATAAAACGGTTCATAAAAACTATGAAAAGGATTTTCCGTCACAGAGTGAATTAAGAAAACGAAAAGTACGTGATTTGATAACTTGTTTGAAAAAAGAACAAACCATGTTCACAAGACCAGCCAAAAAATCAAAAGCTGCAACGATCGCGTCATTTAAAATATCTCATATATTGGCGAAACACAAGAAACCATTTGATGATGGATTGGTTGTGAAGGAAGCACTTATTGAAGCGGGTGAGACGTTATTTGGTGATTTTAAAAATAAAACAGAGATTATGTCTGCTATTAGAGAACTTCAGTTATCTCGTCCGACCGTCACAAGGCGTGTTGAAGTCATGAGTCAGGACATGGCA
Source organism: Pachyrhynchus sulphureomaculatus (assembly GCA_019049505.1). Lineage (NCBI taxonomy): Eukaryota > Metazoa > Arthropoda > Insecta > Coleoptera > Curculionidae > Pachyrhynchus > Pachyrhynchus sulphureomaculatus. The sequence continues at coordinate 42,529,969 of CM032450.1, read as the reverse complement.
GATAAACTAAAACATGATATCATGGAATGTACATACTTTTCTTTACAGTTCGACGAATCCACCGATATGACAGACACTGCCCAGCTGTGTATTTTTATTCGAATGGTATTCAATGACATGTCGGCTAAGGAAGAGTTTTTGACAATGATTCCTCTGAAAGGAAAGACCCGTGGCGAAGATATATATGACGTTTTCTTCAATTTTGTTACAAACTACAAGCTACCAATATATAAACTAGTGTGCATTACAACCGATGGAGCACCAGCAATGACTGGAAACAAAAACGGTTTTGTGGCATTGTGTCGAGCTAATGATGATTTCCCTTCATTTTTCTCCTTCCATTGCATTATACATCAACAAGTTTTGTGTTCAAAAGTTCTAAACATGGAGGAGATTATGGGCATTGCAATAAAAATTGTGAATTCTATCCGTGCACGTAGCTTGCAACGACGGCTCTTTAAATTGCAGTTGGAAGATAGTGAGTCAGCTGAACACACTGATTAGTTCTTCACACGGACGTCAGGTGGTTGAGTCGCGGAAAATTCCTAGAAAGGTTTCAAGAATTATTGCCCGAAATAATAGCTTTTCTGGACGAAAGAGGTGATGACACTCAGATGCTGAAAAACGGAAAATGGCTGACTGATTTGGCATTTTTGATAGACATCACAATGCATTTAAACACCATTAATTTGGAGCTTCAAGGTAAAGGAAAAACTATTATTGAGATGATTAGCGCAATAAACGCATTCAAAAGTAAATTGCAACTTATGATAGATCAACTGAAAAGAAAGGATCTGAAAAATTGTCCGTCTTTGAAAGCAACGATTCCTCAGTTGAATTATGATATTTATGAGGCAGAATTATCAAATATTTTGGGCCAATTCGAAATACGTTTTTATGATTTCAGTAAATTGGCAAATATCGCATCATTTATGAGTTATCCTTTTTCGTGTAAAAACATTGAGGAATTAGCTACTCAGTTTAACATGGACTCATGTTCTGTTGAAAATGAGTTAGTGCGGATTATATCAGATATACATCTCAAAGCCACAGCATCTGATACAAAATTTTGGTGTTTTATATCTGTAGATAATTATCCGAATCTAAGGCAAATCGCCCTTCAACTGACTGCAATGTTTGGGTCAACTTACTTGTGCGAGTCTGCATTTTCTGAAATGAAAATAATTAAGTCAAAATATCGCAATCGACTAACTGACGAACATATGTCATCATGCTGGCGATTAGCACTCGGTAATTACGTACCATCTTATGAAAAGTATGCTGAGGACATGCAGTGCCACGCTTCAACATCCAAAGTCACTCTTTAGTTAAGTTTAGACACCAGAACTCGTTAGTTTTGTAAGAACCAATAAACTCGCAATTTTGAATAATTATGAGTTTTTTCATTGACATTTTAGAGCAGACCTACACTTACCTTGACTAAAAAAATGCATATTGTGCGGAAAACTAATATCTATGCCACGATACACCCTACCTAGACGACAATCCTGCATCACACTTACTTGCAGCCTCTCAGAGTCGATCGATCGTAGTCTAACAATATTGAGGTAGATCGCCAGCAGTTCAAGTTTGAGCACCCCTGCTCTAGACATAAGAATGGCAACATATTAAACATAAAATTGCGCCTAATGCATACATTTCAAAAGCTAGACGTATGATAATGAGCAACAAAACAATTTTATGACTAACCTGTGGTTTAAGTAATACTTGTCAATATTTATAAACGTAATATTGCGGTTTAATCAAAATATTTAATGGTCATAAAGATCAATATTGATTTAGTTATAGATAGCCTTTATTATAATTCAGAAAAAGTAACTGGAATTAATAATGAAATGTGCTCGTTAAATGCAAGATGCATACAAAACTGATTAGCTACTTATTTTTTTATTACTGGAAATTTTGACGGATAATATCAATAAATCCGTTGGTAATTTGTGATTAAAATGTATGTTAAACAGTAATAACTAATAACTACTTTCAAACACATAACCTTTAGTGGTTTGCATATAAAAAGACTAATTACCATAAAATGTATGTGTTGAGCCATAATTTACTAGTTTCCAGGACTGTTTCATTTGTCACCTATACGTGAAAGAAAACTGTTGAAACTATGAGAAATTGATTATTCGTTGACCAGGTTTAGCTATATACCTATATATATCAGGTCTGGGAAAAAGTTCGTGGCGTTTTTTTAGTAAAATTCAACTAGTTTTCTTATAGTTTGAAAATGAATTTATTTAAACCAAATATGCTTCATTATTATAGACAATGTTTCGCTATTTTTCGGGTAGAGCCATGATGCCATCGGTGAAGAACTTCTGTGGTTTCTGGTTGAAAAAACTGAATTAAGTAGTTTTCACAGGTTTCTTTTGAAAGCAGCTTAATTCCATTGAGAGAGTTCTGCAGAAATCGGAACAAGTGACAGTCAGAGGGTGCTATGTCTGGACTATAGGGTGGATGCATCAAAACTTCCCAACCAAGTTCTCGCAATTTTTGACGGGTCATGAAAGAAGTGTGTGGTCGGGCGTTGTCATGATGGAAGACAACACTTTTCCTATTAATCAATTCGGGCCGTTTTCTTTCAATTGCCTGGCGTAATCTCTCTAGCTGTCCACAGTAGAGTTGAGAATCAATCGTCTGACCAACTAGAAGTAGCTCATGGTGGACGATTCCCTTCCAGTCCTACCACACACACAGCATCACCTTTTTCGGCGTCAATCCTGGCTTCGCGAACGCTTGTGACGGCTCACCATCCCTTGTCCACGATCTTTTACGCTTCCGATTGTCGTACGTGATCCATTTTTCATCACTGGTTATGACACGTTTCAAAAATGGCTCGATTTCACTGTGTTTCAGCAGCGCATCGCAGATGTTAATTCGGTCTATCATGTTTTTCGCGCTCAACTAATGAGGAACGCAATACATCGAGCTTCTTTTTGTAGCCAGCTTTGTGTAAATGGTTCAAAACCGTTTTGTGGTCAATGCCTAGCTCCATACCAATATCGACACTGTTGATATGCTTATCTTGCTGGACTTTATCAAGAATTTTATCAACTTTTTCAGTGATTGGACGACCAGAGCCTGACTTATCTTTCACATCAAAATTACCAGGACGAAAGCGAGCGAACCTTTTCCGCGCAGCAGATTTTGATAAAGTACCTTCACCGTACACAGGTTTTTCACAAACCTGCGCAGCGTTCTTCCTTTGTCGTAATAATATTGCAAAATATAACGCAATTTTCATTACTTTTCTCCATTTTCAAACGCAAACAACTTTCCAACCACTGCACCAATTTCGATGTTTATACACTCAAAGTTACGCTCGGGGTGTCACCTTTCCAACGAGCGTTTAGTGGTATCGCTGCGATCTGTGTTTCTTGAGTTATTTGCAATTGACGCCATCTATCGGGAAAAACGCCACGAACTTTTTCCCAGACCCAATATATATATATATATATATATATATATATATATATATATATATATATATATATATATATATAATGTAACAAAATCTGGCATACTGAACAATGGCCAACAGACTGGACAAGACGCCAGAAATGTACTGCTGGCGAAGAATGCTGACGATCTCGTCGACCGCACGACTCAATTAGATCAGAGCTCAATGTCCAGCAACGTATTTCAAGTTTTATTCAAACAAATTTTTCGGCCATATCATGAGAAAAGATCAGAAATGCTTAGAAAACTCATCATTCAAGGAAAAGTTCCAGATAGAAGACCTCAAGGACATTCTCCGCCCCGTTGTGTGGACCAAGTTATCGATCTTGCGAATAAACTACTTCAGACACCATTCCATGAAGCGCAAGATAGGGAAATGTGGAGAAGAACATCCCCCCACGCAACAAAATGACCACTAGATTCTTGAATGCATTGATACTGAAAAAAAAAAAAATATTTATATGTATATATATATATATATATATATATATGTATATATATATATATATATATATATATATATATATATATATATATATATATGTTCTGACGAATGTTCTCAAGGGTGTGAAATGTAGTAGTGGTTTTTCGGGTATCCCGTGTTAGCTTGAAGTCCCTTGATGGACTATGGATATATATATATATATATATATATATATATATATATATATATATATATATATATATATATATATATATATATATATATGTATATATATATATATATATATATATATATATATATATATATATATATATATATATATTTATATATATATTGATATATATATATTGATATATGTATATATATATATATATATATATATATATATATATATTATATATATATTGATATATATATATTGATATATATATATATATATATATATATATATATATATATATATATATATATATATATATATATATATATATTTTATATATATTTATATATATATATATATATATATATATATATATATATATATATATATATTTATATATATATATATATACATATATATATATATATATATATATATATATATATATATATATATATATTTATATATATTTATATATTTATATATTTATATATTTATATATTTATATATTTATATATATATATATATATATATATATATATATATATATATATATAGGGTTGTCGAAAAAGTATCTCGTTAGATAACTTCAGTGTCATATATCTCAGGTAATATAAGTCGCATTGGATCATATTTACCGTCAGTTGACAGCAGATATTTGACAGTAGTCAAATGCTGCACAATCCTTTGAGGAAATATATGCTGTTTATAGTCAACATACGTTATCAAAACCAACAGGCAAGAAATGGTTCAGTCACTTTAGTTCTGGAAATTTCGATGTCAAAAATGCTTCTGGCACTCTATTGTCAGCAGTTGACAAGATTGAAGCAAGCTATTAAAAAAATTATGTACTGTTCACTTGTTGGAGCATTTTGACAGTTGTCATCTGTCAAAACTCTCCAAAAATTAAACAGCGTATCACTGGACTATAAGGAACACTTTATCCAAATTTGGTTCAAATCAGTTTATCTGTTAATGAGTTACACTATTCACAAGTAGTTAGTCATTCGATTTATAAGCTTTTGTCAATGAAAATTCGCCTTTTCTCTTTAATTAATGTAATTCAGCTCTCTATAGACGCCAGATTGGTACAGCCATAATGACTTTTTTTTCTGTTTTTGGTTATATGCAACAATAATAGTTGCCAAAGATGGTATTTTAATCATCTAAACATCTTTGTCAATCAATTTCTGCCGTCTCTCATGAAATTAATGTAATTTACCTCTTTATACGCGCCATACGGGTACGACCACATTGAATTATTAAGTTATTGTTAATTTCTAATATCTGAATACCAGCCAATGTATTTTTGTAAGAAAAAAGTCATCTTACTCAAAAATTGTCATAATTCATGGAATTTTACTTTACAATCGCCATATTCTAACTGCCATGTTGGCCAGGCATCCAAAAATACTCTTTGGTACCCTAACCAGTTACTGAATATTACATTTTTGCTCAGTTTTGAATTTACTTTAACTTAACTAGGCTAACTAATTATATTTCCTTGTTATCTATTCCTCGGTTTTCTGATTCTAGCAGCCGTTCTCAGCCGCCATCTTGTTTTTTTTTCAAAAACGGCACTCGGCATTCGGAAGTAGGCGTTTCAACGAAAAAATAGGTACCCTTCAGAGATTTTTTGGATGCTTTAAATTTTGGACACGGAGGTGACCCGGTTGACGTGAAACGTCCCATACATAACTATATACAATTCGTAGAAAAATAAAATTTCCTTCGTTAGTAATAAAAATTTAAAATTTTCCATTTGATAAAGGGGATTTTTAATGAAAGATTGCCTTAGTAAAAGAAAATACAGTCGGTATTGAAATGAACTGTTATGTTTTAAGTAAAAAGATCATCATTATTAATTAGCTACTTATTGATCAACATATTTTTTTTTACAGGAGAATTCCCATGGATAGCCGCATTGGGCTATAGAAACTCAAGAAATCCAAGTCAACCAAAATGGTTGTGCGGAGGATCTCTTATAACTTATAAACATATTTTGACCGCTGGTCATTGTGTCCACAACAGAAACGATCTGTAAGTTTTAAAAGCTCTTCATTTTTATCGGCAGTCGGTACTAATACTTCTTCTTCCTATAAGACAAGGTCTTGGTTCGTCTGTTTTTAAGCCTCTTGTGACGTAGATGTCCAACTTTAGAGCCATCTCTTTAGTGGTCGACCGGAAAGTTTTCTTGTTTCTGGCTTTTCATCTTTTGCCCATCAATATTGAAGTCTTGGTCTGGCGAATCGGACGATGTCTTGAATTTTGAGTTCTTCTCGTATAGTTGTGCTTCGTACCTTCAGGGTTATTCGTTTGATAGTGCGCAGTGTTTTCATTTCTGTAGCTCCCATGAGGCTTTTTGTTTTAGATGTTTCTGCTGCATACGTTAAAACCACGGTTTTATATATACGCATTTTGCTTTCTGTAAATATGTAGGCATTTTTCCATATTAAGTCTCTCAAACAACCAGATATTATCGGTGCTTTATTTGCCTGATTAAGTACTTCTTCATATAAATTTTGTTAGCTCGTTAGCTGTACTCCCAGGTATGTACAGTGCATGTTCTGTGCTACTGTTTTGTTGTAGACGTCTAATTTACATCTTCTAATAGGGCCGTTAGCTATAACCAGTGATTATGTTTTTTTCCAATGATATTCTCATTTTGTAAGTTTCTGCTGTGGTTTGAAAACGATGTATTAGTCGCTGTAAGCCATCTTCATTTTCTGCTGTTAATATGGCATCATCAGCAAAGCACAATATTTTTAGAGTTTTTCGTCCCATTTTGTATTCTCTATTGACCTCATATTTATTATTAAATTAAAAAGTGTTAGAGTCATGCTACCACTTTGTCGAATTCCAGATTATATTGGTACTTCTTCAGTTAATCCTTGCTGTGTCTTTATACGTGTCCTATTATTTTTATTGAGCTGTTCTATCACTTTAATGTAGTTGTTGTTGAAGTCATGATCTCGTTAAATTTGTAACACGTCTCTCAACCGTACGTCGTCCTTTTCCTCTCGAAGCAGGTTCTGGTAGATCATTGCTTAACTGAGGGTATCGTCTCAACTATTTGGTAACGAATGCCCCCGACTTTCCCAAATACTTAGCAGCTGCAGTAGGCGTCATTTTCGGACCTTTTTGATGATGGAACACAGCCTCAAAGCGCAAGCCGTCTGCCGCACTCATGTTCGATAATGTACTATTTAACCATAAATAAGGTTAAAAATGAATCTTTTTCCACAAAGCAATGTTTGCAGAGGTGCCAACAATAACATAAAAATAGGAATTTTTTTTTACCAACTGCATATATATATATATATATATATATATATATATATTTATATATATATATATATATATATATATATATATACGAGGCTGGTTTGAAAAATCCGTGCAAAAATAAAAACTACTTATGTGTTTGGGGTAAACCTTTTTTATTTTTCGACATAGTCTCCTTTTAGGCTTATACACTTAGTCCAACGATGTTCTAGTTTGTTGATCCCTTCCGAATAATAGGATTTGTCCAAGTCTGCAAAATATCCATTAGTGTCTGCAATCACCTCCTCGTTTGAATAAAATCTTTGTCCCGCCAGCCATTTCTTCAAATTGGGGAACAAATAGTAGTCCGGAGCCAAGTCTGGAGAATAGGGGGGATATGAAACGAGTTGGAATCCTATTTCCATTAATTTTGCGACCACAACTGCTGAGGAGTGTGCTGGTGCGTTGTCGTGATGGAAAAGAACTTTCTTGTGGGCCAATCGCGGGAGTTTTTCTTGCAGTTCGGTTTTCAGACGGTCCAATAACGATGAATAATATTCACCTGTAATAGTTTTACCCTTTTCCAGATAGTCGATGAGGATTATCCCTTGCGAATCCCAAAAGACAGTCGCCATAATCTTTCCGGCCGAAGGAACGGTCTTCGCCTTTTTTGGTGCAGATTCCCCCTTGGTAACCCATTGTTTAGATTGTTGTTTGGTCTCAGGAGTATAGTAATGTATCCATGTTTCATCCACAGTGACGAAACGAGGCTTAAAGTCCTCCGGATTCTTCTGGAACAGCTGTAAACCATCCTTGCAACACTTCGCACGATTCCGTTTTTGGTCAAGCGTGAGCAATCGCGGCACCCATCTTGCGGATAGCTTTCTCATGTCCAAATGTTTATGCAAAATATTATGTACCCGTTCAGTCGAGATGCCCACAGCACTAGCAATCTCACGCACCTTAACTCTTCTGTCATCCATCACCATATCATGGATTTGATCAATGATTTCTGGAGTCGTAACCTCCACAGGCCGTCCAGAACGTTCAGCGTCACTTGTGCCCATATGGCCAGTCCGAAAATTTTGAAACCACTTATAAACTGTTCTAATCGAAGGTGCAGAGTCACCATAATGTTTATCAAGCTTCTGTTTAGTCTCCTGAGGCGTTTTGCCTTTCATAAAGTAATGTTTAATCACCACACGAAATTCTTTTTCGTCCATTTCTTGAAAATCACTCGACTTCCTTGATTCACACGAATGCCAAACACAAAGAAATAGACCAATATGGCTGAAACTTGGTGTGCGTTCATTCAAAAGATGCTACTAACTAAACATAACCTCGATACGCGCCGGTGGTGCCATCTCTCGGACTTTGCACGGACTTGTCAAACCAGCCTCGTATATATATATATATATATATATATATATATATATATATATATATATATATATATATATATGTAATCTTAGTCTTCAGCCTACATTGCAAAAGTTTTTAGGTACCTCGCCCGTCTTGGAGAATTAGATTTATATAATGACACTGACGGTGCTCATCCGGTTGACATTCCACTTGCTTCTGCCAAAATCCACGAAGAGTATAATCCGTCTAAATTTACAAGTGATATTGCCATTTTAACATTATCAAGAAGTGCGGAGAACATAAGTAAGTAGACAAGACCTTTAATTGATAACATCTTTCATCATTTACTTGAATTATTGTAGACAATGTGTTGCCAATTTGCCTTCCATGGGACAGCAACACAAGAACCAAAACTTTCCTTGGTAATAGGCCATTTGTTGCTGGATGGGGAGCAGTATATTTCAGTAAGTTTTTAAGATGGGGCATAAATGCTCCGTAAAATTTAAACATTTTTTTTATCGGTCACCTCCCCGCCTGGAGAAGGATTACGCTTTTTAAATGGATACAGCGAAGATGTCGTAATATCCGCCAACGTGGTACAAGTTCCGCAACATACATTTGTATTTCGCGGCACCTTCTAGACAACGCGGTAGTACTACCACGGCTTTATTACATTTCTGCAACAACTACTACCTATTCATTTATTTTTATTTATTAATAAATAACTTCACTGATCTATCGGGATTGGAAACCGGGACCCTTGATATCTCGTGCTGGCGCGATGACCAGGGGGCTAGGCGGCCACACGCAAATAGATACACTAAAATAAAGAAAATATATTGAATAACATTATGTTAAAAACAGAAGTAGCAATAATAATAAACGTACCAGATTGCCTAGTAAACGTCAGTTTATACCTGTCTTTTTTGTAAAGCCTCGGGGACATCGTAAAATGTGTATTTAAATAAATTACAGTTCTTTTGGCCGTTGTAAGGAATTTCGCCATCAAATAGTACATTTGACACCACGTATATACACACGAAAAATTGACAACGTTTAAGTACTAAGTTCCTACTGTGCAACAATCTATACCAACACTAGTTTGGAATTGGCGCGCACTGTGCTAGTATTGGTACACTGCCATATAAAGGGTGTTTTTTATAGAGGTATAAAACTTTAAGTTGGCAACACTTTTTTAACTGGCGGCTATTTTGTCAGCTGTCAAGTGATTTATGTTTAGTTTGGTTTATCATTTCAACATGAATAGACTGACGCCTGAACAACGCTTCCAAATTGTGCAAATTTATTTTGAAAATCATGGTTCTGTTCGAAATACGTATCGCGCACTACGTCCATTTTACGTTCAACATAATCGTCCATCAGAGCAATTAATTCGATTAACTATGGAACGTTTTCGCACCACGTTTACTCTAAATGATAATACGCATCCACAGAGACGTCGTACAGTGCGTACAGAAGAAGTCATTGCTGCTGTAGAGCGTAGCGTAGAGGAAGACCCGAATCAGTCTATCCGCCATCGTACACAGGAATTGGATATGTGTCCATCCACTTTATGGAAGATTTTGCGGAAAGATCTTGGTTTGCGTGCTTACAAAATCCAACTCGTGCAACAATTGAAGCCACACGATCACCTAGCAAGGCGTAGATTCGGTTAATGGGCCCAAAACAAGATTGCCGTTGATCCGGATTTTCATAAGCGAATTTTGTTTAGCGATGAAGCTCACTTTTGTTTGAATGGATACGTCAATAAACAAAACTGCCGTATTTGGAGTGATGATAATCCTCAAGTGTATGTTGAGACACCGTTACATTCAGAAAAACTGACTGTTTGGTGTGCTTTATGGGCTGGTGGAATCATTGGTCCGTACTTCTTTAAAAACGATGCTGGTCAGAACGTTATAGTCAATGGTGGCCGCTATAGAGCCATGATTACTGACTTTTTCGTTCATCAATTGAACAACCATGATGTGCAGGAGCTGTGGTTTCAACAAGACGGCGCAACATGTCACACAGCTCGTGCCACAATTGATTTATTGAAGGAAACGTTTGGTAACCGCATAGTTTCACGTTTCGGACCCGTGAATTGGCCTCCAAGATCGTGCGATTTAACGCCGCTAGACTATTTTCTGTGGGGATATGTGAAGTCGCTAGTCTACGCCGATAAGCCCGAAACGATTGACCACTTGGAGGACAACATTCGCCGCGTTATTTCCGATATACGGCCACAAATGTTGGAAAAAGTCATCGAAAATTGGACCTCCAGATTAGACTACGTCCGAGCCAGCCGTGGCGGTCATATGCCAGAAGTCATATTTAAATTATAATGCCAGAAGATTATCTTTCGAATAAAGTAAATTTCATGTCAATTTAAAAAATTCATCTTTGTTTTATTCCATTTCAAAGTTCTATACCTCTCTAAAAAACACCCTTTACTTAACATGCGCACGTGTCAGATATATGGTACTGTACCAATACTAGCACAGTGCGCGTCATTTCCATACTACACACAAGCGATTCCCCGTTCAAATGTGTGTGTATTTATTCCAGCGTGTGTGTGTGTCTGTGTACCATAGCAGTTTACAAACAAAATTTTTTTTTTCAATTTCTTTTCCAAAAATAGATGCTAATGGTTAGTAAACATTCAACAGTAAGCTAAAAAATCAGTTTCTTGAACGTAAAACCTGAAAAAAGCTGAAATTTTGGTGTGAAATTCGGATCGATTGTAGGTTATCGCAATGTTCAGCAGAGTTACTCGTGTTTATGCAGAGAACATTTTTGTCGAAGACAGTTATGCTAAAATATGCACGGCTTGTGAGTTATGGTCGAAAATGTGAAAAAATGGCATTTTTTCGGGTTTTCTGCACTAAAAACACCCCGAAAGAGTGAAAATCGGGCCTCGACATGTTCACAAAAATTGTGTATTTTAGTGTGAAGAACATTTCGTCTGCAGATTGCATTGAGAAATTCCCAATAATTTACGAGAAATAGCCGTGCAAAACCAAAGCTCGAGCAAAAAAATTGATGATGGCGAAAATAAAATCGAACTAAACTATCAAAACCCAAATAGGGTTTTGCTAGTTTGGGTGGGCACTTCCAGAAACTGAAGTCAGAATTTAGTTTACATTCGATGACCTCGAAAATGTTGCACAGTGTAATGTGACATCTCTCGCCGCTTTATTAATGAAATACACACAACTGGCGTTCCCGTTATTTATTGCCATTGCCATTATTTAGCTTTACAGATTTTTTTTTTCTCTAGATGGTCCGTCTAGTTCAATTCTTCAAGTAGCAACAATTCCTGTAGTAGATAATAGCCTTTGTGCCAAGGCATTTGCAGAGAGATCTGTGATTGATGAAAGAATTTTGTGCGTTGGGTATGAAAATGGCGAAAAAGATGCTTGCCAAGGAGATTCTGGAGGTAAGCTTTTCATTTTAGTAAAAAATTATTTTATCAACTTGATTAGGTTCCACTGTCTGGGAAATCTTGCACAAATTTGACAAATATTCAAGTAATAGGTTTTGGATTTAAAAATTGAGTTTAGAATTAAAATATCCATTAAAAACGAGTTACTTTATTTACCCAGAAATTTCCTTGCAAATATATGTTAGGAGTTGTTACCAATACATCGTTTTTTACGTTTTTTGTCAAGGCTCTTATTTCTCTCAGACAAACGAAACTTACCTTCATGACATAATTATATAATATATAAATGGAAAAAATCATACACCAAGTAGTTTGCCTGTAATTAGTAATAATGGGTGATTGCAAAAGTTCGTGCCCGATTGGAAACCCATTTTCATGAAAAATAGTATTTATTAATTAATAATGTACTCCCCATCATTTTTTCTTGGTAGAAACTGCGTGGTTTCTCTTCAAAGAAAGTCGTAAGGTAATTTTTGACTTCTTCCATAGAATCAAATTTTTTGCCTTTCAGATTATTTTACAGAGAACGAAACAGATGAAAATCTGAAGGGACAAGGTCAGGGGAATACGGCGGGTGCTGGAGGATTTTCTATTTTAACTCCCTAAGTTTTTGCAGTGTCTGTTGAGCGACATGTGGTCTAACGTTGTCAAGGTGAAAGGTGATGCCTTTTCGATTGACCAAATTTGGACGTTTTGCTTGAATTTCAACACTAAGTTGACGAAAATGACAGCATATTCTTTACTCACCTACATTGGGATCAGGTGGCGACAATACGAGTAAATAGCAGAGAGACTGAGGAAATAGGAATAAAAAGAGGTGTTCATCAGGGATGTGTTCTTTCCCCGCTCCTGTTTAATCTATACTCTCAGTACATATTCCAGAAGGCCTTAGAGAATGCCACAGATGGTATCAAAGTTAATGGCAAAATCATTAACAACCTAAGGTACGCTGATGATACCGTTATTACAGCAGACACAGCAGATGGACTTCAGCGTCTTATGAACAATATATCTAGGGAAGGCGATGTTTTAGGCATGAAAGTAAACGTTAATAAAACAAAAGTAATGGTCATTTCAAGAACACCCGGGTTGCAAACAGATATTTGTGTTTACGATCAATCGATAGAACAAGTAAACAAACTTAAATACCTAGGTAGTTGGGTAACTAATGATTTAAATCCTGAAGTTGAGGTACGAGTTCGGATTGAAATAGCTAAAGCGGCTTTTCTCAAAATGAGACACCTCCTCACAGACTCAACCTTTTCTTTGGATACTCGTTATCGTTTTGTAAAAGTCTATATATATATATATATATATATATATATATATATATATATATATATATATATATATATATATATATATCCAGTGCTTTTATATGGAATTGAGGCCTGGACCTTGGGAGTACGATCAATGAATTGTTTGGACTCTTTCGAATTATGGGTCATGCGCAGAATATTTAAGATCTCTTAGACTAAGCGTGTTACTAATGAAGAAGTACTTCGTCGAATGGATAGAGAAAGAGAACTATTGTCATTTATTAAAAGACAAAAAACTCGTTATTTGGGACATATTTATAGGGGTCCACGTTACTCACTGCTCCGGTTGTTGATGGAAGGGAAAAGAGGTGTGAGGTGTCGAAAATGTTCCTGGCTGAAAAATATGCGAGATGGGATAGGTCTGGATACCCATACTTTATTAAGATTGCTCAGGATAGGGAAGAATTCGCCCTGATTACAGCCCAACTTCAGTAATGGAGATGGCACTATAAGAAGAAGAGACAACCCATTTTTCATTTTCAGTTATGACACGGTTCAGTTTGTTCCGTTCTGTCAAAACGTGCGGAATCCATATATTGAGTTTCCAAGTGTATCTAAGTTGCTTTAAATGACGAAGTGCAGTCGAAATGTCAACATTTAGTCTCTCAGCAATCTCTTCAGTGGCAATCCGTGAATTATTATTCACTAAGTCACGGATAAAGTCATTATCAATTCCTGGAGATCGCCCAGAGCAAAGTTTATCGTTTAGATTGAAGTTACCATCTCGAAATCGACAACACTCATTTTCTTTTTAAATTCGTATAACATAACATGACGAAAATGTAACTTTTCATTTTCCGTTTTGAATATTAACCTTGCCACAAATTAATTTAAATAAACTTTTTTTAAGCTTATGTTAACTTACGATGCATTTAGGTAACTGTTGGTTAATAATATATATATATATATATATATATATATATATATATATATATATATATATATATATATATATATATGTATATATATATATATATATATATATATATATATATATATATATAAGAAAAATCAGCATAGTCAAGAATACATGCTTCTGCCATCGGGCACGAACTTTTACAATTATCCAATATCTGCAGACAGCAAAAAGTCGTTCAAATTAACAAAGACCTGAAAGAAATTCTATCTTGCGGGGACAGTAATCTGGATGCCTTGAAACATCAAAGAACCGTTGGCGATTTAAGTCTATTCTACAAGTATTTTCATGGAAAGTGTTGGGTGGATTTAACCCGCTTAATTCCTCCCAGAGCGGTGTATGCTATTAACACACGTCGCGCTAGTGCATCACATCTCTGTGAGGTTCAGCTTGTTACTCCTCGTACAACACTTTTCAAGCAGTCTTTATCATGGAGAACATCATTCCCTTGAAATAATATGCACAGGACTGGGGTTCTCACCGAGTACAACTTACCAACTAACGTGAATCGCTTTTTCCGCACACGCGTCGCTCCTGTACCGCTTTAGCAATTTCCCTGCCCCACGTGTGCTACGACCATAAAAAAAATATTAGTTATGAAGTAAAGGAGGAAAAATATTATTAATTTTGTTTACAGGTCCACTTATGTTTGGAGTAACAAATCCCTCAGAAAAAGGTCTGAGATTTTATCTTATTGGTGTGGTTTCATATGGTTTTCGATGTGCAGAAGCCGGCTATCCAGGAGTGTACACCAGAGTCACCCACTTTTTAAACTGGATACAGAAAAATATTCAATAAATTTTAGAAATAAACTTATGTCAGTACTTGATTATTTTAGTGACGGCCCAGTGTTAATAAATTAGTATTTTAAACACGGTAAATAAAATCTAAACCTTTGTATTGTTCACGAATATTATGCGTAGACAATTTAAGATTAACTTGTAAATAACAGCTTTTGATAAAACAAATAAAGTCTTAAACTAATCCATGGAAAAAGGGGAAAATTTTGATAATAATTGCACAATAGCCTGTCCTAATTATGACAAAAAGTGAAATAGACATATAAAGATACCTTGATATTCTTTTATATTTTACACATACATATGAATATGCATATGTTTTCTTCAGACTGCCGAGGTTTAACGATTTTTAGTTCTGATTATTTTATATTGTAGTTATGTAAGTCCAAAAATAAATATATTTTTTAAATTTTAATAAACTACATGATGTTTTCTTTGAATCCATATTTCCCCATCCTTCCTAAACATATTATTAGAAACAGATGACCTTTTCAAGTGAAGTATTGGCGTGCAGAGAATAAATACGAGGCGGGTTTGAAAAGTCCGTGCAAAAATAAAGACTACTTATGTGTTTGGGGTAAACCTTTTTTTATTTTTCGACATAGTCTCCTTTTAGGCTTATACACTTCGTCCAACGATGTTCTAGTTTATTGATCCCTTCCGAATAATAGGATTTGTCCAAGTCTGCAAAATATCCATTAGTGTCTGCAATCACCTCCTCGTTTGAATAAAATCTTTGTCCCGCCAGCCATTTCTTCAAATTGGGGAACAAATAGTAGTCCGAGGGAGCCAAGTCTGGAGAACAGGGGGAATGTGAAACGAGTTGGAATCCTATTTCCATTAATTGTGCGACCACAACTGCTGAGGTGTGTGCTGGTGCGTTGTCGTGATGTAAAAGGACTTTTTTGTGGGCCAATCGCGGGCGTTTTTCTTGCAGCTCGGTTTTCAAACGGTCCAATAACGATGAATAATATTCACCTGTAATAGTTTTACCGTTTTCCAGATAGTCGATGAGGATTATCCCTTGCGAATCCCAAAAGACAGTCGCCACAACCTTTCCGGCCGAAGGAACGGTCTTCGCCTTTTTTGGTGCAGATTCCCCCTTGGTAACCTATTGTTTAGATTGTTGTTTGGTCTCAGGAGTATAGTAATGTATCCATGTTTCATCCACAGTGACGAAACGACGCTTAAAGTCCTCCGGATTCTTCTGGAACAGCTGCAAACCATCCTTGCAACACTTCACACGATTCCGTTTTTGGTCAAGCGTGAGCAATCGCGGCACCCATCTTGCGGATAGCTTTCTCATGTCCAAATGTTTATGCAAAATATTATGTACCCGTTCAGTCGAGATGCCCACAGTACTAGCAATCTCACGCACCTTAACTCTTCTGTCATCCATCACCATACCATGGATTTGATCAATGATTTCTGGAGTCGTAACCTTCACAGGCCGTCCAGAACGTTCAGCGTCACTTGTGCCCATATGGCCAGTCCGAAAATTTTGAAACCACTTATAAACTGTTCTAATCGAAGGTGCAGAGTCCCCATAATGTTTATCAAGCTTCTCTTTAGTCTCCTGAGGCGTTTTGCCTTTCATAAAGTAATGTTTAATCACCACACGAAATTCTTTTTCGTCCATTTCTTGAAAATCACTCGACTTCCTTGATTCACACGAATGCCAAACACAAAGAAATAGACCAATATGGCTGAAACTTGGTGTGCGTTCATTCAAGAGATGCTACTAACTAAACATGACCTCGATACGCGCCGGTGGTGCCATCTCTCGGACTTTGCACGGACTTCTCAAACCAGCCTCGTAGTACTTATTCAAACGGTTATATTCATATTCTCAATCCAAAAGTTCCCAAACTAACTAACGTTCCTGCTAGATAGGGAACGCGAAATAGTATCGACTCGCGCTGATAGATGTCATTAAACTAACAACGCTGCGTGGCAACTCCCATTTTCACCCCTCAAAAGGGTGCATATGATCAAAATGACCACGAAAATAGATTCAGCGACCCCAAAAACCCCCGTGGAGCCAGTTTTAAACGCGTAAATTTGAAATCACCACACACAATTTCACCTCCCGATTCCGTGTTGCTTTTTTAAATTTTAAAAAATTTTGGGGTTATGTTTTGCAAATCGGCTTCCTTACGTTTGTCGGGAATTCGCTTATGAGTATTTAAAAAATGTCTGATTTCGTTAATAATTGAGGGCTCTAGACAACTTTGAACGAAAAATCAGATTCCTAGCCCACCGTGCGTTGGTCGAATTAGAGCTTTGTACAGAATTATCAGCTGTGGAATGTAAAGCTTTCTAGTTTGAAATAATATTCCCAGCATGAAGAAATAAGCGTACTGTCATCTGCAAAGCTGTAGATTGGATTCCTGGTCCTTTCTCGCAGATCGTTAACATAAATGAGAAAGAGAGTAGGAGACAATATGGAGCCTTGGGGTGCATCGGCGTTGATAGTGAAAAAATCCGTCGACTATCATTCGAAGAGAATGCTTTCTGAGGAAACACGAGAGCCGTAAATAAAATTTTTCAGACATACCTTAAGAGCGTAGCTTAACCAACAGTCCATCGTGCCAAACATGGTCCAATGCCTTGGATATGTCAAGAGCAACCGCACCAGATTCTGCAAAGTGTTCAATTTCCAAACATGTGTTACATACATTATAAGATCTCCTGTTGATCTTTGCTTGTGAAAGCCATATTGATAGTCGCAATTAAAATTAAATCCTTCTAGGTATTTTAGAAGATGCCGATTGATAGCCTGTCCTTCTTTATGATTGAGAACAGTGCAACTAGTAGGTAATTGTTTGGCAAGGTCCTGTGTAAACCACCCATTTCTTGTATTTTTTTTGGTTCTTTTTTAACCAATGGAAATGCTAAGTTGATATTTTCATATATTATTTTCAAAGAGTTCATCGTCGTGGCCGTTACTATGTGGTAATTTATCATTTTAACGGAAAGAAATAAAACACTTATTATGTATTATGCGGATGATCTAGCAATAACGAGGACAGACAAGTCAAACGCAACCGCTATCCTAAGAAGAGGTGATTACAGCAACAAAATACATCAGTTTATCCAGTCAGAAGACATAACCGAGATAAAAAGTGACCCTACTAAGCATTTTCAAAATAAATTAAAATTTACACTCTCCGAAATCAATGTAATTTTCTCAGAATACGAGAAAAGAAGAATAGTCAACATGAATCCAACTACCCCGAAATTATATGGCCTTATTAAGAATCACAAACCAGGGAACCCCATCAGACCTGTCGTCTCATATATCAATAGCCCAACTAGAGACCTAAGTATAAAACTGAATTAAATTTTTAAAGATTTAACAAAATTCACATCAGAAACTAGTGTAACGAACTCACTTGAACTCGTTCAAAAACTAAAAGACCAAAGAACCCCGACAAACTCCTTTTTGGTCTCCTTTGATACAAAGAATATGTTCTCCAACATTCCAGCTGAATAATCCATAAAATACTGAACAAATCTAATATAAACCCTGTGATCTCCTCCGAAATATTATCTGCTTTTGAAACATGCCTCTCTCAAACATATTTCCAATTCAATCACAAATTCTACCTTCAAAACTCAGGTTTACCAATGGAATCACCACTTAGTCCTCTCTTAGCAGATATTTTCATCACACATATAGAAAGAGAAATTCTTAACTCTAATCATGGCAAAAACCACATTCATTTTTGGTACAGATATGTTGACGACATCCTCGCTTGTTTCAAAGGCTCCTCAACAACTAGACAATCTCTTAAATTTCATTAATAGCATCCACCCAAAAATTCAGTTTACTCTAGAACAGGAAGCAGATAACAAAATTAACTTTCTAGATCTAAGCAACTTACATATGAATAACAGTTGCACATTTAAAGTATACAGAAAGCCCACATTCACAGGTATAAAACGATCCAAAAAGACTCATTCCAGCTAAACCAACATACAATGGCAGCATTCAACTCAATGATACATAGAGCCCTTTCACCCCCGTTATCCAAAGCTGACCTAGAAGACGAACTA
This sequence comes from Pachyrhynchus sulphureomaculatus, assembly GCA_019049505.1. Taxonomy (NCBI): domain Eukaryota; kingdom Metazoa; phylum Arthropoda; class Insecta; order Coleoptera; family Curculionidae; genus Pachyrhynchus; species Pachyrhynchus sulphureomaculatus. The sequence continues at coordinate 42,510,716 of CM032450.1, read as the reverse complement.
AATACTATGAAAAACATTGCCACAAAAAAATAACTTCTCTCGAGAGTGGGTTGGAAAACTAATCAACAAAAAACAAAAGCAACTTACTTTTCGCTTAATATAGCCTAAAATAAAATCCACGGAACAACATACATACATTACAATACCCTACCATGGCACGCTATCCGAAAAATTAGCCAATATTTTTTCAAAACATAATCTGAAAATTGCGTTCAAATCGCAAAATACCCTATCAAATATCCTTTACAATGCCAAAGATAAGACGGACAAGTTTCAAAAATGTGGAGTTTATAAGTTAAAATGCTCGGACTGTAACAGCATATATATTGGACAAAGCGGAAGAAACATTAAAACCAGATATACAGAACATTTTAGATCATATAGACTACAAAAAACAGATTCCTCATTTGCAAACCACTGCACAGAAAACCAACACCCCTTTCCCGATTTTCATAATACAGAAATTCTACATTATGCGGAGAAAGGTTTTAAATTAAATATCTTAGAATCATTGGAAATTTATAAACATCGGAAAAACCAAAACTGTAATCTGTTAAACGACCAACTAGACCTTTTCTATTCACCGCTATTTACCGTCATAAAACCATAAAATTACTACCTACCACTTAAGATCAATTGTATTAACCCTAGATTTAAATAATAATGTTTTATAATAATATTTTATACCTACCGCCTAACTTTAATTTTAGTATGACTTGTCTATTTAATTCAGTTTAGTACGTAAGCTTGATAATGACCGCATAGGTCGAAACTGCAGTCGCAAAACTTGTGCAATATAGTGGTAATAATACATAATACATAAGTGTTTTATTTCTTTCCGTTATAATTTATTATTTTATTAATTTTTTTTTTTTATTTTCTTCTACCCCTAAACTGTTGTTAACAAATGTAGTATCTTCATTTAATAGATTGTTATAAAAATACACTTATTTTAATCATTATAGTTTCTAAATTTTATGATTGTATTTGTATACATTGTCAGTATTTCCAACTTTTTAAGGGCCAATATTTTCCACGCAATTCAACAATTTTTGACTTTCTTTTCCTGGAAATGTATGATTTGGTCTTATGAGTTGTTGCATCTACCTGTAAAATCATGCAACATTGTCGTAACATATTGTTAGTGTTAATAAATATGATTGGTTTTTGAAGTATAGACCTTAACTAAGTTAAATACCTTCCTTCTGCTATGATTTTGGTGAAATAAAACTAATTTTTTAAATACTAGTCTTTATTACAAAAATTAAATATGTATATTACAGTAAAAATTTTATAAACGAAGACTATTTAAGTATGTGTATGGCTTATAATAGTTATATATACATATTTTAGCCTCCAAACCGGTAGCCGCTATGTATCTAAAGTTCTTGCATTTTTCACCGATATATTTTTTTCCCTGTACAAAAAGACACATAACATGATATAATCGAGGCAACCTCCTCTTATAGTCATCGAGCCCCTTTATGTCTTAACACGATAATGTTGCATTGTATAGCTAGCACGACTTCTCCACGGCAGCTTTTAATCTTATACAGAGTTTAAATTTGACCAGCAATGAAATACTGCTCACATATTTAGTAGTCAGCTCCCAAAAATACTCTGCAATTGTTATTTTCTATCTAGAAGGCTGCTATTTGGCTGACTGTGTAACCGAAAGTCACCAGAAACGTCCATTCTTTGGAACGCCAACTTCGCGACTTGAGTCTTCTACAAATACTTTCATTGGAACTGTTGTGGATGCTGCCAATTTGATATCTTTCAGCGCAGTGCATACTATGAATACACATTACATACGAGGCTAGTTTGAAAAGTCCGTGCAAAGTCCGAGAGATGGCACCACCGGTGCGTATCGAGGTCATGTTTAGTTAGAAGCATCTCTTGAATGAACGCACACCAAGTTTCAGCCATATTGGTCTATTTCTTTGTGTTTGGCATTCGTGTGAATCAAGGAAGTCGAGTGATTTTCAAGAAATAGACGAAAAAGAATTTCGTGTGGTGATTAAACATTACTTTATGAAAGGCAAAACGCCTCAGGAGACTAAAGAGAAGCTTGATAAACATTATGGTGACTCTACACCTTCGATTAGAACAGTTTATAAGTGGTTTCAAAATTTTCGGACTGGCCATATGGGCACAAGTGACGCTGAACGTTCTGGACGGCCTGTGGAGGTTACGACTCCAGAAATCATTGATCAAATCCATGATATGGTGATGGATGACAGAAGAGTTAAGGTGCGTGAGATTGCTAGTGCTGTGGGCATCTCGACTGAACGGGTACATAATATTTTGCATAAACATTTGGACATGAGAAAGCTATCCGCAAGATGGGTGCCGCGATTGCTCACGCTTGACCAAAAACGGAATCGTGTGAAGTGTTGCAAGGATGGTTTGCAGCTATTCCAGAAGAATCCGGAGGACTTTAAGCGTCGTTTCGTCACTGTGGATGAAACATGGATACATTACTATACTCCTGAGACCAAACAACAATCTAAACAATGGGTTACCAAGGGGGAATCTGCACCAAAAAAGGCGAAGACCGTTCCTTCGGCCGGAAAGGTTATGGCGACTGTCTTTTGGGATTCGCAAGGGATAATCCTCATCGACTATCTGGAAAAGGGTAAAACTATTACAGGTGAATATTATTCATCGTTATTGGACCGTTTGAAAACCGAGCTGCAAGAAAAACGCCCGCGATTGGCCCACAAGAAAGTCCTTTTCCATCACGACAACGCACCAGCACACACCTCAGCAGTTGTGGTCGCAAAATTAATGGAAATAGGATTCCAACTCGTTTCACATCCCCCCTATTGTCCAGACTTGGCTCCCTCGGACTACTATTTGTTTCCCAATTTGAAGAAATGGCTGGCGGGACAAAGATTTTATTTAAACGAGGAGGTGATTGCAGACACTAATGGATATTTTGCAGACTTGGACAAATCCTATTATTCGGAAGGGATCAACAAACTAGAACATCGTTGGACGAAGTGTATAAGCCTAAAAGGAGACTATGTCGAAAAATAAAAAAGGTTTACCCCAAACACATAAGTAGTTTTTACTTTTGCACGGACTTTTCAAACCAGCCTCGTACATGAGGTTCAGTTTGTTACACTCCGTATCATCCTCTTCGAGAACTCGTGTATACAGAGAACCTCATCCCTTTGGAAGGAACTGGCAGGGATTGTTTCCCACCGAGTATAACTTGCGACGATTCAGAACAACAGGAATCGCTTATTCCACGCATGCGTCCCTCCTTTCAGGTCGAGGAGTCTAATTATTTATGATCTGTTTATGGGGTAGAAGGGTTGCTTCCTATACATATATCGTGTTATGCATCCTTTTTATCAAGTCGGAAAAAATTGTAATATTTTTTTATTGCGTTCAGTTTTAACAGAAATAGTATTTAGAGGTAAATGTCAGATGTCAACAAAAATCTCTGAAACAGTGACATAGCCAAACTCAAGGGGTGGGGCATTGCAAAAAACGAAAAAAAATTGTCCTCTTGCACTAGATCTCTAAACGCTTAGGCCCCTTTCAATACTGTAAATTAAAAATTGATGACCGAAGGGAAGGAGATTTTTCGCGAAAAAGAGCCTCTCTCTATAACAATTTACACACATTGTAAAAATCGATGACCGGGATGTGGGGGTGAAGCTGTCCATAACCAAGAATCCCGACTTACAATGGAACTCTAAAACTTCTATTTTTTTATGGGAATGATTCATATTTTCTACATACACAGGGGCGGGGGACATACACGAGAAAAGTACACCAATTTTTTTTTGTATTTTATACTTTTAAAGTTACACTTCTCAGAATTTCTCTGCCCATGGTTGGACTGTAGCATCGGTATCGATTGCTACTCTTTTTTATGTCAACAAGGAACTTTAGGTCTTATCTCGTAAAAGGAAAAAAAACTGGCCAAGTGCAAGTCGGACTGCAATTAGTATTCCGTTCGGTGGTTGCTTTTAAAATAAGTACAAAAAGTTCTTAACATATCTGTGTATATCTTAAGATCCAATACTTTTTCTTAGTCAATAACGTATAGTATATTAGCTATCTAATAGCCAATAAATCAATCTAGGTCAATCTACAATCTAATAACAAAACTGTAAAAGAAATATTTACTACCTAAATATTTATTTAATTATACACGAATAAAATAAAATTGTTTTGTCACGACGAGCGGTACTGAAAATATATTATCTCCATCATACTGTCGGGAAACCTCCACGATATTGTCAATGCACATAGTTTTTTTATATCAGAAAAATTGTCAAACGTAATGCACTCGTGATAATTTTCGCTCAAACTCTGTTCCTTTATGAAGAACATTCCAGAATTTTTTTCAAAAATTTTTGATGAGTACTTTTCGAGATAAGGGAGAACAGCGATTTTTCGCAATTTTTTTTAAATTATAAAGGGTGATTCATTTAGAGGTACTTTTTGTGATGGGGATTTAATTGCAGATTGCGCATGCGTCGTGTCAACTGAAGTGGCATTCCTGTTCAGTAGTGTTTGACAACTCATAATGGCACAGCGTCTACAAATTGTTCAACTTTATTACGAAAATGGGCGTTCTACGAGGATTGTGTATCGGGCGCTTAGAGCAACTTATGGTCCACATAATCGGCCTACCGAACGCACAATTCGCTCTACCATCAATAAGTTTGAGACCTAATTTTCATTATTGGATAATGCTCGACCGAATAGACCACATCCAGCACGTAGTGAAGAAAATATAGGGGCGGTAGCGGAGAGTGTACGCGAAGACCGTGAAGTGTCGATTCGTCGCCGTTCTTAACAGCTTGGCCTGTCATATTCAACAACTTGGCGTATTTTACGTAAGGATCTTTCTTTAAAAGCATACAAAATTCAACTAGTGCAACAACTGAAGCCGACCGACCTTCCGAATCGTTTCCGTTTTAGTCAGTGGGCTCTTGACAAGCTTGCAGAAGATCCACTGTTTTCGAGAAAAATTTTGTTCACCGATGCCCATTTTTGGCTTAATGGGTTCGTGAATAAACAAAATGCCCGTACTTGGGGTGATGAACAACCTGAAGAGGTTCAAGAGCTGCCATTAAATCCAGAAAAAACAACTGTTTGGTGTGGTTTATGGGCCGGTGGAATAATCGGTCCATATTTCTTCAAAACAGAGGCCGGCCGGAATGTTACTGTGAATGGTGACCGTTATCGCGCCATGATAACAGACTATTTGATGCCAGAAATTGAAGCCTGTGGTCTCGACGAAATTTGGTTCCAACAAGATGGCGCCACTTGCCATACAGCCCGTGAAACCATGGCTTTACTGCGAGAGCAATTCGGCGAACAGATCATTTCACGCTTTGGATCAGTGAATTGACCGGCTAGATCATGTGACTTCACACCTCTTGACTTTTTCCTTTGGCGCTATGTAAAGTCCAAAGTCTACATGGATAAGCCAGCTACAATTGAGGCATTGGAGGCCAATATTACTCGAGTCATTGGCCAAATACCACTCGAAATACTCACACGCGTCATTGAAAATTGGAACTTCAGAATGGACGTTGTTAACCGCAGTCGCGGACAACATTTGAAAGAAATTATCTTTAAGAAATAATTGTAAAGAATGGTTCTTTTATATGATAATAAAGATTATAAAATAAAATTGTTTTTATTCATTTTTTTTTATTTAAAAAAAAGTACCTCAAAATGAATCACCCTTTACAAAGAAAAATGTGCGCAAGTATTAGTTCATATATATTTTTAAACTCGTGTTTTCACAAGCTTTCATTTGACACCCCACTATAAGAAAAAATTTTTGTCGCTTACCCTGCAAGCTAACTGCTTAAGTCAAAATTTAACTTTCAAAACTACACGGGTCTGATTGAGCCATCAGTTCCTAATTCTTCCAATTCCAAATTTCAGCTTTATACGTCAAATAGTTTCGAAGAAAATCGGGTGTGACAGACGGACACTGAAGTGATCTCTTAAGTGTTCCGTGTGGAACACGAAGAATCATATCATCGAAAAATACAAGAACTTTCACTATATTTAACAAATTAATTTTTTTAAACAGGTGAAAATTAAAACGGACACATACTTTTACCGTTTTACGTTACTTTCAATTTAATCGCCTTTTTTTCTGTAAAATGTCTATAATTTTTTATTAAAATAAAATAGCAACAAATTATAATATGCATCCCTAGGTTTTCATTATAACATCCTTAGTACTTTGAGTTTTTGTTTTCTCAGCTATCCTGGGCTGTCGGCCCGGCTTTAAGAATTTTTGGTATTTACTCAGCGAATCTTGATATTTCATCTTGACTAATTGACATTAAAGGTGGACAACGAAAATTTTACTTATTGATGTTCTCTAAAAACTTATAACAGAAAGAAACGTTACGTCGCGCTTTGTTATTACAAAGTCGTCATAAATAACTGAGAATGTTACATATAAATCTAAAACTAAAAACAGATTTCAAAAATACAAAAAATATATAATTCGTACATGTTACTTTAAATTGCAGTCTTTCTCAATCTAAACATATAAAAATTATGACCTATTAAACAATATGTTAAAATTTATATCAAATACACCCTTCTTTAAAAATCAATACAACAATAATATTTCTTTTTAGCTTTGAATTTTAAAACAAAGTTGCATGCTAAGTAAAAACTATAATACAGTTTGTAAGTTGCAGCAATTTCCTTAAAAGTTTCAAGCACTCACTAAAATAAGTCCCTTCGCAAATATAGTCTTATATATATATATATATATATATATATATATATATATATATATATATATATATATATATATATATATATTTTTTAAAAAAAAAGGCTACCCTAAAATCGTATAATAGTTTACTTTGTGCGGCCAAGAATTTAAATAATTTTTTTTTCTGGTAAACGGGATAATGATGGCATTAGGCTTCAGAGGACATTCGGAAATAATTCAGGGGTGATGCGATAGATACGTACTTTATTTTCAAGCAGCTAAATAAAAAGCTATGGCTTTATAATCGTCGAAAATGTATTGGAGCGAATTTAGTTGTTACTTTCGGTTCAAAACCATATATTGTAGGGCACATTAATAGTAATGGGAAGGGGGGTAATAGAGGGAATTAACACCAGTTTTCTGTGTCTATGAATTGTTGGAACATCCACCCTATTCGCCAGATCTAGCTCCATCTGACTGCTATCTGTTCCTAAACCTAAAGATTTCTACGTGGGAAGCGCTTTTCAACAAATGGTGATAGCATCCGTAGATGGGTATTTTGAAGGTCTTCCAGAAAATCACTTCAGAGATGGGGTAAATGAAATGGAACATCGCTAGAAAAAATGTATTAAGCTTAAGGGAAATTATACTGAAGAATAAATGTATTTCAACTAATTAAATCGTCTTGTTTCATTTCCGCTTTCAAAATTTAGCTTGTTCCTTTTCAAGCTTAGAAAGAAAAGTAAGAATCTCTGAAGATGACTGGTGTAATCAAAACATGGGAAAGACACTTTATTTGCTGTCCAACGTGGCTACGTTCCCCAAACTTTACTATGGTATTTAAAACCTCTTTTTTTCTTTCCATTAAATTACTGTTTATTCTTTGCCCAAACTAGTCACAATTAATGACACTAAAAAACTATATGAAAAATAAATTACCTAAAACCATTTAGTAGCAAAAAGTGAGCTATCAAACATTTTGAGACCTGGTCAAAAAAATTATGCGCATCTAGAATCCCCACTTCCATTTACTCCTATTGTACTATTGTGGTGGTTTAAAGTTCACGATAATAGATGGCGTCACTAACTGAACTAACTAAAAGTTCATGAATCTATGTTGAACGACTTGTTATATTAATTTTTAAGTCATATTATCATTTAAATATATATTAGGGCCGTTAAAAGAGTCTAGGAAAGAGGTACACTTCTTAAGCAGTTAAAGAATCAAGGTATATTCAAATCTATGACAGGGTAAAGTTATTTTAGCGACGAGTTTTACTAGGTTACAAAAAGTGTTGTAATTGATGCTATATTTTGTCTTAGGTCTTCAGACGGTATCTTTTCTGTACCTTACTAGGTTATAATAATCACTAAAATAAATGGCTTTACCAAATCTCATCTACACTAAAGTTAAATAACGAGGTAAATGTGGCTTTAAAATTTCAGTATTATTAGTAACTTTCTCGGCATTGTGAACACAGTTGTCCTTTCATTTTTCTTTTTTCAATAAAAAATCTTAACAATACAATATCTAATTGACACTTTTCAGGTCGCTCTGGATTGATTACTTTATGCTTTTGTGCGGGCGTAAGCCTACGAAAGAAGGGAGAAGACAAACTAATACACAGGTCGTAAAGTGATCTGCATTGATCCGATATTTGTCAGTTAACTACAGTACTATATCATGGTGCCGAAACACTAATGGTATTCAATAAAAGGTTATGTTTGTAAACATTTTTTGTCGGCCGAATTAAGTACAATTTTATGATGGATTTTAAAAAAAATCACAGGTTATATTTGACGAAGTGACTTATGCCAGTGGGTACTGTAACCTATCAAACAAGAAATCCCTATATATTCTCTATAAACAGATATAAAATAAAGTTCCCAGTATGCACACAGTATTGTTCTGGCTCAGTTCTGAGCCAGAATTGACTCTCGCTATACAACTCTAATAAATAGTATGTACTTCAAAGCTACCTCTTCCATTAATTCGGAAAGCAAATCTGAAAGGTTCTCAATTACTAGAGGTGTCCGTTAGGGCGACACCATGTCACCCTTGTTCTGAAAAACATTTTTAAAGAATTACAATGGGAATCGATGGAGATCAACCTTGATGGCAAGAACCTAAATAACCTCTTAAAAGGATATCGTTTTAATAGGTCTTAAAATGAACATCAGCAAATACAAGATTATCACACATTTACCGGAACAAGCTCTTGGCGATCTGCCTATGGAGACCGTAGAGAGTTACATTTACTTAGGACATAGAATGGCTGTAAGAAAAAGTAATCAGACCACCGAAGTTGATGGACCTATCTCGTTGAGATTGACAGCTTTCGGAAAGTTGAGCCAATATCCCAATATCTCTTAAAAGAATGGCATTCAACCAATGCATTCGTCCAGTTTTAGCCGTAAGGCATGAAAACAACAACACTTACTGAACAGTTTACCGAAAAACTCCGAGTAACCCAACGCGCCATGGAAAGACGTATGCTAGGTATTTCACGTCGTGATCGAGTTAAAAACGGCGAAATAAGATGAAGAACGAAGGTCTCTGATGTAGTTCAGACCATAGTAGGGTTCAAATAGAACTGAGAGGAGCACGAGGCAAGAACTACTGAATCCTGGAATGGCGCCCTAGAACTCTAAAACGCCGTTCACCAAAAAGCTGAGTGGACCATATGACCAAGATAACTCGAAAAAACTGGCAGTTGAAGGCACAAGACAGGCGTCAGTGGAAACATATAGGAGAGGCCTTTACCAAGCAATGGGTGGCTATTCTTGAACACTTCCATTCTTACCTTTTTCATTTCTTCTTCCCACTACGCTACCGCTCTTGTCTCATCATTGCTTTTTCTTACGCCTACTTCGCCCTACGATTACCTATCTTGTTCCTATCATTACTCCTCTTATCTTTTGCTTCCCTTACCCCTCCTATCTCATTTTGACTGCTCCGTCTCGCCTATTGAGTGCTGTATGCTTCAATGGGCGTGAAAGAGACATATGCCCCTCCTGGCTATACTACTGCCTACATTATGAGTTTTAATTATGTTTTCACTATTTTGTCTAGCTCATTTTAAAAGCCATTTAGGGCTCTAAGCGTTAATATACGAAAAAAGTTTAACATTTTTTGTGAAAAAACTAATCAGGATACAAAAAGTTACAAAAACAGATTAGCTAAAATAGACAAAAAGGTAGATAGACAGACAGACCAACAGCAAGAGTTTACCGAGGACTTTCTTTTAAATTGGGCAAATCTCCCTACATTTTAACCAACAAAACTGATTTTTTTCTTTCATTGTCTGCCACTCTCTTCATGTTAATATAATTTTAGTTAAGTACTGGGTTATCACACTATATCAACCATTTTATTTTTGCATTTGATGCGCGGCACAGTCTCCAATTGAAAAACTTTCTATAAATTATATATAAATCACAAAATTCTTAATAAATAAATACCTGGCATTTTGAATTAACATTAAAATATTTTTATATCTATTTAGTCTTTCATTATATCCACTTAGTCTTTTTCTTCATTTTGTATTTCTCGCACTGATACAGAATCTCTTAGTTCTCGCACCGACACTGCTGGATGTGTTATCGGAAGTATAGCCGATGACATTGCTAAGGCGGGATTAGCTACAGCAATTATGTTATCTCCACTCGCAGCTATCACCTGGACTTTGGGAGAAAATTTGCTGGACTCTTCGTCGTTGTCGTTCGAGTCTTCTATTTTTTTCTAGACAGAAAAAATTGTTTGCGAGAGCAGAGATGTTACATTTGATTTAAGGGAATTGTTAAGACGTTATAACACATGGGCTGAATAGTCCCGGGCCTAACACATAGATGGCGCTAGTTTTATTGCAGGCACCTTTTTTTCAGTTAACCTGAACTAACCTTCAAAAGACAGCTGTTAAAATTTCATGATATTCTATTCATTAGTTTGTGAGTTATTGTGCTAAGAGTAACGCTACTTTTGTTATTTTCAAAACAATGGATCAAAAACAATTTCGTGTTTTAATTTTACACTGCTTCTTGATGGGAAAAAAATACCGTTCAAGCGAAGCAATGGCTTGAAAAGTGTTATGGGGACTCCGCTCCATCAGAAACAACAATAAAACGTTGGTTTGCTGACTTCAAACGTGGTCGTAGAGACACCGATGATGCAGAACGCAGTGGACGTCCAAATGAGGCGGTAACACCAGAAAACATCAAAAAAATCCATAAAATCGTTTTGAATGATCGAAAAGTGAAATTGCGTGAGTTAGCTGACATCGTAAAGATATCAAAAGAACGTGTTGGCTTTATATTGCATGAGCATTTGACTATGAGAAAGCTCTGTTCAAAGTGGGTGCCGCGTTTGCTCACTGTTGATCAAAAACAATAACGTGTTGATGATTCTGAGCAGTGTTTGGCCATGTTTAAACGTAACAAACCGGAATTTTTGCGTCGATATGTGACAATGGATGAAACATGGATCCATCACTTCACTCCGGAATCAAAACGATCGTCATCTGAGTGGACAGCAACTGGTGAACCTCGTCCAAAGCGCCCGAAAGCACAACAATCGGCTGGAAAGGTTATGGTCTCGGTATTTTGGGATGTGCGTGGTGTAATATTCATCGACTATCTTGAGAGAGGAAATACCATCAACAGTGAATATTATATAGCGTTATTGGAGCGTTTGAAGGCCGAAATTGCAAAGAAACGACCGCATATGGCAAAGAAAAAAATTTTGTTTCATCAAGACAACGCACCGTGTCACAAGTCAATCAAAACAATGGCAAAACTACATGAATTGAACTTCGAATTGCTCCCACATCCACCGTATTCGCCAGATTTGGCTCCCAGCGACTACTGGCTGTTCGCAGACCTGAAAAAAATGCTCGCCGGTAAGAAATTTCGCACGAATGAAGAGGTTATCGCTGAAACTGAGGCCTATTTTGAGGCAAAAGATAAATCGTTCTACAAAAGTGGTATTGAAATGTTAGAGCGGCGCTGGAATGATTGCGTTGCTCTTGATGGAGATTACGTTGATGAATAAAGCTAATTTTGAACCAAAAAAAAACCGTGTTTTCTTTGTTAGGCCCGGGACTTTTCAGCCCATGTGTTACATATACACTGGTGAGCAAAAAAATCGACTCAAACGATTTTGCTTCATTTAACACCGATCATTGAATTTAATTTTCAAACAGTGGTATTATTTTTGGTATCATTAGAATGCTGATTTTCTACTCTTTCCAATAATATGAAAATATTTGGATTTCTAAAAAGTTTTACTAATTAAAACGGTTTTACTCAATAGAACCGTTTTTGCTCGCTCAACAACGTACGCGTTGCGCGCTATTAATCCCTATAAAAATACATGCAACTGCCTTTTCCTATCATTCCTTTATCGGAACTTGAACCACCAATATCTCTGCTATACCTGTTCACTAATTACGTCATCGGAAAATGGATACTACCCCGGAAAAAACGACACACGTCATTGCCCTATTGCAAGAAGGGCACAGCCAACGTGTAATCGCTGCGCAACTGCACCTGAGCCAGTCACCTGTCTCCAGAGTCTACACACGTTACCAAGAGACTGGCGCCTTTACGCGGAGATCAGGATCAGGAAGAAGAAGGTATACCTCGGAGCGAGACGATCGCTTCATTGTCAACACAACTTTAAGAAATTGTCACTTGACAGGCGTTGACCCCCAGCAGGTGCTCCGACAAGTTCGTAGTCGGGATGTCAGTTATTGGACAGTTAGAAGAAGGTTTAAAGAAGCTAATCTAACTCCGAAAAGACCAGCTCACGGAGCCAAATTGACAGCAGCCTATCAATAAGCGCGACTTAGATTTGCCCGAGAACATGTCGACTGAACCTTAAAGCAATGGCACTCCATTTTATTCTCTGATGAGTCTAGAATGTGCCTACATGGCAATGATGGAAGAAGACGAGTCTATAGAGGGCCTGGGGAGCGCTATGTGCAGTGCTGCATTACTAAAACGGTCGCCTACGGAGCAGGTGCTATTATGATGTGGGGTGGCATCTCAGTGAATGCAAAAACAGATTTGGTCTTTGTGACTGATGAGACTCGTAGCGGTGGATTAACTGATCACCGGAACATCGAGGAGATCCTGCAGGAACACGTCATTCGTTACGCTGTGTTTGTTGGCGAGAGCTTCGTGCTAATGCACGACAATGCAATTTAATTGTTCCTTTCTCTTACCCCTATTTTCAATCCTTGTCCTTAGAAAGAGAATAGAATGGGCTTTCAAATGATACTAAAATCCGTAAAAATATATGAACACTAAATTCTAGGATCCATGTTAAATGAAGCCAAATAATTTGAGTCGATTTTTTTTTTTGCTCACGAGTGTACATATATATATATATATATATATAATATATATATATATATATATATATATATATATATATATATATATATATATATATATAGAAATAGAAGGAGCTAAATTGTTGGTGATGTAGTCGTAAGAGGTCAATTAATAGTCAATTTGTTTATTTGTGGAACTTTCGACACCGATATATATTTGTTTCTTTATCAAGACATAAACTTAAGACTAAATTGTTGAAAGAAACCTCTACATCGGTGTTACAGGACGAGCCAATTCACAAGACAATGAAAAGCACTAATCTAGATGAGTAACAGACAACCATAGGCACCATTTTAGTTAACGATGTTATATAATTCTCTTCAAGAAGCAGGGAAATTCCCGGAGGCAAACAGGGGTGGCCCACTTGCCAATTTTTTGGCGGTAAATCATTCATATATATATATATATATATATATATATATATATATATATATATATATATATATATATATATATATATATATTGACTTCATTCCTAACTTACATTCCCTCTCTTAATATGAGGAATAGATTTCCTAAAACTCATTTTAGATATTTATATCTGCTGCTTATAATGTGACAAATAAACCAAGGACACAGCATGCAAATAGTGAAATAAAAAATTAGTACTTACGCTACCCGTTGAACTTGATTCATGATCTTGTCCCTGAAACTTGCCCAAAAATATTTCCATTAGTAGTTTATATGCTGTTTTTCCAAACAAATTGTAAGCAATTTCGAAATTTACCTGTGGTAAACGATTAGAACTCAAGAAATAAAAATGTAGCTGCTTAACTGACATACATATATATACATATATATACACACTAAAAGTTAGAAAAAACTTATTCGGATACTTTAAAAGTGAATTAGCTACCAAATTTCTCTATAAAATTCGAATTAAAATTATTCTTAAGACCTAATAACAAAATCGTTGAAATTATGTTATAATGAAAAAAATAAACTGGGACACTAGTAGCAAAATTAATGGTGTAACTGAGACACTACTAGCGTGTGTTGCCTCCTCTACTTCGGATGACAGCGTTTATGCGCCTAGGCATGCTTCTAATTAAATTTTGAATAAAATCTTGAGGAATTTGCTCCCATTCTGTGATAATTGCATTTTCAAGTTCCCTCAGGTTTGTAGGTGCAGGTATATGACGTTTCACATTTTTCTTAAGGTGATCCCATACATGTTCTATCGGATTCAGATCCGGGCTTTTTGGTGGCCATTGCATAATCGGTATATCAACTTGATTAACATAATCGAGTACCTCCCTAGCCACGTGAGGTCGAGCGTTGTCTTGCATAAACAGGAAATTTGGCCCCACAAAATGACCGAAAGGCATCACATGTTCTATTACAATATTCTCAAGATAGTAGTCAGCATTCATGGATCTCGTACGGACAGGAACTAACTCTGTGCGAGCATCAAAGCAGATGCCACCCCAGAACATAACAGAGCCACCGCCGAATGGAATCCTTGCAGAGATATTGCAAGGAGCAAAACTCTCTCCTGGTCTTCGCCATACTCGCTCACGACCATCTGGATGTTTTAGACTAACCCTAGATTCATCTGTGAAGAAAACTTGCTTCCAATTATCCACAGATCAGTTTTCGTGATTTCGAGCAAAACGTAACCTGGCAACTCTGTTCTCTCTAGTAAGCAAAGTCGCAGTGGCTGGTCTCCTACTATTTAATCCAGCTTCATTTAACCGTCTTCTAACTGTTTTAGAAGAAATTGTGACATTGCGAACAGCTTCGAGTTCGTTTCTTATTATAGAACTAGTGACAGTCCTGTTTCTTAAAGCATATTGTCTTATAAAACGTTCATCTAGGTCGTTAGTGCATCGTTTTCGCCCTTGCCTTAGCCTTCTAGAATAAGTTCCTACTTTATTCAAGCGTCTTACCATACGACTTATTGTGGAACGATGTTTGCCTAACAAATTGGCAACATAACTCTGACAATATCCCTCGTCCAATAAAACTGAGGCTCGCACTACCTCGTGTTCAGTTAAATTCCTTGTTCGATTCATTTTTCTAATTCTTCGGGGTCAAAAAATAAAACAGTCTACCACAAAAAACGTATTACTTTGAAAAAGGGAACAATTTATAAGCTTACTTTTAAAGAAAATCTATCGCATTATTACAGAAAATTGTTTATCTTCTAAAAAATTCTTTAAAACTGTAAATCTAAACGAATTGTTTTGATTTCTGTCATGAACAACGAAACAAAATATGCATAGCCTACTATTCAAATACATGATAAACTTTAAAACTGACATAAGAAAAAGATAAATTAATTTTCAGATTGTTGCGTTCATTTTGTTCAGGAGTTTATTTATATATATATATATATATATATATATATATATATATATATAAATATATAATAAAAGACTGTTTTTAGTCAATTTCCACTGGTTTATTTAAATTGCGATGACGCGTTTCGCTGTCGATGCAGCTTCTTCAGATCTACATTTTACACTGTGTGGATTTGACTAAAAACAGTCTTTTATTATATATTTATAATGAATTTCCATCAAGTAGAAGCTACAACCATCCAAAATATAATATATATATATATATATATATATATATATATATATATATATATATATATATATATATATATATACATACCATTTACAACTGAAAAACAATACGTACATGATAAATAGATTACAATTTTTACAGCGTAAAATTTAAATTTTGACACTAGTTAAGATTAAATGGTTATAAAAATAAATTATAAATAGGATACAATTTTGAGACATGAAGACAGAACAATAACATCACCGCAGAATGGAGGACAAAATCTGTCTGGTCAGGACGATATATAAATTTTTATTCAAACAAATCCCAAAAAACCAGCGTTGTTGTTGGTTTTTTGAGACTTGTTTGAAGCCTGACAAAGCAACAGCACTGACTTCTTCTGAATAAGGAACTAAAGCGTTAAACAAAGTAAAACTACAAAATAACAAACCTAAACTTAAGAAACTAAATTGTAAATATTTGGTTCAAGAACAAAAGAAAATATATATATATATATATATATATATATATATATATATATATATATATATATATATATATATATATATATATATATATATATATATATATATATATATATATACGTTGCCTTATAATTAACATACAATTCTTATTTATCTGAATAGTTCTTTACCTGTGGTGAACTGGAATTACTATAAGTTGATTGTGAATCTGATTCTTCTAATTCTATTCCTAAAGATGTTCTCTGATTTTCTCTGTAAATGATTTTTGAAAAAATTAGTTTTTTTAATCGATTATTTAAGCAGAGTGAAAAACTGCTATAGTTTGTGATACCTCGCAACAGAAATAAGCAGCAACCTTTGCTGGTTGAGTACGAACAATTTGAAATAAATGAGTTTTATTCGTGAGGGATTACCAGAATAACGTAGTCACGGGACGTCAATAATCGAATGATATCGGTTATTTTAAAAATCGAATAATCAAACGGTTTTTACTCGGGAGATCTCAACATTAGTATGGTAAGAGAAAACGACTTAGACACTGCACATAAGGCTAACTTTAAATGAAAGATGATTGTAGAAAAATTGACGCAGTACCTGTATGTTTGATTGTGATTTTTCTGAAACATCGTGTGCAATGAATGCCGAACTGCCAAAGCCTCATCATAATCCTAAAATTTAAAAAACATAAAGTTTTATAATAAAGGAAAGATGCTTGAAAATAGTGTTAAGGTATGAGTTAACATAGAAATATGGATAAACATTTTTCAAATCTAGGGAAGACAGAGATTTCGGATCTGCCAAGCAAGCAGACCTGAAATCCCAACCTCTGTATCATTTACAATTTAGCAAAACTTTCTCCATTTAGTCTCTTGTTATTAACTCAGTCCGCGAACACACTGTATCTAAATTTCGGTACTTTATCTAAGTCACGCACTACTATATAGTACGAGGGTTTTATGATAAGTACCTGGTCTTGACAAGAAAAAAACATTTTTATGTGAAAAATTTATTTTATTTTTCAATATATTCTCCTTTTAGCTCGATACACTTAGTTTCCACGTTTTCTATTCCAATCTTTTGTATTCCATCTTAAAGGGCGATTTCTCTAACCATTCAAAATAGGCGTTTATTTCAGCAATCACCTCTTCTTTTGAGCCAAATATTTTTCCGCCGAGCCATTTTTTAATATTCAAAAATAAGAAATAATCGTTAGACGCTGAATCTGGTGAATTTGGCGGATGCCGACATAATTCGTATCCTAACTCACGGAATTTTGCCATGGCGATGACACAAGTGTGAACGCGTGCATTGTCTTGGTAAAAGAGAATTTTTTTCTTCGCCAAATGCGGGCGTTTTCCTTTCACAGCAAGATTGAAACGATTCAATAAGTTGACATAATACCTCCCTTAATCGTTTTGCCCATTTCAAGGTAATCGACGTGCATTAAGCCCCGTGCATCTCAAAACACTGTGGCCATGAATTTGTTCGCCGATAAAGTCGCTTTGACCTACTCTGGCGCCAGATCGCTACGGAAAACCCACTATTTGGACTGTTCTTTGATCTTTGGTGTGCTGTGATGAATCCGTGTTTAACATCGCCAAACATTCTTTTGAAGTTGATACACATGTGTGTTTATTGTCAATTGTGAACAAACGCGACAACCATCTTGCAGAAAGCTTTCTCATATCCAAATGAGTTGTTAAAATGTTCTGCACCCGTTCAATTGAGATACCTACAGTCTCAACAATCTCATGCACTTTTGCTCTCCGATCATTTATCGCTATATGGTGGATTTTTTTCAATCATTTCTGATGTGGTGATCTCATTTGGACGACTTGCACGTTTTTCATCAAAAATGCTTGAACAGCAGCGTTCGAATTGAGCTGTTCAATATTTTATGATCGATAACAAAGGTAGAGAGTCCCCACAAACTTCGCTGAGTTCCGCTTTTATCTCATGCTCAAAAATTACAAAAGTTATTCTATTTAAATGGCTGCCACTCACAAACTAACTCGCTCATAATTTGACAGGATTCTTGTGAAAGGTTATGTTCACGAAAAATATAATTTTTTCAATAGTAGTAACGCCATCTCCGGCCAAGGCCCGGTACTTATATAATTCTCCTATGTTTACACGACCACATCATTCTCTGTGGGCATTGAACAATAATGTAATTGACTTTCTCCATCTTTCTTTAATAAAAAGTTTCAAAATTATGTTTTTATACTAAAACTCACTACTTAATCCAAAATGTCTACTTGTTCTAATTACGTATTTAACATGCAAAGCAGAAGCGCAAAGAAAATACCTTTACCTGTATCCTATGGTAGAAATTTTCAAGTCACCGTCTCTATACTTCAAAATGTAAATAATAGCTGAAATAAATCATGTAATCATAGCAAATAAGTAATTA
The DNA here is from genome assembly GCA_019049505.1 of Pachyrhynchus sulphureomaculatus. Classification (NCBI taxonomy): domain Eukaryota; kingdom Metazoa; phylum Arthropoda; class Insecta; order Coleoptera; family Curculionidae; genus Pachyrhynchus; species Pachyrhynchus sulphureomaculatus. Next base: position 42,492,190 of record CM032450.1, on the reverse strand, counting down.
TATAAACCAAAAAGAAAAACCATATGTTTAAAATTTTTTTTGTGGATCGCAAATAAGTTTAAAACACGACAAATAATCGAAAATAACTTGGTTTTTTATAATTCACCTCTCCGCCACTATAGGGACATTTACTCTGTTTCTGTCTATATCTCTAAGGAGATTTGTTGACGGGGATGTCACAAAATCCGTCGAGGTTGCCCCGCTGCATTAATTACTACCTAAAAATACACACACACCGAGCGGATTGCCGGAATCCAATCAGCGACCATCGGTTTCATATGCAGGCTCTTAACCCACTACGCTACCGAAGCCGGCGCGCTACCGAGGCCCGCAACAGCAACATACTGAATACCAAATTTGTGAGCAGCTGGACACAGGATTCAAGGTTGGAACAATCCAAGAGTCTCATAAGGAGACTTAATCCTGAATATATTGGGTCCTTACTGAAATTAAACAGCGAGAACATAAAGACGATAATAGAAATTCTCTCAAAACACGCCTCCTGAATCTCCTGAATTAGCAACTCACTTCTATAACGATCAAACATGATTCAGACTGTAGGACAAGACTGGGAGAGGGAGAATCAGCTCGTCATTTAATCACGTCTTGTCTGGCAGTCAGAAGAGGTAGAGAAATTCACCTAGAATCTCCAATCATTTTAAAGCACAATTATATTGAGGAAATTCAACCTGGCACCCGCCGTACTCACCAGACATTGCTCCTTCTGATTATCACTTGTTCCGATCGATGATGAACAGCGCTTCCATTCTTATGAGGATACTAAAAGATGAGTCGTCCTTTCAACGTGGTACTTACGAGGCTGGTTTGAAAAGTCCGTGCAAAAATAAAAACTACTTATGTGTTTGGGGTAAACCTTTTTTATTCTTCGACATAGTCTCCTTTTAGGCTTATACACTTCGTCCAACGATGTTCTAGTTTGTTGATCCCTTCCGAATAATAGGATTTGTCCAAGTCTGCAAAATATCCATTAGTGTCTGCAATCACCTCCTCGTTTCAATAAAATCTTTGTCCCGCCAGCCATTTCTTCAAATTGGGGAACAAATAGTAGTCCGAGGGAGCCAAGTCTGGAGAATAGGGGGGATGTGAAACGAGTTGGAATCCTATTTCCATTAATTTTGCGACCACAACTGCTGAGGTGTGTGCTGGTGCGTTGTCGTGATGGAAAAGGACTTTCTTGTGGGCCAATCGCGGGCGTTTTTTCTTGCAGCTCGGTTTTCAAACGCTCCAATAACGATGAATAATAGTCACCTGTAATAGTTTTACCCTTTTCCAGATAGTCGATGAGGATTATCCCTTGCGAATCCCAAAAGACAGTTACCATAACCTTTCCGGCCGAAGGAACGGTCTTTCGCTTTTTTTGGTGCAGATTCCCCCTTGGTAACCCATTGTTTAGATTGTTGTTTGGTCTCAGGAGTATAGTAATGTATCCATGTTTCATCCACAGTGACGAAACGACGCTTAAAGTCCTCCGGATTCTTCTGGAACAGCTGCAAACCATCCTTGCAACACTTCACACGATTCCGTTTTTGGTCAAGCGTGAGCAATCGCAGCACCCATCTTGCGGATCGCTTTCTCATGTCCAAATGTTTATGCAAAATATTATGTACCCGTTCAGTCGAGATGCCCACAGCACTAGCAATCTCACGCACCTTAACTCTTCTGTCATCCATCACCATATCATGGATTTGATCAATGATTTCTGGAGTCGTAACCTCCACAGGCCGTCCAGAACGTTCAGCGTCACTTGTGCCCATATGGCCAGTCCGAAAATTTTCAAACCACTTATAAACTGTTCTAATCGAAGGTGCAGAGTCACCATAATGTTTATCAAGCTTCTCTTTAATCTCCTGAGGCGTTTTGCCTTTCATAAAGTAATGTTTAATCATCACACGAAATTCTTTTTCGTCCATTTCTTGAAAATCACTCGACTTCCTTGATTCACACGAATGCCAAACACAAAGAAATAGACCAATATGGCTGAAACTTGGTGTGCGTTCATCCAAGAGATGCTACTAACTAAACATGACCTCGATACGCGCCGGTGGTGCCATCTCTCGGACTTTGCACGGACTTTTCAAACCAGCCCCGTATATGCTGCCACAAAGATGGGAGAAAGTAGTGACCAGCGATGAACAATACTTTGAATAATCAATTTGTAACCATTTCTTTACAATCTTTTTACCGAAAAATTCCTCAAAATTAATTCACACACCCAATATGTATGTGTATCAACCACGGACGTTAATAGCGATAAAACTTTATATAAAATTGTGGTAACATAAAAAAGTAACATAATTAAATTAGCTATTGATTTGAAATAGTGTTTAAAGTTTTTATTAATAGCATTTACTTTATATATAAATTTTGACTAGATTTCTACACGAAGCAATTTTATGCAAAAAAGTTATTAAACTTATTCCTATTTACAAAATTATGACGTAATGTGGTAAAAAATGTACATAAAAACCGTTTGCTGGCTAATTTTAGACAAGAAATATAATTATTACATAAAACTAATAACTAACATATAGAATACTTAAACGACAGAAAATATCACAATTTTTTCCCCGAATATTGACTTTTTTTAAAATCACACAATTTTGAAATAGTAAATATCACATTTTAAAAATACGTTACTAGAAAGAAATAATAAAAAACGAAAAAATTGCACGAAAATAAAAATCACGATGTAAAACTGCCTTATCAGTAATCGAAAATAATGCAACACACTATCTAAACCAAGATACTTACCTGCAAAAAGTTCTTCTATCGTATCTTCTATGGAGCAAAAAAAATAAAGCTGAGCGAAAGCACTTTTACAAAAAATATTGTTAAGGAGGGTAAAAATTAAGCTAAAAATAAGTTTAAAACTATGACTGGTTGGAAAACGGCATAAAAATAATAACACACAAAATTGAAAACAGAACTGAGAGCTAAATCATACTTTTAAACTTACATGGAACGGAAATTTTCACAGCTTTAGTTAGTTTAGAGATTAGAAAAACCGTAGTTCTTGGAATTAGACCGTGTCTACAGTTGTACGAGGTATCTTTAGTGCTCTTTACTCTTCCCGATTAGAACACTGAACGGATCTGAAGATGGAGAAGCGAAGAATTTATATTGTACCGTGATCTATAGTTTCCATGTTCCAATATGGATTTATTGCCTTGAATGACAAGCCCCAATGTGTTGTTTATTATCAAGTTCTGTCCACAGAAAGTATGAAGCCTTCAAAATTAATCCGGCATCTGGAAACAAAACACCCGTCCTAACACACAAACACAAAAAAGATAATTTTAAAAATGTTCTGTCTGAAGCTGTAAAAATTGTTAATTTTATTAAAAGTCGACCGTTGCAGACTAGATTGCTTTCCACACTGTGCGAAGAAATGGGTGCCAAGAACAATTCACTGCATTTCCATATTGAAGTCAGATGGTTGTCACGAGGAAAAGTTCTAACGATGCTTTGTGAAGTGCGAGATGAATTGAAAATATTTTTTACAGATAAAAGTAACTCTTTTTCAGAGTTCTTACAAGATAAAGAGTCTTTATTACTGTTGGCTTACTTGAGTGACATATTTGCACAATTGAATGATTTGAATACAGCTTACAAGGCCATAGACTACAACCCATATCTCTACTGATGTTGCTAGGGTGTCTACAGATTTCCGTTGATTTTATAACCTTTTCTTTATAGCAATTATACAAATTCACAACAAATATTGGAAAAAAACTAAAAATTTTAAGTGGTTCTTCACTGTCTATATGCGAAGGATTAAAAAATCGATCAAAATGTACTAGAATCCTAACGAAATTAATAGAGATCCGGTTACAGTCAAGATCACACCTAGAAACTGACTTTTCCTCTAGACGACGTTTTGAGTCCCCTATAAACTTGGCGTGTGCCTCTCAGAGCATATTCACAATTCTAATCTCGAAGAGTAGAGGTTCCTGAAGAAACCTTCTGCAATCCTAGGTGAAATGTTGGAAAGTCACTACAATCTGACACGGTCTAATACCGAGAACTACAATTTTTTTTAGTTTAAACTTATAATTTTACAAAAACTTATTTTTGCTATGTAAGTATTAAAAATCCGTTCTTGTAAATAATTTCGTTCTTAATATTTTTTTACTAAATGCAAGTATAAATAATAAAAAGTATTTTAGAAAGCTCGATAACATAAAAAAAAATATGAAGCCGGATATTTAAGGACGGAAAAAGAAATATATATAATTAGTAAGCGAGCTGAAGCAGAAAATAACTTTAAGAGAAGGTTGCCAGAGTATTATAGACCAGTTTGGTTTTTCAGACCGAAAACAATTATCTTTGTACATACATGGGGTGAAAAGTCCCGAGACTTGAAGAATAAACAATATTTTTTTCCAACATCTGGATACCTCGTCGAGCCTCTGTTTTCCATTCGACTTATTCATTTGCGTAAAATCTTTTCCTGGAGCTACCTTTTCAAATTTGGAAATATGTAATAATCGCTGGAAGCCAGATCTGGTGGATATGGCGGAAGCAATTCATAGCCCAATTGGTCCGTCGATTTCACAGGCCAACGTTTTTTTAAACTCTGAGACCAGACTATACTTTTTCGAAAGCTTTTGGTACACTGAATCCAAATCCGACCTCACAATTGCTCCATCACTCAGGTTTTCGAGATATCCTAACCTAAAAATGCAAAAAACACTTTTTTGCGCTATATTCGAGATTATATTACACCGTAAATTAATTTTTCTCCATAAAACTCGTGCGGCCTCTAAAAGTAGTACCCTTCCCCTTCAAAACGCATTTTGAATTTTTCAGATATTTTATTTTTTCTCGGAGAAATCGTCCGTGAAAATTATTAGTTTGGCGTTTTGGTTACAATCATACCAAAAAAAAAAATAAATTGATCCGCGAACGTTTTCATAAGAAAAGGAAAAAATTTTATTCTAATTAGTTCAGGTTAGGTAGTAAGAAAAAAATTCATAGAAAAAAAATCATGAAAAAAAGAAAAATGGAGTCAACACCGCCACGTTCTCGTTCCATGACTCTGGGTTCATCTGAGAGCGGTAAAATGTGATCGTTCTTACAAAGAAACTTGTCAAAGATGCTTTACTCGAGCGAAAAAATATAGCAAATATCGAGTTTTATTGTAATTTAAACTCTTCAGAATTCCGACCCGTCATATCGGCTCCGCCATTTTGAATTTCTTAAGGTTAGGGAAAACCATGACTTGATGGTGTTAAACTGACAACGAACTCAGATTCAGCGTCCCAAAAATCATATAATTACACCACTCTCGCCTGCCTGATTAACTTTTTTATTGTAAGAAGAAATAAAATATTTGAAAAATTCAAAATGCATTTTAAAGAGGAAGAGTAGTACTTTCAGATGCTGCAACGAGTTTTGTGGAGAAAAATTAATTCGCGATGTAATATAATCCCGAATATAGCGAAAAACCGTGTTTTTTCAGGTTAGGATATCTGGAAAACCTGATGGGATGGAGCAATTCTGAGGTCGGATTCGGATTGTGGCCTTATTTTCTTACTTTCACTGTTCAGACCGTCCAATAACCATTAGTCTTCTGTGAATGTTTCTCATCAAAAAGTAATGTTTAACTAACCGACGAAATTCTGTTTGTTTCATCGTTTGCAAAAATCAAAAGTAGCGTCAGCCAAACAGCTGTAACTCGCAAACTAATAGACAAAATAAATAAAATAAAAATTTTAGGCGAATCTTCTGACAGTTGACACTAATTGAAAGCCTTATGGTTTGTTTGTACTGCCATCTCTTTGGGAATTCTCGGAAATTTTCACCCTATGTAAGTAAAGTTCCAGGTCATCGGTCAACTCGAGTAAATTTTTTACAAATTAATAAACTAACGTATATGATATCCTTGTTCAGTTTTAGTAGTTAATATTAATTTTTTTATATGCATGGGGTAGAAAAATAAAACAGGCGCTACCGAGCGGTAATTGTTAGCAACTCGCGAAACAATTCCTCTATCGATCTGTAGCCTTAAACAACCCCTGACAGAAGGCAGGTATGCCTTTAAAACTAAGCTTATAGCAAGCAGATATGGAAATTATTGTATGTTATTGATTCGTTACTCTACTACTATAAGAGTTTTGTTTTCTTCTCTGCTGATTCTAGCTTTTGCAACTAAATACCAACGAGGACCTTAAAAAAAGAAGAAAAAAAACAGACTTCTTAAGAAACATCTAAATTTTCATTAGTCGTGTCCTTAGGAAAACTTCTGGCGAATTACGAGTTATCAGATATCAACTCAATAGCTTGAGCGCGAACACTAAAGTCTATAATACTAGTCAACCTCCCCCAAAACTTACTTCTTAAGCGATAAGCAAAGCGCAAGTGCACAGAGTAGGAGAGTTAAGTTAATTTCAATAAATTTCCAACTGTTAAATTGAAAATAGCACAAGAATTAAATTAGACATTATAATTAACTTGCAACTCCTCACCTGGTACAAAGCAAGAAGCAATAAAGCGTTAGACTAAACCAAAAATTAAAAATTTCGACACTCCAATAGAAATTTATTATCGTTATCATCATTATCCACGTCTGTTTTTGCACCATAAAAACGAAAGGCGCTGTATATTATCGTAATACCATTAATCCACGTAAGTCACCATAAGGTTTTGAAATACGCTTAGAAATTTTAATCCAAACGCATTCATACCCTTACCTCTCTTGATGTTGAAAAACTCTACCCCCCGTGGATACAGTACATTCTTAATAAGGTTCCAGGTCATCGATCTTAATCTACAGAAAAGTCCTCGTAGGGAAATTGCTGAGTTCTAATTGAATATCTTTCTAACACTTCCGATTTTGTATCCAGAGAGCAGAAAGTCGTTCAACTGAACAAAGACCTGGAAGAAATTCTATCTTAGGATGACAGTAACCAAGGAGAATTGAACGCTACCAAAACCCGGGCGACAGTCTTTTCCTGAAAACCTAACGTAGCTGAACCCGACGTAGTTATATCGGGACACTCCATTCCTCTAACATCGTCACCCAATTTGCTGGGCGTTAATTTAGGGGAAAATATGTCTTGGCATGAACCTTTTGCATGCCTAGCAAGACAAGCTTCTCCAACGCTGGGAATCTTATTTTTTTACGCTCCACAACAACTCTTAATTCTGTACAAAGTTCAAATTCGACCAACAATGGAATACCGCTCTCATGTTTGGGGCTCTGCTCCCAAACATACACTGCATTTGTTGGATTCTATTCAGAAGAAAGCTGTTCGCCTGATTCGAGACCCAGAACTCACCAGCAATCCTGATTTCTTGGAACATCAAAAAGCGGTTGGCTATTTGAGTCTGCTCTACAAGTTTTTTCAAGAAAAGTGTCCTTTGGATGTAGCCCGCTTAACTCCTCCCAGAGCAGTGCATGCTAGGAATCCACGTCGCGTTAATACTGCACATCCGAATGAGGCAGTTCGTGCAACCCTTTTCACGCAGTCTTTCATATGGAACGATTTACCCAGGACTGTGTTTCCTTCCGAGTACAATTTGCTGCGATTCAAGACTACTGTGAATTGCATTCTCTACACACGGTTTAGAAATTTCCTTGTGTCACGTGTGTTACGTCCTTGAAAAAAATTCTGTGACTGTTCTCCATGATCAGTATCGCTATCAATGTCGTTTATTTCAGTCAGATACGCTTCGCGGTTCTATCGTAGTAGTTTTAAATTTCATATTAAATTTCTATTGGTTTCAGCCTCAATGTCGTTTGCCTAGCTTAATCCTCTAAATTAATAATAACATGTGGCGGTGTGTTTTGCAAATAATGTTTATTGTGCCTTGAATGTTGGCTGACCTGTCGTTGTTCATCGTTGTCTGAGCTTGGTTCAATTTTTATCCTTTTGTTGTGATGACTATCAGAATCTGCGGGGAATCTACCCTGAATCCTCTGTACTAGATTACTGTCCACTTGATCCCTTTCGTGGCCCATAATCAAATTAGTTTGTTTATTTAAATATACGGCTGATAATCTGAAATAAATATTATTGTATTACCTAATATTTTCAACTTTAATCATATAATGCTAAATATAATATTTGGAATGTATAATTACAGTCTGTGTCAAGTCTGTCAACAAGATGTGTTACTTACTGGGTTTTTGAATAATAACAACCCGAATCTTTCACCACTTGCCTAGCTAATGGAAAGAGTTCATCTCTCCTAGTCAGTAACGCAGGGACGAACCTACAAATTTGTGCTGCGGCTTCATTTACAGAGAGTTCGTGAAGAGTGAGTGGTTTTTCAGGTTTCCTCTTACAGTCAAACCTGAAAAGAGAGGAAATTTAGTGCACGAAAAATGTTAGCGCCTATAAAGAGGTACTGTATAGGTAATAAAGCGAATTATTTCGTTTGTGCTCACAGAATCATGATTTCGAAGACGCCAGTCAAGTTTCACCCGTTCAATAATGTAATAGAAGCGAATTATACGTGTTAGAAAATTATCACCCTCTTTAGGACACCCTTAATGTGTTTTTTATAAAAGTTTACCGTCCATAAATAGCAGCATATCTTCTAATTTCATCCATCCTTCTAGGATCATTCTCCGGCATAGACATCACGAGTTCCAATTCCTTACAAACTTTTTTCTTCGCGTTCTGAGGCTTTGGTTCCAAATTCGGCAACTGTTTGCTGAGCCTTTCAGCTGCAGCAGCTAGTTTAGCTATTTGACTTTCCATCAAAGCTGGAGATATTGAGCTACCTACCGGGCTAGAACTACTCGAAGGGGGACAGGCAGGGTCAAGAGGAGAATAAGGCCTATAAAAGAGATTGTTTTTGAGAAAAATATTTGTGTTGTAATAACATTACTACTATTTATTTTAAATTACTATAAGTATTTTTAGGTGACTTCAGGTAAAACCATCTTACTAATAACATAAAATCGCTTTTCAGCGTTTTGGGTTCATAAACCTAGAATATTTATTCATCTTGGGTATCTTAAACTAGTTATGTCATAAACCGAACCACCCACCTAAATGATGTGGTATGTTGTTTGGACATGACTGAATAACAAGCTCCTCAAGAGACAAAGGATACAGTACATCCTAAAAGCCCCTTTTTAAAAAGAAAAATGAGTTTTCAACAAAGTTTGTTTCCGATCTCTGTTGAAAACTTATGACACACTCGTGGTAATTTTAATTCAATCTACACCTTGTGGAGAATATTCCAGAGTTTATTCAAAATTTTTTGAGCACTACTTTTCGAGATAAGGGAAGGGCAGCGATTTTTGACAATTTTATTAAAAATAATACAAAGAAAAGTGTGCGAAAGTGTTATATCATATATATTTTTAAAGTCGCGTTTTTACAGTTACGTGTTTGTTGCAGGCATAACAAGGAGAGCTTCTCAAAAGTTGGGAATATTATTTCGAATTTTGAATGTTTAAACAGTATGACTGAAAGTCTTGGTCAAATTGATACTTGCAAAAATGGAGTATTCAAGCAAAATTCCTTACGGTTCACTGAAAAAGTACCAAAAGCATTGAAATCTTGTGAATTAAATGTTATATATGTCAATGTACCTCCTTACGTTTTGAAGATGGACAATAATTCGATTACACCTAAAGAGTATTGGAATCAACGTCGGCTAGAAGTAGACCTACGAGGCTGGTTTGAAAAGTCCGTGCAAAAATAAAAACTACTTATGTCTTTGGGGTAAACCTTTTTTATTTTTCGACATAGTCTCCTTTTAGGCTTATACAGTTCGTCCAACGATGTTCTAGTTTGTTGATCCCTTCCGAATAATAGGATTTGTCCAAGTCTGCAAAATATCCATTAGTGTCTGCAATCACCTCCTCGTTTGAATAAAATCTTTGTCCCGCCAGCCATTTCTTCAAATTGGGGAACAAATAGTAGTCCGAGGGAGCCAAGTCTGGAGAATAGGGGGGATGTGAAACGAGTTGGAATCCTATTTCCATTAATTTTGCGACCACAACTGCTGAGGTGTGTGCTGGTGCGTTGCCGTGATGGAAAAGGACTTTCTTGTGGGCCAATCGCGGCGTTTTTCTTGCAGCTCGGTTTTCAAACGGTCCAATAACGATGAATAATATTCACCTGTAATAGTTTTTACCCTTTTCCAGATAGTCGATGAGGATTATCCCTTGCGAATCCCAAAAGACAGTCGCCATAACCTTTCCGGCCGAAGGAACGGTCTTCGCCTTTTTTGGTGCAGGTTCCCCCTTGGTAACCCATTGTTTAGATTGTTGTTTGGTCTCAGGAGTATAGTAATGTATCCATGTTTCATCCACAGTGACGAAACGACGCTTAAAGTCCTCCGGATTCTTCTGGAACAGCTGCAAACCATCCTTGCAACACTTCACACGATTCCGTTTTCGGTCTCATGTCCAAATGTTTATGCAAAATATTATGTACCCGTTCAGTCGAGATGCCCACAGCACTAGCAATCTCACGCACATTAACTCTTCTGTCATCCATCACCATATCATGAATTTGATCAATGATTTCTGGAGTCGTAACCTCCACAGGCCGTCCGGAACGTTCAGCGTCACTTGTGCCCATATGGCCAGTCCGAAAATTTTGAAACCACTTATAAACTGTTCTAATTGAAGGTGCAGAGTCACCATAATGTTTATCAAGCTTCTTTTTAGTCTCCTGAGGCGTTTTGCCTTTCATAAAGTAATGTTTAATCACCACACGAAATTCTTTTTTCGTCCATTTCTTGAAAATCACTCGACTTCCTTGATTCACACGAATGCCAAACACAAAGAAATAGACCAATATGGCTGAAACTTGGTGTGCGTTCATTCAAGAGATGCTACTAACTAAACATGACCTCGATACGCGCCGGTGGTGCCATCTCTCGGACTTTGCACGGACTTTTCAAACCAGCCTCGTATAGCAAGCTTTACACTCCACAACTGTTAATTCTTTACAAAGCCCAAATTCGACCAACTATGGAATATTGCTCCCATGTTTGGGGCTCCGCACACACACTGAATTTGTTCGATTCGCTTTTCAAGCAATCTTTTATATGAAGAACATCATCCCTTTGGAAAAATTTGCCCAGGGCTGTGTTTCCCACCGAGTACAATTTACAGCGATTCAAGAACAACGTGAATCGCTTTTTCCGCGTACATGCCGCTCCTGGAGCACGTGTGCTAGACCCATAAAAAAAAGGTTTCATTTGATGCCCCACTCGATGACCTGGTAAATTTTTTTTTCACTTCCGAATTCACCCCCCAAAATTAACCCCTTAAGTGAAAATTTAACTTTCAAAACTACACGACCCAAATGGGGCCGTTAGTTCCTATATTTGTGCCAAATTTCAACTTTCTACGTCAAATAGTTTCGGAGAAAATCGGGTGTGACCGAAGGACAGACAACGAAGTGATATTATAAGTGTTCCGTACGGAACACTAAAAATGTTGAGTTGTATTTAATTTCTTTACCTCTTATTATTAATATTTAAACCAGGGCTAACAACTGGTGGTAAGGCACAAATTTCAGCTGGGGAGGGGGAATACATCGTCCTGCTATTCTCGCCACTGTCAGCGGAATAAAATACATGATTACTCGTTACTCTTGGGCTTGACAACTCCAGTTCAAAATCTTCTCCCGGAACCAGAGGCATTTTGAATTTGATTGGGTTGGTAACCCACTCTTGAAGTGACTTTTGTAGTCGTCTTACATGAAGTGGTTTGGAAGCCATACCTATAAAAAATCAAAGGATAAATACTACAGAAATATTATACTATGTTCGTGAATACTACTGCTAGATATTTTTACTTATTAGTAAATAAATTTACAATTCTACAATTTAAGTTTTTTAGACATACCAACTAAGGACATGATTTCTAGAAACTCTTCCTCTCCAGCATCACAAAGTTGCTGAACATCATCACCGCCCATTTCAAGAAGAGTATCGTAGTACAAAAGCAGTGAAGCATTTTGCATCACCCTAAATAGTTGTAATTCAGCTTGATTGTTTGGAAATGATGTTGGAAACACTGAAACAAAAAAAAACCATAATCAAACTACAGATACTAATAGTCAGGATCTGACTTTTATACAACTTATATTCTATGGTTAATATGGGGGTATGTGACTAGCTTTATACTAATTCCTATCTGTAAAGATATATTGTATTTTTTTCAAATTTTAATGTAATGTAAATGTTCTACTTGTGATTTCAAAATGCAGGTAGAATATATTGCTGTGTTCATTAATATGTGTGTTTAATAGTTTGATAAGGCAGACAACGATAAGCCAAGTATTTGGATGACCAGAGACTGCAGGCTTTTAATAAAAGTACTTGCATAAATTTTAAATATATTTTTCCCTTATCTTAAGTACACACGTTTGGCAATGTGAGACTCTGTAAAGTGGGGATGTTGCAATAAAAGCAGGGAACCATGAAATTGTACAATGTTTCCTCTCATCAATTGCTGACTTGACAGTGTCTCAAGTGAGAACAATTAGAACTAAAAAGAATCTGTGGACTGTGGAATTGTGTACACTGTGCCCTTGTAGGTACTAAAATTGCTGAATTAAAATCGTTAATGGTGTGACTGCAGAATGAAATTAAACAGCTAAAGAGTACCACAAAAACACTGAAGTAAAACGAATACAGCACAGACAAACAAAAAGGAATACAATTACAAAATACTACGCAAGCAAAACCCCAGAAACGACATGACAACAGACCTAGAATCACATTCCCCTACCTCAAAGGACACTACGAAACAAACCACTTGGAACAATAGAATCGTAGGTCGTATACAGCATTCTATGTACCAATTGCATGAAGGCCTACGTAGAACAAAGCAACAGGCGGATATCTGCAATACAAATTTAGCATACGTAATAAACAAACTACATCAGCTCTCTTCCAGCACGAGCTATCAACAGGCCACAAAATCGATTGTTATCAGTTACAAAGAAAGACCGGTCGTACAATGCTACCAAACAAGAATCATCCGAGAAGCTATCGAGATTGGGGACAATTTCAGCTACATGGCAATCCGTAAGAATACGGTCAACCTATAAGCAACCAACACCCCACTCAGCAACGCTGAGAACTTCCACATCAGCGCAGAGAAGGAGGCATTGACCAATTAGCGCTACAGCCTTCTGTCCCCACAGCATATAAATGACACTCTTAAGCTCTGGTAACTTGCTACCCTTCTAGAATAAAGCTGAGGTCATATTAATCAGAAAACCCGACAACCCCTCTGACGAAGCTAGCAACTATCGACCAATCGCCTACTTTGTTGCCTAGGCAAAGTGACCGAGAAAATTATCCTTGAAATGATCCGAGTCAAAATTCAGGGCTCAGAGTCAACCCAAACGAACAGTTTTTTGTTTCGAGCCTCCCACGGCACCGTCCATCATATCACAGCTCTCTCCCGACACATCGTCAGCAGCTTCAATCGCAAACATCAAATTAGAGCTGTCTTTCTTGACAGGTCCAAGGCTTTTGACCGAGTTTGGTACGAAGTTTGGTCTTATACTCAAGTTTATCCGTCACTGCTATTCCACAAACATCAGACAACTGGCCCTTTGCTTCTTCTAAGAATCGACCAGACCACCTCCGTCGTCAAGCCCATACTAACCGGAGTCCCCAAGGCTCTGACCTCTCCTCCACTCCACTTATTCCACATCTTCACTGCCGGCATTCCCAAGTTGCACCAGACCTCCCAGCTCATAATCATGATAAGTTAACCTTATTGTATAATACTTATAGGTTTAACCTCTCTAATTGTCATTAAAAGCTTCTAGATTTTTAAGCTCTAAGTTCAACATTCAGCCACCATTAGTAAGCATCGTTAATGCCAAATGTGACTTTGGCGAAGCGCCATTTCTACATCCGTATCTGCTTAAACATATTATTCTTGACTGTATGGCGAATGTATCGATATTTCAAATTTGAAAAACTATGTTTTTGGTGATCTAGAAGTCCTGAAAAATGAAAAAATGCAAAAATCTCGAAATATAACAATATAATCACTAAAATACTTCACCAAACGAGGCGAAAAGTAAAAATGCGATAAATTACTAGTGTTGCACCCAAGTATCGGTCAGTCAATAGGTTTTGATAGCATGCAAATGGAGCATGATTTCAACTAAATATTGAACACCATTTTGAAGCTTCATTTGTCACGTGAACAACCCCTAAATTTCAAGTTGATCTGTCAATTCATCATCAAATCATTCATTGTTTATCAGCTGGTTAAAGGAGATGTGTTTGAGTATTTTTTAAAAATGAAAAAAATCGAATATCATGCAATGATAAAATGCTTTGTTTTGGAAGGTTTATCGGCAACTGAAATCCATGCAAAGTTAGTGAAAGTAAGTGTTAAAAGAGTCTGCTCCTTCACTTCCGACAGTTCATAGATGGACTCTAGAGTTTAAACGTGGTCGTACAAGCGTCAATGATGATCCACGTTCAGGACGTCCAAAAACTGCAAAAACTAAATAAACTGTTGTGCAAGTACAAGATATGGTAATGGAAGACCGTCGATTAACAGTGGATGATTCAGCTGAGGCTATAGGCATCCTACAAGGATCAGTACATGAGATCTTAACTAATGTTTTGGGTATGAGAAAGCTATTCATAATATGGGTGCCGCATTTGCTAACATTCGCACAAAAACGCACTCGAGAGAAATTTTCTAAACATTTGGCTTGTTTCACAAAAAATAAAACTGCTTTTGTGTATCGATTTGTAATTATGGATGAGACTTAGGTTTAGCAGTATGATCCTGAACTGTGACAACAAACCGCACAGTGGACTGAGTCCGGTTGTTCAGCTCCAAAACAGCCAAACTGGTCAAAGTTGTCCAAAAAAATTATGGCTTCAGTTTTCTAGGATGCAAAAGGAATTTTGTTAATTGATTACCTTCAAACCAGTAAAACAATCACAGGAGAGTATTATTGTCACCTTTTGGATCAGCTGTATGAGAAAATTCGTGAGAAAAAAGTGCGATTTGCAGAAGAAAAAAATCATCTTTCATCATGATAAACGATCAGGTAATAGCATCTGTAGATGGGTACTTTAAAGGTCGAAAAACCACTTCAGAGATGGAGTAAATGAATTGAAAAATCGCTGGTAAAAATATATTGAGCTTAAGGGAGATCATACTGAAGAATAAATGTATTTCGACTCATTAATTCATCTTGTTTCATTTCTCCTTTCAAAACTTATTGATTGACCCATACTCTCCTTAACGTATTTTTATCTCAAAAATTTTTAATATCTGCGCTTTCGCCATATAGTCAAGAATACAATAACTTGCCCATATTTTCATGGAAATTGGGACATAGCATAAAAGTTTTCTGATAATTCACTGTATGAAGATTTACTATGGAACTTACGACTGGTTTTCACCTAAAGCTGACAAGACAAATTCCTGTAATATACAGGATATATCCAAAATGGAGTTTTTACAATTGAAATTGATTATATCAAAACATACATATGCCTGCAGAACAACAAATTTTTGTAATGTGTTTGTTTAACCTCTAAATATAGATGGGTTTGGAAGGCAATTTACAAGTGGTCTTCGAATTTTTTATGCAAATCAGGTATGCTTTTTTTCCTAAAGATGTCAAAAAACAATTGTAAACCTTTCACAGATTCATTTGTTCGACGACGTTTGGAGTCCTTAATTAACCCAGAATACCGCGATTAGATGGATATATGCCTGACGAGATTTAATAAGGACGAAACGATCGTAACGACTTTTTATTTGGCCTAGATTTGATTTATTGTGTATGAAATATCCAATTCGTTTGACATGGCAGGTCGTTGGCTTGTCTCGCTTTTACGGTACGTCTAAAAGTTTTTATAAATGGCGCTAGATTGTCCTCACAAATCGTTTTTTGCAAGTTGCGCGTATTTAAGATGGTTAAATCCAAACTCGTCCAGTCAGTAAAGCGTAAAAAACACACATTTCACCAAGGTAATATATTAAATAACTACAGAATAAAGTTAGTAATTACTAAAAATAACCGGGAAATATTCAAATTCAATTTTTTTTATTAACCAGGAAAATTGCATTTAGGTAACGTTGGTTTCGTCAAAATAAAAAAAGAGAAATAGTTTATAAATAACACGCAGGCTGAGAACTTCTCGCTCTAGCTACTTAAAAAACACATTTTTTCGGCAAAATTCGAGTTTGTTCATCAATATGGTCCCCTTCAAGAACGATACAATGAGTCCAACGCTTTTCTAACATTTTTATACATTTCTTGTAGAAGGATTTGTCTTTGCCTTCTAAATAGGCCTCAGTTTCGGCGATAATATAGGCCTCAGTTTCGGCGATAATTTCTTCTTTGGAGCCAAATCTCTTTCCCGCGAGCTTTTTTTTTTAGTCTGCCAATAAATAATAGTCGCTGGGGGCCAAATCTGGAGAAAACGGTAGATGAAGGAGCAATTCGAAGTTCAATTCATTCAATTTTGCAATCGTAACCATTGACTTATGATGCGGTGAAAAAGCACGTTTTTCTCGTTCATTTAGGGCCATTTATTTGCGGTTTCTACCTGCAAACGCACCAATAACTTTATATAATATTCGCTATTGATGGTTTTTTCCTTCTCAGCATAGTCAATGAAAATTATTCCATGCGCATCCCAAAATACAGAGGCCAAAACCTTCCCACCTGACTGTTGTAACTTTGGTCGCTTCGGGCGGTTTTCACCGGCTGCTCTCCACTCAGCTGATTGCCAATTTGATTCCGGTGTGTAGTGGTGGATCCATGTTGCATCCATTGTCACATATCGCATGAAAAAAATCCTCTTTATTGCGCTTTAAACAGATCTAAACAGCTCTCAGAAACATCGACAAGTTGTTTTTGGTCCACTGTAAGCAAACGCGGTACCCATTTCGAACAGAGCTTTCTCATGCGCAAATGTTCATGTAAAATATAACCAAAACGTCCTTTGGATATCCTTAAGGTGTCAGCTATATCAGGCAATTTCACGGTCATCCAAAACAATTTTGTGGACTTTTTTGATGTTTTCTGGTGTAACCACCTGATTTGGGTGTCCAGAGCATTCAGCATCATTTATATCTGTACGATCGCGTTTAAATTCAGCATACCAGTAAATGATGAGTGGTTTTCCAGGGTTAGAGTCCCCGCAACACTTATTAAGCCATTGCTTTGCTTGAACGGTATTTTTTCCCATTAAAAAACAGGGCTTAATCAACACACGAAATTCGATTTTTTCCATTGTTTTGAAAATATCAAAAGTAGTGTCCCTAAAACCACTGTAACTTGTAAACTAATCGTCGAAATATCATGAAATTTTGACACGTATCGTTTGAAAGTTGGTACTTCCTAAAAATCATATGGATTTTTTTTAAAAGGGAGACAGCCTACGTGTTATAAACTATAAATAAAGTCAAAAACACAAATACAAGTACAAATAAATAAATAGCCACATACACAAGTACATAGGTATAAAATATAAACAAAATATCCTAGTCAAACAAACACAAAGATGATGTATCCTACTATCCGACTCATACAAGCATTCACACCGTCTGACTGATTTGTGCGCCTGTCCAGCTGTATATTATATTCAAATTTTAGATTCATTACAAGTTACAACTGCCTTCGCTGGATAAAAAAAAGTAAACTCCTCAAGAACATAGAGGACACCTCCCAACAACAGTCCCTTAAATTTCTTTTTAAAGCTCAGGGCGCAAAAAAATGTCCTTCACATCCTGAGAAAGCATATGAAATATCTTGCTTCCACAATAAACTGGTGCACATAGGGGTATTTCAGTGTTTTATGAGGCCAATTTTTTTTTTGTTTTTGGATATTATAAATAGGGTTTTATTTCTAAATATGACAGCTTTTTGGAGTGTATATTTGGCAGGAAAATATATTGTAATGTATAAAAAAGCAATGTACTGAGAAAAAAAAAAAAAAAACATGTTGACTTAAAAAAAAAAATTACAAAAATAATTATACTACTCAGTATATATCACCACTACACCAAACACTTTATTTTTGCACTCGACGCGCGTTTCGCTAACCATGTTAGCTTCATCAGGAGCGATGATTGACTAAAGGTAAACTACATATCTACCCTATTTATACTTAGCCTAACCCTAGAATTACTCAAGCGGAACTAATGACATAGGCAAGGCCATCAGTTCCGGTCTAGTAACCAGTAGAGGGGACTATAAGGAATAGGCCCTCTGTCTTTATTTAAACTACTTTTACATTTTTATGATTTCCATACTTTCGTATGCGTTCAACAATCTCCTATCAGATACATTTTTTATTAATCTTAGATTATCTAATGTTACAGTATGATCAGCTTCAAGGGCATGTTCGGCAATGCTAGACTTTTCTGTTCTATTGTATCTTAAGTGTGCTAAATGTTCTTTAAATCGTGTTTTAATTGACCTTTTAGTTTGCCCAACATACTTTTTGTCACAATCATTACAACTAATTTCATAAATTCCACTTTTCTCACAATTGGGAATCTTATCTTTGGGATTTCCTAAGATATTCCTCAGATTGTCTGATGACTTATAGACTAAGGTGAGGCCTACCTTATTAAATACCTTATTGAGTCCCTTGCTATATTTCGGATTATATGGTATGGAGACATACTTGGTGTTATTTTCTTCGCGTGTAAAAAAGGTGGAATTCTGAATATTAGACCTAAATTTATGTCTATTTATTAGCTTATTTACTAAGTCATCGTCATAACCATTAACTCTAGTTATATTTCTAATACGATTCCTTTCTTTATTAAAGTTTACTCTATTCAGAGGGAAAGTGACCAAACGATGAACTAAAAAATGTATTGAGGCTAATTTATGTTGTTTGCAATGAAATGAATCATTAGGAATATATCTATCTGTTACTGTGTCCTTCCTATAGATATCAAATTCTAATCTATTATTATTTTTAATAATTAAAATATCTAGAAAAGGCAATTGTCCTTTGTTCTCAATTTCGTACGTGAATTTAATTGAATCATACCGGCTATTTAATTTAGAAACAAAATCATCAATATTTGCTTTCTTTGTATCAAAAATCGCGAAAATATCATCCACATACCTATACCATACCCTTGGGAAATATTCGAATGCTTGACTGGCTTCGATTTCAAACTTACTCATGAATAAATTGGCTATGAAAGGTGACAAGCAATTACCCATAGCTGTTCCTTCTTTCTGAACATAAAATTGATTGTTATATTGGAAATAATTTTGTTCCATGCAAAGTTTAGATAATGTTAAGTATTCACGAATAATTTCGTCTTCAAAGTCATTCATTCTAAGTAATTCTTCGAGATATTGTAAAGTTTGTGGAATTGGCACACTTGGGAATAAAGAACTAACATCAAAAGAAATTAAGACTTCACCTTCATTAAGAACTAGATTTTTTGTTTTATTAATGAATTCTAACGAATTCTTCACTGCGAAAGTATTTCATGGTAACTTCTCAAGTTCTTTTGGTAACCATTTGGATATTAAATATGTGGGTGATCCGACCGATGAAACAATGGGTCGCATTGCTTTTCCAGGTTTGTGAATTTTGGGTAAGCAATACAATTTTGATATGGTCGGATTACTCGCATTTAATTTAAATTTTTAGCGAATCGGAGACAAGGTTCTTACATTTTTTAAAAGAATTTTTAACCTCTGATATCATTTTCGGTAATGGATTTCTTATTACCTTTTCATAAGGGCCAGATTCGATAAGATTATTTACGCGTTCAAAATAATCTTTCTTATCCAATATAACAACCTTATTTCCTTTATCCGCTTTTAAGTAGAAGACATCTTTCTTTTTCAATCCTTTAACTACTTTTATATTTTTTCGTGAATTAGAATTTGTGTTGTTAACTATGTTTTTCGAAATTTGATTGCGACATGCTTCCCTAACAAAGGTTTTACTATTTTCTGGAAGTGTGCTAATGGAACTTTCAATGTGAGCAACTATTTCTGATAAATTATCTTTAGGAGGGGGTACTGCAAAGTTAAGACCTTTGTTTAAGATGCGAATTTCATTTCGTGTAAAGGATTGAGACGAATGATTCTCTACAATATTTACGAGTTCCTGAGGACTATTCTTCTTCGGTAAGAGCTTTTTTAATTTTTTACTTAGAATAGAGAATTTCTTTTTATATTGAATATTAATAACTAAAAACATTTTCCTCTGGAACTCGCTCCATACTTCATATTCAATATTGTTTAATCCTGAAGTAAGTTTTTTGAATATGCTGTATGATTCTACTTCTAACATACTACGTTTTGTGTACAAATTCTTGATTTCTAAGTCAAGCCATTTTTGTTTTGCAAAAAAATGAAACTTTTTCTGAAATGTTTGATTTTGGTAAATTAACCTTAATAAAATTAGGAAAAACTTTAAATTTCTTGCAAGACTTTAAAAACCAAATATCTGCACCTACTAATCTAATCTTACTACTGTACTTACGATAAAGGTTTAATTCCGTTGACCGTGAAGCCATCTCAACTAAGTTGGGAATGTCAATGTTCAATTAAATTCACGTACGAAATTGAGAACAAAGGACAATTGCCTTTTCTAGATATTTTAATTATTAAAAATAATAATAGATTAGAATTTGATATCTATAGGAAGGACACAGTAACAGATAGATATATTCCTAATGATTCATTTCATTGCAAACAACATAAATTAGCCTCAATACATTTTTTAGTTCATCGTTTGGTCACTTTCCCTCTGAATAGAGTAAACTTTAATAAAGAAAGGGAATCGTATTAGAAATATAACTAGAGTTAATGGTTATGACGATGACTTAGTAAATAAGCTAATAAAATAGACATAAATTTAGGTCTAATATTCAGAATTCCACCTTTTTTACACGCGAAGAAAATAACACCAAGTATGTCTCCATACCATATAATCCGAAATATAGCAAGGGACTCAATAAGGTATTTAATAAGGTAGGCCTCACCTTAGTCTATAAGTCATCAGACAATCTGAGGAATATCTTAGGAAATCCCAAAGATAAGATTCCCAATTGTGAGAAAAGTGGAATTTATGAAATTAGTTGTAATGATTGTGACAAAAAGTATGTTGGGCAAACTAAAAGGTCAATTAAAACACGATTTAAAGAACATTTAGCACACTTAAGATACAATAGAACAGAAAAGTCTAGCATTGCCGAACATGCCCTTGAAGCTGATCATACTGTAACATTAGATAATCTAAGATTAATAAAAAAATGTATCTGATAGGAGATTGTTGAACGCATACGAAAGTATGGAAATCATAAAATGTAAAAGTAGTTTAAATAAAGACAGAGGGCCTATTCCTTATAGTCCCCTCTACTGGTTACTAGACCGGAACTGATAGCCTTGCCTATGTCATTAGTTCCGCTTGAGTAATTCTAGGGTTAGGCTAAGTATAAATAGGGTAGATATGTAGTTTACCTTTAGTCAATCATCGCTCCTGATGAAGCTAACATGGTTAGCGAAACGCGCGTCGAGTGCAAAAATAAAGTGTTTGGTGTAGTGGTGATATATACTGAGTAGTATCATTGTGCCAAAGATTCCACATTCCCAACTTAGTAAAAATAATTATTCACGATGAAGAATTCCACGTCTCTTCGTACGCGCTCGAGCTCCATTCCTCGTCTTCCTTTGCAGATTCTTCCGCCGATTTCTCTTCTTCTTCGGAACTTTCGTCGATAATATTGAGTTCACCAGAAACCAGCATTTGTATTGCTTCTTGACTAAATGACATAGATTTTTTTTTGAGTTTTGGCCCTATACTAGATATCAATAGATCTGAGCTGAGCAATAATCTGTTGAGGACATCTACTCGTAAATTGTATTCTTCTCGTAAGAATTTTCTAGCAAAATTTTGCTGGTACAGGCGAAAGTGCTTGTTTCTCGCCTCTGCTGCTTCTTTGAACAGTAATCCAATGGGCAAAAGTGCTTTTTCCATTACTGTTGCACCGTGAATTAATATTTTGTGCATCGTAGGAGTCATGGGATGCCCGGGTACAACTCACTCACATAAATTTTGGCGATCTCATATCCATAGTCTGCAAATTTCTTCAAGTCGACTTTATGACCACTCGATATTACTTTCAAGCGATTTATGAGGTTGAAGTCGACAGCGGTAATTTCAGCGGCCACCTCTCAATTGGCACAAAATCTCCTACTTGTATTGCTATCATTGGTGTTACCAAATCCAGCTTTTGACACATCTATGATTAAGCCCGTTTTCTCTCTGAATTTTGTCTGTATTTCTGCCCTTTTTTGCTTGATAATTTCTTTGTCGCTGTCGGATCTTAGCTACCACTTTTGTACAGAAAGCTTATACAATCGCATCCTAGCGTGCAATGCAGACAGGCCAAACTGTAATGCATCTGTGTCGGCGTTATTTTTTACATTGAGGTCATTAAACTGCTTTGAACTAGCACCACATATGTAGCATTCAATATCAAAAAATCACTTGTTTAAATAACTGTTTTGTAACGAATGCCGAGAAGAAAAACGAACATTCAGGGCAACGATCGAATTCCTACTAAGACTCCAGGGCGCAAATGGAAACGGGAGGGGTCGCCTATTGTTCTGTTCAATATTGTTAGGTAGCAAATTGTTTCTACCTCGGACATGTTTTAGGAAATCGATTTATGACCGCTTAAAACGCTGAAATACCCCTATGTAGGGTGCCCTCTTAAAAGGCTTCACGAGAATGCATCATAAGGCAAATATCATTCCTTGACCGGGTATTATACCCATTATGTTCTAATAAAAGTCTTTTTTGTTGAATATATACAAGTAGGTCAAAATATGACACTTCCGGAAAATGTTGCGGCAAGTAGAGTTCTAGTGTAAATCGAATGTTTTGAATAAAAAATGCCCTATGAATGTGCACAGCCTGTCCCCATAGTATGATATTATAGAACATTGCAAACGCATAGTAAATATTAGTTAGAATGTTTCTATTATTATAATTTTTTAAGGAGTTAATAATATAAACAGCCTTATTGAGCCTAGGGCATACCCAATCAATAAGTTTACTCCAGTTAAGACACGAATCGACGTTCAGACCCAGGAAATTGATGGTCTCGTGAGAGCAAAGCAAATGTAACTCGAAGTGGAAAATAAAACCGGAAGGGGTAGCTCTTATTGTTGCGGCCTCCAAACACACCGTCTTTGAATAGTTAAACATAAGTCGATTGGTATTACACCAGCCAGAAAACTCCCAAAACATGGTAGAAACGAACCTAGATATTTTTTTGCCACACCGGTCACTTACTAATATCGTTGAATTGTCGGCATACATGAACACTTTGTCCTCAGATATGTGCTCCGGAAGGTCATTTACAAAAAAAAGGAATATAAAGGGAGCCAAGGAACTTCCTTGTGGAGTACCTAAATTCAGATCATAATCTTTAGAAAAGATTTTATTAACCTTGAGGCAAATTTTTTTTCGATCAGATAAGAAGGATTCTATCCATTTGTTTATGTTTCCTCTTATACCGACGACATCAAACGCATGAGAAAGATCAAAAAAAAGATCACTATTGTTTTTAGAGGCCATAAACTGCACCAGACTTTCTAAATCCATGTTGACTATTATTAAAAAGTTTATATTTATTTGAAAAACCTCTCAACCTATTGTAAACAATTTTCTCGAAGATTCTAGAGAAAACACTTAAAATGGAAATTGGCCTGTAATTGTCTAACCTTTCAGCATCGCCTTTTTTGAAAATAGGCACAACGTCGCATTTTTCAAACAGCTAGGCAACTTGCCATCTACGAGTGACATGTTTAGCAAGGTCACCAGAGCAGGAGCAATCTCAGTAACGACCGCTATTATTTTTAATAATTAAAAAAAAGTTTTCAAGATTTTATTTGCATACCAGTCATAATGAACATTCCAAATAAATTGTCGTTTCCTGCTGTAAAATTTCGGGGGCATTATCTAGTAAAAAACTTTTTAGCAAAAATCCCTACAGAAATCCTTTTTATTTATTCATAAAAGTTGGCAAGCCTCACTCCCAGAGGAAATACGAACATATAAAAAACCTAGTTGCATATGTAACAGTTTTTATCCTACGGGAAAAGTTCGCATTCCAGCTTAAAAATAATGCAATTCGTTCTTTTGTTAATACATCTAATTAAACCTTTTCTGTGTCAAAGATATTTTAATTCCCCAACTGTATGCTGGCTGTACCAAAAAAGTCATCATCCACAAACAAAAAAAACTTATTTTAATAGACATTAAAAGACACGCGTGGTCTGATCTCCGAGGAGTCTTGTAAAAAAAAAATACTAAACCAACCTCAACACAAAAAAAGATGATTCGCGTGTGAACTTAAGAAAAAATCATGCATGTCGGCCTGGTTAATATGCAAGCACACGAAATGTCAACAAACATTTGAATATCTTGTTGGGACAAGCACCCACTAAAAAACACCAGGTACATCTTTAGACTTTAGAGCTTCTTTGTTTTTTTTTAGTCGATTCTGACCCTTTTCTCACGGACTAACGAGATATTATAAGCATTTTTTCTCGCCAGTTTAAAAAAAACTTAACACACAATTTTTAATTATGCAAGAACGGGACCCATACATAAAAAGTGCACAGGTAGAAAATCTTTCCTTCTAGAGGCCATATGAGTCATGGTTAGCGTTTTATATTGAGTCGATCTTCGGCTTTATGTGTATCATCTGAAAGGGTTCGGTCTCTTTTGTATTTCAGCCAGAAAACTTTGCTTGAGTAATTACTTTGATTTCTTCCTCTTTTTTTTCTTGGAGACGGATGGTTTAAATTAATTTTTTTGAGTTTTTTAATTTGTTCGAACGAATATAATGCGTTTATGTATGATTGTATTTTTATATTTTTTTTAATCCTATTGTAAGATTGTTAGTTTGATTTTTAGTAGTGGTTTCATTCATGCAGGACCCGTTATAGTGGTGTAAAAAGACCCAAAATTATTAGTCTTCTTTCTCAGCCTGTGTTTGTTTATCCGGTCCTGAATGTAGGCCTCTTCCAAAACCTTCCATGCCCTTCTATCCATTGCAACTTGTGTCCAGTCTGTTCCTACAATCCTCTGTTCTTCCCATACTTCTCTTGGTCTCCATATAAACAATTTATTAATCCATCTATTTTGATCTTGTCTCACAATGTCGCCAATTTAGCCGTGCTATTTTTTCCAATTCATCCGATAATTTTGTTCTTTTTCGGATATCTTCTTGGTTTCTGATTCAATCTCTAAGGCATTATACAACTATTAAAGACTTTCCTTTTAAGATTTATTAGGATAACTAATGACTTCATTATATATCCCTGTTTACCGAATGCTGCCCATCCAAGACTTGTTCCTCTGGAGATTTCCGTATCTTGGTTCTCTTTGCTCAATTGGATCTTGGGTCCTAAATATATGCACGTTTTCGAGCAATTAGTTGGCAACAGTCACATCTACGTCTCCGGGCTCATTATTTTGATTTTATTTGCGTTAATTTCTGGTCCAACTTTTAAGGAACTCTTGCAACATGATTCGAAGTTCCTCTGCTGTCTCGCTCATAATGACAATGTCATCTGCGAACCTTAAGTGGTTGAGTCGTTCGCCATCTATGTTAGTCGTTAGGCAATAAATCAAATGAATATGGATAATGAGACATTAATTCAATGTTTTTCTACGTCTAATAATTAATTATTTGACGTGCTGTGTGACAGATGGCATTGTCATGATGAAGAATGATGCGACGTTTCCGTTTTTTTTTTCCTGGTTTCATCGATGACTTCTGGCAAACAAATTGTTGCATACCATTCAGCATTAACTGTTTTTCGACCTTCTAAAGCAATGGTTGCAACATATACAGTATAACCAAAGAAATAAGCAATCATTTTATTGGAAGTGCTTCGCTAACGAACCACTTTTGTTGGATTCAGTTCATCTTGGAACACCCAAACGGTTGACTGTGGCTTAGTTTTCGACTCGTATGAATATATCCAAGTTGCGTCTCCTGTTACGATGTTGTATACAGACTTTGCATGTTCTCAGTCGAATTTCTTGAGCATTTCCTTACACTAATTGACACGAGCCAGTTTTTGAGTTTCGGTCCAATTATGCGGAAACCATCGGAAACAGATCTTTTTCACAGCTAAATGTTTATGCAAAATCAAATTTACTACAGTCTCCGATATGCCTAAGGATGCGTCCATCTCACATTTACTCACATGCCGATCCTCTTCAAACAGTGTTGCGCACAGCATCGATGCTTTTTGAAACAGCAACCTATTTTGGTCGACCTTCACGAAATTCATCGCTGACGGAAGCACGACCATGACGAAATTCTGCAAACCAATTGTAAACAGTTTTTTCTGATGATGATTCATTATCAATCCCACGAAAACCATCACGCGAAATTTCCATTTGTTCGCAAAACTGTTTGTTTTAAACGCTCACTGTAAACAAACTACTCGGCCAATTTCTGAGCTGCTACTCTTTTAAGAATAACAAATGTCAAGTTTTACAATAATGTTAATGTCACATTTCAATAGCACCATCTAGTGGTCGTTTGTAAAAACTGAAAAGGTGGCCCTCGTATGAAAAACTCTGAGGATAATTTTTTCACGAATACGACACTTCCCTCCGCAGGAAAAGTAAGAACATTTATTGACTTTCAGCACTATACAAAAGAAATTTGTGCCAATTTCGATCGTTAACCTAATTCATCAAGTGTATGTGAGAATAATTTCAATCAAGTTTTTGCGAATGTAGAAATCTACGACAAAAAGCTGTTCGTGTTCTCAAAAGACTTTATTGTAAACTTGTATATATCTTGAGAGAAACATTCCGCTATTATAAAAAACTAGTTATGATTTTATAATACGGTGTGTGCACTAAGTTACAATCAGCACCGAAATGGGATGCGATTCGCGACTGTTGAATGGTTTTTAGAAAAAGAGGAATTAAAATAAAACTCAATCAGTAGGAAGCAAACATTTTTAAGTTTACATACGTGTTTTAAAACTATGTATTAGTTATTGTGGAGTATACAGCCTTCTGGTACAGTCTGTCAAGTGAGAACGTGTCCGTGATAATTCATTTTTGGTAGATGCGATTCTAGTGACTCAGCGAAAAGTCAGTGGAGGGAACCGTCTACGACGCATTTTAGTAAAAGTATCAGTCGATTCGGAACTTTCATCGAAATCACGTAAAATTTAAAATGAGTCACTTGTTTGCGCATCAGTTTGAGGCAGTCTTTCTTTGCTTTCATTCAAAAGGGCCAAAAATGACACATTTCGCGGCCGCTAAATATATTAAAAAGTATGTGTCGTTTGTGAGGAAGTAGGTAAATCGTTTTAATAAGACGAAAAATATCGAACACTTGCCAAAACGGGGCTGGATAGGCAAAGTCACTCTGAAAATCGAAAAAAAAAAAAAAAACGAATCGTGTCTTTGTTTTCACGGGACCCGAAATTGATGCAGCGTCAAGGAGTGGCAAAATTAAGAAAACCGGATTTGAATGTGTCCCATGAGACCACTCAACAACATCTTCATGCTCATGACGTCAAATTCCGAAGCACGTTGGAGAAACCGTTGCTGGGCGAAAATCACGTCGAGAAGCGGTTCGCTTGGGTTCACGATAACATACTAGGGTGGCCCTCATAATCGCCGGACCCCAACCCTATTAAAATCGTTTCGTCCTTTGTACAGAGACAGCTCAGAAGAAAGATTCTGAGGAGTTTGACTCGATTGTCTCGCGAGATTCGAAAAATTTGTAGAGTATGCAGAAAATCTCGTCGGCAGCATGCTTCGAAGAAGCCAGGCCATTATTGATGCAGGAGACGTTTGGAGCACTTACTAAGGCAATTGCGCAGTTGTTAGCACACCAAAAAATACACTGATAGCAAAAAATGATCTCGAAACACATTTTTTTCAAGAATTCGCGTGGCAACGTTCGACAGACTGTATATCATTTTAATATGAATTAAACTAGACATTAGCTTTAATCAAAATAAAAAACCACTCACATTTTTATCATTAAAAGTATTTTAAATTTCTTCGAACTGAGAAATCTTCAGCCAGAAGTTTTACAATAATCCAGACGGTAAGGCATTCGGATATATCAAATAAAAACTCATATTATTTGATATCTTTTCTTAAAAACTTTCAGTCCTAACAAAAATAACGAAGTATATCAGCATCCATGTATAAATTTATATTTAAAAAAACAAACTTTCAAGCTTCTTTAATGACATCGAAATATGTCTGGCGATATTAATGAGAGATCCTAATTTTTTGTTGATATTTCACGTTTTTTAATATTCAGAAGAGCAATGTATTATTCATGTGTTAAAAAACCGTTTTCCGAATAGGTAATGCTAATAAAAGAATCAATTTCTGTGAAAATTTTATTAACCTTACGTCAATGAGCTGCTTTATGCAATTATTGGAAATTGTAAACATATTAAAGGACTGATTAAATATTGACCAGTAAGCATTTATAATGAGAAATATTGACGAAACGTCTGCGACTACCTAATCCTTAATCAACGGATGTACTCCAGGACCTACAAGGAAACACATTTCTCCATCCGTGAATCCCTACTCACTTACATGATTGTCCTTCCCGAATTTCCAGAGCGAGTTTATTTACAGAGTGTTCCAGTGAGTAAGCAGTGATACGGTTGAAACGCGTCTCGTGATGAATTGACAAACGAGAGAACAGTAGATAGAGTGCTGAAATATGGACTTTGTCCATTTCCACTGGTTTTACACTGAATCATAAATGCATGGGGACACCCTTATCGAATCCCACTACGTGCGGTTAATGTTGGCAATTTGTTGACCATTCCTCTCTCGGCCTATGACCTTAGACGGCCTCCAATTAAGGGCAGATATTCTTTTCAGTTTTAAGTCTCATTTATTGTATCTTACCACTATATATATAAATATATATATATATATATATATATATATATATATATATATATATATATATATATATACATATATATATATATATATATATATATATATATATATATATATATATATATATATATATATATACGAGGCTGGTTTGAAAAGTCCGTGCAAGGTCCAAGAGATGGCACCACCGGCGCGTATCGAGGTCATGTTTAGTTAGTAGCATCTCTTGAATGAACGCACACCAAGTTTCAGCCATATTGGTCTATTTCTTTGTGTTTGGCATTCGTGTGAATCAAGGAAGTCGAGTAATTTTCAAGAAATGGACGAAAAAGAATTTCGTGTGGTGATTAAACATTACTTTATGAAAGGTAAAACGCCTCAGGAGACTAAAGAGAAGCTTGATAAACATTATGGTGACTCTGCACCTTCGATTAGAACAGTTTATAAGTGGTTTCAAAATTTTCGGACTGGCCATATGGGCACAAGTGACGCTGAACATTCTGGACGGCCTGTGGAGGTTACGACTCCAGAAATCATTGATCAAATCCATGATATGGTGATGGATGACAGAAGAGTTAAGGTGCGTGAGATTGCTAGTGCTGTGGGCATCTCGACTGAACGGGTACATAATATTTTGCATAAACATTTGGACATGAGAAAGCTATCCGCGAGATGGGTGCCGCGATTGCTCACGCTTGACCAAAAAACGGAATCGTGTGAAGTGTTGCAAGGATGGTTTGCAGCTGTTCCAGAAGAAATCCGGAGGACTTTAAGCGTCGTTTCGTCACTGTGGATGAAACATGGATACATTACTATACTCGTGAGACCAAACAACAATCTAAACAATGGGTTACCAAGGGGGAATCTGCACCAAAAAAGGCGAAGACCGTTCCTTCGGCCGGAAAGGTTATGGCGACTGTCTTTTGGGATTCGCAAGGGATAATTCTCATCGACTATCTGGAAAAGGGTAAAACTATTACAGGTGAATATTATTCATCGTTATTGGACCGTTTGAAAACCGAGCTGCAAGAAAAAAGCCCGCGATTGGCCCACAAGAAAGTCCTTTTCCATCACGACAAACGCACCAGCACACACCTCAGCAGTTGTGGTCGCAAAATAATGGAAATAGGATTCCAACTCGTTTCACACATCCCCCTTATTCTCCAGACTTGGCTCCCTCGGACTACTATTTGTTCCCCAATTTGAAGAAATGGCTGGCGGGACAAAGATTTTATTCAAACGAGGAGGTGATTGCAGACACTAATGGATATTTTGCAGACTTGGACAAATCCTATTATTCGGAAGGGATCAACAAACTAGAACATCGTTGGACGAAGTGTATAAGCCTAAAAGGAGACTATGGCGAAAAATAAAAAAGGTTTACCCCAAACACATAAGTAGTTTTTATTTTTGCACGGACTTTTCAAACCAGCCTCGTATATATATATATATATATATATATATATATATATATATTATATATATATATATATATACTTTTTTTCCATTTTCTTGGGTTTAAATACTCGCAAATTGAAGGACTTTTTTTATTTCATAGTATATATATTTTTTTTTCAAGACGCTTCTTTTTTGTTTTTTTTTTTCTTTTTTAGTGATGTTACATATTCCATTTTTTCTATCCTACATACTATTATTGAAATTCGGCTTACCTTTTGTTTATTCCGCAGAACCATACACATAGAAATTAAAACAAATTAAATAAATTTGTACGTGTAAGGTTTTGAGAACTAAACAAAAGGTAAGCCGAATGTTAATAATAGTATGTAGGATAGAAAAAATGTAAATAAAGACAATATAACATCACTAAAAAAGTTTAAAAAATGTGTTTATTATAGAGCAAACAACTGATGAAGACCAAGGTACTTGGTTAAAACGTCTTGACAATGGCATAAAAAAAATCTTTCAACTTGCGATCTTTTAAAGTCAAGAAAATAAAAAAAAGAATATATGTAGTTGTTATATGTTTATACATATATATATATATATATATATATATATATATATATATATATATATATATATATATATATATATATATATATAATATATATATATATATATATATTTTTCGACACTAGCCATAATCTCTTCCTCTGGAGCTCAGATTATGTCGTTCTTTTAAGCAGTGGTACTGTGGCTTTAGAAGAGTTTGTTGAATCATTAATCCATTATAAGGAATATGTCCATGTGCAGCTCCACGACAAGTCGCATGCCAAAAATCGTATTTTAAAAATAATTAATCATCACTGCTTTCCAGAGAAATAGTTAATATTTTTCAACAATTATCTTTTCATTATTGATTCTGTTTTATTCAGTTCTCCTATTTACTTAAGTATATATTTACTCTAATAAATGGGTGGAGTCGATGACCTTAAAAATAAAATAAACGCTTTTCTATCTACTAAAAAAACACTTACAAAAGACAAAAGGACATCTATTTAACTTAGAAGTACTAGTTCATTTATAAATTGAGCCAAAGATCAGTGGAACTTGGAAATGGAAAATTAATTTCATTATTAAACAGGGCTTATATAGCTAAAAAGAAAATGTTGAGTTACACGGACCACAATTTAGCTGACGAAATTTTTGCTTTCATCACAAAAATTACCCTCTGGAATTGTTTGCATTTCTTCAGATCCCTAAATCACGGGAAACATATTTTACGGTTGCCACACTTTCCAGACACTATCTGTCTTTAAGGCTATTGGCACGATAATTCTCGAAATGGAACCTACAATTTTTGAGCGATTACCTTTTTTTATAACAGCTGAACTCTACCACATTTTCATCAGGAATGAAATAACTTAAAAAGTCTACGAAAGACTGGTCTTAAATTCCTTCACACAGGTAAAAGGCAAGCGAACGTTGTTATGTTTATTTTCTGAACCTAAAACTTTGCAGATTATATAAAAAGAAGACAAGCTAACATTATTTTACTTAAGAGCCTTAACGTGTACCCTACTTTATTCAGTTTAAATCATCGTAAAGGGTTAACTTTTTTATAGTAAAGAAAAAACGGCCCCTTTCTTTTAAGGTCAGCTAATGTAAGAGGTTGTAAAATGCAAATTAGCGTATTTTATGGTGGGAATTTAGCTTTCTTTGATGATTTATAAAAAAGACTGACTAATGATTGATTCAATTTAAGAAGAAAATCCAAGGGATAAAGCGAAAAGCAAAAGTGTAATTGGCCATAACAGAAAAGATTAGTTTTGATAGAGCAGATGGAAGGAGGAAAAAGTGCAAAATTAAAACTATACAGAAGCATATTGCTATATTGGAGATAAATTTGAGGAATTCTTGGATACAGCTTGCCTTCTAATGAAAAATTGTCACATAGGAACGTGTCGTGGATTGTTCATAATGTATTTACTTAAAAGTTTTTTACGTCATTCGACGGTAAACGGTTACCATTAAAAAACTAATGCTTCAGTAGTTGATCCAGTCCCTATCAGCATCGATGATCGCCTGGCATCTTCGGAGCATACTTTCGACGAGATTTTCCGCGTATTCTTGAGGCAAAGCTTTCCAAATTGCCCGAATTTGCCATGAAAGCTGCTTCACGGTGTACACCTGTTTACTACAAAGCTTTTGTTTGATGTACGACTACACGTTCGCGATTGGGTTTGCATCGGGCGTCTGGGATGAACAATCTACTGTGACGATACCAGATTCTCTTTCTGCAAAGCATTGTTTGCTAGGAAGCCAACCATAACCTCAAGAAAAAGGAATTTCTTTTACCGACTACAAGTTATAGGGGACACGGTCTTACTTCGCCGATTGTAAAACAGACTTGAGCTGCGCTGTAATGTTTACAAGTCGTACTGGACGGCATTACTGGATGATATCTAAGTTCCGTTGTCGATGCAGCTTCTTCAGATCTACATTTTACACTCAGTTTTTACACACAGTGTAAAATGTAGATCTGAAGAAGCTGCATCGACAGCGAAACGCGTCATCGTAAATAAACCAGTGGAAATTGACTAAAAACAGTCTTTTATTATATATTTATAATGAATTTCCATCAAGTAGAAGCTATAACCATCCAAAATTTAAGTTCTTTTAAATAAATATAGTATTTTCAATGGAATTACTTTGTATATTACCTTCAATCAAAAATAACAGGCCAAGTGCAAGTTGCACTTGCGCAATTAGTGTTCCGTACGTTCATTGCTTTTAAAAATACAAATTTTTGTTACGGAGGTATAAAATGATCAACAACTTCCCAAAACACACCCCAAATGAGTTTTCAACAAAGTTTGTTTCCGATCTTTGTTGAAAACTGATAACCTTCAAATTTTTGTTTGTTTGTAAATTATTAAATTTGTTTATTTGTAAATTATTAAAGGTAATGCATGATAATTTTCGGTCAATCTACACCCTGTGGAGAATATTCCAGAATTTTTTCAAAATTTCTTCATCAGTACTTTTCGAGATAAAAAAGGACAGCGATTTTTAGCAATTTTTTAAAAATAATACAAAGAAAAGTGTGCGCAAGTAGTTTATTATATATATTTTTGAACTCGTGTTTTACAAGCTTTTATTTGACACCTCGCTAGGTGACCTGGTAAAAAAAAAATTTCATTTCCGATTTCACCCCCAAAAATTTAACTACACGACTCTGATGGAGCCATCAATTAATAACCGCTCCAGTAAGTTGCTCCGCCGGGCCAAGCTTCTAGTTTACAACTCCATCGTGAAGGCAGGCCTCACGTACGCCCGCCCCACCTGGTGCCAGCTCTCCAAAACAAGGAGAGCTCAGCTTCAAGCAGTGCGGAACAAGGCCCTGAGGATGATCACGGGAGCCCCGTGGTTCATGAGGAACCGTCAAATTCACAGGGACCTCGGTGTGCCTACCGTAAAGGCACACACGAGGCAAACTTAACAGAAGTTCCTCGAGAAAGCGTCCCATCACCCCAACCCGTGCATCAGGGACGCCTTCCGACTCCCTCTTCAAGCTAGCCGCCAGTTTCCTAGACCGTTGGACCCGCTGCTGCTCTCGGACGAAGACGATGACCCCCCTCGCCCGCCGTGACAAGAAGAATGTCATTCTAGGCTAAGTCTAAACTAGTCCTAATTTAAGTCTTGTTACTTTCTAGTTTAAGTTAGCGTAAGTCTTAGTCTAAGATAGTTTTAGTCTTAGTTCTAAGTCCTAGCTTTAAGAAACTTCATGTATATACCAAACACACATTTCCTAGGTTAGGTTAGTATAGGATTCCTATTGTAAGAACTTAGGTTAAGATAGAATAAGTTTACATTTAGTATTAGAAATTATATATTTATACTCTCAAAAATTATAAGAAAGAGGCTTTGCCTAGCTTAGAAATCAATAAAGACAGTGATAGATCAATTAATATATTAGGCCAAATTTCAACTTTCTATGCCAAATAGTTTCAGAAAAAATCGGATGTGGTAGACGGACAGGCGCCGAGGTGATCGTATAAGTGTGCGGCATAGAACACTAAAAAGTGTGAAGTTAACGCTATTTTTCCTACTCCTAGTCATATGAAGCTCTTTAAACAATAGTAAGAACCGTAACACATTTACTATTTTTTTTATAAATAAACATGAAGAACAACGATGATTTAAACAACTTCTCTTCCGGGTTCCCACGACTTAAAACAAAAAAATAAGAGAAATATATCCATTAGAAAAATGGCCCTAGATTTTTACAGGTCCGAAAGGATAATTTAAACATCCATAAAAAAAACAAGGAAGTAAATTCAGTAATTAAAAAAAAATACCCTTAAAAAAAGCTTTCTCACAGTATAGGTATCTTCAAAGACAAAAAACACTTCCTCAAACCTCTACAAAAAACTGTATTCCCATATTAAAGATTTACATGTAGTTATTATTCAAAGTGACCCGACTAGCGGCTATAGAAAGGGTTTAATTTTTTCTACCAATGCAAAAAAAGTCAGCGTGCTTTTACGTATACCTAGCTACCTGAGCATCCCAAACCCAAAGGGTCCTACACACAATAGAATTCGTTAGGGTGAGTATTTTACCTCGTGGGGGTGATATAACCCACCCCTCGTCTTTTTCACCCAATCCCATGGTAGTACGGTATGGTCTCGCTAAATTGTTTCCATGCTAAAACCCGCCCTGCATTTGATTTCAAGGGTGCCATAACGATTTTAAGGAACTATAGAAAATCGTTACTTATGGGTTACGACCATTTTTTTTGCATTGATCCGTTTGTAATGGAGTTGTTTCACTATTGAGAACTGGTAATTTATATTTGTACTTATATTTTAGTTAAATAACGTGATCATAACCATATTAGTTAAAGTAGTTTATTGTTTATATGTATTCTGTCATAGTCACAAATCATAAACCTCGTAAAATTTTTGAAACAGAAAAGCCATATTTTTGTGATAATATTTTTTTTTGTCAAAAAATCATTTTAATTTAATAACTAATTAATCTTAATTTAATAATTAATAATTTATTTTATATAATTATTAAATAATTTATTATTTAATACTCCAGTTAACAGGAAAAGGAATATTTTTTGTCTGGTGGACATACGCTAGATTTCTAGCGGTAACTATAAAAGACAAAAAGTCTAGTTCAATATTGAAGGTTTTGAAACAGGCTATCAATCAACATTTTCTAAAATATTTCGAAGGATTTAATATTTTTGCCATCAATGTAGTCTTTGGTGTGCTAGCAACGGCGCAATTACTTTAGTATGTTGTTCAATGACCTGCTGCATCAATCATCCCCTGGCATCTTCGAGGCATGCTGTCGACGAGATTTTTTGCATATTCTGCAAATTTTTCGAACCTCGCGAGACAACTGAGTCAAAGTCCTCAGAGTTTTTCCTCTGAGCTTTCTCTTTTCAAGAGATCAAACGTTTTCAATAGGGTTGGAGTCTGGCGATTGTGAGGGCCACTCTAGCATCTTATCGTGGGCTCAAACCAGCCGCTTCGCGACGTAATTTTCGCACAGCAACGTGCTTCGGAATTTGATATCATGAGCACGAACACGTTAACGAATGATCTTATGGGACACATTTTGCCGCGCCTTGACGCACCGTCAATTTCGGATCCCGTGAAAACAAAAACACGATTCGTTTTTCGCTTTCGGAATGACTTTGCCTACCGAGTCACGTTTTGGCAAATCATCGACATTTTTCGTCTCGTTAAAATGATTTACCCACTTCGTCAGAAACTATACCGACAGTTTAATATATTTAGAAGCCGCGGAATGTGTCATTTTAGGCCCTTTTGGATGAGAACAAAGAAAGATTGCCTCGAACCGCCGCGCAAACAAGTGGCTCATTATGGATTTTACGTGATTTCTATGAAAGTTAGAAATGGACTGATACTAAAATGCGTCGTAGACAAAGGTTCCCTCTACCGAATGTTTGTTGAATCGCTAGAATCACATCTACAAAAAATGAATTATCGCGGACACGTTTTTACTTGACAGACTGTATAACACATGTGAAGCAATGCAGCTGAATACTTTGGAGAATCTCAATCGGTTGCACTTGATATATCCAAGGCGTTCGACCGTGTTTAGCACGATGGATTGTTTGTTAAGCTACGCTCTTATGATGTCTGAAAGGTTTGGTTTATAGCTCTCGAGATTCCTCAGCATACCTTTTTTGCAAGTAATTGTTTTACGACACCTTCACTATCAACGCTAATGTATCTCATGGCCCTATGTCTCCACTCTCTTTTTTTAGTGTTCCCACGGAACACTTATAAGATCACTTCGGTGTCTGTCCGTCTGTCTGTCCGTCTGTCACACCCGATTTTCTCCGAAACTATTTGTCATAGAAAGTTGAAATTTGGTTATAATATAGGAATTGATGGCCTCATCAGAGCCATGTAGTTTTGAAAGTTAAATTTTGACTTAAGGGGTTAGTTTTGGGGGGTGAAATCGGAAGTGAAAAAAAAATTTTTTACTAGGTAATCGAGTGTGGTGTCAAATGAAAGCTTGTGAAAACACGAGTAAAAAATATACATATAATGTAATACTTGCGCGCATTTCTGGAATATTCTCCACGGGGTATAGATTGAACGAAAATTATCACGAGTGCATTACCTTTAATAATTTATCTGGTATATAAAAAAAAAAAAATTCAAGGTCATCAGATTTCAATAAAGATTGGAAACAAACTTTGTTGAAAACTCATTTGGGGTGTGTTTTGTTAAGTCACTGATCATTTTATACCTCTGTAACAAAATTTTTTATTTGAAAAACAATCAACGTACGGAACACTAATTGCGCAAGTTCAACTTGCACTTGACCGGTTTTTTTTTTTCTATTAACGATCAGCTGGAAAGGACCAAAAATAAATCCATAGCTTTGTACATGACAGCACGCTTGTTTCTTCATTTACCTTGAATATTTGAACACGATCCCCATTTTAATATTGACAGTAAGAAATTATATGACTTGACAAAGACCATTGGTAGAATAGAATTATTTTGAGTTCTGCTGCCAAACATACTTTACAGTTATTACACTCCATCGAAGAAAGATTCCAGTGATTGAGGACCCGAAACTCACCAAAGTGTTGATCCTATTTTCCATTGAAAAAAAAAAATTGCTGACTCGGTCTATGCAATTCAGGTAAAGTAGCGAATGTGAGGCGCTGGGAAGACTCAGGTATAAAGAGGGCACCCTGAGATGATTAGGGGCAAGTTTCTTTACGATTGGAAAAAAGAATTCTTCAGGTCTATTTGTTACACTCTGAGTCTCCTCAGCACTACTACTACCACCACTAACACGTAGGCTAAAAAGTTTATGGTCTAGCTACTTAAAACACATTTTATTTGCAACATTCGACTTTAGTCCTTCAAGAGCGATACAACCAGTCCAACACTTCAACATTTCTATACTTTTCTATTTCTTTCCCGCGAGCATTTTTTTGAGATCTGCGAATAGCTCATAGTCGCTGGAAGTCAAATCTGGAGAATACGATAGATGAGGAAGCAATTCAAACTTCAATTTATGCAATTTTGCAATCGTAACCATTAACTTGTGACACAGTGCATTGTCTTAATGAAAGGCACTTTTTTCTTGTTCATTTGTGATTTATGACTTCAAACATACCAATAACTTCATATAATATTCGCTATTGATGGTTTTTTCCTTCTCAGCATAATCGATGGAAATTGTTCCATGCGCATCCCAAAATACAGAGGCCCAAACGTTCCCATCCGACTGTTGTGTCTTTGGTCGCTTCGGGCGGCTGTCACCGGCTGCTGTCCACTCAGCCGACTGCCGATTTGATTCCGGTGTGTAGTGGTGGATTCGTGTTTTATCCATTGTCACATATCGCATGAAAAAATTCTTTCATTGCGCTTAAACAGGTCTAAACAGCGCTCAGAATCATCAACACGTTCTTGTTTTTGGTCCACTGTGACCAAACGCGGTACCCATTCCGAACAGAGCTTTCACATGCCCAAATGTTCATCAGAATATAACCAACACGTCACGAAATTATGACACATATCGTTTGAAGGTTGGTACTTCCTAAAAATTATATGGATTTTTTAAAAAGAGCGACCAAAAACTTTTCAGCCTACGTGTTGCTTCAAATTCGATTGATATAGACCGATTGATTCCTTCCAGAAAGGGGCATCTATATAGATTGGATTTTTGATTCCGTAAATAAAGATAACATGGCCGTATAACGGTTCAATTAGTGCGTTACATCTCTGGTGAGTATACTGTAAGGCAGTCGCAACGCGTATAGAAAAAAAGCCAGGATCAAATTCAAAAAGATCACAGGTCGGTGTAAATTACCATGTAAGGCCCAAATAAATGAGCCTAAAAAAACAAAAACTTTTTAAATTAGGATCTGTAAGAAATTTTACTCTAATCAAAAAATTTAATGAATGTAAATTATATATTCTGCTTTGACTGTACTTAATATAGCCGCCGTGCTGGGAAGATCTTTTTTTTTCATACTATATTAACTCAATCTTAGCTTCGTATGTTTTTTAGCAAGATACCCTCCGTACAATTTCAACAATAATAATAATCCCATTACGCATATTTATACCATGAAGTAAAGTAACGAAAGTTGTATCAAAATTCGATTAGAAGATTTTGTGACTTTTCTTGCTGTTAACCGAGGAGACTTGCTCAAAATAATTATATAGATGATTATATGACCGAGTCCTTTGGAGGCACACCTAATACTTATTTTTATTAAATTTGAACACAGTTGAAACTTTTATATACCTGTAATCTCAAAGATAATATCTGTTATTTACGTCTTGAAACAAAACGAAATATTATTTCGTGAAATATTGCAAATTGGTAATGCAAAAAAACTCTAAATTCATTATTTCCACTTTTACGTTGTTTACGAGGCTGGTTTGAAAAGTCCGTGCAAAAATAAAAACTACTTATGTGTTTGGGGTAAACCTTTTTTATTTTTCGACATAGTCTCCTTTTAGGCTTATACACTTCGTCCAACGATGTTCTAGTTTGTTGATTCCTTCCGAATAATAGAATTTGTCCAAGTCTGCAAAATATCCATTAGTGTCTGCAATCACCTCCTCGTTTGAATAAAATCTTTGTCCCGCCAGCCATTTCTTCAAATTGGGGAACAAATAGTAGCCCGAGGGAGCCAAGTCTGGAGAATAGGGGGGATGTGAAACGAGTTGGAATCCTATTTTCATTAATTTTGCGACCACAACTGCTGAGGTGTGTGCTGGTGCGTTGTCGTGATGAAAAAGGACTTTCTTGTGGGCCAATCGCGGGCGTTTTTCTTGCAGCTCGGTTTTCAAACGGTCCAATAACGATGAATAATATTCACCTGTAATAGTTTTACCCTTTTCCAGATAGTCGATGAGGATTATCCCTTGCGAATCCCAAAAGACAGTCGCCATAACCTTTCCGGCCGAAGGAACGGTCTTCGCCTTTTTTGGTGCAGATTCCCCCTTGGTAACCCATTGTTTAGATTGTTGTTTGGTCTCAGGAGTATAGTAATGTATCCATGTTTCATTCACAGTGACGAAACGACGCTTAAAGTCCTCCGGATTCTTCTGGAACAGCCGTAAACCATCCTTGCAACACTTCACATGATTTCGTTTTTGGTCAAGCGTGAGCAATCGCGGCACCCATCTTGCGGATAGCTTTCTCATGTCCAAATGTTTATGCAAAATATTATGTACCCGTTCAGTCGAGATGCCCACAGCACTAGCAATCTCACGCACCTTAACTCTTCTGTCATCCATCACCATATCATGGATTTGATCAATGATTTCTGGAGTCGTAACCTCCACAGGCCGTCCAGAACGTTCAGCGTCACTTGTGCCCATATGGCCAGTCCGAAAATTTTGAAACCACTTATAAACTGTTCTAATCGAAGGTGCAGAATCACCATAATGTTTATCAAGCTTCTCTTTAGTCTCCTGAGGCG
This sequence comes from Pachyrhynchus sulphureomaculatus, assembly GCA_019049505.1. NCBI lineage: Eukaryota > Metazoa > Arthropoda > Insecta > Coleoptera > Curculionidae > Pachyrhynchus > Pachyrhynchus sulphureomaculatus. Next base: position 42,451,851 of record CM032450.1, on the reverse strand, counting down.
TTTTGCCTTTCATAAAGTAATGTTTAATCACCACACGAAATTCTTTTTCGTCCATTTCTTGAAAATCACTCGACTTCCTTGATTCACACAAATGCCAAACACAAAGAAATAGACCAATATGGCTGAAACTTGGTGTGCGTTCATTCAAGAGATGCTACTAACTAAACATGACCTCGATATGCGCCGGTGGTGCCATCTCTCGGACTTTCAAACCAGCCTCGTATACTGAGGAAAAGTGTGCGTAAGATTTCTTCGTTGGTAAAAAGCGTTGCCAGTTATCTAAAGATTCAACGTGACTGAACTGACACGTTACAGCAAGCATTGCTGTAACGTGTCAGTTCAGTCAATAAGTTTTGAAAGCGACATCTATGGAGCATCACTACCACCGACCAAATATTGAATACCATTTTAAAGTTTCATCTGTCATATGAACACACCCTAAATTTCAAGTCGATCTGTCAAGTCATTCACTGTTTATCAGCTGGTTAAAGTAGACGTGTTTGAATATTTTTTAAAAATGAAAAAAATCGAATATCGTGCAGTGATAAAATTCTTTGTCTAGTAAAAGTGTTAGAAGAGTCTGCTGCTTCATTTTCAACTGTTCGCAGAGTTTAAACGTGGTCATACAAGTGTCAATGATGATCCACGTTCAGGACGTCCACAAAGTGCAACAACTGAAGAAACTGTTGTGAAAATACAAGATATGGTAACGGAACACCGTCGATTAACCGTGGATGATTTAGCTGAGGCTATAGGCATCTCACATGGATCGGTGCATGAGATCTTAACTAATGTTTTGGGTATGAGCAAGCTAGTCAGAAGATGGGTGCTAACATCGGAAGAAACGCACTCGAGTTAATTTGGCTTGTTTCACAAAGAATAAAACTGATTTTGTACGTCGACGGATGAAACTTGGGTTTACCAGTATGATCCTGAACTGCGACAACAAACCACACAGTGGGCTGAGCCCGATTTTTCAGCTCCAAAGCAGCTAAAGTAAAGGAATTTTCTCAGTTGATTACCTTCAGACCGGTAAAGCAATCACAGAACAGTATTATTGCAAACTTTTGGACCAATTGGATGAAAAAATTGCCGGGAAAAGACTCGGTTTGCAGAAGAAAAAAACCATCTTTCATTATGACACCTGCTCACAGAGGTGCTTTGGCAACGGCAAAACTGGTCGGATCAAAGTAAGAATTATTGGAACATCCACCCTATTCGCCAGATCTGTCTCCGTTTGACTTTCATCTGTTCCCAAACCTCAAAAGATTTCTACGTGGGAAGCAAGAGGTTATAGCATCCGTAGATCGGTATTTTGAAGGTCTTCCGGAAAACCACTTCAGAGATGGAGTAAATGAATTGGAAAATCGCTATAAAAAATGTATTGAGCTTAAGTGAGATTATACTGAAGAATGTATTTCGACTCATTAATTCATTTTGTTTCATTTCCGCTTTGAAAACTTATTGAGTGATCAGATATAAGAAAACTCTTATTGATAGGCCATGCCCTCCGTCTTCGCTCTTTCTGAACAAAATAAATTATCAAAATCGTGCTTTCCCGTATCGGCAGGAATTCTCTGCCAAAAGAAGAAGTGATGGCACATAAAATGAACATCGCCCTGTATACAGTGTCTCGAATTATTGCAGAAAATTTAGAAATGAGGATGAATAAAAAGGTTACAGGCCATTTATTAATTAAAAGAGTAAAAGAACTAAAAACGATTAAGGCTAAGGCAACACAACGCTGGATGGAAATTTTGTGTCCATCGTTTGTTAATGCTGAAAAATACAGTAGCCCAGATTTGAGCCCATGTGACTACACACGGAATATTCTCAAAGAAAAGGGTTAACAAACCAAAGATATTTGGAGTCTTTAAAAACGTATCGTGAGCGCGACTGTTGAAATTGTGATTTGAAAGATGCTGATGGATAGGCGAAATGTTTAAAACTTTATGACGAGAACGATGGCCGACATTTTGGATAGCTCCAAGTGATTTTAAAGTATTTTTAATGTAGTTTTTAAATAAATAAGTTTAAATTTTATTGCATCTAGCCTTTATTTATATGTTTGCGTTGGAAGTACCGAATTTATGGCCATACTGTATATATAGAGGTAAGCATCTACGTTGTTTCTCTTCTTTAAAAACTTCATATTAAATTGTATGCCTTTTTTTCTCTCCTTATCGTGAATTTTTCTATTCCGCCGACTTTTTTTTCTCGTTATCGTGCCTTTTTCTATTTTTCTATTCAGCCAACATAGTTCATAAAAGTACACCCACCGAGCATAAAGAGAAAGTTCTTTTTTTATTTTGTACGAAGCAATCGATAAAACATGTATAGTGCTAGTGCACTTGAGTTTGGAAAAATATGGCGGACAGTCGAGGAAAACTGAAATAGTTTGGTCTCGTAGAGATGAAAATATCCAAACGAATAACAAAAAATAGAAATTGAAAAAGACTAAAATGTAAAGTGGTCAGGACCGGATTAAAATAAAATTTTCTTGTGTAAATTATATTATGTACTGTAAGGAGTAGAACTACTGCATAAGTAACTGACGGCGTTTTAAGAGCAATATAAGTGAGACTATGCCGATGGATTACATTACATCCGTATGAGGTTCAGTTTACCACTTCTTGTACCACTCTTGTCAAGAATTCTGTTATATGGAGAACTTTATCCTAACGATTAACATCAATCGCTTTTCCCGCACACGAGTAGCCCTTGTAGCGCTTTAGAAATTTATTTGCAACACGTGTGCTTATTTATTAAAAAAAGACATAATTCTTTTCCCGTCTCACTTTCAAAAATGGTACTATCAATTAATTAATGCGTATAAATAAGTAGCGCTGGAAATAACAGACAACTTTCGTTATTCCTGTTCTTGGTACTAGAGTGAGCTTCTGCCTTCAACGACACCTCAACACGCTAGTTCCCTGGTTTGAATATTGGAGAGTCCAGATCAATCCAGCGAAGACCCAAGCCATCATGTTTCCAAAGACTTGCAGTACATCGCCGACGAGCCTCACCTACCAAGACTCCAGACTCCGATCAAGTACCTGCGCCTTCGCTACGACAAGCGGCTAGTATGGAAGGACCAGGTCGCCGCCTCCACCAACAAAGCAATACAGCTCCTTGGCACGCTATATCCCCTCCTCAACAAGTCCAGCAAATTGTCAACCGGCAGCAAGTTGACAATTTACAAGATGATCATCAGGGCCAGATTGACCTACTCCAGCCCAACGTGGTGCCAAATATCACGTTCCTATAGATCTACTCTCCAGACCGTCCTAAACAAGACCCTCCGAATTATCGCCAAAGCCCCATGGTCCATCCGCAACACCTAGCTACCAAATGCCAACCATACGGGAATTCATGAGCAACGGCCAGCTTAAATTCATGGACAAAACCACACTCCACCCTAACCCCACACTCAAGACCGCATACCGCCCTCTTCCACACCATGCCCGACGTCGCCTCTCAAGGCCTTCGGACCTCCTACCTCCTGATTAGCTTAAGTTAGCCTTAATTCATTTTAATCTTAAGTCTATGTTCATGATATATCTTTAGTTCAAATATCTTAAGTTTTCACAAGATCGTGAAATATCTTAAGTTCAAATATCTTAAGTTTTCTCAACACAGTTATATAAATACCTTATCTAGGCTTAGTTAGTTAGGTCCCAATCATGTGTATATCTTAAGATCCAACGCTTTACATTTTTGTGTACTCATTTTAAAATAAAAACTTAAACATTCACTTTGCTACTTTGATCAAATATGCATTAGAACAGCATAACACAACAAGTGAATTGAAAATAATACTGCTCGAACTAGAGACGCAACAGAAACAAGTAGAATAGGAGTTCCCAGCGAGTTTCTATGAATTCCCTAGATCAAGTCGCGCGACATCGAACACAGGGAGTGGCAAGTTCGTTATAAACGGACAAAACATCCAGATTTTGTCCGCTTTATCCGGAAGTTCGTTATAACCGGGTTCGTTATAACCGATAGAAATTTTATTGTTCACTAAAGTTTCCTTCAAAAGCCAGCGATCTTCCAACATTTGGATACCTTTCATATTGTATAATTTTTCGAGAGACAAAAATCGCTGGGGGCCAGATCTGGCGAATACGTAATAGTCTCCGTTGGTTGTTTGCTCCTTCTCAAGATAGTCGATCGGTATCAATCCATGTGCATCCCAAAAAATTCTTGTCCAAACCTTTTCAGCTAATGTTTGTGTTGTGTTAGACTCAGGCGTGTAGTAATGGATCCATGTTTCGTCCGTTATTACGAATAGGTGCAAAAACTCTTGTGGATTGCGCCGAAACGGTGCCAAACAGCATCCTGAATCTTTGACACGTTGCTGTTGATCAATTATGAGAGTGCGCGGCACCCATCGGGGACATCGTTTTTCATATACAAATATTCATACAAAATGTGCCTCACGCGTTCTGCTGATACCTTCACGATATCAGCTACCTCTCTAATTTTCACATTGGTGTCATCTAGAACAATATGGTGGATTTTTTCACATTCTTTGGAGTGACTGCCTCATTTGGCCTTCCAAACTATCGACATATAGTTGGTTTCGATGGAGCAGACGTGCTATAACACTTCCCAAGTCATTCTTCGGTTCTGCCTCTACCTTTTCCCAACCAAAAGCAATGTTTAATCAACACCCGAAATAATTTTTGTTACACACGAATCTTCTGAGAGTTGACACTAACTGAAAATCATTTGTTTCGTCCCGGAAAGTCTCGGGACTTTTTACCCCACGTAAGTACGTATGAAATTGTTTTAATATTGCCCTATAGAATTTTACACGTCACAAAAATGTTTACATAGTCCCACGTAGTTTTTTTCTTAGCCCAAATAACTCTTTTAAATTATATCAGTTCTTTTTGTTCCATTCTGTATTATCTCTTGTAACCTAAATGAATATCTCCGACAATATAAAACAATTTCATAAATACGGGCATATATATGTACAAAATGTTGTCAAAGTCTAGGGATGAGATTTATATCAAATTCCCAGACATTTTCTTTAATAAAAAGTTAAAATAGGTACGGTAGAGAGACAAACAATAAAAATGTTCCTTTTTTTAACTTAATATCCATCTAATCGATATATTACTCCACCGTCTGCGTTTTATTTGTAAAAACATGAGAAGCCATATTAGTCCAGACAAATGAAAATATAAATGAAAAAAAAAATATTTTGACGAGGTTACAATCGCCTCCGGCCATCGATTTTAACTTTACTGCGTTGGGAAGGGTCCCTGCTCTTCAGAGTTTTAATCCAAGAGATTTTTTTTATTTGAGAAGCTTCGCCCTCTGTCGATTGACGATAAGTAGGTTCGCCTTTTTAGTGTTCCGTACGGAACACTTATAAGATCACTTCGGTGTCTGTCTGTCTGTCTGTCACACCCGATTTTCTCCGAAACTATTTGTCATAGAAAGTTGAAATTTGGTAATAATATAGGAATTGATGGCCTCATCAGAGCCATGTAGTTTTGAAAGTTAAATTTTGACTTAAGGGGTTAGTTTTGGGGGGTGAAATCGGAAGTGAAAAAAAAAATTTTACTAGGTAATCGAGCGTGGTGTCAAATGAAAGCTTGTGAAAACACGAGTAAAAAATATATATATAATATAATACTTGCACGCACTTTTCTTTGTATTATTTTTAAAAAATCGCGAAAAATCGCTGTCCATCCGCCTTATCTCGAAAAGTACTTATCAAAAAATTTTGAAAAAATTCTGGAATATTCTCCACGGGGTGTAGATTGAATAAAAATTATCACGAGTGCATTACCTGTAATAATTTATCTGGTATATAAAAAAAAAACAGAAATTTCAAGGTCATCAATTTTCAGTAAAGATTGGAAATAAACTTTGTTGAAAACTCATTTGGGGTGTGTTTTGTGAAGTCACTGATCATTTTATACTTCCGTTACAACATTTTTTATTTTAAAAGCAATCAACGTATGAAATACTAATTGCGCAAGTTCAACTTGCACTTGACCGGTTATTTTTGTTAAACAAACGCCCTTTGTATCCATATGCTCTCCTCCTTTCTCTTGAGCCTGGCTCCACCTCTGCTTCTAATCTATGTCCCAAATCTTCCAAACAATATAATTGAGTTTTATGGAGAGCGTAGAATGGTTGTTCTAGCAATTCATACTTTAATTAATTTTAATAAATTTTGCCATCGTCAAAACGCTTTAGTGAACACGTGCATTGACTTGATTGAAAATGATTATTTTCTTCTTTAAAGCAGGTCTTTTCTCACGAATTTTTGCATCCAACTGATCCAAAAGGTTACAGTAATATTCAGAGTTAACTGTTTCACCTTTCTGAAAATAATCGATCAACAAAATATCTTTGTAATCCCAAAAAACTCTTGCCATAACCTTCCCTGCTGATGGAACCGTCTTTGCCTTGCTTGGCGCATTTCCACCAGCTTGAATCCATCGTTTCGACTGATCTTTTCGCTCTGGTGTATAGTGATGGATCCAAGTTTCATCAACAGTTATAAAACGACCCTTGAAATCCATTTTATTTTGCGTAATAATTGAATTTTATGAAGAGTGTAGAATGGTTGAGCTTTATGTGTCCAAGTCATTCGACCATATTTTTGGGCCTAACGGATTGTTTTCCAAGCTTGGCTCTTATGGTATAGTTAAAAGCCTTTATTTACAGCTCTTGAGTTTCACCAGATATCGTTCATTGCTAGTGGTTTGTGGTGGATTTCTTACCGACACTTTTACTGGCTTTCTTTTTTACATTAGCTAAAAAAGACCGAAAATCTAACCTGTATCTTGGCTGAAGGCGAGGCGCCTGTTTTTTTTTCGTACCACGTTGGAAGTTATAACCACTACATTAAATTCACGGTACGCTAACAATGTTAGCATCATCAGGAGCGACGACTGACTGTTAATCTTAGCTCCTCATGATACTAACGTGGAAGGAGATCTTTTAACTTATGTTACACATGTCTGGAACAACCCAATTCAACAAATGCCTAGAGTATATCAAGTGCGGCTGCACTTGATATACTCTAGGCATTTGATCGTGTTCGACATGACGGATTGTTGGCTAAGCTCTAGTGTGTCTGAAAGGTATTATTTATGGCTCTCATGTGTTCTCAGAGAGAGCACTCTTTACAGGCGGCAATTGACGGTATTATTTCTAATAACTTCACTGTCAATACCAGTGTGCCCTTAAGCTCAATACTGTCTTCCTACTCTCTTTCTTCTTTAGATTAACAATCTGCTTAAAAGAACCAGGAATCCAATCTACAGGTTTGCAGATGACAGTACGCTTATTTCTCCATTCATTTTAAACGCTCGGACATAGGCTACTCATGCAAATAACCGGAGACAGCAGGAAGTCCTTCAATTTAACAAAGACCTGGAAGAAATTCTGTCTTGGGGTGACAATAACTAAATATAATTTGACGCTACAAAAACCCCGGCGGCAGTTTTTTCTAAAAAAGTTAACGCTGAGGAACCCGACATTGTTTTACCGGGATATTACATTCTTTCAGCATCCTCGCTCAACTTGCTAGGCATTCAGAGATCTTTTAAAAAGCTGGGAATATTATTCCGCACTCCACAATAACTTTTAATCCAGTCCAAAGCTCAAATTCAACCAACGATGAAATACTACTGCCATGTTTGGGGCTTTGCTCCCAAACATACACTGCATTTGTTGGATTCTATTCAGTAGAGAGCTGTTGGCCTGATTGGCGTCCCAAAACTCAACAGCAATCTTGAAACAGCAGGGAACCGTTGGCGACTTGAATCTATTCTCTACCACGTATCCGATGGATGTAGCAGTGCATGCTAGAAATTCACGTCATGCTAACACATCACATCCGTATAAGGTGGAGCTGTCCCTCCTCGCACTACCCTTTTCAAGAATTTTTGGAATAGTTTACCTAGGATTGTGTTCCACACTGAATAGAATTCGCCGCGGGTTCAAGACTAACGTGAATCGGTTTTTCCCCACAAGCGTCGCTCCCTTAGCGCGTTACGGATTTCCCTAAAACATGTGTGCTATCCCATAAAAAAAAGTTTTAACAGTACTATGAGACTTTTTTCTAGTTTTTGGTTCCAACAAAGCACCAAATTCGGAACACAATTATTTATAGTTAAATAACAGATGGGCTGAAAAGTCCCGGGCCTAACACATAGATGGCGCTAGTTTTATTGCAGTCACCTTTTTTTCAGTTAATACTAACCTTCAAAAGACAGCTGTTAAAATTTCATGATATTCTATTCATTAGTTTGTGAGTTATTGTGCTAAGAGTGACGCTACTTTTGTTATTTTCAAAACAATGGATCAAAAACAATTTCGTGTTTTAATTTTACACTGCTTCTTGATGGGAAAAAATACCGTTCAAGCGAAGCAATGGCTTGAAAAGTGTTATGGGGACTCCGCTTCATCAGAAACAACAATAAAACGTTGGTTTGCTGACTTCAAACGTGGTCGTAGAGACACCGATGATGCAGAACGCAGTGGACGTCCAAATGAGGCGGTAACACCAGAAAACATCAAAAAAATCCATAAAATCGTTTTGAATGATCGAAAAGTGAAGTTGCGTGAGTTGGCTGACATCGTAAAGATATCAAAAGAACGTGTTGGCTTTATATTGCATGAGCATTTGACTATGAGAAAGCTCTGTTCAAAGTGGGTGCCGCGTTTGCTCACTGTTGATCAAAAACAAGAACGTGTTGATGATTCTGAGCAGTGTTTGGCCATGTTTAAACGTAACAAACCGGAATTTTTGCGTCGATATGTGACAATGGATGAAACATGGATCCATCACTTCACTCCGGAATCAAAACGATCGTGATCTGAGTGGACAGCAACTGGTGAACCTCGTCCAAAGCGCCCGAAAGCACAACAATCGGCTGGAAAGGTTATGGCCTCGGTATTTTGGGATGTGCGTGGTGTAATATTCATCGACTATCTTGAGAAAGGAAATACCATCAACAGTGAATATTATATAGCGTTATTGGAGCGTTTGAAGGCCGAAATTGCAAAGAAACGACCGCATATGGCAAAGAAAAAAATTTTGTTTCATCAAGACAACGCACCGTGTCACAAGTCAATCAAAACAATGGCAAAACTACATGAATTGAACTTCGAATTGCTCCCACATCCACCGTATTCGCCAGATTTGGCTCCCAGCGACTACTGGCTGTTCGCAGACCTGAAAAAAATGCTCGCCGGTAAGAAATTTCGCACGAATGAAGAGGTTATCGCTGAAACTGAGGCCTATTTTGAGGCAAAAGATAAATCGTTCTACAAAAGTGGTATTGAAATGTTAGAGCGGCGCTGGAATGATTGCGTTGCTCTTGATGGAGATTACGTTGATGAATAAAGCTAATTTTGAACCAAAAAAACCGTGTTTTCTTTGTTAGGCCCGGGACTTTTCAGCCCATGTGTTATATAAGAGGTTAAATGTATAAGGGGTGGAGGGAGTTCGTAGGTACCGTGCTATACCTTTTTTCTTCAGGGTTCTAGGAGCAGCAAGTCATTATTTTTAATTTTAGACGAATAACTGTAGAGATTAATGTCAGCTTCGGTTGTAAATAACTTTGAAACCCTTCGTTTGCTCAACTTTTTGTAATTAATATTTTAGGGAAAGTATCATTTAAGATCGAGTCATTAGTTATTCCTTGGTGAGAGAAAGTCAGTCTATTTTAGCCCGTTTGTGAAATGAATACTGGGTAAATCACTTGAGCGACTTCTTCTGTGTGTATTCATGTAAAATAAAGTAATGTGAGTAAAATAGAATATGTCTAAATAATATTAATGAATTATAAATACGGATGCTGAGGAGAAACATTTTGACTGCCACTTGATTTTATGCCTACAAATAATAGTGGATTGCCCAGACACTCAAAAAAAGAGTAAGTTTTCAGTTGTAGGTAATCAGCCTTTTCCATGCTTAGCATTTTTTTGTGATAATATATGTATTTGCGGAAAATTCCGTAATGGATTTTTTCCATGTCTGATTATAAAAATTAAGTTTCACACATACTTCCTATTAGTGGTCGGTCTAAAAAGTTGGCCTAATAATGAAAGAAAATTTTTCTTGACATGAAATATGTTTTATTTTTCAATATAATCTCCTGAAACTTCAACACACTTATTCCAACGTTTCTCCAATAATTCAACACCATCATTAAAGTATGATTCCGGAAGCTTCATCATTTAATGTAAAACCCTTTCCAGCCACGAATTTTTAAGGTTTGGAAACAGATAATAGTGAGAGGGAGCCAAATCTGATAAATACGCCGGATGTTCAAGCAAATCGTACTTTAATTCGTTGAATTTTGCCATCGTTAAAACACTTGTTCGAACACGTGCATTGTCTTGATGAAAAAGGATTCTTTTCTTCTTTAAAGCAGGTTTTTCTCACGAATTTTTCGATTCAACTGATCCAAAAGGTTACAGTAATATTAAAAGTTAAGTGTTTTACCTTTCTGAAGATAACGTCAACAAAACACCTTTATAATCTTAAAAAACTGTTGCCATGCTGCTGGAATCGTCTTTGCCTTCTTTGGTGCACTTCCACCGGCTTCAATTCATTGTTTCGACTGTTCTTTTCGCTCTGGTGTATAGTGGTGGATCCAAGTTTCGTCAAAAGTTATGAAACGATGCGTGAAATCCATTTTGTTTTGCTTAAAACAATCCAAACACGCTTAAGAAATACGCATTCGAATGCGTTTTTGGTCAATTATCAGCAAATGCACCACCCATCTTGCACAAAACTTTATCATTCACGCAAAATATTTCCAATTCGTTCTTTTGAGATGCCTATGGCCTCAGCTATTTCACACACTTTCACTTGTCGATCATCTAACACCATATCATGGACCTGTTGAATGATTTGTGGTGTTATGGCAGTTTTTGGACGCGTAGATCACCATCGAGGCTTGTACGACCAGATTTAAAAAGACCAGCCCATTTTTTCACAGTGGAAAGTGACAGTGCATTTATGTTGGTGTTAAATAATACAACATAAAGAATTTAATCACTACATAATATTCATTTTTTTTCCATTTTAAAAATATCAATGACACTTCAATATTAAACAGCTGCAAATCGAAATAAAATTTTACATGTGTTTATATAAAAGACTAGCCGTGCCCGCGGCTCCGCTCGCGTAGACTTGATTCACTACTATCGTCACTGCTTATTTCTTATGTTACCTGACGTAATAAAATATCTGCCATTACTTCCCCTTATCTCCCATTATTTCTCCTTATCTCCCATTATCTCTACATAATTTCCATTATCTAGGCTTATCTCTGCTCATCTCCCATTATTTCTCCTTATCTCCCATTATTTCTCCTTATCTCCCATTATCTTACCTTATCTCCCATTATCTAGGCTTTTCTCGACTTATCTCGCAATATTTGTCCTTATCTCCCATTATTTCTCCTTATCTCCCATTATCTCACTATAACTCCCATTATCTAGACTTATCTCTGCTTATTTCCCATTATTTCTCCTTATCTCCCATTGTTTATACTTATCTCCCATTATCTCACCTTATCTCCCATTATCTAGGGCTATATCGAATTATATAGAACATATGTATAGATTTATAAAAACACGTAAGTCGGATAAGTGGTTCTCAAGTGATAAGCGCACTAACGGACAGACAGACAGACAAACAGATAGACAGAGAGACGTTGCATTTTATATATATTATGGATGAAACTTTCCAATATAATTATGGTTTCTGACGCCATCTATGTGTCAGGCCGAGAATTTTTTACATGTATTTTGTTCACAATTTATCGAAAATTGTGTAAACTAGAAATAGATAGTAAGTCGTATATATTTTGTTGTCACCAGTCAAGTCAGTACAAGTAAACTTATTTTTTGTTTTTTTCTAATACAAAATTCAATATAAGTATTAGAACTACGCAATCGCCAAGTAATCATAGCGCAAGATGAGGAAGACCTCAGTTATACGGTAAGAAAACTGAAAGAAGAATACACTAAAGCAGGATTAGCAATAAAATTTGATAAAACGGAATATCTAACAATAAAGGAGGGAAACGTGGAGAATCTAGAAGTAGATAACGAAACAATAATCAAAGGAACCGATAGATTTAAATATCTAGGAACCATCATTTCAAAAAACGCAACATCAGAAGAAGAGATTAAAGCTAGATTAGGACAAACGCGAACATGCATAAGACAATTAAATTCGATCATGTGGGACAAGCACATTACAAAGAGAAACAAAACACGCATATACAAATCGATAATACAAAGCATAATGACATACGGGTCAGAAACATGGACGATCAACAAAAGAAATAAATCTAAAATTAACGCGGTAGAGATGGAGTATTGGAGACGATGTTGTAGAGTGACACGTATGGAGAGAATAACCAATGAAGAAATAAGAAGCAGAATGAACATCAAAGAGAACGCAATAAATACCATTGAAGAAAAACGATTAAAATTGTATGGACACATAAGAGGGAGCGAAGGTGGATAAAGAAAATAACGGAGTGGAGCCCTATAGGGAGAAGAAAAAGAGGAAGACCCAGACGATCGTGGAGAGACGATGTGGACGAGGCTATGGAGGGCAGGGGTCTAACAGATGGAGACTGAGAAGATAGAAACGGATGGAATCAAAGGCTGAGAGAAGGAAGACAGCGTCAGCTGTAGAAAACTCTCTTCTTCAGCCCGGGTTCATCCAATGTTGGACATAAGCCTCTTCTAGTTCCTTCCATGATTGTCGGTCTCCAGCCTTTCTTGCCCATTGCCTGCCTGCTATCGTCTTCACGTCGTCAATCCATCGTCTTTGGGGACGTCCCACACTTCTTTTTGTCCCTCTTGGTCTCCAATACATAACTCTATGCGTCCATCCTTCCGCATCCTGCCTCGCCACGTGCCCAATCCACTGCCATTTAAGAGCCGCTATCCTCTCCATAACATCCATTATTTTGGTTTTATCCCGTATAATAGAGTTACGTATTTTATCTCTTATGCTGACGCCCAGCATTACTCTTTCCATAGATCTCTGAGTGACTCTCAAGCGTTCCGCGATTTTCCTCGTTATAGCCATGGTTTCCAAGCCGTATGTAATTACTGGTAACACACAGCTATCAAATGTTTTCTTTTTCAAGTGTAATGGCATTTCCTTATCCTTAAAGATGGAGCTCAGTTTCCCGAATGCTATCCATGCTAATTGAATTCTACGTTTAATTTCCGTGCTTTGGTTCTCTTTTCCTATTTTGATTTTATGACCGAGATATATGTAGTGTTCAACCTTCTCTATAACTGTGCTATCCACGATGACGTCCTGTTGGCTGCTACTTATGATTTTAGTTTTATTTAAGTTCATTTTAAGTCCTACTTTCCTAGATTGTTCATCCAGTTCGTTAATCATGGTGTTTAGTTCTGGGACATCGGTACTTATTAGGACTATATCATCGGCATATCTTAGATGGTTTAGATGTACTCCATCAATATTGAGACCTCTTTCTTTCCAATCCAAGTTTTTAAAGACGTTTTCTAAAGCCAGTGTGAATAGCTTGGGCGATATGGTGTCACCCTGTCTTATACCTTTGCCGAGTATTATTTTATCTGTCTTGAGGTCATCGTCGATTTTTACTTGAAAGGTTGCCTTGTCGTATATGTCTTTAATGATAGTAGAATATCTCGAATCGATTCGAGCATCTTCCATCGCCGCTAAGAACGCCCATTTTTCAACACTGTCGAATGCTTTATGATAATCTATGAACGCCAAATGTAAGGGGATATTATATTCTGTTGTTTTTTCTATAATTGTCCTGAGTGTTTGTAGGTGATCGATAGTACTGAATCCTTTTCGAAAACCTGCCTGTTCCACTGGTTGATATGAATCCAGCTTTGTAGTCAGGCGATTAGTTATAATTCTAGTTAAGAGCTTATATAAATTTGACAATAGGCCTGCGTTTTTCCAGGATTCAGGTATTTTTCCTTTTTCAAGGCATTTATTCATCAGTATTCTGATAGTTTCTCGGCAGTTATTTGGTCTTCTCCGGGGCTCTTTCCGTTTTTCATTTTTTGGAGAGCGTGCTCAATCTCTGAGTGTGATATTTCTGGTAGGTCTTCTGAGCCCACATTCAGAATGTTTCTGGAAAATCCTTTAGGGTTTGGTATCATTGTTCTATAGAGTTTCTCGTAGAATTGTTGTATTTCTCTAGCCATTTCTCTTTTGTCTGAGACTAATTTCCCGTCTGTATTTTTGATGTTTATGATTTTTTGTCTTCCTTTTATGCTGTTCGATCTTAATACCCTCATGTTTTTATTGTTTTCTATGATATCCAGTATTTGTTTCGTTCTGTAAGCTCTGAAATCTGCTCTTATCTGTTTTTTAACTGTGTTATTTATAGTTTTATATGCGGGAGTATTTCTATCTATTTTTCTTCTTCCTTCAATCAATCCCATTGTCTCCGGTCTTAGCTTGTTATTGGATGGTTTTCCTGCCCTACTACATATTTTCTTCGTTACAGTGCGTATACTTTCCTCTATCTTCTCTGTTATTTCGTCTATGTTTTTGTCATGAAGTGTCAGTGGGTCTAGCTTCTTTCCTATTTCCTTTTGATATGTTTCCCTGTTTAGGAGCAGAACATCACTTGTCGGTAATCTGTGCTTAGTCACTAGTTTCTTCCTTTCCAATTTTGTATTAATCTGTATACTAGCGCGTACTAGTCTATGGTCGCTCCCGGTGTGGAATTGGTTTAGCACTGTTACATCTTGACATATGTTGTTCTTGTTAGCAAGGACATAGTCTATTTCGTTTTTTATTTGTCCATGTCTTTGGGCTTGTTTTTTAAAAAAATTGTTCAAGCAGAATATATATATATATATATATATATATATATATATATATATATATATATATATATTGTTGTCAACAGTCAGAGTACAAGTAAACTTATTTTTTGTTTTTTTCTAATACAAAATTCAATATAAGCATTGCAACTACGCAATCGCCAAGTAATCATAGCGCAAGATGAAGAAGACCTCAGTTATATATATATATATATATATATATATATATATATATATATATATATATATATATATATATATATATATATAACTACCCGTCTGTAATATTACAAAGCCGAAATATTGTATTTTTTTATTAGAAGCCAAAATTCTCTGTAACGAGAATTATAAACTGAAATTACCTTATCTGACTGGACTAAATAAAGAAATAACTAAAGTTGTTCGTCAGAGTGTACTCCGAGAACGCCTCGCTATGAAATCGACTGAACCTCGCGCTGTATGAAAAACTGTCTGGAAACTTTTTACCAGGCGTTTTTTGTCCGTACCCGACAAACCCGCCGCGGACTAGTTTTTATCCCAAAAATTTTTCGAGCAGACTCGCCTAAGGAAAAAAAAACTAAATTATCGATTTTACCGCTGCTGTGAGCTGTGCTACCGAAATTGAACTCGACATTCCTTTAGAGAAAAAAAAAACACTCGCCACAAAAAGTTGTCCACGATCGACCTATACAGGGCCGTCAAAAGTTCGAGAAATTAAAGCCTACTTTCACATGACTTCGATTCATTGAAACAATCCTGCCAACACCGATTGGAGATCATATCACTATTATTGAAAATTAACACTGGTTAATGTTACCACTTATGTACTTATTTTTGTCTTTAAAATAAAGTCCTTTTGTTACTTCCCTCACTGTATTAGAGTCGAAATCACCCTCCGCGCTTTTTTTGCATTTATTCATTCTTCTTATACAGTCTGTGAAGTAACAATGTGACCGCTCCTTGAAAAAATGTGTTTCGAGAACATTTTTTGTCTTCAATGTATTCTTTGGTGTGCTAACAACGGCGCCATTACCAGAGTAAGTTGTCCAATCGCCTCCTGCGTCAATAATCGCCTAGCATCTTCGAGGCATACTGTGGACGAGATTTTCTGCATACCCTGCAAATTTTTCGAATCTCGCGAGACAGCTGAGTCCAAGTCCTCAGACTCGTTCCTATGAGCTCTCTCTTTATAAGGGACCAAACGTTTTGAATCGGGTTGGCGTCCGGCGATTGTAAAGGACACTCTAGCATCTTATTGTAGGCCAAAGCGAGCCGCTTCGCGACGTGATTTTTGCCTCTTGTGTTCATATTTGTGGACTTCGAAAAGGCTTTTGATTCTGTAAATCAGCAGATACTTTTGGAAGCGCTTGCTGAGTGTCGTATTGATCATCGATATTCCAATGTAATTAAATACATATATGAAAATGCCACTGCTCATGTTAAACCATAAACTAACGAATCCACCAGCAAATTTCGAATCGAAAAAGGAGTGCAACAGGGTAATACGCTCTCTCCCAAGCTTTTCGTAAGACTTCTACCGGGACTTAACGTTGACGATGAAAAGTTAAATCACTTCTGTTTCGCCGACGACATTATCTTAATAACAGACAAAATACAAGAAGCGCATGCTTCAGGAAAGGTGGCAGAAAAAATGGCCTTATACTAAATGTTGAGAAAACTATCTATATGAATATATTTAATCAAAAAAAAAAGGTTTCTTCAACGTGCTTCGGAATTTGACATTATGAGCACGAAGATATTGTCGAATGGTCTCATGGAACACATTTAAGCCCGATTTCCTTAATTTTGCCGCTCCTTGAAGCAGCATCAATTTCAGATCCCGTGAAAACAAAGACACGATTCGTTTTTCGACTTTCGGAGTGACTTTATCTTCCGCGCCGCGTTTTGGCAAGTCGTCGACATTTTTGCGTCTCGTTAAAACGATTTATCCACTCTTTCACAAACGATACCGACTTTTTAATATATTTAGCGGCCGCGGAATGTGTCATTTTAGGCCTCTTTGAATGGAAATAAAGAAAGACTGCCTCGAAACGACTCGCAAACAGGTTTTGAATTTTACGTGATTTTGACGGAAGTTCGGAATCGACTGATACTTTTACTAAAATGCGCAGTAGACAAAACTTCCCTCTACCGATTTTTTGTTGAATCGCTAGAATCGCATCTACCAAAAATGAATTATCGCGGACACGTTCTTACTTGACAGACTGTATATCACGTTATAGATCCTTTCATGGTTCTTTGAGCCAAGGAACGTGAAAATTAAATTTTTTTCACTATTTCTAATCTAAACTGAAATAGCATGTAAACAAGTGTAGGATGTGAGTGACCGAGCAATCTAAAAAGAAACATATTAAATTGTCTTATTTTTCTTGTTAGAGAAGTCTCATATTCTTGAAAAAATCACACTCCGAGATTGTTGTATTTTTACGTCTCTAGATTGCCAAAAACATAGTTTCCAATTTCCAACGGTCGGCCTATTTTATCTTGGGGTGACAGTAACCAAGTAGAATTTAAAACATTAACGTCGCTGAACCCGACATAGTTATGTTGGAGCACTTAATTTCTCTAGTGTCGTCATTCAATTTGCTGGGCGTTGATTTGGGAGCAAATATTTATTCACATGAAAATGTTGCAAGCCTAGCAAAGACGGCATTTCAACAGCTGGGAATATTATTTCGAACTAGAAAGCTTTACATTCCACAACAACTGTTAATTTTGTACAAAGCTCAGATTCGACCAACGATGGAATATTGCTCCCATATTTGGGGCTCTACTCCCAAACATACACCGCACTTGTTGGATTCCATTCAGAACAGGACTGTTCGCCTGTTTGGAGACCTAAAACTGACTAGCAACTTTGACTTGAGTCTGTTCTCCAAGTATTTTCATGGAAAGTGTCAGATGGATGTAGCCCTCTTAATTCCTCCCAGAGCGGTACATGCTAGAAATACACGTCGCGTTAATAGTTCACATCCGTATGAGGTTCAGCTTGTCACTCCTTGTACAAACTTTTTCAAGCAGTCTCTTTGATGGAGAACCTCATCCCCCAGGACTATGTTTCCCACCGAGTACAATTTTCAGCAATTTAAGACCAACGTGAGTCGCTATTTCCGTACACGCATCGCTCCTGTAGGGCTTTAGGGATTTCCCTACAGTGCGTGTGCTATGCCCATAAAAAAAACTCTAGAACTGGTAGGCTAAAACCGTCGCCATAAACGTATTGTGGAAATAGAAAGCTGAAAAGATCATGAAAACTATTTGTTGGGATACAAAAGGTGTCCTGTCTGGTTGCTTCTGTCTGATAACTGTACACATATCCAACAAATCAGAAGTTACTGTTAGGAAATGTGACTTTACAGATCTCAATTATCAACACAGCCCAGACCTGGCCAGCCTATTTGTTGGCGTGATCAGTCTCAAACGAAATGATAAATTGAGCTCAATATTAGTACACACGTAGTACTTGAAGTAGAAAAATAAACATACAGTTTTTGAGAGAGAGATTCTCCAAGGTCAATAAATTTTAAGCATAATTGTTTTTAGTTAAACATGTAAGGGTTTAAAATGGTGAGGGTGAAAGTGAAACGGGTCGCTTTATCCATGTCGTGTTGTAAGGACTCCTTGGACTTGTTAAAATGGAAAAATCTGAAAATTATGTCATTCTTTCACTGTTTTCAAGTGTTTATATCCAAGCCTATAAAGGGTTAAATGGGTGTGGGGAGGAGTAAGAAGGGTTGCCGTGTATATATTGTGATAGACCACCTTTTCATGGTTATTAAAGTGCATAAATCTGAAAATTGTGATATTTTTTCTTTACGTATCGTAATTCACGTAGTTTTCAGGGTTTTTGGACGACGGCGACGAAAGCCCGCTGAGATTTTGGCGTTCTTTCACATTGGCGGGTACCTAGATCACGAAAAAACTAGTTCCCAATTTCCATCGATCTATGGGTCTGTAGAGCTAGTTATCTATCTATCTATCGGTTTGTCCGTCTTTCTGTTGATGACGGGGAAGACGCCATGACTAGCCGATTTAACACACGATAAGCACCGCCACACACACGTGATACTGTCCTCGCTTCACCAAAAAACCACGGCAAACATCCAAACAGACATGCTTCAACAGTAGACTTGGTAGTACTTGGGTAGAAAGTTCATCATCGTGTCAGATTGTGCTTTGCACCCCATTTCCTCCAGCAAGCAGAATTATTCCTACACCAGACAAATAATGGATTTATTGTATATAGCAGACATCAGAAATATCCAAAAATTGTTTTTCTATGGATTCCCGGCCATTCTGGTGTCAGAGGTAACGATTTAGCTGATATCCATGCCAAACGAGCTGTGACAATTGGCCAACCTACTAATGGTGAAAATTATCCAAATGATTATTCCAGACTCCTCAAAGAAACTTTTAATAAAGTTTTTCAACTCCACTGGGACCTGGAGGAAAACCCAAACAAACTCCGGGAGGTAAAACCTTTCGTGTTTCCCCTATTCCACAATCTTGCAATGACTAGAAAGGAAAACACGGTCTGGAGAAAGCTTGCAGTGGGACACACTTATCTCACCCATATTCACTTATTAAAGGGAGACTCCCCCCCCCATGTCACATTTGCAACCACCAGCTCACCATAAAACACATATTTGAATCGCCTGACTATCATCAAATCAGAACTGACCACGATATACCACATTAACTAAGTAAACAACTTTCACCTAATCAAATCAAAGCTAACATCAACAAAATCATCTCATTCCTCAAGGAAATAAATATACATAACATGATTTAACATATCCTATATGGGGCGCAAAATGACCTCTGCAGTTGACGCGCCAGGAACCTCTAAACATTGACTAACTAACTGTTATCTGTCCTTTTCAGGATTCTTGGAGTCGGGGAACATAGTATGTAGAGGTTTCCATTACCTTATGGTGTGCTCAGTAGAAATGAAAAACAATCGAAACAGTTCAACATTTCGAACACTTTGTATAATGAAGTCTTGCTGTATAAATAAAATTACGCTAAAAAAAGAAAACTGTATTATTTTTATCAGTTTGACCTTTGTTCTTGGAAACAGTTTTCTCAAAGGACGCAAAAACGTCTTTTTAAAATATTTTTACTGTCTCTTATTTTCTCGGGAAATTTTATTTCTTTTTTTAATTGGAGAATTTTTTTCGACTTTAGATAAATAATTTAAAATTATATATATATATATATATATATATATATATATATATATATATATATATATATATATACGAGGCTGGTTTGAAAAGTCCGTGCAAAAATAAAAACTACTTATGTGTTTGGGGTAAACTTTTTTTATTTTTCGACATAGTCTCCTTTTAGGCTTATACACTTCGTCCAACGATGTTCTAGTTTGTTGATCCCTTCCGAATAATAGGATTTGTCCAAGTCTGCAAAATATCCATTAGTGTCTGCAATCACCTCCTCGTTTGAATAAAATCTTTGTCCCGCCAGCCATTTCTTCAAATTGGGGAACAAATAGTAGTCCGAGGGAGCCAAGTCTGGAGAATAGGGGGGATGTGAAAACGAGTTGGAATCCTATTTCCATTAATTTTGCGACCACAACTGCTGAGGTGTGTGCTGGTGCGTTGTCGTGATGGAAAAGGATTTTCTTGTGGGCCAATCGCGGGCGTTTTTCTTGCAGCTCGGTTTTCAAACGGTCCAATAACGATGAATAATATTCACCTGTAATAGTTTTACCCTTTTCCAGATAGTCGATGAGGATTATCCCTTGCGAATCCCAAAAGACAGTCGCCAAAACCTTTCCGGCCGAAGGAACGGTCTTCGCCTTTTTTGGTGCAGATTCCCCCTTGGTAACCCATTGTTTAGATTGTTGTTTGGTCTCAGGAGTATAGTAATGTATCCATGTTTCATCCACAGTGACGAAACGACGCTTAAAGTCCTCCGGATTCTTTTGGAACAGCTGCAAACCATCCTTGCAACACTTCACACGATTCCGTTTTGGGTCAAGCGTGAGCAATCGCAGCACCCATCTTGCGGATAGCTTTCTCATGTCCAAATGTTTATGCAAAATATTATGTACCCGTTCAGTCGAGATGCCCACAGCACTAGCAATCTCACGCACCTTAACTCTTCTGTCATCCATCACCATATCATGGATTTGATCAATGATTTCTGGAGTCGTAACCTCCACAGGCCGTCCAGAACGTTCAGCGTCACTTGTGCCCATATGGCCAGTCCGAAAATTTTGAAACCCCTTATAAACTGTTCTAATCGAAGGTGCAGAGTCACCATAATGTTTATCAAGCTTCTCTTTAGTCTCCTGAGGCGTTTTGCCTTTCATAAAGTAATGTTTAATCACCACACGAAATTCTTTTTCGTCCATTTCTTGAAAATCACTCGACTTCCTTGATTCACACGAATGCCAAACACAAAGAAATAGACCAATATGGCTGAAACTTGGTGTGCGTTCATTCAAGAGATGCTACTAACTAAACATGACCTCGATACGCGCCGGTGGTGACATCTCTCCGACTTTGCACGGACTTTTCAAACCAGCCTCGTATATATATATATATATATATATATATATATATATATATATATATATATATATATATATAATGGAGACAACTGAGATAATTGTATTTAAGGCATACGACCGTGTTCAACACGATGGATAATTAGCTAAGCTAGGTCTTATAGAGTGTCTAAAAAATTTTGTTTATGGCTCTCATGTTTCTTTACGTGTGCCAGTCGACTTAATTTCTAACACCTTCACTATCAACGCCGGTGTACCCCAACACTCCTTACTGAGACCTACTGGCTTTCTCATTTACATCCAGTCTACAGCTTTGCAGATTTTTATTTTTTTATTTACTTTGAACTTTCGAACATCGGCTACTCAGCAAATATCCACAAACAGCAGGAAGTCGTTCAACTTAACAAAGACCTGGAAGAAATTTTATCTTAGGGTGACAGTAACCATGTAGAATTTAAAACTCTGGTGGCAGTTTTTTCTAAAAAAGTTAACGTCGCTGAACCCAACATAATTATGCTGGAGCACTTAATTGTGCGTGTGCTATTCCCATAAAAAAAAAACGACTCCAGAGCTGAAGGGCTGAAACCACCGCCATAAACGTAACGTATTGTGAAAATAGAAAGCTGAGAAGATCATGAAAACTGTTTGTTGGAATACAAAAGCTGTCCTGTCTCGTTGCTTCTATCTGAGAACTGTACACAAGTTCAACAAATCAGAAGTTACTGTTAGGAAATGTGACTTTACAGATCTCAATCATCAACACAGCCCAGACCTGGCCACCTGTGATTATTTTCTATTTCGTAACCTACAGAAAATTTTTCGCGGGCGCAGTCAAGGATTATGTAACAAAGTTTGTAATTAGTCCCCTACACTGGAGGCGAAGTGGACTAGAAGAGTTGCTTCAAATATATCGTGTTGTACCTCAAGGACCCTGTAGAATAGGAATCTAGACATTATGTTCTTTTTTTATTATTTCCGGTTAAGACCGGTTATTAAGATAAACGTAATAAATAAAGAGACGATACGGATTCTAGAGTGATTTTTTTAAAAAAAAAACGTATTAGCTTTATATCTAAGACTAGCCGTGCCCGCGACTCCACTCGCGTGAACTGGATTCACTACTATCGTCACTGCGCATTCCTTATGTTACCTAACGTAGTAAAATATATCCTATAACCTGGCTAGAGAACATATGTATGTTTTAAAAAAAGAAGGACGTAAATCGGATAAGTGGTTCTCCAGTGATAAGCGCACTAACGGACAGACAGACAGAGAGACGTGGCGTTTTATATATATTATAAATTTTTTTTGATAAATATTAAGTTAAGAATTTAAAAAAAAAACACATAAATCGGATAAGTGGTTCTCGAATCACAAGCACACTAACGGACAGTCAGACAGACAGAGAGACGTTACATTTTATATATGTTATTACAGAAGATTATAGATAACCTGGCCAGAGAACAAATTTTGAATTAATTAAAAAAAAAAAACACGTAAATCGGATGTTTCTCGAGTGATAAGGGCACTAACGGACAAACAGACAGACAGACAGAGAGACGTTGCATTTTATATATATTATAGACGATTATAGATAACCTGGCCAGTAGTTCTCAAGTCATAAGCGCACTAACCGACAGACGGAGAGACGTTGCATTTTATATATATTATATTTTTTTGTTACATGATATTGTTCCATATTTAATGGTTTAGGCAGTGTATTGCAAGAGAACGCGCTAACGGCAAACTTTTTTTCGACTTGATTCAGTATTATCGTCACTGCTTATTCCTTATGTTACCTTACGTAATAAAATATATCCTACAACCGGACCAGAGAACATATGTATGTTTTAAAAAGAAAAGGACGTAAGTCGGATAAGTGGTTCTCGAGTGATAAGCGCACTAACGGACGGAGAGACAGAGAGACAGATAGATACAAACGTTGCATGTTATATATATTATGGATATGTAATAGAAATTAGGCCAGTTTTCACTTAAATGAACAGTAATAATAATTTCTTTGAGTCCTAGATACGGTCCTGTTAAGAATATGTTCACCATAGTAATATTTACAATAAAGTACTTTTTTAGAGTATCCTAAAAAAGAATCAATTTGTCGTGCTTGGATGGTACCGCGTAGGATTAATATTTCAATATTTTTTGCTAAAAAAAAATATTTTCGATACTGTTATTGTCAGATAATTAATTTTTATGTAACGTACTATTAGAGTTCATATCGTAGACGTTTTATATTAAAAAGACACCGTAGATAATAATTTTATATTAAAAAACTTGAAACAACTTTTGGATTTTTGTTAGAAAAAATTGTTTGTTGCGTGCATATTTTTTTCGTTTATTAAAGTTAAATATACAACTCTGTTGCGTAACAAATAAATTACAAGTTTTTGTTGTTTTTCCAATTTTTTTAGACGCCCTTGAAGTGTTCATAGTCATTCTGTTTTTTACTTGGTCTAATTTATTGTATAGGAAAAAATCGAAACAGCCATAATTAAGATTTCATAAAAACATTCATTCCCACTGATAGGTAGGATACCTAGCAGGACGTCATATCAGACAACTTACTTAGTTGTTACAATTTACATTTATTACAATATAAAAACTACTGTAAATACTACCTGTCAAAAACTTTAAAAAACAGAACAACTTATCCTTTTTCTTTATTTTCTTTTAGTTGCTATTTTAATACTTAAATATCCCCGTTAAAATGGCATCTATAAATGAATAAACATATCTATAAAATATTTTAAAATATATAGAAATTTCTTAGTTGCATGACAAATAAACTGGCACAAGGTTCCAAACGAAAGCAACCAAAAAAGTTAGTGTTAAAACAACATAAATCTTCAACTTTATATTGTCAATGTACGAGGCTGGTTTGAAAAGTCCGTGCAAAGTCCGAGAGATGGCACCACCGGCGCGTATCGAGGTCATTTTTTAGTTAGTAGCATCTCTTGAATGAACGCACACCAAGTTTCAGCCATATTGGTCTATTTCTTTGTGTTTGGCATTCGTGTGAATCAAGGAAGTCGAGTGATTTTCAAGAAATGGACGAAAAAGAATTTCGTGTGGTGATTAAACATTACTTTATGAAAGGCAAAACGCCTCAGGAGACTAAAGAGAAGCTTGATAAACATTATGGTGACTCTGCATCTTCGATTAGAACAGTTTATAAGTGGTTTCAAAATTTTCGGACTGGCCATATGGGCACAAGTGACGCTGAACGTTCTGGACGGCCTGTGGAGGTTACGACTCCAGAAATCATTGATCAAATCCATGCTATGGTGATGGATGACAGAAGAGTTAAGGTGCGTGAGATTGCTAGTGCTGTGGGCATCTGGACTGAACGGGTACATAATATTTTGCATAAACATTTGGACATGAGAAAGCTATCCGCAAGATGGGTGCCGCGATTGCTCACGCTTGACCAAAAACGGAATCGTGTGAAGTGTTGCAAGGATGGTTTGCAGCTGTTCCAGAAGAATCCGGAGGACTTTAAGCGTCGTTTCGTCACTGTGGATGAAACATGGATACATTACTATACTCCTGAGACCAAACAACAATCTAAACAAAGGCGAAGACCGTTCCTTCGGCCGGAAAGGTTATGGCGACTGTCTTTTGGGATTCGCAAGGGATAATCCTCATCGACTATCTGGAAAAGGGTAAAACTATTACAGGTGAATATTATTCATCGTTATTGGACCGTTTGAAAACCGAGCTGCAAGAAAAACGCCCGCGATTGGCCCACAAGAAAGTCCTTTTCCATCACGACAACGCACCAGCACACACCTCAGCAGTTGTGGTCGCAAAATTAATGGAAATAGGATTCCAACTCGTTTCACATCCCCCCTATTCTCCAGACTTGGCTCCCTCGGACTACTATTTGTTCCCCAATTTGAAGAAATGGCTGGCGGGACAAAGATTTTATTCAAACGAGGAGGTGATTGCAGACACTAATGGATATTTTGCAGACTTGGACAAATCCTATTATTCGGAAGGGATCAACAAACTAGAACATCGTTGGACGAAGTGTATAAGCCTAAAAGGAGACTATGTCGAAAAATAAAAAAGGTTTACCCCAAACACATAAGTAGTTTTTATTTCTGCACGGACTTTTCAAACCAGCCTCGTATAAATGAATAAACATATCTATAAAATATTTTAAAATATATAGAAATTTCTCAGTTCAATGACAAATAAACTGTCATAAGGTTCCAAACGAAAGAAACCAAAAAAGTTAGTGTTAAAACAACATAAATCTTCAACTTTATATTGTCAATGTAGCGTCACTTAAATGCTAATAACTAAAAATTTTCCTAATTGAAAAAATACTGGACAAAATTCAGAATAAAAATTAAACAATATTGCATTTCTTTTTTAAAATGGGGCATGACTAATGGATGAATGGATGAATGTTGTTCCGTTTATAGTAAATTGAACACAAATATCGATTCCTAAATGGCTAATCACGTCACCATACTCAAACATTATCTGTTAATAACGAGTTGTTTGGGGCTCTGCTTCAGCTATTCGTCTGATCGGAGATTCAAAAGCCACCAGCAACTTTGATTTCTTAGATCATCAAAGACCGGTTGGCGGCTTGAGTGTATTCTATAAGCACTTTCGTGGAAAATATTCAATCGATGTAACCCGCTTAATTCCTCCTAGAGACGTGTATGCTAGAAATACACGTAACGCTAATACATCACATCCGTATAAGGACCAGCTTGCCACTCCTCCTACCATCCTTCTTAAGAATTCCGTTATTCGGAGAACCTAATAACTTAGGAATGAATTGCCCAGGGATGTGCTTCCCACCCTGTACAATTTGCGACGATTCGGAATCAACGTGAATCACTTTTTTCGCACACATATCGTTCCTGTGGCCCGTCTGCTATACTCATAAAAAAATCACTAACGGATAATTAGTTCTCTAAAATGGAATGAGAATATTAAACGTTCTTTTGATCGGTTTAAAAACTCAACTCCTCGGTATGACAGTAATCAGGATCCACTAATAGATAGGGCCATTTTACTCGACATACATGATAGTACAAACTATACAGCCAAATATGAAAACATTCGCACCTTTTTCCATACGTGTAAGAAAAAGATCATCAGATCAGATCATTGATCGAGATACAATTCCTTTGCGGACGAAGCTATTTATAGAAACTTCTGTTCTTGTAATACAGATTACGTGGAAGAAGTAGAATTTAGAAACGTGAAAAATGTATCAAAAAAGAAACAAATTGTACAATAAGTAGTAGCTGAACACAACATCAATATCAGGAAAACCTATGTTCCAGTCTCCAATTTCTATTAACGAAAGATTAGAGAATTAATTGAAATTTACAAACACCCTAATAACATTAATAAAATGACAGATTGCGGTCAGCATCACACGTAGAAACTGATTGATGACTTTTTTTATAACAGGGGATTATTACAATCCTCCAGATATTCAGTTCAATAACGAATTTAATAAAATTATGAAATATGTTAAACCAAACATTAAATTTATTGCTTTCATGTGCCAGTTTGATCGTCTGAGGTGGTCTTAACAGATATTAGCTTTTTGGTTTTTCTATATCTTCCAAGAAAGCCTTCAGTGGTTTTTTCGATAATTATTATAAAGAAATTGTGGCTATCGAAACTATATTACTTTTGTCAGTTTTTATACTACCTGTAATCAAGTAATTTTCATTTAAAAACATACGAGATCGTATTGAGAAGTTTTCAACTTAACCTAAAAATAACAGACAAATCTCAAAAATAAAAATTGTTTGTTCGAGGTAATTTGAAAAAAAAATTCCGTCTTGGTTTGCAAACTATTCTTTTTCATTTGAATGAAATTTGTGTTCGTTCAAATGATTTTCTCTGTTTTGGCAATAAGCAATGATCGGAGGGAGCTAAATCAGGAAAATACGGGGGTTCCAATCAGTTAAAAATCTAATTTGTTACTTCACTCTGGGAATAGTGATGGTGTTTTTCCTTGGAAATGGTCAGTAGATCGTAAAATGAAGAATTTAGCCACTAAGTTGGCTTGCTCAACAGCGGTCGTGCAATAGAATTATCTGGCCGTGTGAGTGGTGATATAGTGGATTTGGTGAAATTTTAATTAATGGCCTTGGCGACTGACCAAAAAGACTTAATTACATACCATGGCCATGGGCATAGGTTTAAAAACATTTAAAAAAAGTCCCTTAACAATATTTAATTTTGCTTTGTGAAGTATTAATGTAGGAGTGTCATAATAAATCATTTTAAAGAACAGGATATTCATTGAAGTAGTTTTAAATATGCTTTCATATTTTCATTTCATTTCCTTTTTCTTTTCTTTTACTTTTAATTTATTTAAGTAATGCCCGAGAGGAACCACAGAATAAATTACACTGTAAAAAAAATTTGGTGATGTAAAGGTAACTCCATTCCTCTAACATCGTCACTCAATTTGTTGGGCGTTAATTTGGGAGCAAATATGTCCTGGCATGAGCATGTTGCAGGCATAGCAAGGAGAGCATCTCAAAAGTTGGGAATATTATTTCGAACCAGAAAGCTTTACACTCCCCAGCAATTGTTAATTCTCTACAAAGCTCAAATTCGACCGACTATGGAATACTGCTCCCGTGTTTGGGGCTCCGCTCCCAAACATACACTGCATTTGTTGGATTCTATTTAGAGAAGAGCTGTTTGTCTGACTGGAGACCCGGAACTGACCGGCGGCCTTGATTCGCTGGAACATCGAAGAACGGGTGGCGACTTGAGCCTATTCTACAAGAATTTTCATGGAAAGTGTTCGGATGATGTGGCCCGTTTAATTCCTCCCAGAGCGGTGCATGTTAGAAATACACGTCGAACTGATACTTCACATCCGTATGAGGTTGAGCTTGTTACTCCTCGTACAACACTTTTCAAGCAGTCTTTTATATAGAGAACATCATCCCTTTGGAATAATTTGCCTAGGACTGTGTTTCCCACCGAGTACGATTTAGAGCGTTTCAAGAACAACGTAAATCGCTTTTTCCACACACGTGTCGCTCCTATAGCGCTTTAGGGACCTCCCTGCAGCACGTGTGCTAAACCCATAAAAAAAAAACTCTATTTTGTTGAAAAAATTTTGGTTAAAACGATACTTTTAATTCACACAGTAATCAGAAAATAAATAAATGTTGAGGCTGTGACAGAGAGACATGAATTTCACATCTACTAATAGCTTTGATAGGTCGAGATTCAAAACTTCAGTCACAAGAAGGGGTGCCCATCAAATGTATATCACCCTAACATATTAAAAAATTTCACTTATCCTAAATTTCTGAACATTAACCGCAGATTTCCCCAATATTTTTAATCAGACGGGTTATGTCCTTTTCAGTGTATTTCGAGCCAAGAAATTTGAAACTTATGTTATTACAGAACCTACTACACCAAACACTTGATTTTTGTACTTCTGATGACGCTAACCTAGTGAGCAAAACACACGTCGAGCTCAAAAATAAAGTGTTTGGTGTAGTGATGATAAAAGTTGTATAGTATCATTGTGTCACAGATGCCAAAATTCTAACGAAACAAACGTTAGTTTAGGTTTTTCATTCACTTTCATCACCAATTGCTACAAAGTGAAATAATTGCTCGTAAATTTGTAACAATTCAGTATTTCTATTTGTGCAGCCTGAAGAGCTAATTTTTAATGTTTCGTACGGAAAAATTATGACCGTCTGTCACACCCGATTTTCTCCGGAACTATTGACACAGAAAGTTGAAATTTGGCACAAGTATAGGAATTGATGGCCCAATCGGAGCCGTGTAGTTTTTAAAGTTAAATTTTGACTTACAGGGCTAGTTTTGGGAATGAAATCGGAAGTGAAAAGAAATTTTTTACTAGGTCATCAGAGTAGGGTGTCAAATGAAAGCTTGTGAAAACACAAGTTCAAAAATATATATAATGTAATACTTGCGCACACTTTTCTTTGTATTATTTTTAAAAAATTGTCAAAAATCGCTGTATTGACCAAAAAATTTTGAAAAAATTCTAGAATATTTTCCGCAGGGTGTAGATTGAACGAAAATTATCACGAAATAACCTTTAATAATTTATATGGTATATAAAATAACCGGTCAAGTGCAAGTTAAACTTGCACAATTAGTGTTCCGTGCGTTGATTGCTTTTAAAATAAAAAAATGTTGTTACGGTGGTATAAAATGATCAGTGACTTCACAAAACACACCCCAAATGAATTTTCAACAAAGTTTGTTTCCAATCTTTACTGAAAATTGATAACTTTGAAATTTTTGTTTTTTTTTTTATATACCAGATAAATTATTAAAGGTAATGCGCTCGTGATAATTTTCGCTCAATCTACACCCCCTGGAGAATATTCCAGAATGTTTTCAAAATTTTTTGATCAGTACTTTTCGAGATAAGGTAGGGGACAGCGATTTTTCGCGATTTTTAAAAAATAATACAAAGAAAAGTGCGCGCAAGTATTACATTATATATATATATATATATATATATATATATATATATATATATATATATATATATATATATACAGTAATACCCCGCTTTACGCGAGGGATACGTTCCGAAAAAAATCGCGTTAACTGAAATTCGCGTATATCGAGGTTTATGATTAAACATAGTCAAAATTTAATACAAAAAAATACAAATCATTTTAATCAATCACTTTAATTCTAAGAACACTTTATGCAATACATACTCTTATTTTTTACGGAAAAATACATCTATTGTCTTTTGGGTAACGTTTTGTTTACGTTCTTGTAAAATACGTTCATAACACCCAACACTGTTTTTAATTGTTTGACTCACGGTCAAGACACGGTCATCATTATTGTCTATACTCTGCAATATGTCCAAACCTGAATAAATTTTTGAAAGTGCATTTTGTATTTCCCCTGAAGATAAAACTTTCTCTTCTACTTGTTCTTCCTCATCGTAGATAGGATTATTCTGTAACTCGATCAGATCTTCATTGCTAATAGGATCGTCGTGCGTTGCTACAAGTTCTACGAGATCTTCTACCGTGACATCTTCAAGTTCAGACCCCTCAATTATTGCAGCAATGTCTTCAAGCACTTGTCTCTGCATCTGGACAATTCTTCTAGGTGCTTCCACTACATCTGGCCAAAGATTACGCCACACCCCATTCATACAACTCATTTTAACTTCCTTCCAAGCCTCTTCTATGTTGTGAATAGACTTCATAATGTTGTATGACTTCCACCACTCTCGCATAGACTGTCTTCCTTCCCCGTCAGTTTCATGAATTAGTTGGCTAAAAGTGCGGCGATGGTAATAAGCTTTGAAGTTTCCTATTGCTCCCTGGTCCATAGGTTGTAATATTGACGTAGTGTTTGGTGGAAGGAACTTTACGTACACTTTTAAGTCTCTGGGCGTATCAAGTGAGGTTGGATGTCCTGGGGCATTGTCTAAGAGTAATATAACTTTAGGTTCAAGCCCATTTCTGTCACAGTATGATTTGACTGATGGGCAAAAACTATTAGAATACCATTCTTGAAAAATTTCCCGTGTAACCCACGCCTTTCTGTTTGATCGCCACACAACTGGTAGACTTGTCTTGTCTGTGCCTCGCATTGCACGGGGTGTTTCTGAATGGTACACTAGTAAAGGTTTCAGTTTGAAATCACCAGTGGCATTACCACCCAGCAGAAGTGTTAGTCGATCTTTCGCAGCTTTGAAACCACTGGCTTGACGTTCTTCCTTAGAAATGAATGTTCGAGATGGCATTTTTTTCCCAGTAAAGTGCGGTCTCATCAACATTGAAGATGAGACAAGCAGGAATTTTCTCTCGTCTAACGAAGTCTTGAAACTTGTCTGGAAACTCAGCTGCAGCTTGAATGTCCGCGCTGGCCGCCTCGCCTGTTATGTGGATATTGTGAAGATTAGAACGCTGCTTGAACCGATGGAACCAGCCTCTGCTGGCAGCAAAAGTCGGAGTGGCACTCCCTTCTCCTTCTTTTGTTTTCAGCATCTCATACAAAGATTTTGCTTTTGTGCATATGAGATCTTGACTTAGTGGTGTGTTCTTCTTATTCAAATCTTCGATCCAGACTGACAGTAATTTCTCCATTCTTTCTAAGATAGATGATCTCGAACGAGAAAGTTTTGTTGCACTTATAGGTGTTGAACCTTCGCTGGAGATTTTAATTTTTTCCCGATTTTTATAAATCGTTCTCACAGTCGATTCTGAGAGTCCAAAATCTCTCCCAACAATTGTTGCTTTGCCTCCATTTTCCATTCTTCTTAACACTTTCATCTTCAATTCCAAAGTGACGCTTTTACGCTCTTTTTTCTTTACAGGCGGCATTTTTAACGTAGGGTTAAATTATGTATGTATGTATCTCCAATAAATATTAAAACAAAACTGCCAGCCGACCGAACTAACATTACGGAACAAATGAACACACGAAACGAACGAGGAAATCCCCATAGAACAAAGTCGAAGGACAGGGAATTCCCAATTCTTCAAAGAGAATATTCAGAGAAAGCGGGGATCCCCCCGCGACCATAGAGAAGTTAATGACTACATGAGCGCGAAATTTGAAATTCGCGTTATAGTGAAACCGCGCGTAACGGGGTCGCGCTAAGCGGGGTATTTGAAATTCGCGTTATAGTGAAATCGCGCGTAACGGGGGTCGCGCTAAGCGGGGTATTACTGTATATATATTTACTCGTGTTTTCACAAGCTTTCATTTGACACCACACTCGACGACCTACTAAAAAATTTTTTTTTTCACTTCCGATTTCACTCCCCAAAACTAATCCCTGAAGTCAAAATTCGACTTTCAAAACTACACGGCTTTGATGAGGCCATCAATTCCTATATTATTACCAAATTTCAATTTTCTATGACAAATAGTTTCGGAGAAATCGGGTGTGACAGACAGACAGACGGACAGACAGACAGACACCGGAGTCATCTTATAAGTGTTCCGTACGGAACACTAAAAAAAAGAAAAATGTTAATGTCATTAGTTTTCAACAAAAATCGGAAACAAACTTTGTTGAAAACTCATTGCACTTGGCCGGTCTGTCTGTCTGTCTGTCACACCCGATTTTCTCGGAAACTGTTTGACATAGAAAGGTGAAATTTGGTAATAATATAGGAATTGATGGCCTCATCAGAGCCATGTAGTTTTGAGAATTAAATTTTGACTTAAGGGGTTAGTTTTGGGGGGTGAAGTCGGAAGTGAAAAAAAAATTTTTTTACTAGGCCATCGAGTGTGGTGTCAAATGAAAGCTTGTGAAAACACGAGTAAAAAATATATATATATATATATATACTTGCGCGCACTTTTCTTTGTATTATTTTTAAAAATTCGCGAAAAATCGCTGTCCCGGGCCTTATCTCGAAAAGTACTTATCAAAAAATTTCGAAAAAATTCTGGAATATTCTCCACGGGGTGTAGATTGAACGAAAATTATCACGAGCGAATTACCTTTAATAATTTATATGGTATATAAAAAAAACAAAAATTTCAAGGTCATCAGATTTCAGTAAAGATTGGACACAAACTTTGTTGAAAAACTCATTTGGGGTGTGTTTTGTGAAGTCACTGATCATTTTATATCACCGTAACATAAATTTTGACTTAAGAGGTTCGTTTTGAGGGGTGAAATCGGAAGTGAAAAAAAATTTTTTTTACTAGGTCATCGAGTGTGGTGTCAAATGAAAGCTTGTGAAAACACGAGTAAAATATGTATATATATATATATATATATATATATATATATATATATATATATAAATGTAATACTTGCGCACACTTTTCTTCGTATTACTTTTAAAAAATCGCTGTCCCCTACCTTATCTCGAAAAATACTGATCAAAAAATTTTGAAAAAAAAACTTTTGAAAAAATTCTGGAATATTCTCCACGGGGTATAGATTGAACGAAAATTATCACGAGTGCATTACCTTTAATAATTTATTTGGTGTATAAAAAAAAACAAAATTTCAAGGTCACCAGTTTTCAGTAAAGATTGGAAACAAACTTTGTTGAAAATTCATTTGGGGTGTGTTTTGTGAAGTCACTGATCACTTTATACCACCCTAACAAAAATTTTTATTTTAAAAACAATCAACGTACGGAACACTAATTGTGCAAGTTCAACTTGCACTTGACCGGTTTTTTTTTGTTTAGTTTTGCGATTATTCTACAGTTCCCAAAATAAAAGCAAATAACACCATAACAAGTTGTTTATTTAACGAATGCAAAAACTATGGTTTAATTTTTACCACTACTATTTTACTAAAACAATTTTAATCCAATAGCGGGAAAAACCTGGTCAGATGAAAGAAAATAGATTCATTATTCAAAGATTACGATAAAACATCAAAAACATTTTAGGTGTTGCCCAATGTTTTAGAACTTTGTTAATGATTTGACAACTACTTACTTGTTAAATAAATTAATTCAAATTAATTTTATTCACGCGAACCTGCACATTTTTCAAAGACATTGAACTACAGGATATTTGGTGGTTTTTTTCACAATTTGTAATGTAACATGAAGTTTTTTTAGGATAAAATACTTAAAAGTGGCATACTTATAGATGGGGGAACACGGAGCAGAATGTTGTTTTATGTCTAACATAGATAATTTTGTTGTTTTTTAAAACAAGTCCTTTTTTCATAGATTAACTCCTAGTTTAACGATGAAATGCGATATTAAAAGCATACGATTTTTATTTTAAAAAATCTCTGAGATTATTGCATTTCAGCTTGGGTGAACCAACCCCTCCCACTTGTATAAAAATGCAACATTTACCCCTAAAATACTCATCAAATCTATGATAGAAAAACGCTCAACTAAAATACGACACCAGTTTAGATAAGCTACAATAAAGAAGTTAAAAAATACCACTAATGTTAAAATTACCGATCAAGTGCAAGTTGGACTTGCGCAATTAGTGTTCCGTACTTTGATTGCTTTTAAAATAAAAATTTTCGTTACGCGAATATAAAATGATCAGTGACTTCACAAAACATATTCCAAATGAGTTTCCAACAAAGTTTTTTTAGATCTTTAGTGAAAACTGATGACCTTGAAATTTTTGTTCAATCTATACCCTGTAGAGAATATTCCAGAATTTTTTCAAAATTTTTTTGCCACAAGACTGACATCAGCTTATTGCTTCTACTAAAAAAAAAAGGTTCGAAGTGATCGAGATGACATCGAGAGATTTCATTTCTACATCGAAACTACTAAAAACATCAGTTACAAACCAAATAGTTAACATAGAACCGGATAAAGTACAGTGGTTGAAATTTTTGTATCTACTCGATGGAAAGGAGAATTCATTTGTAGTTTCTTATAAGTACGGACACTCAGAAGTTCAAGTTTCTCAAAAATTCGATCTAAGTAAACGATTATTTCAATTAAAATTATTAAGCATGTCAAGATCAATATTTCCTCTATACCCACAAGGGCATCCAATTACAGCAAATATTCTATCTCTTTTACACTATATTCCTCCTACGTACAACGATTTCTACAAAAAATTAAAAAGATCGTCGTCAGAAGACGACACCATATGCTTGACAGAAGAAGAAAGGGAAGGAAAAGCATGGACAATAATATTTTACTTTTATTAAAATTATTTTTTAATTTCATCATTTTTTCTTCAAACAATAAAAATCATGTTTATATTGCATGGGTTTCATCTTTCGAGATAAGGTGGGGGGGCAGCGAATTTTCGCATTTTTTTAAAAATAATGCAAAGAGAATTGTGCGCGAGTATTACATTATATATATTTTTGAACTTGCCTTTTTACAAGCGTTCATTTGGCACTCCACTCGATGACCTGATAAAAAAAATGTTTTTCACTTCCAATTTCACCCCCCAAAACTAACCCCTTGGGTCAAAATTTAACTTTCAAAACTACACGGCTCTGATGAGGCCATCAATTTCTATATTAGTGCCATATTTTAACATTCCATGTCAAATAGTTTCGGACAAAATCGGGTGTGACAGACAGACAGACGGACAGACAAAGTGATCTTATAAGTGTTCCGTACGAAACATTAAAAATTAACCGAATCAATTTATAGTAAACTAATAAAAAGATCATTGATTCATATGTTATTACTTCATAACCTTATTATAGGGTGATTTAATAGCCTGAAAGATGTACGGATTTTTTATACAAAGTAATTACCGGGATCTTATGGGAACTAAACTAATACTTATCAGTTTTAAGTAATAAAAACAATAACACAGGCCAACAAAAAAAATATTTGTAAAAACTTTTTACGAGGCTGGTTTGAAAAGTCCGTGCAAAGTCCGAGAGATGGCACCACTGGCGCGTATCGAGGTCATGTTTAATTAGTAGCATCTCTTGAATGAACGCACACCAAGTTTCAGCCATATTGGTCTATTTCTTTGTGTTTGGCATTCGTGTAAATCAAGGAAGTCGAGTGATTTTCAAGAAATGGACGGAAACGAATTTCGTGTGGTGATTAAACATTACTTTATGAAAGGCAAAACGCCTCAGGAGACTAAAGAGAGACTTGATAAACATTATGGTGACTCTGCACCTTCGATTAGAACAGTTTATAAGTGGTTTCAAAATTTTCGGACTGGCCATATGGGTGACGCTGAACGTTCTGGACGGCCTGTGGAGGTTACGACTCCAGAAATCATTGATCAAATCCATGATATGGTGATGGATGACAGAAGAGTTAAGGTGCGTGAGATTGCTAGTGCTGTGGGCATCTCGACTGAATGGGTAGATAATATTTTGCATAAACATTTGGACATGAGAAAGCTATCCGCAAGATGGGTGCCGCGATTGCTCACGCTTGACCAAAAACGGAATCGTGTGAAGTGTTGCAAGGATGGTTTGCAGCTGTTCCAGAAGAATCCGGAGGACTTTAAGCATCGTTTCGTCACTGTGGATGAAACATGGATACATTACTATACTCCTGAGACCAAACAACAATTTAAACAATGGGTTACCAAGGGAGAATCTGCACCAAAAAAGGCGAAGACCGTTCCTTCGGCCAGAAAGGTTATAGCGACTGTCTTTTGGGATTCGCAAGGGATAATCCTCATCGACTATCTGGAAAAGGGTAAAACTATCACAGGTGAATATTATTCATCGTTATTGGACCGTTTGAAAACCGAGCTGCAAGAAAAAAATGCCCGCGATTGGCCCACAAGAAAGTCCTTTTCCATCACGACAACGCACCAGCACACACCTCAGCAGTTGTGGTCGCAAAATTAATGGAAATAGGATTCCAACTCGTTTCACATCCCCCTTATTCTCCAGACTTGGCTCCCTCGGACTACTATTTGTTCCCCAATTTGAAGAAATGGCTAGCGGGACAAAGATTTTATTCAAACGAGGAGGTGATTGCAGACACTAATGGATATTTTGCAGACTTGGACAAATCCTATTATTCGGAAGGGATCAACAAACTAGAACATCGTTGGACGAAGTGTATAAGCCTAAAAGGAGACTATGTCGAAAAATAAAAAAGGTTTACCCCAAACACATAAGTAGTTTTTATTTTTGCACGGACTTTTCAAACCAGCCTCGTATATATATATATATATATATATATATATATATATATATATATATATATATATATATATATATATATATATTATATATATATAACAAAAAGTGTTAGGAGTGTTTTTAAAACCACCATTAGCCATACTTTGAGTGTGAATTAAAGCACATGGGTTAAACACTGCAATGCGAGCTTATATTAACTGGAAGAAAACAGCTGTGACATTTATCGGAACTGCCAACCTAATAACATTTGATTTTACTGCCAACCTTATAAAATTCTGATTTTATTACCAACCTAATAAACTTTTCATATTTTGAATATTAAAATGTGAAAAAACTGGTGGGTGGTACGACTTTTTTATTATTATTTTCAGACTCAGCACACCAAAAAACATAGGAATCAGGTAAAATTATTAAAAAAGTTTTTTCATCGTTGGCCTGTATAATCAAAATTTGTATGATAAAAACAAGATGAGTTAAATCATCAATCACTCTCTATAAGTATCTTCTAAATGTACAATTTCTACAATACTATCAATTTAGAGCGTTTTAGGAAAAAAATAGGTAATTATAAACAATAGAAAAGGTAAAAATTCTTTTTTCACTTATCATCTAAAAAAAAATTCAACAAGATAAATCACGTGGATCTGATCCACAAAACTACCACACAGCATGGTTAGTTAGTAGTGATTACTCCTCACCTCCATTCGGTTAGTGATCATTGACGAACTCAGTCTGAGCAATCTGAGTCAACAAAGGACAACTACTCTCTGCATTTTCGTTGTTGACAACCCAGCTGAGATACAGCAAGCGGGATTTTTTATTCTCGGAATGTGTTCTCATGCCTCCTAAAACTCGATTTTTTTATGGGCCGAACACACATGCCGCAGGGAAATCCCTAAAACGCTACAGGAGAGACATGTGTTCGGAAAAAGTGATTCACGTTTGTCTTAAATCGCTATAAATTGTCCTCGGTCGGACACATAGTCCTGGGCAAATTATTCCAAATGAATGAGGTTCTGCTTGAAACGCGGAGTAACAAGCTGAACCTTATACGGATGTGAAGTATTAAAGCGACGAGTATTTCTAGCATGCACCGCTCTGGGAGGAATTAAGGGAGCTACATCCATCGAACACTTGCCATGAAGATACTTGTAGAATAGACTCTAGTCACCAACCGTTCTTCGATGTTCCAACGAATCAAGGTTGCTGGCCAGTTCCGGGTCTCCAATCAGGCGAACAGCTCTCTTCAGCTTCAACAAATGCAGTGTATGTTTGAAATAATATTCCCAGCTATTGATAAGCTCTCTTTGCTATGTTTACAACAAGTACTGCCATTTCTACTGTATGTTTTAGAAGCGTGGCAGTTCGTATTGCAAATATTGTTATGTAGAACTGTTTTATTTCTCTTTGCTGTTTGTTTCGACAAGTGCTTAAACCTACTTATTGTTATATTATCTAGGAGAACTCTAATTGACTTGTAGCCATCTTGTGGTCAAGGAGACGCAATTCCAGTAAACACAAACACCTGTCATTGTCCTCGCCCCATCTGGTCTCTTCTAGAAAATATGGAAGTCTAGGGACTTCTTCAATGTCATATATAGGACAACAAAAAGTCGCCTTCTGACGATAATTGTACGATTGATTCTGGCTCTGCATACAGTTTTGCATTTCAAGTCCGTCAAGTCAATAAATCGACTAGGTTTCAATAGAGGCTTAAGTACGCCCTACTGATCAGCAAGTATAAATCCCTCGCCCAAGGAGGGGGCGGCTGACTCTTACCAACTCTAGGAAACTAAATGTATTATTTACCGGGGCAGCGAATCTAAGTTTCTATCGAACACTCCATGTTTTATTATTTCTGTATGCTGTTGATGAAACTGTGGTAATCGGCTCTTTTCATGTCTTAAGTCTATACGGTTTTATAACCATATAGACTTAAGACCGTCATAAAAGAT
This sequence comes from Pachyrhynchus sulphureomaculatus, assembly GCA_019049505.1. NCBI lineage: Eukaryota > Metazoa > Arthropoda > Insecta > Coleoptera > Curculionidae > Pachyrhynchus > Pachyrhynchus sulphureomaculatus. Next base: position 42,412,895 of record CM032450.1, on the reverse strand, counting down.
TCTAATTGATATTCTAGATTTATATCTAGAATATCAACCTCGTCATTTTACAGTTTGATGCGTTACGACAGTTTACTGTCAAATCAATTTCTTCCGCTATACTTCCACATTTTTTTGTGCATGATCATAGGCCATCTTCAGGAGAGAATGCATAGTCATTGCAACTTTGCACGATAGTTCGACAATCCATAAAGCGCTACAAAAGCAACGCGTATTCATAAAAAGCGATTCACATTGGTCTTGAACCGCTGCAAATTGTACTCGGGGGAAAACAAATCATTCCAAGGAGATGTAGTTCTCCGTATAAAGGAGTGCTCGAAAAGGGTTTGACGAGGAGTGACAAGCTGAACCTCATACGGATGTGAGGTATTAGCGCGACGTTTATTCCTAGCATGCCCCGCTCTGGGAAGAATTAAGTGGGCCACATCCATCGTACACTTTCCATGAATATAATTGTAGAACAGACGCAAGTCTCCAACTTTTCTTCGATGTTCCAAGGAATCAAGGTTGCTAGGGAGTTCTGAGTCTCCAATCAGACGAACAGGTCTCTTCTGATTATAATCCAACAAAGGCAGTGCATGTTTGGGAGCAGAGCCCCGAATATGGGAGCAGTGTTCCATCGTTGGTCGAATTTGAGCTTTGTACAGAATTATCAGTTCTTGTGCAAAGCTTTCTAGTTTGAAATAATATTTCCATTATCTTTGCTATGCACGCAATATGTTCATGCTAAGACCTATTTGCTCCCAAAATAATGCTCAGCAAATTGCATCATCGCAAAAGAGAATTTCTTCTAGGTCTTTGTTAAGTTGAACAACTTCCTGATATCGGCGGATATTTACATAAGTAGTGAATAATCTAGAATACGCAATTCTTTTTTCATGAAGTTCACCAGTTTAAAGAAACAAGAAAATGCCGAAACAACCAGCATATTCTTAGAAGTAACTTTATTACGCCCCGATAGTTCTGAGGTCGATATTTTTTAAACCGTTTCCTAGACCTGTTGACGATTTTGCAATGCTTAGGTTGTTATGATTCTCTGATATTTTTTTTATCTACGTTACTTACCTCAAAGTCTACAATGAGATGTCAGTAAGAGCAATCACCATGAATGAAATAATTTGAACTGATACCTTTAGATTTTCTAATGATTATTACGTTGAAATTTTATTTGAAATATGCCTAAAAATTATATCTTGATTAGAAGCGCTGAAATATCTTCTTCTTCTTTCACCCCCCGCCTGCAAAGGATTCCTTGGCGTTTCATCTATAATATATATAAAATGCAACGTCTCTCTGTCTGTCTGTCTGTCTGTCTGTTTGTCTGTCTGTCTGTCTGTCTGTCTGTCTGTCCGTTAGTGCTCTTATCACTGGAGAACCACTTATCCGATTTACGTACTTTTTTTTTTAAAAAAACATACATATGTTCTCTGGCCAGGTTATAGGCTATATTTTATTACGATAGGTAGCATAGGGAATGAGCAGTGACGATAATAGTGAATGAAGTAGGAAAAAAGTTTGCCGCTGGCGCGTTACCTTGCAGTACACAGCCTAAACCATTAAATTTGGAACAATATTATGTAGCAGAGAATATCTATAATCTATAATATATATAAAATGAAATGTCTCTCTGTCTGTCTGTCTGTCCATTAGTGCGTTTATCAGGCGAGAACCACTTATCCGATTTACGTGTCTTTTTTTAAATTCATACATATATTCTTAGGCCAAGTTATATAGTAATAATAATAATCTATATCTATAATATATGTAACGTCTTTCTGTCTGTCTGTCTGTCCGTTAGTGCGCTTCTCCCTCGAGAACCACTTATCCGATTTACGTGATTCTTTAAATTCATACAAAAGTTCTCTGACCAGGTTATATAATAACAATAATAATCTATATAATATATATAAACGCAACGTCTCTCTGTCTGTCTGTCAGTTAGTGTGTTTATCATTCGAGAACCACTCATCCGATTTACGTGATTTTTTTTTTAATTCTTAATTTAATATATGTCAAAAAAATCTATAGTATATATAAAACGTAGCATCTCTCTGTCTGTCTGTCTATCCATTACTGCGCTTAGCACTCAAGAACCACTTATCCGATTTACGTGTTTTTTTTTTATAAAATACAAAGGGAATAAACAGAGACAAAATGCTAACATGTAGGAAAAAAGATGGAAGTTTAGCAGTAAGCTTCGCAGAAAGACTGATTATGAATGGGGGGAATACTTTAAAGAAATACTAAATGGAGATGAAAATCAGTTGAATGAAAAATAGGAAGCAAAATTAATTGAAGGGCAGGAGGCGACCAATAAATCCTGCAAAGAAGAAATAAGAGAAATACTCAGAACCCAAAAAAATAAGGCCCCGGGTGGAAATTGTAGAATTGATAAAAGTTGGAGGAGTAGATCTGAAAAATGAAATATGCTGGTTGGTGCAAGAAATATGGGAAACAGAAAAGATGCCAGTGAGCTGGAGAGAGTCACTCATTTGTCCAATATATAAAAAAGGAGAAAAAACTATATGTGCTAATTATAGACCAATAGCCTTACTGGATGTCGTGTACAAGATAGTAGTGTTGACTATCAAAAACAGACTAGCAGAGAAAGCCGAGTCTATTCTGGGAGAGTGCCAGTGTGGATTCAGGAAAAATAGATCGGTTACAGACCAGATATTTTCGATTAAGTAAATCCAAGATAATAGCTTAGAACAAAATTTGGTACTACACTTGGTCTTTGTGGATTTCAGAGAAGAATATGACTCTCTAAATAGAGAAAGACTCTACAAGATAATGGAAGAACTAAAAATTCCAAGTAATTCGCATGGTGAGAATGACCCTGAATGACACAGAAAATAGAGTGTTGGTTGAGGGCAAAGTATCAGACAAGTTTAAGGTGAAGAGAGGATTAAGACAGGGGGAACCAGTGTTGACATGTCTATTTAATTTGGTAATAGAGAAGATAATCCGGGAGTCAGAAATAAAAACAAATGTAACGATATACCAACAAACCTGCCAATGCTTGGCCTATGCGGATGATGTAGCAATGATTGCAAGAGCAAAAAAGAGAACCTCAAAAAGCCATAAGTAGGATAGAAGAAAGGGGAAGGATGAGAGGACTAAAGATAAATGAGGAAAAACAAAATACATGGAAATTACAAAGAAGAAGGATAACAAAAACAACAAAAGTTTAGATATAATAAACAACTTAAGGAAAAGATATATGTTTGAAAAAGTAGATAAATTTAATTATTTGGGAGTAAACAATAACAGGGAGTGGACAAGAAAGGACGGAGATACACAAGAAAGAATAGCGAAAGGGCAGAGATGTTTGGGGGGCAATGAATCCAATATTGAAATCAAAGAATGTATCAAGAAAAGCAAAAGAAAGAATACATACGACAGTTGTCAGACCCACGGTGACATGTACATGCGAAACGTGGAAACTGAATGCAAGAGAAAAGGAGACGTTGGAGGTGTGGGAAAGGAAAGCTTTGAGAAGAATCTACGGAGGAAGGAAAGAAGAGGGACTGTGGAGAAGAAGAACAAACTATGACTTAAAATGCCTATATACGAAACCCCTTATAAGCCAAATCATAATGAGCCAGCGATTAGGATGGTTGGGACACGAAACAAGGATGAAGGAAGAAAGACAGGCAAAGCAAGCCCTAATAAGAGGAGTGGTTGGAAAAAGGCAGTAAAGCAAGATCCGGAATTAAAGGAAATCCCGCACTGGGAAAAGCTAACAGGAGGCAAAAAGAAGTGGAGACAAGTATGCAACCAAGCCATGGGCCTCTAAGGCCTCTTGAGCTATATAATAATATAAACATAACGAATAAGCAGTGACGATAAAGGTGAATCAAGTCCACGCGAGCGGAGCCGCGGGCATGGCTAGTAAAATGAAAATTAACAGTCATTTTGTACTTCCTATTCACATAACAGCGTTACTAAATTTCTCGCAAGGTGATTAGTAAAACTCATTATTGCTAATATTAACACGCCACATGGTGCGCAGAAAACGGAATAAGCAAAATTTGAATGAATCTCGTAAATCTGAATTAAAACTCAAAACAACCCATAATTATTACTTTTTATTGGGCAATTATTTAAAATATATATTTTCGACATACCTGTAAAATCCAATATTCAATTATTTTCGTTGTAAAACGACCAGAATTATTATTTTTCTAAAAAGAAAAAAGTTAAAAATTTGCGCGACGGTGCAAGTCTCTTTAAATTCAGCTAGATTTTATTAAAAAGGCTGACGATTATAATTAATAACTATTTTATTACGTTTTCTGAAATGATTGAAACTAATTATTAACTTACCAGTATTATTATTATTTTTCCCCATAATTTTTCTTGGAACCGAAGGTGAAACAGAGTTTCTAAGTGGCTGTAACAAAATCTGCGAGGGGATCACTTTCGGAGACTGTCTTGCACTTGAACTAGGAACATTAGCACTATAATTTCCCGGCAGATTCGAACCCGAAACCGCAGGATTAACCGTCTCCGCACTCGCATTAGAATGCCGCTCATCGTCACAAGAATTACTGTTAGTAGAAGTTTGTGTACAGTTTGAATTTGGTGTATTATTTAGTGGCAAATCCATTGTTTTTTAAAAAAAATTGTGTCATTAAAAGTACGAGTGTCAAGGGTCTATATTAAAGAAAATAAAAAAAGTTCTCGTACGTAACGTAAGATTTCTACTGGTGGCAGTTCACTGCAGTAGCGAGCGGTTTTGTTTTATTTTGCCTGTCCAATATGTGCGCCAAGCAAAGCTCCGCTCGATCCCCCACTACTACTTCTCTAGGATGATTTTCAGCAGGCGAAAGGGGTGTACGGTGAACGCGGAAGCTTCAGCCTCGAAAGCTCCGTAATTATTTACCGTATACCTACATGTACCGGACTTTTCTTTAGGGTGGGCTTTATCCTAGGGGTAGCGAAATGGTTAGTTAACCCCCTCTTCTTATTTGTCGACTATTGTTTTGCGTATGGTCTGTAGTCGAGTAACGAATTTTATTTTTTTTTGACGTGCAAAAAATAACCGAAGTGCATATCATTAAAAACTTTTCCCAAACGATTTTTCTTTTGCTTTTAGTTTTTATACAGGGGTTTGCGAGAAGAATTTACGTTGCATAAACAGGTTTGTGTAAATTTTTACCTGGAGCCAAGTGAAATTTCCCAAAATAACTGAATAAACTGAATTTTTTTTAACCTAATTTAAGAATCAATTAATGAAAATTGACTCATATACCTGCGTTTTTTTGGGCAATATTTTTTTTTAGGGTTAGTGTAATAACCAGGTGACCTTTCTTTTCATTTATCGCGTATTGCTTACCAGATAGTCTAACGAAAAATTTTTTTGATGTTTTTAAAAAAAATGATCACTAAAAACTCTTCCCTAATTATATTTCCTTAAGTTTTAGTTATTATGCGGTGGATTAAGAAGAGACTTCGCGTTACAAAAAGAGGTTTGTATAAACTTTTATATTTGGCAAATATAAGTCACAAACTTACTAAGTTACGAGCAGTATCTGTTGGGCGCATTTGAGAGAGGTATGCAGGTTGATGCTGTATATACTGATTTCTCGAAGGCGTTTGACAGGGTTAATCATGAGCTTTTGTTGGGAAAGCTTCGAGCCCTGGGATTCGGCACGAGCGTGACTAGGCGGATCAAGAGTTTTTTGATTGAACGTAGCCAGTGTATACGTATATTAAATCATGTTTCAAGAAACATATCGGTATGTTCAGGTGTCCCGCAGGGTTCACACTGTAAGGCTCTCCTTTTTAATTTGTTCATTAATGATATTGGTGAGATATTCAACCATTCTGAATATCTTTTATTTACGGATTACCTCAAATTGTACAGAGGAATAGAAAGTGTAAACGATGTTATGCGTCTGCAGGAAGATCTGAATCGACTCTATCACTGGTCAGAAAGAAATGGCTTAAGTCTAAATGTTAAAAAGTGTTTCTGCATTTCCTTTGGTAGGAGCGTGATTGGTATAGCTTGAACGGCGCCCTGCTTGAGTCGGTGTCGGAGATTCGTGACTTGGGTGTGCTTTTGGACAGTTAATTTTCGTGGCCATATTAATAATATTCTGAGACTGGGTCTCAGAAATATTGGTTTTGTTACCAGATATAGTAAGCAACTGTCGGCTAGCACGTTTAGAGTGTTGTATTTGTCAATGGCCCGCTCTGGTTTGGAGTATGTTGCGGTAGTATGGTTACCATCTTACCAGTGCTATATTGCTGAGATTGAGTCAGTGCAGCGTACAAACTTTAGCCTTTAAAGCTGGAATAAATATTTATAAGGATGCAAGTTTTCATATTGACTATGGGGTGATTATGAACGCTTCTGGTGTGGCTACTTTGAAGAAGCGTAGGGATCTTGCAGATGTTTTATTCCTATATAAACTCCTGAATGGCTTTATTTCCTGTCCACCACTTTTGGAGAGCGTTCAACTTAATACTATTCATAGGACTCGTGGCAGTGTACTGCTCAGTATTTCATTTCACAGTGCTAATTATGGCTATTACAGTCCTCTCACGCGAATGTGCCGATTATTTAATGCATACAGCCTTGATCCCTTCAGTTGTAGTGTTAGCGAATTTAAAACGCTTGTAAGCGCGATCGGGATCTGAGGTGTTAAACTGGTGTAATGCTTGTTTTTTTTTTCTCCTTTTTCAATTGTATATATGCATTGTGTTTTAACATTATTTTGTTTTTATATTAATATTGTAATTTTGTTTTTATATTACTATTGTAATTGGCTTGTCCGTTAAAATAATAAAAAAAATAAAATAAATTAATAAATAAATTTTGGTTAGTTTATGGATTCACTTCGGTGTCTGTCTGTCTGTCTGTCACACCCGATTATCTCCGAAATTATTTCACACAGAGAGTTGAAATTTGGCACAAATAAAGGAATTGATGGCCCAATCAGAGCTGTGTAGTTTTGAAAGTTAAATTTTGATTTAAGGAGTTAATTTTGGGGGTTGAAATCAGAAGTAATTTTTTTTTTGCTAGGTCATCGAATGGGGTGTCAAATGAAAGTTTGTGAAAATACAAGTTGAAAAATATATAAGGTGTAATATTCGCGCAAGCTTTCCTTTATATTGTAACATTCATTTTTTCCTAGATTTTAAGACCATGTAATGTTACTGATTTTTCACTTCAAATTGTACTTATTTTCATTTTTGTATCGAACGGTATATTAAACAGAGATTCCAAGACGTTCGGTATATACTGTGCAGTGCGGGTTGCCGACCGAATCCATCGAATTTGTGGTACGCCGGGATTGGTGAAAAATTTGTATCCGGTTTTGGTTCCGGCGTCGCGGTATTACAGGCAGAGTTCACACGGTTTATTTAAGAGTCCGGTGAACGAAAATCTAGGTCATTTCCACCGAACCGCCAAGTGGGCTGTGTACCATCAAGCCGAGTAGGCGAGGCTAATTTCCATCCAGCCGCCGAGTAGGGCGAATTTCGATCCAGCCGCCGAGTAGGCTTCCTTCGACTGAGCTAGAGAAAAAGCTCATAACAACCATCATGCGAGCTAAGTAAAGCACCAGTTTCTTAACGAAAAGCCGTAGTGGGCTCTCTAAGTGTCTACTAGAAAAGTGTGAAATCGGTCGTATTCCATCGAAGCCGGGATAAGAACAGTAAGTTACCAAAACATCTTTCAATAGACCGATCCCTGAGTAGTGCCTTAACAGCAATTTAAACGGACTAAAAAGTGAAGTGAAAAGCACTATTTTTCGTCTTCGGGGATAGTCAAAGTTTAAAATTTAAATGTAATAACTACTAGTTAGGCTAGAATTTTTTTGGTAAAACTGCAAAGGTTAGAACTTTTTATTTTTATAAAAACTTGAATAAATTTTCTTTTTGTTGATTAAAGCTAGTGTCTCACTGAATACCTATTTTTTCTTTTCAGGATAAGAAAAGTCGTACTAGTATAATTCTTTTTAGTAATATCTGTAAAACACTTCAGTATTTTTTCATTTTTTTAACTGAAGTTAGATCCTTTCTATTTTAAAATGAATGGTGCCCAAAATTTGTACGACTGAAGCTTTTTTTAAAAAAAATAGAAAATAATTCCAAAAAGACGTATAAACAATTATCTCTTACCCATATTTCTCTACCAAGGAAAACTGAGCTAGTGTTTGTTTAATTTCTTTAGTTCTTTTAAAATCATTATTCACTCAATTCATTCTCAGAAATTAAAAAGAGGTTGCAAGAAAATTGTGCCCAAGCGTGGGAAAAACAATTTTCACAGGGTACAAAATGACGCCTCAAAAAGCGGGCAAGTTAACACCTTACAAAATTACGCCCAAGCTTGGGGCAACTTTTTTGTAAATGTTACAATATTATTTTTAAAAAATTGTCAAAAATTGCTGTCCCCCTCTATCTCTAAGAGTACTAATAAACATTTTTTTAAAAATTCTGCAATATTCTCTCCATAAGGTGTAGATTGAATGAAAATTATCTAAAGTTTTGCTAATTGATTTGGTATGTAAAATAAAATTGAAGATCATTAGTTTTCAACAAAGATAGGAAACTAACTTCGGTGAAAACTCATTTGTGGTGTGTTTTTTTGAGAAGTCACTGACCATTTTATACCTCGGTAACAAAAACTTTAAAAATAATCACCGTACGGAACACTAATTGCGCAAGTCCGACTTACGCTTGGACAGTTTTTTTTCTGATTCTGAAAATAATAATCTAAATATTGTTACTTTCGTGTTTATTAAATTTATCACATTCGTTTAATCCGGTGAGAAGTTTTTTGTTTCATTTTGGTTGCTTGTTAGTTGAATCAGTGCCATGAATGTAAATAAAAAATTAAAAAATAAAATTAATGAGTTTTAATAAAAGTCGGTATGTATAGACCTAATCTGGCCCTTCCGCATCATAGCAGGAGCTCCTTAGTTCGTCCGCAACAATCAGTTGCACAGGGAGTTTGATATGTCCACGATAAAAGAATTTACACGTGATTCCCAGCTTCGCTTCCTTGAGAAAGCAGCGGCCCATGCTAACCCAGAGATAGCGAACACTTTCAGAGGCAACGTAAATGTCGACATTCGATACTTACGACCAACAGACATTCTACCACCAGACTAACATTAGACACTAACATGGATTACCCTTGACTTAGTTTTAGGTTAAGGCCGTAGGTTAGTTGAGCTACTCCTTCAGTTTATCAAACATACACAAACCCAACCAACTACTTCCACAAAACTCGATTCCTCAGAGAATCTCGGCCTTACTGTCACTGCACAATCTCTCCCCCCCTAAATATGACTACCCTTTGCAAACCACCTTCCCCCATGGCTCTCTCCTATTCCACATATTGATCTTTCCATGCGACAATATAATAAAGTGGACTCTCCAAACTCTTTCCTCAATAAATCCATTTTACAAATCGTCGCCACAAAATACCCCAAACATACGCTCTTTTATACGGATGGGTCCAAATCAGACAAGGGAGTCGGTTCTGCCTTCACATCGCCCTCCACCTCCAGAAAGTTCAAACTTCCTCATTATGTCTCCATATTTACAGCTGAACTCCTAGCCATCAAAGAGGCAACTAGATTCGCTCTAACCACAAGCTCCAAGCTCATCCTAATTATCTCCGATTCTCTCAGTGCCTTATCATCCATCAAGACCAGAAATCTATCCTACAACTACATCCGACAAATCTTAGATCTCCTCTACTCCGCAAAACTGAAACAACGTTCCATCTCCTATTTCTAGCTTCCCCAGCCACATAAGCAACCAGGGAAATGATAGAGCGGATAGACTAGCCAAACAAGCTATAGATAACGGTATTTCCATCACGGCCGAGAATTTCTACTCAGACTTTAACTCTCACCTTAAATCGATCCATAATTCCTTATTTCAATTACAATGGGATCTAGAAAATCCAAACAACAAATTGTGGCCACTCAAATCCTCGGTATTATTCCCCCCCCCCCCCCTACATAATAAAAACCTCAATAGAAAAGAGAACGTTATTCTGCGCAGACTGGCTGCTGGACACACTTTCTCAACTCATCGCCATCTCTTGGAAGGAGCACAAGACCCTAAATGTCAAAGTTGCGGATCCAACCTTACAGTCTCGCATATACTTACAGCAAATCACCTTAAAGACATCCGACTAAAGTACAATCTACCCTCTACCATAAGTAACATAATCACCATCTTTGCCGCAAATAAAAATAACATATGTGACTATCTCCGAGAAATTAATTTTAAAGTTTAAACCAATTTAACAATCACCTTATGGGCGCTAAATAACCTCGTAGTTGATGCGTCCCGGCTCCAAAACATCATCATCATCATCATCCTTCAGTTTACAGTGTAACAACACACATCACTAACAAAATTATAACACAACACCCCCAGCAATGGGGAATTAGGTTAGGTTAGATTTAAGTTAGGATAAGGTAGGTTAGCTCTATTCACTAGAAAATTAACCTTAGAGTTATAAATCATCAATCAATCTAGAAATATAACAAGCTCAGAAATGTAAAAGGAGTAAAGGGTTTTCCCAGCTCACAAGGAGTTTTAGTGGGTATGCCAACCCTTCAGGTTGGAGAGCCCCACATATCTAGGGCACTTTGGGGCACCCTTATGGTGACGCAGACTGCTCCAGAATCCATAAGGCGGATTTCTTCTTGAAAAAAAAAACAAACTTAATCTCGCATAACATCTACAGTCTGTCAAGTAAGAACGCCACTGCTTGTATTCTTGAAAAAATGTGTTTCGAGAACATTTTTTGCCATCAATGTATTTTTTTGGTGTGCTAACAACGGCACAATTAGCTTAGTAAGTTGTCCAATCGCCTCCTGCATCAATAATCGCCTGGCATCTTCAGGCATGCATTTTATATATATTATAGACTAGCAGTGCCCGCGGCTCCGCTCGCGTGGACTTGATTCACTACTATCGTCACTGCTTATTCCTTATGTTACCTAACGTAATAAAATATCTGCCATTATTTCCCCTTATCTCCCATTATTTCTCCTTATCTCCCATTATCTCTACATAATTTTCATTATCAAGGCTTATCTCTGCTCATCTCCCATTATTTCCCCTTATTTCATATTATCTCACCTTATCTCTCATTATCTAGGCTTATCTCGACTTATCTCGCAATATTTCTCCTTATCTCCCATTATTTCTCCTTATCTCCCATTATCTCACCATAACTCACTTTATCTAAACTTATCTCTGCTTACCTCCCATTATTTCTCCATATCTCCCGTTATTTATACTTATTTCCCATTATCTCACCTTATCTCCCATTATCTAGGCTTATATCGAATTAAATAGAACATATGTATAAATTTATAAAAACAGGTAAATCGGATAAGTGGTTTTCAAGTGATAAGCGCACTAACGGGCAGATAGACAGACAGAGAGACGTTGCATTTTATATATATTATATTCTTTGCAACATGATATTGTTCCATATTTAATGGTTTAGGCAGTGTATTGCAAGAGAACGCGCTAACGGTAACCTTTTTTCCGACTTGAGTCACTATTATCGTCACTGCTTATTCTTTATGTTACCTAACGCAATAAAATATATCCTATAACCTGGCCAGAGAACATATGTATGTTTTAAAAAAAAAGGGCACGTAACGCACTAACGGACAGACAGACAGACAGAGAGACATTGCATTTATAGGTATTATAGATAGATAACCTGGCCAGAGAACATATGTATGTTTTAAAAAAAAGCACGTAAATCGGATAAGTGGTTCTCTAGTGATAAACGCACTAACGAAAAAACAGACAGACCGGCAGACAGACAGAGAGAGAGATGTTGTATTTTATATATATTATAGATAGAAGATTATAGATAACCTGGCCAGACAACAAATGTATGAATTAAAAAAAAAACACGTAAATCGGATAAGTGGTTCTCGCGTGAACGCACTAATGGACAGACAGACAGACAGAGAGGCATTGCATTTTATATATATTCTAGATATTCTCTGCTACATAATATTGTTCCATATTTAATGGTTTAGGCTGTGTATTGCAGGAGAACGCGCTAGCAACAAACTTTTTTCCGACTTCATACACTATTATCATCACTGATCATTCCTTATGCTACCTATCGTAATAAAATATAGTCTATAACCTGGCCAGAGAACATATGTATGTTTTTTAAAAAAAAGTATGTAAATCGGATAAGTGGTTCTCCAGTGATAAGCGCATTAACGGACGGACAGACAGACAGAGATACGTTGCATTTTATATATATTATAGATGTAATAAAATATATATCTATAACCTGGTCAGAGAACATATGTATGAATTTAAAAAATTACGTAAATCAGATAAGTGGTTCTCGAAGGATAAGCGCACTAACGAACAGACAGACAGACAGAGAGACGTTGCATTTTATATATATTATAGATATAAATTATTATTATTATATTATATAACCTGGCCAAAGAATATATGTATAAATTTAAAAAAAGACACGTAAATCGGATAAGTGATTCTCGCGTGATAAACTAATAGACAGACAGACAGACAGAGAGACATTGCATTTTGTATGTATTATAGATTATAGATATTCTCTGCTACATAATATTGTTCCATATTTAATGGTTTAGGCTGTGTATTGCAATGGAACGCGCTAGCGGCAAACTTTTTTCCGACTCCATTCACTATTATCGTCACTGCTCATTCCTTATGCTACCTATCGTAATAAAATATAGCCTATAACCTGGCCAGAGAACATATGTATGGTGAAAAAAAAAAGTAAGTAAATCGGATAAGTGGTTCTCCAGTGATAAGCGCACTAACGGACAGACAGACAGACAGACAGACAGAGAGACGTTGCATTTTATATATATTATAGATGACAATACCCCTTTTTTGAATTTTGTAAATTACCTTTTTTAGCATATAACCGAACAATAGTTATTTTCTAGAAAATATTAGATAATAATTCATTCAGTACAACAATAACCAACTTTAAAATTTAGAGATATGCAATGAATAATAACATTCTTTCCACGATTCGTACCTTCTAATCATTATTCGCCTTTTTTATCACTATAACAAATATTAAATTATGGCGGATTTTTTTAACAATAAGTCGTTTAAAACGATATCAACGGGAACCATTACACCCATGAATAATAATAATTTTCTAATCAATATTGCAGACCAATTGAAAACAAGTGTCTGTGAAACAATGCATAATGCATACCATGTCGTGAATGATTATAAAAGTTAGGAGTATCTTAAATTCAATAAAATCGTAATCAATTATTAAGAGAAATTTCTTATAAACGAGATTTAAATTTTATGACTTGGTTTCATTTACGAATACACCGTATGTCCTAACAGTTCCCCGACTGATTTTTCCCCTGCCTTTAAGTAGCGCCACCTCGTAAACAACAGTAACAGTTTGAACTCACATCTACAGTCTGTCAAGCAAGAATGTGTCCACGATAATTCATTTTTGGTAGATGCGATTCTAGCGATTCAACACAAAATCTGTAGAGGGAACGTTTGCCTACGACGTATTTTAGTTAAAGGATCGGTCGACTCAGAACTTTTGGCGAAATCACGTAAAATCCAAAATAAGTCCCCTGTTTGCGCGTTGGTTCGAGGCAGTCTCTCCTTGTTCTCATCCAAAGGGGCCTAAAATGACACATTCCGCGGCCGCTAAATACATTAAAAAGTCGGTATCGTTTGTGAAGAAGGAATCATTTTAACGAGACGAGAAATGTCGATGCCAAAACGTGGCTCAGTAGGCAAAGTCACTCCGAAAGTTGAGAAACGAATCGTATTTTTTTTTATTGTTCCCCGCCTGAGTAGCAATTTTACGTCAACGTTGTCCAAGTGCCGAAACATACATTTTTGTATTTCACAGCACCTTTTGGACAACGCGGTAGTGCTGTCACGGACAACTACTACCTATGTACGTGGCCAGGCCAGATATACTGAAATAAATTAATAAACTAAGTACACCAACCTGTCGGGATTGAACCCGACACCTTCTGCACCGCAAGCAAGTTACTACGCTACGGAGCCACGGGCCGCCACGTGTCTTTGTTTTCACAGGACCCGAAATTGACGCTCAGTCAAGGAGAGGCAAAATTAAGAAAATTGGGCTTGAATGTGTCGAAATCACGTAAAATCCAAATTAAGTCACTTGTTTGCGCGTCGGTTCGAGGCAGTCTTTCTTTATTCCCATCCCAAGGGGCCTAAAATGACTCATTCCGCGGCCGCTAAATATATTAAACAGTCGGTATCGTTTGTGAAGAAGTAGGTAAATCATTTTAACGAGACGAGAAAAGTCGACGACCTACCAAAACGTGTCTCGGAAGGAAAAGTCACTCCGAAAGACAAAAAACGAATCGCGTCTTTGTTTTCGTAGGACTCCAAATTGACGCTGCGACAAGGAGCAGCAAAATTAAGAAAATCGAGTTTAAATGTGTCCCATGAGACTGTTCGACAACATTTCGTGCTCATGACGTCAAATTCCGAAGCAAGTTACTGGGCGAAAACCACGTCGCGGGACGATTTGCTTGGACCCACGATAAGATACTAGAGTGGCCCTCACAATCGCCGGACGCCAACCCTATTGAAAAGGTTTGATTCCTTGTAAAGAGAAAGTTCAGAGGAACGACTCTGAGAACTTTGACTCAGTTGTCTAGCGAGGTTCGAAAATTTTGCGAGTATACAAAAAATCTCGTCGACAGCATGCCTCAAAGATGCCAGGCGATTATTGATGCAGGAGGCGATTGGACAACTCACTAAGGTAATTGTTAGCACACCAAAGAATATATTGATGGCAAGAAATGTTCTCGAAAAACATTTTTTCAAGAATACTAACGGTCACATTCTTACTTGACAAACTGTATAAACAACACATTTGCATTCAACCAGTCAGTTGTGACCAGTAAGTGCTGAGTCGTAGACGTGCAAACTGTATGTGTCGTAGTCGTTGTGTTACAGAAATGTGATGGAGCAGCGAGAAGTGATCAAATTTCGTGTGAAACTGGGTGAAACAGCTACGAAAACTCTTGAATCTTTGAAAAAAAAGCTTACGGTGACTATTGTTTATCGCGTTCACAAGTATTTGAGTAACTTAAAGGCTTTAAGGAAGGACGGGAGTCGCTCGAGGATAATGTAAGGTCAGGGCGTCCCAGTACAAGTTTGGCAGACGCAAACGTGAAAAGCTTGACATCTTTAAATCAAGTGTTCAAGAGATTGTTCGGAATATTTTGAACCAGAGGAAAAGTGTGCAAAGTTTGATACCCGACCAAAAACAGGAATTTCAACAGGAAACTTCATGGAAATGAAAAATGCGGACGATTACTTTCTATAGAAAATAATGACGGGCGATGAGACGTGGTGTTACCAATACAAGCCTACTACAAAACGGCAAAGTACGCAATGGCTCGGTAGTAGTTCGTCGAGACCGAAGAAAGTACGACTGGCAAAGTCAAGAACAAAGGCAATGCTCCTCCCATGTTTTCGAGGAGGAAAAGCAGTTATCCAGAAAGAATTTGTTCCCGAGGGCATTACAGTGAACGCCGGGTTCTACGTGTGGTTCATGGAGCGACTTTGCAAGAGAAATCAGCCGGCTCGACCGGAACGATGGAACGGAAAGGATTTTTTCTTGTTTCATGACAACGCTCCCACTCACACACGACTGGGATTGTGGTGCAATTTTTAGTGCGAAAACAAGTGTCCGTTTTCCCCCATACTCCTTATTCCCCGATTTAACGCCTAGTGACTTTTTTTATTCCCAAAAATCAAACTCCACATGAAGGGTCAACGCTATGACGATCTGAATGTATTACTGAGGTAGGAAGGGACTATGTTGACCACCTGAAATAATCAGATGTTCACTTTTAATGTTTCAATTTTTTTTCTTAAGGTTGTTCGGGAACTTTTTGGACAGGCGATGCATTATTGTTTTAACAGTATATATGAAGTAATGAAGTACCAATAATATTCCCATTACCATTAAAACATTACTGTCTATAAATTCGAAACAACACGGAAAATATAATTTGATTAAACATGTTTTACATTTCAAACTCACATACATATATTCATTTTATTTCATTTTTATTAAAGGTGTATTAAAATTTAATGTCAGAAAAATACATTAAAAGCCTAATGCACTAACTTGGTTAATGTAAAATAACTGAAAACGGACAAGGCCCATTTTTCAGCAGTTAACTAGTCCTTGTCCGTTTTCAGTTATTTTACATTAACCATATATGCCTGAGAAAGATCCCTCAAAAAGCGCTGCCTGCTTTTAAGTGTTGATCGTGTCAACCACTCGGTCGGCTTGAAAGCTGCCGTGTCAGCTTCGTGTCCCGTAACTTTTTGGATAAGTACCTGTAAAGACCGACTGACGAGCCGTAACACGGCGAAACGTGTCTCGGGATAAATTTGACGAATAAGAGAACAGTGGGTAAATGGGCCTTGTCCGTTTCAGTGTCAACCACTCTGTCGGCTTAAAAGCTGCTGTGTTAGCTTTCGATAGAGTATTACGTATGCGTACGTAGCACAATTCGTTGTAACCTACCTTCGTGACTGACTGATCGATACTTTTTAATTTCTTGTAAATAAGTATGTCGCAAGATTCGTAATTTTTGTGACTCCATCACTACTTGCCTTTTGTTGATTTTTCGGAACGTGAATCACATTCTTAGGATAATTCTGTGTAGCGTTGATCGGCCACAATGTATATTGGCCTCACCAGCCTTAATTTTATTTTGTCTAGTGTCGGCACCAACTGCTCTTCATACATAGAATATATTCTTCTCCTGATGACGTCTTTTTCACAATCGTCTACATGATGCATTTGAAAATCTTTCCGTTTTTTCCTGTTCCTGAGTAATGGTTTTCCTACAATACCCTTAATCGTAGAAATTGGGGTTTTTGTTAGTTCATTGGTTTCTTGCAAAGCACTTTGTTTATTCAAACTTCTTTTTACCAAACTGTCGTAAACATTTTTCACTATTTGTTTAGCATCAAGTGATAAATGTTTTCTCTTGCGATAGTCACTATTGCAATTTTCCCACGGACGCCACATAATTAAAATAGAACCGCTACGTTGTAAGTTGTAAGTAAAACTAAAAATAAAAATAATAATCTTTCGAATCGTAATGGGGACCTGTGGTCATTAGGTCTATATTATCAAATACTTAAAGGGCTTCAAACCGGGTTGCCAGGTAGTAAATATATAGGTAAAAATAGATCCAATATGATTGCAGGTGCAAGTGAGGGCGGTATACAAAGCAGGTAAAATAAAAATACGTTTATCATAATACTATGCACAATACCTTAATAGAGTCGTTTATTGTCCCATTGAAAAAGCAAAAAGGCATGATCTTATATCTTGGGATTTGCTATACATAAACACTTTTATAAGATATGAGCGATATGTGACAGATATGGCCTATCTGTGACATAAAACGAAACGCAAGTGTTTAGTGATTTGAGATATATCAATAACAGTAACTTAAGTATAAGTTAATCTACGTAATGTAAACAAGCCAGTCTGCCTGAAAGCAATTATCAATAATTAAAATTCTCCTTCTCATATTGCATTGTTCCGCCTATCCTAAATCTAAAATCAATCAGGCCCGGAACGGGGGTTTTTCCATACAATAAATGCTGACAGCTAATATTTATACATCGTAAGTCGTAAGCCCAAAAGTAAAAGTTTGTTTTTGTTATGCGATACTCATATCTGGTCTGCGTCTGCATATATGTTAAATATTAAGTATCAGTTCACGCTTTTATCAAAGTTAAAGGAAGGAACATTATAAGTGATTATTAAATATCAGTGAAAAAATCACAGTTCGTGATTTTTTCACTGATATTAAATATGGGATCACTTCGGCGTCCGCCTGTCTGTCATGCCCGATTTTCTCCGAAGCTATTTGACGTAGAAAGTTGAAATTTGGCACTAATATAGGAAACCGTATAGTTTTGAAAGTTAAATTTTGACTTAAGGGGTATTATTTTTAAAAAATTGCCAAAAATCGATGTCCACTCCCCTTACCTCAAAAAGTACTTCTCCAAAAAAATTTGAAAAAATCCTGAAATATTCTCCATAAAAAAAAATTTCAAGGTCATCAGTTTTCAACAAAGATCAGGAACAAACTTGATTGAAAACTCATTTAGGGTATCTTTTGTGAAGTCATTGATCATTTTATACCTCCATAACAACTTTTAGTGTTCTGTCCGAAACACTTACGGGATCACTTCGGTGTCCGTCCATCTGTTTGTAACACCCGATTTTCTCCGAAACTCTTGGATGTAGAAAGTTGAAATTTTGCACTAATATAGGAATGATGGCCTCATCAGAGCCGTGTAGTTTTGAAAGTTAAATTTTGACTTAAGGGGTTAGTTTTGGGGAGTGAAAAAAAATTTCTTTTAATGTAATATTTGTGCACAATTCTCTTGGTATTATTTTTTAAATAGTGTGAAAAATTGCTGTCCCCCCCCTTATCTCGAAAAGTACTGAACAAAAAATCTTCAATAAACTCTGGAATATTCTCTACAGGATGTAGATTGAACGAAAATTATCACGAGTGCATTACCTTTAATAATTTATCTGGTATATAAGAAAATAAAAATTTCAAGGTAATCAGTTTTCACTAAAGTTGAGGAAAACCTTTGTTGAAAACTCATTTGGGATGTGTTTTGTAAAGTCACTGATCACTTTATACTTCCGTAACAAAATTTTTTTATTTTAAAAGCAATTAATGTACAGAACACTAATTGCACATGACCGGTTATTGTACTTTAAGAGCACTCACCATACGGAACACTAATTGTGCAAGTACGACTTGCACTTGGCCGGTTTCTGTTTATATTAATTGTGTTGTTATTAAAGCTGGTTCTTAAAATTAAAGCAAACACCCAAAATTTGTTTTCTTAAAAACGATAAATATTTGTGGAAATATGGAAATTATGGTTATTTTTTGTGGTCAGCTTTTCCCAAATGGTTTCAAACTGTTTAGTGATAGATATTTAGTTCCTTGGCGATGTCATGGCTCCTTTTTTTAATGGTCATAGCACAAGTGCTGCAGGAAAATCCCTAAAGCTCTACAGGAGTGGCGGGTGTGCAGAAAATGCGGTGTAATGACTGTAAATTGCACTCGGTGGGAAACATAGTCCTAAGCAAATTATTCCAAAGGAATGGTTCTCTATATGAAAGACTATTTGAACAGGGTTTTCCGAGGAGTGACAAGCTGAACTTTATACAGATCTGAAGTGTTAGGGCGGCGTGTATTTCTAGCATGGGCTACATCCATCGAACACTTTCCGTTGAAATACTGGTGGAATAGTCACCCACAATTCTTCGACGCTCTGAGGAATTAAGGTTGCTGGTTACAGCAACCTTGAACACCAACGTGACTCGCTCCTGTAGCGCTTGAGGGATTTCCTGGGGCACGTGTGTTGGGCCCACAAAAAAACAAATATCACTCAAAAATTATGAGTTCCATTCTTACCAGTGGTATGCGTACCAATTTGAAATCGTCATCTAATTTCATTCGAAAGTTATCATGCCAAGAGGCCGACAAAAAGACATCACATCGACAGACTAAAGAAAACAGGGATTATGTTTTTTTTTTGTGATCTAGAGATAATATTAACTTGGCTAACGAATTATTTGTCCGGATTCAATAATCAAGAACCAAAAACTGGTTTTTTACTACCCTAATGATATTTTTACTTCCATTTTTTTGTGTCGTACTCTCATAGACAAACGGCGCTGATAATACCACAAATAATGCTAATTATATGCACCTTGGTCACTTCTGGCATTGTAAAAACTAAAGTTCGTTATATCTAGCAAAAGTTAAGGGGTTAGTCCATCCCAAAGTTACATAACGAATTGAGATATTAAAAAGAGAAAAAATAATGCCCCTTGAAAGTAAAACTATCTTGGGGATAAAATTTAAAAAAAGCACAGTTACAAAAAAATAAAAAAATCGGTAAAGTGAGCTACTCGATGTTTTTAAGATAGATAGATAAATAGATAGATAGATAGATAATAATTTATTTGTTTTCATGTAACAATAGATTACACTTATAAGCCAATAGGCATTAAACAATGTTAACTAAGTTTACAATAACCTACAATTAAATAAAAGAAAAGGAAAAAATAATAAATAAGTAAAAACACTTTAAAAGCAAAATTACAATATAGTAACAGACACAATGAAATAAGAGGCACAAGAAAAGACAAGAAACCACCTCTGCTGACAGAGCCATCAAATCTCTGTGCTAATTTCAACTGGACTTAGGAAAAATTCATTTAATGAGTAATAAGCTCCTTGAAGCAGATATTTAGTTAAAAGTCTCTTTACTTCCGTTTTACATAACGCACGTAAACTCTCTGGGAAACTATTATATATCTTTAATATGACATAATTAACATTTTTCTGTATGTAGCTGTAATTACACTTTTCGGGAAGCAGATTCAATTTATGTCTAGTGGCATACCTGTGATTGTTCATGTAAGTCTCAAAAATATCGCTGTTAGTGTGAACAAACATAAAACTGTCCAAGATATACATAGAAATAATGGTTAAGATCTTTCTGTCTCTAAACACATTCCTACAGCTATCACGCGGCGTCATTCCAAATATACCTCTAATACATTTTTTCTGAAGAATTACAACTCTTTCAATTTCCGGTGACTTACCCCAAAAGATAAGACCGTATCTTATTCTTGACTGTATGAAGCCATGATAAGCTGACAGCGCAGCATCGACTCCAACATTTTCAGAAATAATTCTTAAAGCATTGCAATACCTTGAAATATCCAACCAATTCTCAGTATGCGCTCTTCAGTCCAGTCTCTGATCTGTTTCCACCCCCAAGAAGGAAACACGTTCGGACGATTGGATATTAATATTTCGATATGTAAAAGATAAAGTGTTTTCTATTCTATTGCTGAAAAATAGGCATTGTGTTTTTTGAGCGTTTATTAATAAGTCATGAGCCGAAAAGTATCCATCAAGAGCTTCGCACGCTCCCTGCACACTGGTCAGCATTGCGTGCGGGCTCTCCTCACTAAAGATCAATGTAGTGTCATCTGCGTAAAGTATAGTAAATTCTCCGGATATTCTACTGAGTTCATTCGTATATATAATGTATAAGAGAGGTCCTAATATTGATCCCTGAGGAACACCCCTCGACACCCCGATCTTGTGGGAAATTATAGGCCTACCAAAATCATCAATTTCCATAACCTGTTGTGTCCGATTTTCCAGGTAGGATGCTAACAAATTCAACGCATTTCCCCGAACACCATACGATTCCAGCTTGGAACATAGGGTATTATGATTTGACACTTTGACAGGTCAATGCACATTGCCATTGTGATATGTACTTTGTAGTAAGATATTAATCCAAGAAAAAAATAGTAGGGCAGAGGAAGAGTTTTAGAGATACTACATGGGGTGAAAAGTCCCGAGCTTTTCAGAGAGATGGCAGCATAAACAAAAAACCCTATGATTTTCAGTTAGTGTCACCTCTCAGAAGATTCGTGTAAAATTTTAATAAGATTTTGTCTATTAGTTTTCAAGTTATAGGTGTTTGAGTCACGCTCTTTTAAATTTTGCAAATGATGGAGCTAAAAGAATTTCGTGTGTTTGACTGAACATTGGTTTTTGATTGGAAAAAATACAGGCAGAACCCAAGAATGTCTTGAGAAACGTTATAGCACATCTGCTCCGTAGAAAGTAAATATATCTCGATGTTTTAGTGAACTTAAATGCGACAGTAGAAGCACCCATGATGCACCACATTTCGGACGTCCAAATGAGGCAATCACTCCAAAAAAACACAATAAATCCACCGTATTGTTCTGAATGACCGCAAAGTGAAAGTGAGAGATATAGCTGACATCGCGAAAATATCGACACAACGCCTGAAACATATTTTGCATGAATATTTGCATATGACAAAGCTGTGTGCCTGATGTGTTCCGTGCACTCTCACGATTGATCAACGTGTCGAACCCTATTTGACACTGTTTCGGCGTAATCCAAAGGAGTTGTTGCCTCGATTCGTAACAATGGACGAAACATGGATTCACCGATACACGCCTGAGTCCAACAGGTAAGTCCGCAGAGCGGCTGTAACTCATGAAAGCCGACCGAAGCGTCAAAAAACGCAAACATCAGCTGAAAAGGTTTTGGCAAATATTTTTTGGGTTGTATATGGAATAATACTGACCGATTATCTTGAGAAGAGGCAGACACTCGCCAAAGACTGTTACGGTGATTTATTAGACCGTTTGATTGATGAAATCAAGAAAAAAATGCCACATTTAGCAAAGAAAGTGTTGTTTCATTAAGATAATGCACCAGCTCACGAGTCCGTAAAACGATGGTGAAATTGGACCAACTGGGTTATGAATTGCTTCCTCATTCGTCGTATTCACCAGATCTGACCCCCAGCGATTATTACCTCTTTCCAAATTTGAAAATGTGGCTCCAGATAATAAGATCTGGCTCAAATGAAGAAGTCGAATGGGAAGCTGAGGCTTATTTCAGAGAGCTCATCGAATCGTACTATATGAAAGGTATCCAAATGTTGGAAGGTTGCTGAAATAAATTTACCTTTTTTGAAGGAAACATTGCCTTTTCTTCAAAAGTCTCGGGATTTTTCACCTCATGTAATATTTACAACTGAAATCTTTTATTTCTCTTTACTGATTTTCATATTCACCTGAGCTAAAAAGGCAGTATAACATATGTTATCTGACCCTTTACCTTATCATGTCAGCAGAAAGAGACACAAACAGACCATTAAATACAGACTGATGGAAACTGGAAACTACATGTTTCGTGAACTAGAGACCTTGAAACGGTGAAAAATGCAAAAATCTTGGAGGGTGAATTTTTCACGAATACAGATGTCTCTTAAAGAGGGAATTGATTAGCGAGCGATGCACTTCTTAACAATACAATTCTAATC
This sequence comes from Pachyrhynchus sulphureomaculatus, assembly GCA_019049505.1. Lineage (NCBI taxonomy): Eukaryota > Metazoa > Arthropoda > Insecta > Coleoptera > Curculionidae > Pachyrhynchus > Pachyrhynchus sulphureomaculatus. The sequence goes on along the minus strand of CM032450.1, from coordinate 42,389,888 downwards.
AAAAGTCTAAAAATTCCAGACCCTCTTGGTCATTCACGGCTAGATAATACTGTTGCAACAACATCAGCTCAAAAAGCCACCTTGTAAAATGAACCAAGGAAAAACACCACCAACTCTTCTCATAGTGCACTGAAAAATGCCCGATATTGTCTTCAGACAGCGTATCATAAAATGAATTTTAATGAAGCCAGACACCAAAAAAGCTTCTGGCGCTGATGGAATACCTGCCATAGCATGTTAAAAATGCACGAGGGAACTAACACCAGTTTTCTGTAGACTTTTTAACCGATCCCGCAGAAAGGGAATGTTTTCTTCCTGTTGAAAATCCGCTACAGTTAAGACGATACCCAAAAAAGGCAAAAAGACCTTTCCAAACAACTACCGACTCGTCGCACTGCTTTTAATAATATCGACAGTCATGGAAAAGGCTATCAGTCTTCTAAAATATCTTGGAGGTTGAAATGTTATTAGTGCCAATCGATATAGCTTTCGTAAGCAAAGAACAACAGGAGATCGTCTAGCTTATGTAACACATGTTTGGAACAACGCAATTGAACACGTTGAAGAATCTCGAGCGATTGCAGTTGATATATCCAAGGCATTCGACCGTGTTTGGCATGATACGTTGCAGGCTAAGCTACGCTCCTATGGTATGTCTGAAAAGTCCTGTTTATGGCTCTCGTGTTTTCTCAGAGAGCGTAAAAAAAATTAACGTACTATTCTTTTTCTTTGCTAGAAACACCTAAAGTCAAACAACATAATTAAGTTGGGAATGTGGAATCTTTGGCACAATTATACTACTCAGTATATATCACCACTACACCAAACACTTTAGTTTTGCACTCGACGCGCGTTTCGTGAACCATGTTAACTTCATCAGGAGCGATGATTGACTAAAGCTAAACTACAAATCTACCCTGTTTATACTTAGCCTAACCCTTGAATTATTCAGGCGGAACTAATGGCATAGGCAAGGCCATCAGTTCCGGTCAAGTAACCAGTAGAGGGGACTATAAGGAATACTTTCGTATGCGTTCAACAATCTCCTATCAGATACATTTTTTATTAATCTTAGATTATTTAATGTTACAATATGATCAGCTTCAAGGGCATGTTCGGCAATGCTAGACTTTTCTGTTCTACTGTATTTTAAGTGTGCTAAATGTTCTTTAAATCGTGTTTTAATTGACCTTTTAGTTTGCCCAACATACTTTTTGTCACAATCATTACAACTAATTTCATAAATTCCACTTTTCTCACACAATTAGGAATCTTATCTTTGGGATTTCCTGAGATATCCCTAAGATTGTCTGATGACTTATAAACTAAGGTGAGGCCTACCTTATTAAATACCTTATTGAGTCCCTTGCTATATTTCGGATTATATCGTATGGGGGTTAATCTTAGTCCATTCTAAAGGTATGTGTCCACCCTAAAGTTTAGTAGTTTATGAATATTTAATTAACTTTGCTTCTATATTATTTGGATACTTTTGATAACGACTTTTTATTGTGCTAAAACAAGTAAAATATCTGTGACCTGAATTAAGACCAAGAAAACAAATAACAAAAAAATCTATATTCGAAATGGCTTCAGAGAGATTTACAACTGACACCTGACATTTCCACCTACGTACTATTTCTGTTAAAATAAAAAAAAGTCTTTATCAGATTTCTCGCATCTAAGAACACTGAAAAGCACTTATAACATGATATATTTAAAACAACCCCTCTAACCCTCTCTCCTAGCCCTTGTTGACTACAAATAAGTATGCTAAAAACGTATTTGTTACCTCAACTAAGCACTGTTAAAAGTTTTCGTAATTTCGTCGAAACTCTACGAAATGCATAACTCCCTCTCCATTAGCTCAGCTTTCCCTGAAGCCATATCGCTGGAAAACTAAAAGTTTTTTCCCTATTTCAAGTGCCATTTGTGTACTAAATTTGAAATCGATATCTCACTAAAGTCAGTATCGTGCCAAGGGACGGACAGACAGACTGGCGGAAATGCGGGACTATGTTTCTCGAGATCTAGGGACCTGAAATGTGAAAAAAATGAAAAAATCTCGAAGTGCAATTTTTCACAAATAAATATAATACTTCCCTTTGAGAAGGGAAACGCTCGAAGTGAATTCATTACTATCCCCAAACTATCTTTCTTTTAGATTTAGTTGTTATAGAGCCTGAAAAATTGTCGATTTGCAAAACATCGTTCTATCCATATAAACGATCTTTTTCGATTTCATGGCGAGTACTCAATAATATCATTTACATTTTATAAACTGTAGAGTCTAAACGGTGTATTTACAAGCAAGACGTCTTGCATTTTGCTGTCTCATCCTTTAATCGGAATTATTAACTTTCTGGCCGAACCCTGTATTTAATTACTAACACCTACACGCACTTACAGTCCCTGGCCAAATTATTAGACGCACTGCAAGATTTCATGTAAAATATTAATTACCGAGTGATATTGTACCGTTTTATTACTTTAAATTGATTTGTTTTTTATTTTTATATTATCCAATCAATTACCTATTTATTTGACATAAATAAAACAGCATTAATTTAGAAAAGCATAAGTTTATTAAGTTTTAAAGAAAAGTGAAATTAATGTTAGTAAAAGTCAATATTTAGTTGAGCCACCTTTAGCCGCTATCAAAGCTTTAATTCTGTGCGGCATGCTATCAATGCAAGATTGTACTGTCTCCTGCATTTGAGGATGATGATTCCACACATGAATAATCTTTTCTAGGAGCTGGGTTTTGTTGGTAATCACATCTTTAGCCACTGATCTTGCCTCATTATTCCTTTGACGACGTACAGACGTCCAGTGCCCTTGCCGCTGATGACTGACCAAATCATCACTTTGGTGGGATGTTTAACCGTCGGGACGACACAATCAGGATGAAACTTTTCTCCATGACGACGACGCACATACTGAGCTTTATTCTGCAAAATTTCGAATGTGCTTTCGTCACTGAAGCAGACCTGTCAAAAATAGGAAAAATATATAAACTTTCATGTTTATTTGCTTTATTTAACTGAAAATGATAATAATGTATCAATTATTGATTAAATTGCTGTATCTTACCGATCTCCAGAAGTCCACATCTTTGTCTTGCCATTGTTTGGCCCACTTCAGGCGCTTTGCTTTCATTGCAGCTGTTAACTTGGGCTTCCTGGCGGGGCGACAGGCCTTAAAATCTAATTCTTTCAATTTTCTTCGAACAGTGCGCTCAGAAGCATTTACGCTAGCATCCTGGAGTTGTGATTTTATTACCTTTGTGATAGCAAATCTGTTTTCTACACAAATTTTCTTCAAACATCTCTCTGACCGTGGAGTGAAAATTGGTTTTCTACCGCATCTTTTCTTTCTTTTCGGGCTTAATTCCTTCCCTGACTCAATTTTCTTTTTTATGCGTCGTACACTAGCTTCAGAAACCTCCAATCTTCGTGATATTTCTCGGTTTGTAAATGTTTTCGCAATCACAAGGGCTTTCACTTCAGCTTTTTTACGTGGTGAAAGATCGCCTTTTCTACCCATAATGAAAATAGTCCAATTACTTTTTTAAAACACTGCATACAAAATAAACTAATAACTGAGTAGTATAAAACTGTTAAACAAACAATCACAGTCCATAAAGCCACAGAAACACGTCCGTACCTGACTCGATTCCGATCGCGACTGATACAGGTTTGTACTTATTTACGTTCATGTATCACTTTGTCAACACAGTGTTGCCATATCTTAAAAATAAATACAAATATGTAGTCTACAACAATTCTTTTAAATAAAAATCAATAATATTGTAGTTTAAATATACCATTATTGCATAAAAACTCTTAAGAAACATAAAATTACTAAAAAAAATACAGTGCGTCTAATAATTTGGCCAGGGACTGTAGATCGTTTCCAATACACTAAACTAAATGTCGATGACCATGCGGGAGATTTTTTTAGAAAAATGAACCCCTACTTCCAATGGAACATATGATTACACCTAGTTTAAAAATCGATAATCTGGGAGTAAACATTTTTCACAAAGGAGAATCACAATAAAAAATAGGCTTCCACTTAATTTTAATTACTATGCCGATTATTTCGACAGCACTGTATCTTTTTAAGATGACTTATAACTACTCCGAAGAAGTCACAGTGTTGTCAAAATGATCGTTATAGTAATTAAAATAAAGTGGAAATCCTAATACTTTCCAGTTGTATTAATTTAGAATGAGTTTGTATTAACTTAGAATGAGTTTGTATTAAGTATCGGCTAATTCTATAATTTAAAAAGAGTTCTGCTACTAAGGGACGTAATTTTTTCAATCATAGCGGCAAGGGGAGCATATGCCAACCTATTCCCTTGTCTAAACTACATTTTCTATTTCATTTTCTGTTTTAATCAGAAAGCATATTAAAAAAAAACCTGTAGAATCTAAACGGTGTATTTACAAGCAAGACGTCTTGCATTTTGCTGTCTTATCCTTTAATCGGAATTATCAACTTTCTGGCCGAACCCTGTATTTAATTACTAACACCTACACACACTTAGATCGTTTCCAATACACTAAGCTAAATGTCGATGACCATGCAGGAGATTTTTTTAGAAAAATGAACCCTTACTTCCAATGGAACATATGATTAAACCTGGTTTAAAAATCGATAATCTGGGAGTGAACATTTTTCACAAAGGAGAATCACAATAAAAAATAGGCTTCCACTTAATTTTAATTACTATGCCGATTATTTCGACAGCACTGTATCTTTTTAAGATGACTTATAACTACTCCGAAGAAGTCACAGTGTTGTCAAAATGATCGTTATAGTAATTAAAATAAAGTGGAAATCCTAATACTTTCCAGTTGTATTAATTTAGAATGAGTTTGTATTAACTTAGAATGAGTTTGTATTAAGTATCGGCTAATTCTATAATTTAAAAAGAGTTCTGCTACTAAGGGACGTAATTTTTTCAATCATAGCGGCAAGGGGAGCATATGCCAACCTATTCCCTTGTCTAAACTACATTTTCTATTTCATTTTCTGTTTTAATCAGAAAGCATATTAAAAAAAAAACCTGTAGAATCTAAACGGTGTATTTACAAGCAAGACGTCTTGCATTTTGCTGTCTTATCCTTTAATCGGAATTATCAACTTTCTGGCCGAACCCTGTATTTAATTACTAACACCTACACACACTTAGATCGTTTCCAATACACTAAGCTAAATGTCGATGACCATGCAGGAGATTTTTTTAGAAAAATGAACCCTTACTTCCAATGGAACATATGATTAAACCTGGTTTAAAAATCGATAATCTGGGAGTGAACATTTTTCACAAAGGAGAATCACAATAAAAAATAGGCTTCCACTTAATTTTAATTACTATGCCGATTATTTCGACAGCACTGTATCTTTTTAAGATGACTTATAACTACTCCGAAGAAGTCACAGTGTTGTCAAAATGATCGTTATAGTAATTAAAATAAAGTGGAAATCCTAATACTTTCCAGTTGTATTAATTTAGAATGAGTTTGTATTAACTTAGAATGAGTTTGTATTAAGTATCGGCTAATTCTATAATTTAAAAAGAGTTCTGCTACTAAGGGACGTAATTTTTTCAATCATAGCGGCAAGGGGAGCATATGCCAACCTATTCCCTTGTCTAAACTACATTTTCTATTTCATTTTCTGTTTTAATCAGAAAGCATATTAAAAAAAAACCTGTAGAATCTAAACGGTGTATTTACAAGCAAGACGTCTTGCATTTTGCTGTCTTATCCTTTAATCGGAATTATTAACTTTCTGGCCGAACCCTGTATTTAATTACTAACACCTACACACACTTAGATCGTTTCCAATACACTAAGCTAAATGTCGATGACCATGCAGGAGATTTTTTTAGAAAAATGAACCCTTACTTCCAATGGAACATATGATTAAACCTGGTTTAAAAATCGATAATCTGGGAGTGAACATTTTTCACAAAGGAGAATCACAATAAAAAATAGGCTTCCACTTAATTTTAATTACTATGCCGATTATTTCGACAGCACTGTGTCTTTCTAAGATGACTTATAACTACTCCGAAGAAGTCACAGTGTTGTCAAAATGATCGTTATAGTAATTAAAACAAAGTGGAAATCTCAATACTTTCCAGTTGTATTAATTTAGAATGAGTTTGTATTAAGTATCGGCTAATTCTATAATTTAAAAAGAGTTCTGCTACTAAGGGACGTAATTTTTTCAATCATAGCGGCAAGGGAAGCATATGCCAACCTATTCCCTTGTCTAAACTACATTTTCTATTTCATTTTCTGTTTTAATCAGAAAGCATATTAAAAAAAAAACCTGTAGAATCTAAACGGTGTATTTACAAGCAAGACGTCTTGCATTTTGCTGTCTTATCCTTTAATCGGAATTATTAACTTTCTGGCCGAACCCTGTATTTAATTACTAACACGTATACACACTTAGATCGTTTCCAATACACTAAACTAAATGTTGATAACCAGGCGGGAGTTTTTTTTATAAAAATGAACCCTTACTTCCAATGGAACATATGATTACACCTAGTTTAAAAATCGTTAATCTGGGAGTAAACATTTTTCACAAAGGAGAATCACAATAAAAAATAGGCTTCCACTTAATTTTAATTACTATGCCGATTATTTCGACAGCTCTGTGTCTTTCTAAGATGACTTATAAGTACTCTGAAGAAGTCACAGTGTTGTCAAAATGATCGATCGTTATAGTAATTAAAATAAAGTGGAAATCCCAATACTTTCCAGTTGTATTAATTTAGAATGAGTTTGTATTAAGTATCGGCTAGTTCTGCTACTAAGGGACGTAATTTTTTCAATCATAGCGGCAAGGGGAGCATATGCCAACCCACTCCCTTGTCTAAATTACATTTTCTATTTCATTTTCTATTTTAATCAGAAAGCAAATTATAAAAAAATGCCTAAATCTATAATTAAGTTACGATTATTTTCAAAAATGAGTATCCAGAATAGTGATACCTACTCATTTTACTGTAAGAAATTTACTTCAGTATTGTATTCCTCAAAACCTGTTAAATTCATTTCAGTTATCAATTCTTTTGAAGCCTATCTTTACCGGAGAGTCAATCCACTGGGTTGACTAGAGTCATCTGTGCTGTAAACCGTTTTAAAGATCATATTGATCTTTCTAATAATTAAGGGAAGTTTAGTTCCATTATCTGTGTATAGATGGACCCGCTAAAGATTTCTAAGGGCAGATTTATACTAAAACAGTTGGATTTACGGTATTTTTTTCGTAAAAATTAATTCTTGAATTATATGCGTCTTTAATAAGGTATGGCTATTAATACGGTACTATAAAATTGGTAATTAAAGTAATACAAGTTGCGTTCATTCAATAACCTCTCTGTTCCAGAAAAATATTGTTCCTTCGATAACTCCCTAATTTCTACGTAGACCTACCCTATGCGCTGCGTTTTTAAATTGATCAATTCAATTGGCTATTGGCAACACTGCGTAGGAGGCCAACTTCGATTACTGACATCACGCCACCATCGGTAGCCATTTTGTTAAATTCGTGGTCACCGTCGTTTGCTCCGCGTGATTCGCAATAAGACAAAGAATTTTTCAAGTGAAAATGTCTGAACCAGAAAATAAAAAACTAGCAGATTTGCGTGTAATAGATTTAAGAGCTGAATTGGAAAAAAGAGGATTGGACCGAAGTGGTGTAAAACAAGTTTTGATGCAAAGATTGAAGGAGGTAAGCTTCTGTTCTGGCTAAAGTGTGTGTGAATAAGCCGACATATATACGGCTTAAGTATGAAGAAATAACTGCATTTCTGTTACAAGAAGTCATTTTAATCGTATTTTTATTGTATAATATTCACAAGTATCTAAGTAGGTATTATATGAAACACCTCAGCAGAGGTGAATTTAAAGGGTGGGTCCCTCTGCTTAATCAGCGTTAAAAATTGTAACAAGCCAGCTACAAACAAATGTGCGCTGTCATCAACCTGATCAGAATACTTTCAGCTGCTTAATTTACCATAATGAAAATTATTTAACTCAAAAATAATGACTAAAATCTATTTTACACTCAACTACAATAGGGACTCTTATATGTCGAGTTAGCCATAAAAATAAAATTGAGTAAACCGAACATGGATTTAATCAATTAAATCATTTTTTTTATTTGTTTTACTTCATTATTTTCTAGTTAAAATATTTTTATTCTTATTGATTCAGATTCCACTATAATTTTGTCTTTTTCTGCTTTTAAGGACTTACATTTGTCTAAAAACTTAGAAACCTAGTAGCTTATTTTATTCTATATTCTTCTGCTTATTTGTGTAGGAAAGCATAAAGCGATTTGGATTAATCCAAATGATTTTATGAGATTCCAATATTTTATCTCTTTTTAAATACTGTTTTGTTCTCTTCTCTGTCAATCCTAGCTCGGTTGATGAGTGGTGGTTCCATGAAACTCATCCTGAGATAGTTTTACAGATGAAAGACCAGTAAATAACTACTGAAATATAAACTTTGTTTAATTTTAGTAATTGATTTTTTGTAATACCTGAAAATTGATTAATTTAAAATATTGCAGTTATAAAGAAGTACATTTGTTTTTTTTTATAGGCACTAGAGGAAGAAAGTCAAGATCCTGACACTTATGTTTTTGAATCTAGTGATTTGAAATCTAGAAGGTCTTCAGCTCGTAAGTTTTAATTTTTTAAATTTTTTTAAAAATTAATTTAAAGATTTTCTCACCAGTATATTTTTTACTATATTATATACATGAAATATTATTTTTAAGAAAATGAAGATTCTGAAGATAAATGTGAGGAAAATTCTGAAGAGAAGAGCAAGAAGTCAGATGAAAAGTCTGGGGACAAGGCTGAAGTAAAGGAAAATGGTGAGAAAGAGATTGTTAGCGTACAAGAGACCAAAGATAAGGCCATAAATGAAAATAACACGAAGACCGATGAAGCAACAGCAAAAAAGGAATCCACACCCAATAAAGCACAACCTAAAAAAGAAGAACCAAAAGAAAAAGTAAAAGTAAGCACACCTCTTTAAAAATGAAATAACCAGTTTTAAAAACTTCTATTTTAAGCTATTTATTAAAACAAAAAACCTTTTTCTTTGTAGTCTAAAGAAAACAAGTTAGAAATGGAGGAAGAATCTCAAGCAGAGAAGAAAGATGATAAAGTGAAGATATTGTCAGATGTTCAACTGAAAAAACCAACTCCTGTTGAAGAGGATGATGATCCTATTAGGCTTACATTAGATGATGACGAAACTTTACATGATGTTGATGTATGTTGATAAATCCTAATAGTATATAATATTTTTATGGGTCTTGAATATTATTAACCATTTTTATTTTAATTTACTATTAAATGAATTTATTGAAAAAAAAATGATTTATTGGCAATATCAGAGAAATTTCATCGCTTTTCAAGCATTTTCATCTGCTTTCATGACGGCAAATGATCTGTCAGGGGTGTGTTAGTTAGTTGGTAAAATTCGATTTTGTATCTTTTTATACATTTTCAAAAATGCTCAAATTAATTTTAGAAAGTATCGACTCCCACAAATCACACATTTCAGTATATTAAACTTTCATAACACCCTGTATTTATAGAAATATAATATTATTTATGATTCACTTTCAGAATGAAACAGACAACAATAAGACCACTGCTGAAGATGGATCCAGCGGTAAGTACAATATATATATTTATGATTTTTGTAAAATTTTCATATAATTGTTGAATTTTTGAAAAATCTAAAAATCAGTCTCATTTTGAAATTTTATAAATAGAGAAACTAATTGCATATTATAAAATATATCCCTGTACATACAAGAAACTTCAATAGTAGAAATTTCAAAGTATTGAACTGAAGAAACAATGGATTATTATAGAAGATAGGAAAACTCATGCTACCGGTACCAACAGAGTAAGTGTCATAATTATTTTGCGTTTTTTTTTTAAAAAGAGTAGAAGCAATAATACAGAACAAGTGCGCTTAAATGGATGAATTGAACCCAAGGATGAAACAAGTGAAAAAGGATACAAAGAAACTGCAAGATTTTGTGCTTTATTTTCCCATCACTCCAAAACTGAAATATTCCTTTAAAATTGCATTATTTAATATTAGCAGAAGTGTAATGCAGTCCCATTATTTGACATGTAGAAGATAACAGAGACTTTGGAAGTAGAATTAAATTTATTTCAGAAGAACAATACAAATATAAAGAGATTAATTCCAGTATGTTATACTTAATAGAGTAAATGATATGCAATTAGTTTCGTTACGTTTAATAACCGAAAATGTCATATTTATTAGAAGATGGTGAAATCTATCTGATATAGTAAGATATAGAGGATCATTTAACAGCTCTGTGGAATATTTTGCTGTAAAATTGAAACTCATTTTTAATAGAGCATGATTTGTAGGATGGTCAAATTTTATATATATTTTTTAGTTAGTAATTAAAAGAACAAGGAAAAAATAAAAATGTACAAAACGAGAACATTTTCAATACGCATTTATAAAAAAGAACGGATCTCACAAGTTTTTGTGGGCTATTTAAATTTGTTGATTCTTTAGAAGCCGAATCAGTTGAAAGGGCTTTTTATTATGGCTAAATTGTTTAAGGTTTTATCAGATTGACAGTTATGAAAATATAATTAGATTTTACTTTAATTACATATGAAATTTTGCTTTCTTGCTACATAGAGTTAGTCTGGGAACTTTTCGAACGCACCTCGTATGTAAGGGAAATACAGACATAAGTGAGACATGTTTTTTTTTTGTGATTGGGCCGTTTCAAATTGCAGTCAGTGTGAGACGTTACTCCTACTATTGCACTAAGCAACTCCCGAGGATGTCTTGTGCAATCGTAAGCGAAACGTCGGAAGTTCCTAATTTGGCACCTTCTAATTCAAAGAACCATGATTTCTCACATGTATGTATAATAAGCTTACGGATGTCTCCTAATGATGTCATAAAATAAATATGTAGTAATGTTATACTTATGTATCTCAGCAGAAGGAAACTTAAATTTTTTACTTTAAATTTATATTAAAAGCTAACTAGTTATTCACTTTCAACACCTTGTCAGAATTGAGCATTTCGATTTATACAGGGTATTTTTTAAGTTGAGACCTTTTTTTGTAACTCATTTTATAAAAAAAATCACTATATCTTAATCAAATATCAAAAGAAATGCTACAAAAAAGAGTTGCGAATACACCTTAACGACGGCATATAGTAATAAGCGTACCAAAAATTTGAATAACTTATAAAACCAAGTAGCGTACAGCCCGACGGGAATTGGAAACTCTTCTGAAGATTCTGAAACGTGATCAAAAGCAAAAATCTCGATTGATGATTTTTGTATACATGATACTTCCCTTGATGACGAAAAAAGAACATGAAATCCCAACCTATAAAATACCTTGTACAGGAACTGTTTTGTTTTAGATCCTGTAAAAATATTTTATACATAGTACTCCTATAAATACTGTTGCAATGAAAACATTGTCTAAACATTTAATTTCTATGAAAATTAAAACTATTATTATGAAATTAATTCATATATTTATGACAAAATTAATTTAACATTTACTCGAAATGTCCCCCTCTAGCTTTTACACAAGCCCTCAAACGATTAGGCCATTCGTCTGTGACAACACGCACTTTATCCAATGGAAAATTGTCCACCCCTTTTGTTAAAGCTCATTTTAAAAAGTCAAGATTGGTATGCCTTTTAGAGCAAACTATACCCTTTAAGAGGGACCATAATTTATCATCTAAAGGATTTAGATCAGGACTTGCAGGTACAGTCTTGTGTAGTAAATAAATAAATAAATTTTGTTGGAGCCAGGCCCAATGATTTTTTTTTTAAAACAGTATGGTTTAGGGGTTTCACAACGTTCTTTAAAATATTGTCTTGCTCTGTTTTAGTCGAAGTTTTCACACTTTTTTTCACAAAAAAGGATACTGGTATCCCCACCAAACTATGATGATGACCCCCCTTTTAACTTCAGTTCAGATGCTTCCTTAGAGGATTTTCATATAATTGTTGAATTTCTGAAAAATCTAAAAATCAGTCTCATTCTAAAATTATATAAATAGAAAAACTAATTGCATATTATAAAATATATCCCTGTACATACAAGAATCTTCAATAGTAGAAATTTCAAAGTATTGAACTCACAACTTTATCATTTTGCTTATTGAAAGATTGTTCCACAGTGAAAATTTTTTCGCGGTAAACATCATTTGTTTTGTCATTAGCGTATTCCTTCAAGAAACTTTAGAAACGTTTTCTCTTTAAATCTTCCGTTAGCAAATGACCAGTGTATCTCTTATAAGCGCCAAGTCTCAAGTCTTCTATAATAATAAGATACATTTTTCGAAATTTTCATCTTACGAGATAAAATTTTTGTGGAGAGGATTTCGGTCGATTCGCGTTTCTACACCTTTAACAGCTCGTGGTTCGAACTGTCCTTGGTCTTCCTGAACGTTGCCTGGCTTTTATGTCTCCCGTCTCAGTAAATAATTTTATCGCCCGGTAAACAAACATACGACTTATTTTAAGCGGTTTTAAAGTATATATCGCTTTTTTCCATACCACACTTAAATAAAGCTATACCAGCAATTCTATTTTCTCGATCACCCCCACTGCACTGTTTAATGAACAATACTTATGGGAGTACTGGTAAAATTAGTTGGTTTTTAATATCATTTCTTCAGATGTGTTCATCATTGTCATTTATTTTTTAAAATTTGTTCTGCGTTCTGAAATTAAGAAATAACAATATTTATAGATTCTTTGGGTAAATCTATGAGGGAGGTGAGAAATAAAAATCATGATACAATATTAATACACAAACAATCCTCAAAAGAATTCTGCTAAGGTCTTTATGTTGAAACAAATTTTATTATTTGGAGTTAAGTTTAAAAATTTGTTTAATATAATGTATCCAGCATTTACATGGCTTAAATACAATTTAAAAAAAAAAAACATCTATATATCACGACGATTTTGATTTCTGTAGATAAAAAGAAGAGTGAAGACCAAGAAAACAAGAGCGAAGCGGATAAGGAGAAAGATGGCGACGATTTTAGGTTGGTTTCTCATTATTTTCAAGATATATTCAACACTTCATAATGCTGCCTGAAAAAAAATTGTATTTTTACTTTGGGGATTTAAATATAAGCTAGATTTTCTTGTAAATTTTACGCGGCGCCCGTTGTTTTTATGAGAAGTTCGGAGAACAATATTGCAGATTTAAGAATTATTTCTGTGGATTTTTGCTGTTAACATTCAATACAAGAGGTAATAGCATTGATAAGAAAGTTGTGAACCACTGACTTCCTTTTTTGGGTGCTAAAGATTATATTTACACCATTTGGAACCTAAAACTTTAAAAAAAGGACATATACTAACAAATTTAAGAACAATAATCAGGGTTAATTAACTTGTCGACCATCTTGTATAATTTTGTTAAATGATTCAAATTTAAGTGTATGTAGATTTAATTTTAATAAGCCGAGAAGGCAATAGCACTGAAAAGATACAATATTACACTTAATAAATTGGCTGGACAGTGCCTCGGTTACAGTGTGGAGTATACACTGTGTAATTCTGATTGCTATTTTTGTTAAAGAAAATAAAGTATATTCGTTATAACAAGAACACACATATACGAGGATATGTAATAAGACTAAAGCAACTTATACATATGCAACTATTCAACCTGTTTTTAATGAAAAAAAAAAGATATATTGTTGTAAACTTCATGAATAATATAACTGTGTTTTTTAATATCCAGAATACCAGCTGAAGTTTGTTTGTGTTCATTTGCTAATCATAAAGTATGAATTGGTGACAACTAAAAATTCTCAGAATCAAATATAAGACAATGAAAAGAATGGTACTAGAGATGACAGACAACAGTCAAATATGATACCCTCAAGATTATGGACATCAAGTTGTCTTTCTCATTGGATTTCCAGCAAAAAAGAAGTAAGGTTGGTGAAGGCTTCCACTGGACTATATTAACATAGAAGTATCAACAGATAGAAGCAAGAAAGTGATATATACCTGAACAAAAATTAAAAAAATCTAGTTTATATTTTTATCCCCCTTGTAATATGCAAATTAATTAACCAAACGAAGAGGATGTATGAGACGTAAACGACTGTAGACAGTAGCCAAGCACATCCTGTATCATGACAGCACTACGTCCTGCCTTGGATGGCATTTTGTGCAGTAATGATTCCAATGGTGACTTCAAGAATTGGCAGCATCTCTCCAAGGCTTTTGACACTATCTGTAAGAAGTCAAGAGTTTCTGGGTAGTGCAGGATCTCCCCTACTTTGATAATCAGGCAATTTCATCAAAATTCAATCCTCTACGACGTCATTCCTGTTCTGCGGGAACTTTCTCCACAACTTTATCTTCAAGGAATTCTTTCCACGCCTGGCTTCAAAGAAAACATGTTACCATGGAACCTAAAAGCAGGATTTGAAAGCTATTTAGAATTTTAACAAACTAAGTAATAATGAAATGAAATATAAGAGCAGCATTATGTCAAGTTAATTTGGAAAAATAGTAGTTTATAAGATACAGCATGGTAAGAGAAGTCATTCCAGTGGTTTAAGTGTACATCTGTGTAAAGGAAAGTTTTTTTTATTTAATTTTTCTCGGTAAAATTTCCAACGTGCCGGTAATAACGGGTCAAGTTTTATCAGTCATCATTTTATAGTAAATGTATAATCTGAATATTGATGTCCTGATTATAGGTTTATATGATTTATCCACGAAAAACAATCTATTAATGAAGTCGTTTGAGTTTATTTTTAGCAACTAAACCTAAAATTCGTGCTGTTTATATCTGTTTCCACATACAGGGTGACTCACGAGTCTATTTTAAAAGCAATTTACTCAGTATTTCTTTAACTATTGAAAAATATATACACGTGAATATGTGAGGAAGTATTAATTTTGTAGTTTATTATGATTATTATTATTTTAATTTGTATAGAGTGACTCAAAAAAGTAACAATAACTAATAATTTAGTTCTCATGGAGGCTTTGACTGTATTGATTACATGAGTATTAGACCGTGTAAAATGGAAGTAATTTGCTGAGGTTTCGCCTGCATCTTTAGGGATTTACGCTTTGCAATTAGAACACTGAACGCGCATTAGAACAAGTCATTAAAATTTTGCGGTATAATCACAGAAATCGTGATTTTTCGACACTAAATGTTATTTTACAATCGGTAGGTGTTCTGCTAAGTATCCTGCCATCTTGAGGAGATGATTAAAACTGATTTAATTTTCTCCTAAAGAGTAGAGTAAGTAAACTATTTAGGAACCGATGTAAGTTATTAGTACTTAGTTTTAACACAGATATTTTAAAATTTGCACTCTTCTCATTAAATAACTTTCTAATGCTACTCGCTCACATATTCACGAGTACAAATCTAAGTTCGGGATTGCTATATTGCTGAGTAGATGTCTTTTTAGGCCTATTAAATTAGCCCGTATAAAAGAAGACCAATATCTTCGTTTATTTAAAATCTGGTCACTTTCCAAGTGACACAAGATGTGGATTTTTTTTTCTTTTTTTTTTTGCTGCAAAAATAAACCTCAAATTTATAGAACACATATTTTATGATTCATTAGAAATAATTATCAGTGTAAAATATCCTTGTAGATCGGTAAATATTTAAGATTTTTTAGCTTTTCATACTAATGGACTGTTTAGAGGTGGTAATTTTACCGGTAACTTCACCTGTTAGATTACCGAATTGGTCTTTTTTTCATTGGAATTTTTTTACTTCGGTTTTACTTCTTTTTAAATATAAAATTAAATCCTCTTGTTTTGCGCCATGAAAGCAAAATGCTCTAGGGTCATGTCCTACTTGAGGTAAAGATATTTTTTTCATTTATATTCCGGCCATTTTTTTTTTGTTTAGTTTGAGTTTTGACATTAGTATTCATTTTCGTTCCTCGTATTAATTTTGGGACCTACTGCCATTGTGCCAATTTAAGTTATGGTTTAAAATCCACTATAACAGATGGCGTGACGATCTTAAGAGGATCAATCCCTGTTTAAGTACGTTCCACACGAAAAAATAAAATAAAGTTAGCAAAAATTCCTTAATCTACAATGCACTACTCTTGAAATTAATTTTTAAATCATATCGTCATTAAAATGAGATTCTAACCAAGTTTCGAAATTACCTATTAAGTATCTTCAGTTTAAAACAATTATAGAGATTTTTGTTTCTTAAGAGTGTTCAGATTTTACGTAAAAAAGAAATAATTTTTTAAGCAGTTAAATAAAGCGATGGTAGGACATTATAAAATGTATAGGTCGCCCTATTCTATGCGGTACTTCAAATTTTCTGATATTTTACACTAATAATCAGCCAAATCGTAAAAAAAATAAATGAAAACACCCCCTAACTCTTTGTTGTTTCCCCGAATAGGAAAGCAGGTGAAAAACTTCAAAAGAAAGTCGGCGCCAAATCGAATCCCCATGTCGTGTGGGTATCAAACGTAGCCCAAAATACCCGAGCCAGCGAACTCAAAGCTGCCTTATCAGCATGCGGTAAAGTAACAGGAGCTAAGGTAGTGGTTAATGCCAGATACCCGGGCTCCAATTGTTTTGGGTATGTTACGATGGGCTCCGTGGAGGATGTGGAAATCGTCATTGCCAAGTTGAACAATACCGAGTTGAATGGTCAGATCATTAAGATTGAGAAGGTTAGTTTAGTTATAGGTTTTTATTTGCGAAGTAAAGACAAGGTTTGTTTTATTTCTTTAGTTTGACCAAGTCCGTGCTGACCAGATGAAACAGATGAAGGACGCTAAGGGTTCACCAGGAGGCTCCAAAACAAGGAAAGATGAAAAATCTGACGGTGACAAAAAAGATGAAAAAAAAGAAGGCGATAAAGATGGAGATAAAAAAGATGGCGAGAAAAAGGATGGTGATGGTGTAAAGGACGACAAACCTAAGGAAAGAAATAGGTCTAAAGATAGAAAGGGTTCTAAAGAAAGAAAGGAACATTCGAGAGATGGAAGTAAACGTAGCCGCGACGATAAAGGAGTAAGAATTTTTTTTTTTTTGAAATTAAATTGATAATGTCTAATACGATTTTTATTAATTTTTAGAAAGAACGTCATCGCAGAAGCAGATCGCCTCGCTTTGGTGGAAAATCTAAAGAATTGCTGACGTTTGCGCAAATTAAGGTAAGCAAGCCAGCTATCCTTCTATCATAAGTTTCGTAATGAGTGCTTTTTATGTATTGGTATTTCTTACTTCAGGAGGAGAGAGAACGTCAAAAACTACGTGAGAGAGAACGCATTTTAAGGGAGGAATCGAGACGCCGTCACGAAGAATCTCTTAGGCAGAGGGATATTGAAAGGCGCCAACGCCAAGAAGCCCTAAGGTTGGACAGAGAAAGGGAAAAACTGAGAATAGAAAAAGAGAAGATCGACAGAGAGAAGGCTGAACTATGTAAGTTTTGTGAACAAGATTAAATCTTTTATGTAGTTTTTTAAAGTTATGATTTAATAATGATTTCCAATTCGTTTTGATTCCGTAGTAAGAATGGAAAGAGAGCGCGCACGACTTGAACGCGAAAAAATCGCTCGTGAAAAAATGGAACTCGAAAGAACGCTGATAAGATTAGAGGAAGACAGAAGGGCCGTTAAGAGAAGCGCCCCGTACGGACGCGACGACAGATACGATGATAGAAAGAGACCTCCTCCACCAGAGAGACACTTCGATGCCCCTCCACCACCGAGATTTGAACCACCACCAGGGTAAGTATTATTTTTGTACAAGCTACTCCATTTCTTGATATGTTTGGCTTCTGAATTAGAAGAAGTCAATACCACCTATAATTGAACAAAGTCCATATTTCAGCAGTTATTTAGTGTTCTCTTATCTGTTAATAATCCTTCTCGAGTCGCGTTTCGGCATATCGCGACTCATCAGCTGAGCTAAAATCGACAGGGAAGAGCATAAAACTCAAACTACCTACTAAATGTTTCGACTTAAAAAAAATATTGATTAATGCTCTAAAAAGTGTTTACGCTGTACATAATAGATGGCCTCACGTGAGTGATAGATACAGTTCAAGAATTAAAATCTCTAAAAAAATAATTTGGTCATACTAATCTACTTGTATTTCAGCAAAGGGCGCGACCTTAGTCCAAAATCTAAGGTTTTTGTGTCTTCAAAAGACGGTTACAACAAATCGAGACCTCCACATGACGGCTCCTATCCTGATAAAAGGGGGCGAGAATATGATGGTATGTGTAACAGATTGTAGATGTTGAGCGTATAGAACTATTATGCGTTCTGGGACGTTCAAAACGGTAATTTTTTTTTTTCTTCACGTTTAGGTCCTATGAGATCAGCTTCAGGACCCAGTAACAGGCCTTTTGACGGTCGCGAGATAATAAATGAGCGAAGACGTGGAGATTCTCCTATGCGTGCTGGTAAAGATGGCAGGTAAATGTTATTCTTTATTAATTTCCCTATTTAGGTTCACCTATTAGCATGTGGGTCAAGGATAATGCAGGATGTTATTAAAATCGTTTATTATATTGAAATAAGTAATTCCTTGGGTCAAGTAAAGAACAATTCCATACATTTTCTTTCAGATCCCATTGACATCCCTTTTTGTAACTCGCATACAGAGTTTACTAATAAATTAAGAACATTTTCGATAAATTTGTAAATTACACAACCTAGTAAAAATTTCAATTTTGTGAATTTTCTACTAAATGCAAATATGCAGTTCAATCTATTTCCTTTCAATTTGCTTTTAGATACATGGATCGTGACAGAGAGAGAAGTCCACATGGATTCAGAGGATCGATGAAGGATGATAGGAGAGCTATTGAAAGTAAGGGTTCTATGCCAATGTCTAGAGACCATAGATATGATGGTCCAAATGGTAAGACGTATTTGGATGATATACGACGTTCGTTTAAGTTGTAATGTCTCCCAATTTTTTTTCTAACAAATTTCTTGTACTAGGAAGTTGAAACTTCTGTTACTTCTCAAAATAATCTCCTTGTAGCTATACAGACATTTGTCAACGTCGATGCTATGTTTCCATGGCCGCCGATAACGATTCTGTAGGAGTCCCTTTTTCCCATTGGAAAATCGCTGAATCAAAAGTAGCTCGATTGGAAAATGAGCGGCCTTGGAAAATGTTCTTCGTTTCACGGGTAGAAAAAAGCCAAAAATCGCAGCCTTCACTGTAGTGCACTCTTAAAGAAAATGAGTAAGGATTACGCCTTCACAGTCTTAAAAGATGGCCATAATCATTTTCTTATACACCGAACCTCGCCATTTTAATTATTCGAAACGCTCCTCACCCTAGTTACAGATATAAGAATTATATGTTCTGTACGATGCTGCCATCTCTGCCACGCGTTTTTAAACTCGGCCGCATCTTTCTGACATCTCGCAGCCCCGAAAAAATATTTGGAGACCTTAGGACTTAAACGCACCTCATATATAAATAGAATATGTGATAATATTCATTTTTGTCATGAGTGACGTTAATTTATTCGACTGACGATTGACTTTAATGGACAGTAATAAGATTATTCAGTGATAATCAAAGTAAGCTTATTTCTGTTTTTAGAACCTCCACGTTTTGATAACAGAAATAGCAATAATTGGTCATCATCTGGTCCGAAATTTTCTGTGACTAGTACTACAAAACCGTGGGAAAAAAATGATTGGAGACCCCCACCATCTGGAAACGACAGGTATGATATTTTTGTTATTATTTTTACTTTGTGATTATTTATTCTTTGTTTTACTCCACATATAGGATATATGTGGGATAGAACCCCTGGCGATAATTGTTAGCAACTCGCTAAACAATTCCTCTTAGTCTGTAATCTCAAACAACCCCCGACAAGGCAGGTATGCCTTCAAAAAAAGGCTTACAGAAGACAGATCCAAATTGTTCTATCTTAATAATTCTACTGTAATAAGTACTTTGAGTTTTTGTTCTTCTCTGTCGATTCTAGTGAGGCTAATGAGTCGTAATACGACGACCGCTTCCTGAGATGGATTAATAGATGAGAGAAGTATAAGTAAACTGCCGAAATATGGACTTTGTTCAATTTTAGTGGTCGATATTGATTTTATTTACGTGTGGGTAGAACCGTAACGATCTAGCTACCTGGTGGTAATTATTAGAAACTCGCTACACAATTCCTTTATTGGTATGTGGCTTTAACCCCCCGACAGAGGGCCGTGATGCCTTCAAAACAAGAGCCAGAAATACAAATTGCTGTATCTGACCAATTCTTTGCGCTAATACTGTGATAGGAGTTTTGTTATCTTGTCTGTCGATCCTAACTCGCTGATGAGTCGTAAGATGACTTTAAGCCTCTCGAGATGAATCGACATATGAGAGAACAGTAAATATCTGCTCGAATATGGACTTCGTTCAATTTTAGTAACCGATATTGATTAATTGTAACGATATTTAGTTTTGCAATATTTTTTTCCAGATTTTTCCCCGGCAATGCTCCTTCTGGAAACAGAGCATTTTCAGGCAGTGCTGGGCTAAATATGGCGCCGATTTGCCCACCACCTCCCGGAATAAACAGTTACAATGACAGAGGGTTTGAATATGGAAAGTCTATAAACTCGATGAGAAAATATTAATTTATAATTACTTACCAGTTTTTTTTATAAGTTTGAAATTTTGAATTAGTACGAGTGTATGTAAAGAAAGCTTAATTGTTGATAACATTGTTTTTGACCGTATCAAATTAGCGCAAATTCCCCAACAGTTTTCTCGAAATTAAAGAGGAGGACAATCTGAACCTATATTTGGGAAAATGACAAATCCATTTTAAAACTGAAATCGGTAAATCCAACCTCATACGCTCTAAATTATCTGACGTAAAAGACCTTTAAGCTTTGTTTGCGTTTAAATTATTGTTTATTAAATTGACATTAAATAGGTAATTTAAAAAAAAAAATAAAAAGTCATTTGCCTAACCCATTATGAAACTGTTTTAACCAATTTTTAAAAGTTTTCGTTGTTTTGTATCGAATTAGGCACTCATAATAGTTTTTTAGCAGTTTGTACCTTAAAAACATTCTGGTTAGATTACGAGGTAGATAGGTTATCTACTTTATAGAATTGTAGATTTTTAGTACTACCTTAGATTATTACGTTTCTATCTTTATTTTTTAAGTTACAGTTACACAGTGTATTTTTATAAGTTGATTATGTAAATACATAAGTTCAATTTAGTGTAGTAATAAAGTAACTGGCATCTATCGTGTTTCTGTGTTTGTTTTAATTTCATCATCCCTTTGGAATAATTTGCCCAGCGCTGTGTTTCCCACCGAGTACAATTTACAGCGATTCAAGAACAACGTGAATCGCTTTTTCCGCACACATGCCGCTCCTGTAGCGCTTTAGGGACTTCCCTGCAGCACGTGTGCTAGACCCATAAAAAAAAATTCAACAGGTCTCGATGTTGATTACTCTAATTTACGTTCATAGAAAAGTGCCACTCTAAACAAATATAAGGTCGGTATGATACATTTGAAGTCGCCACTTAAAGCTCTTTGTCTCCCCTTATGTTCAACTCTAGATAATAATGCTTAAAATTTGTTCAATCTCGACTAAAAGCCAAGAAAAATTCCCGTAATACTACTTGGTTTATAGAAAACTTATTGGCCTTCATTCCTTTTATCTGAAGCGATATCGCTCAAAAATTAATAGTGATTGTACAGCTGGCCCGAGGGGAGATCCTTTTTGCCAACCCTGTAGAACCTTCCATCCTACCCACCGCGATCACGGTAAAACCCAACGAGCCTGATAAAAGTTGGCACGTGCCTGCCTCTTTCCTTCGAAGTTCTTCCTAAGCCTTCACGTGCGCAAATGAAGTTAAGAAGCGTCTTATCCTCCGGACATACCAGCTAGTCCTCCACACTAGCGTATGTTTGCTTTCTTGAGCAGTTACTCGAGACGGGCACCTCCAGGTTACGGTCAAAGTTCATGGATCCGTTTGTATTCAGGAACCGATACATTGCTGTCTTGAGTGCTAATCGGTCAATTCATTGAAGGTGACTTCCACCTATATCTTAGATATCTTCTTGAAGTGCAATATTTCCGATACCGACGTAGGTGACCCTTTCGTCTTTGCCTGTAGTTGGTGCCTTTTTTTTTTAGTAATTCCACAGACAACGGGGATCCATAATTTTAATGCTGGTTCTGAACGCCACAAGTGGGAGGGCATCACTAGGCATGATACTACGGGTGGTTTGACATTGCCAGAGGCGACTGTGACGTAAATTTTATTTTATTATTTACTCATCTTTTTTGTTATTACTTCCCGAACGGGGATACGAGCTTAGGTCGCTGGTGCAGCAGACACCTTAACCACTACGCTATGGCAGCCTCTCTCGCTTAGATAAACCTAATGCTTTCGAGTCCCTGAAAGAGTCACGACCCGGAGTCTGGCAATACTAAGTATGTTCACTTGTCAGGTAGTAATTCACATCTAACAAAGTTAGATGCCTTTCCAACCTACAAGGTTCTGTGAGAATTCCCGCAATGAGTTCAGGGATCGTCTGCTTTCTTGAGGAGCTACTCGAGACGCGCACCTTCAAGCTACAACACAAAGTCCTTGATCTGTCTGTACTCGAGGACCGATACATAATTCTCTCGAGTATCGATCGGTAAATTCTTTGATGATGGCTCCCGCTATTCGCTTAGATATGCTTTCGGATCCCTAAAAAAGAATCATGACCCCGAATCTGGAGATACTAAATATCTTTACTTGTCAGGTAGTCCTCCACATTCAGCAGAGCTAAATGCCTTTCCAACCTACAAGGTTCTACGAAAATTCCCACAAGAGGTTCAAGGAGCCTGGCAATACTAAGTATGTTCACTTGTCAGGTAGTCCTTCACATCCAACAGAGTTAGATGCCTTTCCCAGCTACTCGAGACGCGCACCTCTAGGCTACGCTATAAAGACCTTAACCTATCTATACCTGGAGTCCGATACATCGCTCTCTCGAGTATTGATCAGTCAGTACCTTAAGGGCGACTTTCACCTATCGTTTAGATTATGCTTTTGGGTCCCTAAGAGTCCTGACCCCGAGTCTGGCGAGCTCGTCCTCCGCTTCTTTACCCTGACCTCTCGATTTCCTAGGACCCACCTCAGCTTAAACTGTTTTCTTCTAGACAGCTAATCCAAGTCACTTCTGCATTTTCGGATCTGCACCGAGTTCGTCCGGGTTTTACCAGTTGCTTTAAGTGCGGTTAAAGCTTTCTAACTTTTGCCTCCTGTTCAAGAAAACCATTTCGATTTTTTGAGAATCGACAAACAAATCGCTCTCAACATACCAGTTCTCTAGAGTTTGGCATGCACTCAGAAAATAAGTTGGAATGGTGAAAAAGTACTCTATAATGTCTTTGAATCGATAATAACCAATACGGGTATTCAAGAGGTACTTCAGTTTGAATGCTCTCTGTCTGCATTCATCGTGAAATTAACGCTCCAGCTAAAAGGTGACACTAGCATAGTAGAAAAAGTAGTTTTCTACAAGACTGAAAAACCGTGTAAATTTTAGAAAAAACCTAACAATAACTTTTCAACAAAAGAAGCAGCGCGAACCGAGGAGGATTTGACATTGTTACACTTTCTAGAGATTCATATTTCCCATTTTAGTTCGAAATCTGCATTAGGTATATTATATAACCATTTTTAGTAGCGCCACCTATTGATTAAAAGCTAAATTTAAAAGCTTTGATGTTTTTCCATAAGAATTTTCTTGAATGATGACTCAGTCGTTCCTGTCAAGTGACGAAGTCAACAAGTCAGGCGTTGCCCGGTCTCATTAGTGCATCAAATTAATTTTAATATCTATAGTGATCAGTTTTATCCCAAAGATGGCCAATTCAAGAATGGACCAATCGGCAGCTGGGAGCCACCTATCTGATGTTATCTCAGACGCAGATGAAAGTTTAAGTGATAGTTTTGTTGATATCGAAACTTGTGATGCAACGCATGAGGCAACATGGCGTAATAGTAACGCCGATTCTTCAAATGAAGGTGCCAAAAATTGGGTAGAAGGCCTCGGATTTGAAATTTCAGATAATATTAAAAATCTATTTTGGTTGAAAAAAGTGTGCGTTAAAAGAGTTACACGAGCGGGTACTTACAAAGAACCGGGAAAATATAACGTCCAATCTTCTGATGGTAATCTTTTGTTGACAAGAGCTTTAGATGCAGTTTTTGCCAAAATATCACCAAATGTTAACATTCAGCCCTCAGGTGAAGGTAAACCACAAATATTTTCGTATGTAAGCGTTACAGATGAAATGGGATATATGGTACGCGGTCGAGCACCAGCCGGGTACACCCCAGAACAGTTAAAAATTGTGTTGGAAGCCTTACGTTGTTATACCAATATAGCGAACGATATAATAATATGGTCAGATCTAAATATGAGGGACATAACTCCTGAAGAGGAAATGGAGGAAGATCTAACTGAAGTAGACAGTGAATCCGGTAGTGAAGAAGAAGAACAGTAAGTAAAGTGTTAACACACGACTTTATGAACTTTATTATCTTGTAACGATAGTGATTTAATCAAGATCTGAAAAGCCATGCCATGAAGTGATAACATAAAAATTAAAAGTATTCTTAAAATAAGTTTTATAAAGTTTATATATATATATATATATATATATATATATATATATATATATATATTATATATATATATATATATATATATATATATATATATATATATATATAAATATATATATTTATTTAAATATATATATTTATTTATATATATATATATATATATATATATATATATATATATATAAATATATATATATTTATTTATATATATATATATATATATATATATATATAATATATATATATATATTTATTTATATATATATATATATATATATATATATATATATACGCTTTTTCTGAGAGTGATTTACAATTTTACAAGCATTTATAAAATTTGACAGTACCTCAATCAATTTAATGCATAAGAGATCTTAAATTATAAATTCTGTATCATAAATATAGATAGGATAGCGAACGAACAGAACATGAAATTTTTAGTTTTAAAGTTATACAAACATAAGATTTTGGAATTGATTTGTGCTTTGATTTTCATACAGTACAACCCTACACTATAAAACAAAAAGTATTAATTTAGATATAAGTATTATTAATGTTATTATATATCTATTTAAATGTATTATAATTTTTATTATTCTACATGTATTACTATTATCAGTATTAATAATATAAATTTGTTAGCCATATTAGTTAGAAAATAAAACATTGTATTTAACAGAATAGTCTTTTATTAACTCTAAAAAAATAACAGTTCAACATTTTTTAAAAAATTACATGAAAAATTTATTAATATTGTAAAAAGGATATAAAATGTATCATTAGGTATAACTTAATGACAGCATAAAAAAAAATAATTATTGTATAGCCTTGACAGCCTTTCGAGCTGCCTCATCCAAATTTTCAGCAGTTTTAATGTTCAATCTTGATTCCTGAATTATCCTTCTAGCTTCAGTTGCATTAGTGCCTTCTAACCTAACAATAAGTGGTACTTTAAGTCCCATACTCTTGATTGCGTTTACAATACCGTTGGCAATTATGGCACAATTGACTATTCCACCGAACACATTAACCAGAATGGCTTTGACTGAAGGATCTGAGGTAATAATTTGGAACGCAGCTTTCACTTGATCTTCTTTCACACTTCCACCAACATCTAAAAAGTTAGCAGGTTCTCCTCCATATAATTTTATGATATCCATAGTTGCCATGGCTAAACCAGCTCCATTCACCAAACATCTAAAATACAAAAACTAAAATAAGTGGTAAAATCTCTAGACAGAGAGGGAGAAAGCTCGGTTTCCTACATACCTAGGGACGGGAGGTGGCATACGCTTCCTGCCCTCCCCTTGGTCACACCATAAGTTTTACTATAAATAATTTTGCTTAAATTTTGCCCCATACCCCAACCAATAATCAGAAAAAACCTCATATTAATGAAACTATACAAAATTTATAGACCTTCACTTTGCCGCTCCCTGTTCCTAAAGCGATATTGCTGAAAACCATAGGTTCCAGTAATTTATCAATTGTTATAGCTCCTGTTGTTTAAGAGTTATTGTGTCAACAGCGCCATAGACTGACGGAAACGAGACGCTCTCTTTGTCGTGATATAGCAACCTTGAAACGTAAAGAAACGCAAAAATCTCAGTGTGTGATTCTTTCACGAATATAATATTTCCCCTTGTGAAGGAAGTAAAAACAGTCTCATAACAAAATACCCTTGAAATTCAATGTTTCTGATAATAACTATTTGGGAACAGTGTCTTTTTGAGTTTATGGAGTTTAAAAAATTAAATGTGTGAACTTTGGATAATAGTTTATTATTCCATTTGACTCATATATGTTGTTTTCTTTCAGTGATGCAATTTTCCAAATATATTCATGAAGAATGAGTGTTTATTTTTGGGACACATATACTTTTCGGAATAAAATACGGCCTGACCCGGGACATACTTTATATTCATACAAAATTACGTTAGGATCAGTGCAGCCGTTTTTGCTAGATGTCCTAACAAACAGATAAAAGATAATCATTCTCCATATAGATGTTTTAATGTCTATACATATATATTAGGTAATCCAAGATTAACAGTGGACTCAGGAAAGGGCGACTGAAAACGATTTGGTTGAACGTGTATTTATCCTGCTATTAAAATTAACGAATATAAGCCGGTTTTACTAGCAGAACACGAGTGATCATTCAAGGTTTTTAGCGGCGCGAGATACAGTCGTTTTTTGAATAAGATACAGTATGGATTAAAAAATTTATAATTTCTTTGAAACGACAAAGAGTAACCTCAAAAAAGTGTCGATTCTAAGCCCGTTTTTGCAACTTTCATAACTTCGAGACAAAAAAGCAAACCTAACGTAAAAGGTCTTAAATTAAAGCTAATTAAAAATCTAGGACATAACACCAAAAACAAACAACGTGTTGATGATTCTGAGCGCTGTTTGGACCTGTTTAAGTGCATTAAAAATGATTTTTTCATGCGATATGTGACAATGGATGAAACATGGATCCACCACTATACACCGGAATCAAATCGGCAGTCAGCTGAGTGGACAGCAGCCGGTGACAGCCGCCCAAAGCGACGAAAGACACAAAGTCGGCTGGGAAGGTTTTGACCTCTGTATTCTGGGATGCACATGGAATAAGTGGCATCGACTATGCTGAGAAGGGAAAAACCATCAATAGAGAATATTATAAAAAGTTACTGGTGCGTTTGAAGGCAAAAATCGCAACAAACAGCCCTAAATAAACAAGAAAAAAGTGCTCCTTCATCAAGACAATGCACCGTGTCACAGGTCAATGGTTACGATGGCAAAATTACATGAATTGAAGTTCGAATTGCTTCCTCATCCGCTGTATTCTCCAGATTTGGCTCCCAGTAACTATTTATCTATTCACAGACCTCAAAAAAAAATGCTCGCGGAAAAGAGATTTGGCTCCAATAAAGAAGGCCGAGGCCTATTTTAACGGCAAAGACAAATCGAGAAAGGGGGTGGTTTTCGCTTAGCGATAAGTTTGGGAGCCTTATCAGTCCAGCGCTGTATTTTCAGTATTTTGATTATTTCTTCGTATTTTTTTCTAGTGTTCCTAGTGTCATGTTTGTGATTATGGCAGGATCCCTATTAATTACAACCCCCTTTTAGAAGATGGTTTTTGATTGACTATACGATATTGGATAGAGAATATGTAAATAATTAAAGCGACCTATTTTCATTAATTATACATTTTTATCTTTTTAACCCTCAAAATAGGGGGTAGTTACCTCTAAATAAAAAAATCGCAAAATATGTCCTTTTAGATTTTTAATTAGCTTTAATTTAAGACCTTTTACTTCAAGTTTGCTTTTTTTGTCTCAAAGTTAATGAGGTTGCAAAAACGGGCGGTCACTCTTTATTTTGTGATTAAAATGAAAGTCTCATGGGGGCAAGAAGGTCAATGATTTTTAAAAGACAAGAAAGGATTATAGACTTATTTTTCTTATTTATCAACTTATTATTTTAATTTTGTCAATGTGTTTATTGAAATATAAATTAGGAAATGGCAGTGTAAACAAGTTATAATTATATCATTAGAAGACATCAAACTTTAATTAGATTGTACAGAGTGTTTTAGACATCATTAAATATAAATTCGCAAATCTAACAATATTGATGCAGATTTTTTTGTAAACCCTGTAAAATAAAAACATTTCTGAGCGTATTATCTAAATTAAAATAATCTTACCCAATATTTCCCGTCATTCCAATATAGTTAAGATTATATTTAGCAGCCTCAACCTCTCTGGGATCACTTTCGGTGACATCTTCCATAGCAAAAATATCTTTTTGTCTGTATTGGGCATTGTCATCGAAATTAAGCTTGGCATCTACAGCAATTACTTTACCTAAAGAAATAAAGCGAATAAACTTGATATAATATTAAAAATGAGGTATGGGTAGTGGCGTAGGGGTGGAAAGGGGCATATGGTTACAAACGGGCGTTTCTATAGTAAAAAAAGAGAGAACAAAAAAGCAGGGGTACTTATAGAGAAGGAACCGGGGAGTGAATTAACAAACAGGGAGGCGTGAAATGGCAATCGGGAAGCGAAACTTCTTAATGAAAAAAACCTCTTACACTGGAATTCTAAAAGCGTCCCTTCTAACCGCCCCTACCACATTAACCCCTTTCATGGCTGACCATAAATAACATAAGATATCGCAAAAATAAACCGATTTTCAGATTCCTTGATTCCAACAAATCTGAAAATAACACATAACACAATGTATACAAAGTAACCCCTCCAACATCCTCCCTCACCAGTTTAACCTCTTAAACTTTTATTGAAAAACCTAAAAAAAATAACAAGTGATATACCTTTTGAATGTTCTTAAAAACTAAAGCCACAGTTCAGTATTATGCATGACAATTGTTCACTATCATAGTCAAAAGCCAAGAAAAACTTTTACGTTATTGGAAATTTACAAAATTTATAAACTCTCATCCTTTTCACTTCCCCCACCGATAAGGTGATATCGCCAAAAAACTATAGGTTCTATACTAATGTCGAAAATGATATGTGTACCAAATTTGAAATCGACATCTCGTTTGGTTCAAGTGTTGTAGTGCCAAAAGGCAAACCAGCAGAAATGTGAGACTATGTTTTTTATGATTTAGAGGCCTTAAACGTGACGAAATGTAAAAACCTCGAGGTGTGATTTTTTCACAAATTTACTACTTTCCTTTAGTAAGACATAAAAATTAGGACGCCCGAGATATTTACCACTGCAATCTGGTATATTATTTCTGTTAAAATTGGAAATAATGAAAAAATAGCATAATGATCAGACCACTCGACTTCAAGAACCCTGAAATGGACGTATAATACGACGAAGTAATCTGTCTAACCATATCCTTCATTCCTTATATTACACAACAGCTACCACCACTATGCCAAACATTTTATTTTTGCACTCGACGCACGTTTTGTCAACCATGTTAGCATCATCAGGAGCGATGATTGACTTGCCAGCCATGTTAGCTAACTAAACTAAATATATCAATTATAAAATATAACACTTTACCATCATCTGTCTCTACCAAGGGATTTATTTCAATCTGTGTCGCATCAACTGTAACAAATAGGTGCCACAGTTTTTTAATTTCTTCTGCAGCCTTTGCTTTTAAGTTGCCTTTGAATTCAAGAAATTCCGCCAAATCATTGGCCATATTGTCAGTTATACCCTCAAAAATATCAATAGGAATATTTTTGATAAGGTGAGGTGTCTTCTCTGCTACTCCTTCAATGTCTACACCACCTAAAAATTGTATTGAATATGTAAAAGTATTTAATTTTATTTCATGAATAAAAATAAATCTCCTGCCACTACTTTATAATTTTTAATTATTCTTTAAAATAGACACTTGTGTTCACTCTATATGCTAAAATTTCGGTACACGGAGGAGGCTTACAATGGCCTAATTTTGAAAAACTTAAGACAAAAAATTGGGGGGAGGCCATTTTTGCTAACCTGAACTAACAGGAACTAACCTGAACTACATAATCAGTAATTACAAAATACATTAAATAATGAAAAAAAATGTCCGTCCTTAATGTGAAATAATAGAAGGATATGGATCAAAAACCACTCAAGTGCAAGTTGAACTTGCACAATTAGTGTTCCGTACATTGA
The DNA here is from genome assembly GCA_019049505.1 of Pachyrhynchus sulphureomaculatus. Lineage (NCBI taxonomy): Eukaryota > Metazoa > Arthropoda > Insecta > Coleoptera > Curculionidae > Pachyrhynchus > Pachyrhynchus sulphureomaculatus. The sequence goes on along the minus strand of CM032450.1, from coordinate 42,359,487 downwards.
TTGCTTTTAAAATAAAAAAAATTGTTAAGGTGGCATGAAATGATCAGCGACTTCACAAAACAAACCCCAAAGGAGTTTTCAACAAAGATTGTTTCCAATCTGTACTGAATACTGATGACCTTGAAATGTTTGTTTATTTTATATACCAAATAAATTATTAAAGGTAATGCACTCGTGATAATTTTCGTTCAATCTACACCCCGTGGAGAATATTCCAGAATTTTTTCAAAATTTTTTGATCAGTAGTTTTCGAGATATGGTGGGGCACAGCGATTTTTCATGATTTTTTAAAAATAATACAAGGAAAAGTGAGCCCAAGTACTACATTATATATATATTTTTTACTCGCTTTCGCTTTCATTTGACACCACACTCAATGACCTAGTAAAAAAATTTTTTTTTCACTTCCGATTTCACCCCCCAAAACTAACCCCTTAAGTCAAAATTTAACTTTCAAAACTACACGGCTCAGATGAGGCCATCAGTTCCTATATTATTACCAAATTTCAACTTTCTAAGACAAAAGAGTTTCGGAGAAAATCGGGTGTAACAGACAGACAGACACCGAAGTCATCTTATAAGTGTTCCGTACGGACACTAAAAATGATGTATGTGCTATATTAGTGACTGGAGACCAAGTTAAATGAGCCGGCCTCCCACCAATTTTTTCTCGCAAATTTTTCAAAATTAGGCCATTTCAGGCCTATTTAAAAAAATACCTCCCTATTTCTGAAAAAAGCCCGCGTACCGAAATTTTACCCTCTATACTAACTTAAAATACACCCGGTATATTTCTACCCCTTTTGAAATTCATAATAAAATAAAACCTAAGTATGGTAATACATATTTGTGACAGTAGTAAGTGTATGGGTGGAGCAGAAAATTTACAAATGGTGTGACATCTGCAGGGAAAATTAAGCTGGCTCGCCCCTAAAGAATTTTCCAAAGGAATTTAAGGACTTTGTAAGCATTGGAGAACTTGTACTGAGCATGAGCGAAATTATGTAAATTCAGTTCAACTACTATGTCAAACGAAAAATCATAACTCTTAAGATAGAATCAAGTCAAACCACAATTACTCTTGAACATCACAAATATATGATTGCATAGGGTATAAGATTAGAACACTAATGAGCTTAAAAATTCCCAAATCAAATATTAACATCTAAATTGTTAACTCCTATCTCTGGTAATCAATTATTCTACTTTCAAATTTTTGTAAGACATATGAAAAAAATGTATTTCTTACCAGCAGGTGAGGCTATTATGACTGGTCCATTCCTCTGTCTGTCCATGAGTATGCACAAATATGTCTCTCTTTTGATATTCACACTTTCGGCGATCATAATTTTATTTACTGGAATTCCCTCTTTGGGTGTCTGTTTTGTGATCAACTTATGACCTAACATCTGTTGAACAATTTTTGAGATTTCATCCCGTCTTAAAGAAGAATAATAAATTGTTTTATTATCCATAAACCAATATAGAAAAAATATAGTAATTAAATCGTTTAATGCTCAAGAATCTTACCGTTCTGTTATGTGAACTCCTCCTTTAAATCCATTATCGAAGTGACCCTTACCTCTGCCCCCAGCCAAAATTTGAGCTTTAATAACATATTCTTTGGCATCTAAAAAAATAGTTATAGCTTCAACATGTCTTTTAAAAAAATATTCAAAAACAGAATTGTATTTAACTTAAATTCTTACAACTTTCTAGAAGCTAGAATTTTTGAAAATTGCGTTTTTTATTTTATTCATTATATTCAACTTTTTACTTCCATTGCTAAAAGGAGGTATATATATATATATATATATATATATATATATATATATATATATATATATATATATATATATATATATATATATATTAAATAACCGGTCAAGTGCAAGTTGAACTTGTGCAATTAGTGTTCCGTACATTGATTGCTTTTAAAATAAAAAATTTGTTACCGAGGTATAAAATGATCAGTGACTTCACAAAAACACACCTCAAATGATTTTCAACAAAATTTGTTTCCAATCTTTACTGAAATCTAATGACCTTGAAATTTTTGTTTTTTTTACCAGATAGGTTATTAAAGGTAATGCACTCGTGATAATTTTCGTTCAATCTACACCCCGTGGAGAATATTCCAGAATTTTTTCAAATTATTTGATAAGTACTTTTCGAATTAAGACAGCGGTTTTTCGCGATTTTTTAAAAATAATACAAAGAAAAGTGCGCGCAAGTATTACATTATATATATTTTTTACTCGTATTTTCACAAGCTTTTATTTGACACCATACTCGATCACCTAGTTAAAAAACTTTTTTTTTTACTTCCGATTTCACCCCCCAAAACTAACCCCTTAAGTCAAAATTTAACTCTCAAAACTACATGGCTCTGATGAGGCCATCAATTCCTATATTATTACCAAATTTCAACTTTCTGTCAAATAGTTTTGGAGAAAATCGGGTGTGACAGACAGGCAGACAGACAGACAGACACTGAAATGATCTTATAAGTGTTTCCATACGGAACACTAAAAATGTGTAAAGAGTAAAAAACTATACGATTTTTTACTCTTTCTGAGACTGTTAGGTAGAATTGTATGGTAGAATTATTTCTCCCACAAAAAATGAAATATTACAAATACCAACTTAAGATAAAAATCCAGTGCATATGTTCAATCTGATTAATTGTTTAAAAACAGACATTTTTACTTACTAAAATTGTTCAATTCACTTGAGCCAGTTTCATCAATCATACAAAAATCTTGAATGGCCACATTACTTCTTCTTAATAGATTTTTACTTTGATATTCCAACAAATTTAAATAACGAACAGGTACCTGCACATATTAACTTCATAAGTGACACGAGATCAAAAAACACAGCACGTGTACAAAAAAATTAGGTAATTTAGAAGTTTAGATTTAAAAAAGCACTTCAAAAAATTACAAAGGGAATATGAGAAAATCCAATGAATTACTTTGTGCATTATTTAATCACTCTTTGTAATATTAGTTTTACATCATATACTAGCTTACCTTAAATATTTCTTGTTTAGAACATTTGCTAAAAGTATTCCAAAAAAACATGGCAGCAGTTAAATATTATTTTACGATATTACAATATACCTTTATTTATGTGTCTGAAATGATAACTTCTTTAAGCTAATTCTACTATTCAAAGTCCAAACAATTTATTTTTAAAAGTGTACTTAGTTTGTTGTAAATCTCTGATAAAATGAGTTAAGCGATAACCAAAGTAAAGTAAAATTTTGGACGAATAAGAATAATATCAAATTATCAATGTTTTAAACAACACGGAAACAAAATTTTTAAGTAATTTCACAATAAAATAAAATTCAACTCAAATAGTTGTCATAACCTTTTTGTTTGAAGATTTTTACGAGATTTTGAAGTTTATACTTTTCGTACCGATTAGGCAACTAAATATACATTGTTAGAAAAGATTTCGGCATTTCCTTTTTTTGTAATTTAGGACACACAGTATTAATAACAGACGTAATCACAGTAACAATTGAATCACCGAAATTATGACTTTAAATAATGAAATAGATTAAAAAGTTTCTAAAAAATGTTCTGATTTTTATATTAAAAGTGAGATTAATATTATTTTTGTTAAAATAAAAGTGCAAAATACAGCAATGCGCCATGTTATGTGGAACACAAATCAGAGCGTAAGACGTCACGCCTAAGTAAACATTATTTCGGTCGAACTTCTCTTGTGTTAACGTTAATCTCAGCACCGTTTATCAATTAATTTGTGGTTTTAAACTATCGACTTGCTTAGTTTTGTGTTACAAAAACTAGAACCAAAAGACGTTAGCGATGGAGACGGATTTATCAAGGCAAATAGCTCTATTTTACCTAAAATTGATTTGTTGATGCTTTGCTCAGCAGAATTTAGAAATATCAAAACTTCTATGTAAGTATATAAGTAATCTGTGTTAAAACTACAGTTTAAAACTCAAACTTTCATAAACTTAGGTACTATCACTGCACTTACTTTCGCATCTGTCTATACAATAGGTCACATGTAAAAGTATACATTATAGTTCTTAATTTCCTGGCAATAGAATCTTAATTAGTCCAAAATAGTAGGTGCAATAAGAAACCTTGTTTTCAATCACAACTAATTAAATAAACATGTAAGTAGTTTAATGTTTTATTTATTGTGTAAAGTTACAAAATAAATTTAGTTTTGCTTGAAAAAAGAAATTAGGTAACTGAACTTCCAGTCTCTTCAGGTTTTAACTGTTTTGTAACTGTACTTCTTTCTTCTAAATCTTTTTCACTTTCTTCAACTACCATCCTTCTTTGTTTCTTGAGGATATATGATAGTTCTATAGTGTTAGATGTTCGTTTTCATCGATCAGATTGGCATTCAAATCTTGTGGGAATGGTTTCATGTGTGACACTGAACCCATCACATGGTACTGAATGTAATTCTCCATATCATTTGGCAACTGGAACAAGAATAAAGTATCCATTAAATAAACAGTAGTGGATGATAACATTAAAGCAAAAAAACCTAAAATTAATAATAATGTGACTATCTAAAGGTATTATTTAGATAATTAACAATTTCTCAAACAAGATTATTACGACACACCTCATTTATAATAATAAAATATTAAGTTAAAACTTACATCAAAATGGTCTTCACAGAAATAAATTGAAGAATTTGGAGAAATAACTGCTGGGTCTCGCTGTGCAAGAGTAAGCCACTTATTTCTTATTGTTATCTTGTTTGGAACGTGAACAAATAACTCGTTAGGAGTTTTTATCGATATATTTTTACACTGAGGGACCTCACACCACTTATACACTTTAGAATTCATTTTAAACACACAAAATTATTGTATAGACACTGTATACTTCACTGTTGTTGACATGGAGTTTACAAAGGCGTGACGCACGAGCAGACGCCATGACACCTACGAGCGTTTTGGCGTGAAATTCAAAATTAGTTTAAAAAATGCCAATTTCATGATAGGAAATCTATAATTTCTCCTCCACACGAATTCTTTTAAATAAAATAATATAAATAAATAAAATAATAAAAGTAAATAACACGCAATTTCGAAAAAGTGTCATGATTTTTATTTAACAATGGAATATTTACAAGATAATATAAAAAAAAAACTTAAAAACTAATAGCCTATATGGAACTCTCTGTCGCTTTGTTGAGCTCTCCGTTTAAGAAGAATAATACAAATCACCAGTAATCCCAAGAGCGCCGTTACTAATCCTACTAAAGTATACATTGCGTGTCGAAATCCTGCTGCAGGATCTAAAAAAAAAGGGTATTCAGGGAAATCATTATACACAATTAGGAGCACAAGCTGAAATTTTTGCAAGGGGGTACAAATTAGGACCCTAATTTTTTTGGATTTTGAATTACCTGTCAAAGTACCTAGTATCACAGAAATATTCTTACCCAGAACCCACACAACGGCGCAAGATTTGGCACTATAAATTTGCTAAATGGGAAGAGCTTATGAAATATTTTCGAATTTTCTCTTGGTTAAACGTTTGTTTTAGATATGACGATTCATCTAATTGCGCGAGGAAGGTTCCAGATGTTATTTTGGCTGGTATGGAAGCCCTTTTTCGAAGAAATGCCCTTCCAATGGAAAGCCTTGGTTCGACCGAAATACAAGGGGGATGTTGCTTCCAAACATCTTGCTAACATACAATGGCGTGAAAATCTTAACGACATAAATCGTAACATCTTTGTTCATACCCGGAAAAGAGTAAAGAAATAAACACTTTTTGGTTAGTTAGGCTTAGACCATTAGTCGAAATTGCGCTAAATCCCTATACCAACACTAACACGCCCAGATAATACTATTGGAACAACACCAGTTGAGAAAGTCAATTAGTTAGCTCAACTTTTTTGCTTCATACTCTACTGTCGAGTTCCAAACCACCACAAACTATTCCCGTGGTACAGTTAAAGATACCCGATATCGTATAGAGAGCCTATCATAAAACGTATTTTAATGAAGCTAGACACCAAAAAAGCTTTTGGCGCCGATGAAATACCTGCCATAGTACTCAAAAAATGTGCGGGAGAATCAGTTTTCCATAGACTTTTCAATCTAGGGTAAGGGAATATTTCCTTCCAGTTGAAAATGCGTTCAACCGATAGCCAAAAAAGGCAAAAAGTCCTTGCCAAACAACTACCGATCAATTGCACTACTTTCAATAATATCGAAAGTAATAGAAAAAAGGCTATCCATCAGCATCTATCTCAAATATCTAGAACAATTCAATTTTATAACCGACCATCAGTATGGGTTTTGTAAGTAAAGATCAACTGGAGCTCTTCTAAAAACGCAACTGAATATTTTGGCGGATTTCAAGCGGTTACACGTGATATCTCCAAGGCATTTAACCGTGTTTGACATGACGGATTGTTGGCTAAGCTACGCTCTTATGGTATGTCTGAAAAGTTTTGTTTATGGCTCTCATGTTTTCTCAGAGAGCGTTCTTTACGAGTGTGTGAATCCAATCTACAGCTTTGCAGATTATATATAATATATAAATATACGTGTATATATATATATATATATATATATATATATATATATATATATATATATATATATATATATATATATATATATATATATAAAATCCTAAGTTATGAAACTAGTTGGGGAACTCGGCAAAAAGGGGCATCAACAGATATTCATGCTATATTCATTTAGCCAATATTTCGGTCCTAGGTTGGGACCTTCATCAGGGCACAAAATGTAACATACAATTTAATCTAACAAGAATGACCATCAATAACAATCGCCATAGTAAAAACCAACACTGAAATAAGACAACCACTATTCACTAACATATTAACATAAAAACATGGCATTTACAGCAGGGATGCCATTGATAACGTTGGATGCTGAAATTCAAAACTAATTAACCACCTGCCATCTTAAAGAAAAATGAAAAGATGGCAGGTGGTTAATTAGTTTTGAATTTCAGCATCCAACGTTATCAATGGCATCCCTGCTGTAAATGCCATGTTTTTATGTTAATATGTTAGTGAATAGTGGTTGTATTATTTCAGTGTTGGTTTTTACTATGGCGATTGTTATTGATGGTCATTCTTGTTAGATTAAATTGCATGTTACATTTTGTGCCCTGATGAAGGTCCCAACCTAGGACCGAAATATTGGCTAAATGAATATAGCATGAACATCTGTTGATGCCCCTTTTTGCCGAGTTCCCCAACTAGTTTCATAACTTAGGATTTTGTTAGATACGGCAACTTTTGCTTTCTCTCTCTCTCTCTCTCTCTCTCTCTATATATATATATATATATATATATATATATATATATATATATATATATATATATATATATATATACACGAGGGTTGTGTAAGAAATAAGGTTCCCAACGCTGTAAACTCGCCGCGCGAGATGCTAGGCGAAATCCCCCACTCTAGATCTCGCCTTGGTAGAACTCGCTGCGACGTTCAGTGCCGGCCTGACAGCCATCCGCGATGGAACCCCCGATCGCCATCACCGCCAGGTGTGAAGTTCGTGCGGTAATCCGATTTTTGCACGCTAAAAAGTTACCACCGGTTGATATTCATAGGCAGTTGTGTGAAGTTTATGGGGAAGCTTGTATCAGCGTTCAACACGTCCGCGAATGGTGTAGGGAGTTCTCCCAAGGACGTGGGTCCCGCACATGCTTTCAGAAACCCACAAAGCCGATCGCATCAAGTGTACCCAGGAGTTTCTTCGAGAATGCGCCGAGAATACCGAAGATTTCTTAGACTCCATTGTTACCGGGGATGAAACGTGGTGTCATTACGTCACCCGGAAACAAAACAACAATGGCGCCATACCGGATCGCCTAAACCGAAGAAGTTCAACCAGACGCTGTCCGCAGGGAAAGTGATGGTTACGGTCTTTTGGGACCGTAAGGGTGTCCTGCTTGTTGAGTTTATGCCTCGAGGGATCACAATAAATTCGGAAAATTATTGTGAGACCTTGAAAAAACTCAGAAGAGCCATCCAAAATCGCCGGAGAGGAAGACTGACAAAAGGCGTTAGACTGCACCACGACAATGCGCGCCTGCACGTCTCTCGCCAAACCAAGGCTTTAATCGACAATTTTGGCTGGGATCTCGTTGAACATGCTCCCTACAGCCCTGATCTTGCACCGAGTGACTTGCACTTGTTTCCAAAATTAAAGCAACACTTGGGTGGACAACGTTTCGAGACTAATGAAGAAGTTCAGGAAGCGGTCACCAAATTCCTCCACGGACTGGCGGCGGACTTCTTTGAAGCGGGATTCCAAAAGTGGATTAGTCGTCAACAAAAATGCGTGGAAAAATCTGGAGATTATGTTGAAAAATAGCTAAGAAATTAAGCTTTCCAATGATGTATTTTTCAGTTCAAATAAAAAATGCCTTACACCTGAAAAAAAATGTGGGAACCTTATTTTTTACACAACCCTCGTATATATATATATATATATATATATATATATATATATATATATATATATATATATATATGAAAAAATTTCAAAAATAAATACACTGTGGAGTGAAAATTTAACTTTATTCATGTCTTACCAGGACTGTTTAGTAATTCTTTTGGAATAGTGTTAGAGACTTTATTTCGATATTTTGATAATTTTGGTAGTAGGGTATTCCAAAATGAATTTCTCTCCATCGTATCCCTTAGTTCTGCATTATCTCGGGAAGAAATGTGAAGTCCAAAATCTTCTATATATTTATCATCAGAGGTGTATTTCCTCCATTGCTTTATTCTGTTATTGTTTGGAGTAGGATTCCTACAATTTGTTAAAACAAGAGTATACATAAAATAGTTTTAAAAGTTCTATTATTTAGGACTAAGCCAAATGAAACTCCTAGCTCCTTTATCGGATACCTGTCTTCAATAAAAGTTGCATAATAAAGTTTCTATGCCCTTCACAACTGACGTTCCACCATCGCCGCCATCCATTATGTGTCAGATCTTTTAATTTATGTCATAGATATCTACATTTCTATTAATTTTGAAATAGCCGGAGAGCACTGAAAATATAGCTATCTTTACAGAAAGACAACCAGGTTGAACAAAAGGTCGCAGCAAAACGAAGCCTGCTATCGCCGGATGGTTAAAATGTGCCTCTTCGAGTTTCTCAGAGATGTGAGTATATTATATGTAACGATACATAGTAAAAAATTTAAGTAGAATCTTTAAGAAACACAACGGATCCCACTTTAACGATCTGGCGGTAGCCAGCCAGCTTCGTTTTGCGGCGACGTTTTGTTGCACGTGTTTGTCTTTCTGTAGTGATAGCTATATTTTCTATGCTGATAGCAAAGAAATATTCATACCTAGAGTCTAGAGGGCATCACGTGAATGCGAGGCACAGTTTTAAAGCAGTTGAAAAAATTATTCTCATAGTGAATGCAGAGTGAGATACTACCCATAATTATATAAAGTCTTTAATTTGCACTCCAAGAAAAAACGTTACATAGTACAATTATATCATGATCAAATTTATAACAACAGTCTAAAACAATCGATTTCCAAACTATTGGTAAACATGTTATGGTATAAAGTAAATGTTGTTCCGCCATATACGAGGCATGTTTTTTAAGTAAGTACCGTTTTGCGATTCCGCCGCCGCAGCGATACGGTCCGCGTTCCGCGCATGCGCGCTGGTAACCTACATCTCATGTCTACGCACTGACGCCATTACAGTCTGATTCTTCATTGTATACGTTGTTTACTGAGTGTTTAAGATGCCTCCGACAATCGTGAGTCCCGCCGATTGTGAAGTACGGGCTGTTATACGATTTCTTAGTGCTAAAGGCGTAAAACCGATCGATATTCATCGTGAGATCTGTGAAGTTTACGGACAAAACATTATGAGTGATGGAATGGTAAGGAAATGGGTGAGAGCATTTAAAGATGGCCGCACAAATGTGCATGATGAAGAACGGAGTGGGCGTCCTTCGGTCGTTAATGAAGATTTGGTGCAGAAAGTGGACGAAAAGGTGAGAGAAAACAGACGCTTTACAATTTCATCATTGTGCGACTGCTTTCCTCAATATTCTCGTAGTGTTTTGTATCGCATTGTGACCGAGAACTTGAATTACCGGAAATTGTGTTCACGTTGGGTTCCAAAAATGTTGACGGATTTGCACAAAACCCAACGTTTAGGCAGTGCATTGACTTTCCTTGAGCGGTACCACAATGAAGGTGAACATTTTTTAGACCAAATTGTTACTGGTGACGAAACATGGGTGGCCTACGTCACACCAGAATCTAAACAACAATCCATGGAATGGCGACATTCATCATCACCCAAAAAAGTGAAGTTTAAGCAAACAATTTCTGCCCGCAAAATCATGTGCACAGTTTTTTTGCTAGTGGAGTTTCTGCCTCGTAATGAGACAATCAATGCAGCGTCTTATTGTGAGACATTGAACAATCTGCGTCGTGCAATCCAGAACAAAAGACGTGGAAAGTTGAGTAAGGGTATCGTTTTGCTGCATGACAATGCCCGTCCACATGTGGCTAATCGACCAAAGATCTCATCAAATCTTTTAAATGGGAAAACTCTAGATCATCCTCCATACAGCCCTGATCTGGCGCCCAGCGACTACCATTTGTTCCTGCACTTGAAGAAGCACCTGGGTGGTCAGCGTCTTCAAGACGATAACGAAGTCAAAACATTTGTGATACAGTGGTTAACAAGTCAGGCGGCAGAATTTTATGAGGAGGGTATTCAAAAACTGGTGCCACGTTATGACAAGTGCCTCAATAATCACGGAAATTATGTAGAAAAGCAGATTAAGGTACAGGCTTTCATGTAAAAATAAAATTATAGCGATATCTTTGCACGTCTTTTTTTAATTCCAAAACGGTACTTACTTAAAAAACATGCCTCGTATGTTACACCCGATTAATTATGTGAGAGGATTTTGCTGACTAAAAGGAAAAATCCTTCTTATCTTTCCGATATTTTCGTTGCTTTTGAGCCAGACATTGAATTTTAGACAAACATACAAGGGATAATTAGGATGAGGATGGGAGTTGAAGGGTGGCTTCGTATTTATCGCGTTAAGAGTCCTTTTTAGTAGCAAAGATGGGGAAAAGTAAAATTCACTATTTGTTTTAAAGCTGCACATGTGCAAAGGAAGTGCGGCGTAAATTAATTGACCATTTTTTTACATATTGAGGAGCTATAAGCATTGAAAGGAACTTACCCAACTACAATGAAATCAATAAACATCTTCTTTAACTGTGAACTAAGTCTTGCCTCATTTTCAATAAATCGCCTTCTTCCAACAAGCTTTATAAGTGAGGGACCAAACAGTAATATTAGATCTGTTGATGCCAAGTTATCTGCAATTAAAAAATTATAGATGACCTGTTATTAGATGTTTTAAATTATTAATCTGGTAAATATTTAATTTCTTTATACTAACAGATTTTGCATTATTTTAATTACCTGTCGTATTAATTGTTAGGCCAATATCATCCATGAAATAAACGAAAATGGGTTGAACATATGAGCTGAAATACGACAGCTGTAAAAAATGTGGAGCTTCAATTTTTGCTTCAAATTCCAAACTTTTAATCTGTTCAACCAGCACTCGTACATCTCCTGGATTGGATGAAGCATATTTCCATTTTATTATGTCAAATATCTGATCACGGTAAGTACTATTTGAAAATTTGTATGCTCTTAGTATTTCTGGAATTTTGGCTTTCTCTATGTATTGTTGAAGTTGTGAAAAACCTTGGCTTGCTAGTTCATACCATTCGTCTAAAAATATTATATATATATATATATATATATATATATATATATATATATATATATATATATATATATACAGTACAATCCTGATTATCCGAAGCGCGATTATATGAAATCCGGCTTATCCGAATCAAACTGTTAAAAAGTAAATTGTATTCCCATTAACCGAAAAAATCTCCATTATTCGAAACAGACGATGAGTGGTTTCCTTAACGCGTCGGGGACTCCCCGACGTCTAGAATTTCACCGCTGTCTATCTTTTGGTTAGTCGGCGAGTGTTATAAGTTACTCATTACGTCTATTATTATCGCAGAGGTAATAGTTTCGTTTTACAAAATGGAGCGTCATAACAATAAGCGTAAATGTGTGGTTATTACCTTAAAAGAGAAATTTGAAGCAATTCAACGTTTAGATAATGGTGAACTTCTTAAAAATATAGCGAAGGATTTAGGTATAGCCGTGAGAACTGATTCAGAGTGGAGAAAAAATCGCGAAAAACTCGAAAAATGGTGTAGTGTTTTGTCATCGCCCACACAGGCACGAAAAAGTATGAAAAGCGGTGAATACCAAAAAGTGGATGATTCTTTATTTTTATGGTTCACTCAGAATCGAGAATGTGGAATACCAATTTCAGGAATAATTTTAAAACATAAGGCAGTGAGTGTAAGCGAAGAGTTGCCGGTTATTGAAGCGCCTGTAAATTTTTCTGCAAGTGATGGATGGCTAGACAGGTGGAAAAAAAGACATGGTGTACGTCAACCCAAAAGTTTGTGGAGAAAGATTATCGGCTGATGTATCTGCTGCAAAAAAATTTGCAGAGAATTTTGAGCAGCTTATGAAAGAACATGGTTTACAACCAGACCAAATCTATAATTGTGATGAAACAGGCTTGAACCACAAAATGTTGCCGGCAAATACCTTAGCTTCAAAAACGGAAGCTGGAGCACCTGGTTACAAACGTAGCAAAGAACGTATTACTGTTCTTGCATGCAGTAATGCTTCTGGAAGACACAGACTCCATTATTATGTATTGGTAAGTCAGCAAATCCACAAACCTTTAAGAATATTCGTCGCAATGCTTTTCCTGTTTTGTATAAAAATCAAAACGATGCCTGGATAAACGCGACTCGATTTAAAGACTGTTTTTTTTTGGAGATTTTGTTCCCAAAGTGGAACTACTAGATAACGCCCCCACTCACCCAAGTGTGGAGCAACTTGAAGGTGGGGAAATAAAAGCAATGTTTTTGCCTCCTGCTGTAACTTCTCTCATTCAGCCTATGGATCAGGGTGTACTGGAAAATTTAAAACGCAATTACAGGCGTTTGTTATTGGAGCATATTTTAGAAGAAGTAGATGAAGGTGGCAGTCTTACTGATTGTCTAAAAAAGATAAATTTGAAAAATGTTATATATTGGGTAGCTTCAGCCTGGAATAAAGTAAAGAGTAGTACTCTGGAAAAATCTCATTCTTTATGAAGTTCAGCTTGTCACTCCTCATACAACCCGTTTCAAGCAGTCTTTTATACGAAGAACTTCATCTTAGGAAGAATATGCCCAAGACTGTGTTTCCCACCGCGTACCATTTACAGCGGTTCAAGACCAACGTAAATCGCTTTTTCCACACACGCGTCGCTCATGTAGCGCTTTAGAGATTTCCTTGCAGTACGTGTGCTATGCCTATAAGGAAACAAAAAAAAAATATGTTCAAAATAGTGAAAGATAAATAAGTTTTTAGCTCATAAGATGTTCTTCATTATCCTGGTTGACGTCTTTTGGGCATCTTCAATATCTGCATAACGCTTTCTTTCATCGACAAATGTAATTTTGGGAATATTAGAAGTCGCACGGAGTCAAATCAGGAAAATACGACTATTAGTTGATGATTAAAATGCCGTTTTTGGTAAAAAAAAATCAGTAGTAAACGTCGAATAATGAGATCCTACATTATCGTGTAAACGCTTCAGAACATCTAGATAATACACAGCATTAACCCGCCAAAAGGGACGAATTCCTTGTGCACTATACCCTCCGAATCGTAGAAACAAATATTGAAATATAAAACAAATATATATGAGCAAACAAATAAACAAATAAAACAACGTACGAAAATGCGAGTTAGTCCTCGAAATCAAAACTCAACAACTCGATTTTTCTACACAAACCGAAAGTAAACAGTCTCAGTGCCTATGTACTGACGTGAATTCTAAATGAACGCAAAAAACAGCAAAAGAAAAAGACTTACTTATTTTATACCAAGAGCTGGTACTGCACCCATGTTTTTTATACCAAGAGATGGTATAAAATAAATAAATGAAGTATTTTTATTTTGCTGTTTTCCCGTTCATTTGGAATTCACGTCAGTACATATAGGTACACAGAAGCTGTTTACTCTCAGGTTGTGTAGAAAAATCGAGATGTTGAGTTTTGATTTCGAGGACTAACTCGCATACGTTGTTTTATTTATTTATTTGTTTGTTCATATATATTTCAACATTTTAATAACTGGACGAAAAATAACACTGTTTTTATTATATCTAATCCGCGTATCAACATTATAGTTACTTCTGAAGAAGTTATCAAACGATAACGAAATATTGAATATTAAAGAAGAAAAGAGTTTTATTTAGTCTCCCGATAATCAAACACGCATCTGATTGACGTACGTTCGATAACAGATTACCAAATTTTTATATATATATATATTATATATATATATATATATATATATATATATATATATATATATATATATGTATATATATAAACAGTATAAATGAAGTTACTTACTTATCTGTGGAAAAGTAACTGGTTGACTAATCCCGGTAAGAATAGGAACCTGAAAAAAGGTTGCTTCCCTAAATGCTTTTGATGGATCATATGGAAGATATCTGTTGCTTTCTGGTAAAAAGGTATCAACAACTGGCAAAAATTGATCTGTCCATTGGTATGACTAAAGAGTAAACTATTTAATATCACCTAAAGTAGATAGGTAGTGGAAAAAATATGAAAAAATACAGTGAGGCCAAAAGGTGTAAATATATAGGAATGAGAAACAAATGTGAAGGGTGTGGGGGTTAAAGAAGTCGTCCTAAAGAATTATTTGTATAAAAAAGATAAATGATATTATGAAGTAAGAGCTTCTAAATCTAGGCAACGATAAATGTGTTACAAAAGGGATAGAATGATCGTGAACGTTTTGAAAACATGGAGGTGTAACACTGTTGATTTGTGGAGAGAGTAAGAGAAGATCAACACAACAATGATTATTTAAAGGATATAGGATAGGAACGTCGGATTTATAAGATTGAAACTTATGTGTTTTATCACGCCAGTTCCACAATTTAAAACTTCAAAAATACCTAAAAAAAATTATTGACTTAAAATTTTCAATACTCACTTACATCTGAATATTCCTGCAGAGCCTGTAAAATATCTCCAGTTTTTTTAGATCTTAAACAGCCGAGAGAATCAAGGGTATACAAATTACAACCCAAAATTCTTAAAATTTGTCTCGAAGCAACCGTTGGGTCGTTGTGAAT
>CM032450.1:42096570-42344027 GCA_019049505.1 Pachyrhynchus sulphureomaculatus | reverse complement strand
CAAAGCACTGAGCGTGGAGTTTAACCACTAAAAGTGGTCCTTTATATGAAAAACTTTAACATATTGCAGAAACGAATCATAAATCGTCAGGGCTGGATTTAAACATAGACAAATTACGCTTTGAAAGTATTGAATCCTTTTAGAGTAGTCACCCATCCAAAATTCATTCCTACTGATATCATACAGTGGAAAGAAAATTACGAAATATATGGTTCTCATGTCCGTCAGTCTGTCGGTTGATGGCACGGCAACTCCCGACCGCAATGAGATATCGATTTGAAATTTACTACACATATGAGTCTTGAAATGGGGATATAACTTAGAGCTTGTGAGCAATATCGCTAAACCAGAAGGGATCAATAAATTTTGGTTGTTTTCACAATCATAAGGATTTTTCTTAATTTTTGGTTGATATAATGAACAAATTTTAATTATAATTATCTATAGTCAAACATATAATGGATTAAATGGGTGAGCGAGGCTGTTAGCGAGCAGGGCGTGCAATATACGCGGGCGACCCATCCAGGAGGGGGGCAAATACAGAGATCTCGTCATGTGCAAACTCTTTCTAATCAGCATTATCAATGTCATTATACTTATGGCGAGACAATTCGCAATTACTTTTTCAATTATATATTTTTTCATAACAACGCCATCCATTGGCACGTATGAAAACGTCTGAGGATAAGATGCGAAACCTCTTCTTCTTCTAAAGGTGCTATCCTGACTCTGTTAACAGTTGCACGAAAAAGGTCTGTGGTTATAAAGGAAAACCACATTCTTACATTCTGGAGCCAAAAATTTCGTCATCGTCCTGGACCTCTCTTGACATAGACTTTTCCTTGGAGTATAAGTTGCAGGCCATAGCGTTGTTCATTCCTCATTACGTGGCCCAGATTTCAAGTTTTCGTCTCATTACGCTAAAAGGTATTTCGCATTGCTTGCTTCATTCTTCTCAAAACCTCCACGTTTGTCACCCTGTCCACCTAGGAGATTTCTAACATTTGACGATAGCATCACATTTCGAGGGCCACAACTCTCCTCATGGTGGCGTCGGTCAAGGTCCAAGATTCGACTTCGTGCATGAACACTGAGAAGACATAGCACCGAAGTAATCGAACTTTAGTGCTAAGTAGTAAGTCTCGACTCTTGAAGATTTTGTTGACGAATGAAGTTCTTGCCATCTTTATGCGCCTTTTTATCTCGACTGAGTGATTCCATTGGTCATTTATGATGGTGCCCAAATAAGTGAAGTCACTAACTCTTTCAATGGGTTGCAGCTAAACTACTAATTCTCGGGATGACATCTGGTTTTTACTGATAACCATGTATTTCATTTTTTTGATAAATTCGAGACCGAGACGCAGACTTTTTTCTAACAGATTTGTAACAAGAGACCGCAAGCCTTCCAGACTCTCTGAAAAGATAATCGTATCGTCCGTATATCTTATATTATTTAGACGTTCTCAGACGTTCTCCATTCACCAGAATTTCCTTATCGATCTCTTCCAATGTCGTTCTTTTAATTTCTTCCGAATGTATATTGAAAAGGAGAGGCGACAGGATACAACCTTGGCGGACTTCACGCTCAATTGCAACATCCTCTGTGTATTTTCCATCTATTTTAATGGTGGCTATCTGATTATAGTAGACGTTATTTACAACCCTTATGTCTTTATCGTCCAAGTTAATAGACTTTAGTATTGAGTGCAGCTTGTCATGTTTAACTCTATCGAGAGCTTTCCGATAGTCTATGAAGCAGGCATATACATCACAGTTAACATCCCTGCAGCGCTAAAACAAGACCTGAAAAGCAAAAAGAACATCACGAACACCCAACGCATTTTGGAAACCAAACTGATTACGGGGTATGCGCGCCTCACATTTTTTGTAGATTCTGTTGTGGATAATCTTCAGAAAGGTTTTAAGTAGGTGACTCATGAGACTAATAATTCTATAATCCTCGCATTTCTTCGCGCCAGGTTTCTTTGGTGGTGTTATAAAGGTAGATTTCAGCCAGCTTCGAGGAATATCTCCAGAGTCGTACATATTATTGAGCATAGAAGTAAACCATTCTATTCCTGCATTATTCATGACTTTAAGAATTTCCGCATAAAAATGATCTGGACTCGCTGATTTTCCGTTCTTTTTTTGATTGCAGCTCTCACTTCGTCAATTGTAATTCTAGGCCTCGTCTTACAATCTATAATAATAAAGGTTTGTCGGTCATCGGTGAAGAATTCTTCCATATATCTCATCCAAACATTTCTCTCTACATCTCCAGATTCGCGAGTACCTTAGCACAAGGTACTCGCACGGACTCCCCCGTGTTCCCATGTAGAATGAGTGAAAGCTGTCAGTTTCACGTGCAGGGGAATCCCAGTATCATTTAAAAACAAAAAGTGTCACAGGGCGTAACATTAGAACAGTGCACAACTGGCTGAAAACATTTTTTTGTATCGTAAAATTATAGTATTTTGTAACTGGTATAGAAAATTTGTGTCAACAGTGTGTATTTCAAGTACAAAATATATTTGTCGCAATTTATCAGGCGGTCCAAAGTTATCTCAGCCAGCCATTCTAGATCTGTCAAATCGGCATTCTCGCGATGGCCCGACTATAGTTTTCTTTACTTGTTCGTACGTAACACGCTTTAATTGTTCTCCGTTGTACGAGTTATTCAAATAATTGTAACAAGTATTTTTGACGCAATATTTAATGCTAGTTAATGTCATAAAGTGACTATTATATAAAATATAAGTTGGAAAAATTGTAAACATGGTAAGTACTTTTTTTATTTATTTTGCTAGTAATAATTTGTTCCTAATGATTGTCATATTTTTAACACTTCAGCAATACTTTAGTAAATAAAATAGAGACCGCCTATCTATTTGCTATTTCTTCACGGCTATACCTATTAGCACGTAGGCTGAAATGTTTTTGGTCTAGCCATTTAAAACACGTTTTTTTTTGCAAAATTCGACTTTAATTATCAATATAGTCTCCTTCAAGAGCCATACAATCATTCAAACGCTTTTCTAACATTTCTATACCTTTCTTGTAGGAGGATTAGTCTTTGCTTTCAAAATCGGCGTCAGTTTCGGCGATAACTTCTTCATTGGAGCCAAATATGTTTTCCACGAGCATTTTTGAGATCTTCGAATAGAATAATCTCTGGAAGCCAAATCTGAAGAATACGGTGGATGAGCAAGCAATTCGAGCTTCAATTCATACAGTTTTGCCATCGTAACCATTGTCTTGATGAAAAGAACTTTTTTCTCGTTCATTTGGGGCCATTTCTTTGCGATTTCTGCCTTCAAACGCACCAATAACTTTATATAATATTCGCTACTGATGGTTTTTCCCTTCTCAGTATACTCGATGAAAATTATTTCATGCGCATCCCAAAATACAGAGGCCAAAACCTTCCCAGCCGACTGTTGTGTCTTTGGTCGCTTAGGGCGGCTTTCACCGGCTGCTGTCCACTCAGCTGACTGCCGATTTGATTCCGGTGTGTAGTGGTGGATCCATGTTTCATCCATTGTCACATATCGCATGCAAAATTCCTTTTTATTGCTCTTAAGTGGCTCCAAACAGCACTCAGAATCATCAACACGTTGTTGTTTTTGGTCCAGTGTGAGCAAACGCGGTACTCATTTCGAACAGAGCTTTCTCATGGCCAAATGTTCAGGCAAAATATGACAGACACGTTTTTTTGATAGCTTTAGGGTGTCAGCTATCTCACGCAATTTCACTTTACAGTCATCCAAAACAATTTTGTAGTTTTTTTGATGTTTTCTAGTGGAACCACCTCATTTGGGTGTCCAGAGCGTTCAACATCATTTGTGTCTGTACGACGGCGTTTGAATTCAGCATACCAGTAAATGATGAGTGATTATCCAGGGGCAGAGTCCCCGTAACACTTATCAAGCCATTGCTTTGCTTGAACGGTATTTTTTCCCATAAAAAAAACAGTGTTTAATCGACACACGAAATTCGATTTTTTCCATTGTTTTGAAAATATTAAAAGTAGTGTCACTAAAACCACTGTAACTAATCGTCGAAATGTCATAAAATTTTGACACGTATTGTTTGAAGGTTGGTACTTCCTAAAAATCATATGGATTTTTTGAAAAGGGTCACATCTACATATATGTCAGACCAAAAACTTTTCGGCCTACGTATTACATAACTGATCTTTTTGGGTATACACTATATCGTTATCTAATCTAATTAACACATTAAAAAATTGTTTCAGGAACCACAGAAGAGAAAAAACTTTCTGGGGCTCAATTTCGACACCGAAAACGAGAAGAGGAGATACAGAAAGAAAAATTGGCAGATTCTATTATGAAGTTTATTAATAAGCCTGAAAGTAAGGTAGGTCTGGAAAATTTGGACTCTGGCACAGCGTCGACGCGCACAGATCCCGGACCAATGGAAGTATCGGAAGAGAAAATAATTTGCAGTCCTTCAGATAGTGATTCTAGTAATACAAGAGAGGAAGTGAGTAGAATCTAAAGTAGAAGATTTTGGAGATTTGATTTGGTTGGAAAAAGCGTTCCAGACCGCTTTATTCAAATTCTTTTTTATAAGAGGGGTAGGGAAGGTAGATGAAAATGGGAAGCCAGATCTCTAGGGTGGGGCGTGATTCTTGAAGTTAAAACTCTGTTTTTTTTACTAATTTCAATTAGTTGTGATCAAACATGTAAGGCATTAATGGGGATTTTGGGGTTGAGGTTATAAATAAGGGCTCTTAAAACTTAATTTTTGATAATAGATTGGGTCATATGAAAATGGGGCACAATTTTTTAAATAGTTAAGTAATCAAAGTATATTAAAATGCATGCTAAATCACGACCTCAATAGGGGTTGAAATAACAAATAGCAATAAAACAGAAAGATTATTTTAATATTCGTCAGTTTATTTACATTTTCACGGAGTAAAATTTTTTCAGGTTGAGCGCCAATTTGAAAGACCCATGTCATCAAATTTAAAAATAAGCGAGAAATTTACAATGCCCTATTATGCTCGGAATTTGAACTGAAATTGATTACAATCACTGGCACCATCTATTAACATAATAACGATAATAATCAATAATACTAACGCCTCTTATTAAACAATAAGACGATGTAAAGACTCAGCATTTCCAGGATCTCAAAAATCTGAATTTTTGTTTCATTTTCAAAAAAATTGGTTTAGATTTTTAAAATTTTTTAATTTAATCATCCGACATAAATCAGCTAAGGCCATCTATTAGTGTATACTTCAAACTGTAATAGGTAGCTCTCTTATCTCATATTATCCAATAAATTCGGTAAGAGGATTTAATGCTTGCGATCGAAGGCAGGGTTTATCAGTATCGATCAGCCTTATTTTGAAATAAAGTGAGCTTGAGCTAAAAGATCTCTGTAACCAGGGATGTTTTACCTTATATTGACCGGTAAAAGACGTGTATAAACCCGACTTTCTTAAAATAACATAATATTATTTTATTTTAGACTTATTTATAAATGGATAAAAGCACAGTACTTGAATATTTTTTTTTTTTTAAATTTTATGCTAATCAATAATGGTAATTGCGAAACTCTCTGATACGTATTGTAATTCGATGCGGCAATAATATTAGCGTTATGAGAAATGCTTTACTTTACAGCAACCTTGAAACAAGGAAATATCGTTGCTGTATTTTCAAAATGATAAAAGATATCTCTTTTTATTGAATTTCCTCATCAGCTGCTAACAGACGTTGACTGTGGCTCAGCTTAGGGAAGGCATAAACACTCCCGCTCCTATGGATGTGGAAAATAGCGCCCCTTACAAGCAAAGTTTTTTATATTAGGGTTTGCTAAAAATCTCTACCTCCCTCTCCAATTATCGGTTTTTAGTTTACTCTATTAAGAAGTGCTCAAGCCTCAGGCTAACGCTTTCTGTTTGTCAATTGACGCCCCCCACTCCGTAAGCTTTAGTGTTTTTTTTTTCTATAATAAGATATCCTTTGTATCCCTATGCTCCCGGCTACTTAAACCTGGCTACGCTACTGGTTGAATAGTCTGCGGACTTCTTTATTAATGGTTTATTTTGCCAGTGTATTAAGTCTACTGGAGGTCCTTTAAGCTGAGAAATTATCTTTATGTGATTATAGAGCTCAAATAACACACGTAGCGAGCTACCACTACATCATTCAGATATATTTCCGACCTCTTGACACTTATAAGATGACTTCGGTATTTGTCTGTCTATCTGTCTGTCTGTCCGTCTGTCACACCCGATTTTCTCCGAAATTATTTGATATAGAAAGTTCAAATTTGGCACTAATATAGGAATTGATGGCCCCATCAGAGCCGTGTAATTTTGAAAGCTAAATTTTGACTTAAGGGGTTAACTTTGGGGAGTGATATCGGAAGTAAAAAAAAAAATACTAGGTCATCGAGTGGGGTGTCAAATAAAAACTTGTAAAGACACAAGTTCAAAAATATCTATAATGTAATACTTGCGCACACTTTTCTTGGCATTATTTTTAAAAAATTGCAAAAAAATCGCTGTCACCCTCCCCTATCTCGAAAAGTAGTGACCAAAAAATTTTGAAAAAATTCTGGAATATTCTCTACAGGGTGTCGATTGGACGAAAATTATCACGATTGCATTACCTGATACTTACTACCTGATGATTTATCCGGAATATAAAAGAAAATTCAAGGTCATCAGTTTTCAACAAAGATCGGAAACAAGCTTTGTTGAAAACTCAATTAGGGTAACAAATTTCTTTACTTTAAAAACATTCACCACCGTAGGGAGTACTAATTGCGCAAGTCGAACTTGCACCTGGCCTGCTTTTTATTTGTTACTTTTAGTATTTCTAAGGCTTACTTCGCCACAAATGCTCAAGGTGACTGACATCGATCAATAAAAAAAGTAAGCAAACCGACAATTTCATAGTATGACGACCTATTAAGTGGCTAACGTATAGAATTTTTATACATTCCGTGATTAAACTATGAATCATTCTAACCTGTTAAAAATGCCTCGGCTAAGTATATATTTTTTTCATTTTAGGTAAGCATGACTGATCCCAAATACATCGACGTAGACGGAATGTTGGCCCACGCGGGTGATTTTTCAAGATGTCAAATAATACTGACAGCTTTGTTTAGTTGGATAAACATTTTATCAGCCTTTCATTATTTTGGACAAACTTTCACCAGTTTAATACCTGAATTTACGTGTAATACCTCAGTATATAACCGATATAATAACAGTGTTAATAGCCTAGAATGTTCTGTTGAATTTTTGAACAATGGGACTAAGATACCTTGCGATACTGGATGGATTTATGATGAAGAGAATACTTATGGATACATAAGTATTGTACAAGAGGTAGTTGGTTAATGGCGTTATATAAACTAAATTAAATTAACCAAATAATATACAAACCAACTTTCTGCGCGAAATTACTCCTAAAAAAAACCGGTCAAGTGCAAGTTGAACTTGCGCAATTAGTGTTCCGTACGTTGATTGCTTTTAAAATAAAAAATTTTGTTACAGATGTATAAAATGATCAGTGACTTCACAAAACACACCCCAAATGAGTTTTCAACAAAGTTTGTTTCTAATCTTTACTGAAATCTGATGACCTTAAAATTTTTTTTTTTTTTTTAAATACCAGAAAAATTATTAAAGGTAATGCACTCGTGATAATTTTCGTTCAATCTACACCGCGTGGAGAATATTCTGGAATTTTTTCAAAATTTTTTGATACGTGCTTTTCGAGATAAGGCCCGGGACAGCGATTTTTCGCGATTTTTTAAAAATAATACAAAGAAAAGTGCGCTCAAGTATTACATTATATATACATTTTTTACTCGTGTTTTCACAAGCTTTCATTTGACACCACACTCGATGACCTAGTAAAAAGATGTTTTTTTCACTTCCGATTTCACCCCCCAAAAACTAACCCCTTAAGTCAAAATGTAACTCTCAAAACTACATGGCTCTGATGAGGCCATCAATTCCTATATTATTACCAAATTTCAACTTTCTATGTCAAATAGTTTCGGAGAAAATCGGGTGTGACAGACAGACAGACACCGAAGTGATCTTATAAGTGTTCCGTACGGAACACTAATAATCATGCGTGCAGTATATTAAAGTTGGTTTAGCTGCTCGAATATATTGGATTTGCTGATTGAAATTATCCCTAAAATTAAAACGCGTTCAGTTTGTCTCGGGCAAAAAACTTTATTTTTAATGTTCCGTATGGAACATTTATCTGATCACTTCGGTGTCCAATTGTCCGTATGTCTGTCACACCCAATTTTCTTCGAAACTATTCGACATAGAAAGTTGAATTTGGCACAAATATAGGAGCTCACGGCTCAATCAGAGCCGTATAGTTTTGAAAGTTAAATCTTGCCTTAAGGGGTTGGTTTTGGGGGGTGAAATCGGACGTAAAAAAAAAACCAGGTTATCGAGTGGGGTATCAAATGAAAGCTTGTGAAAACAAAAATATATATGATGTAATACTTCCGCATACTTTCCTTCGTATTATTTTAAAAAAATTGCCAAAAATCGATGTCCACGCTTTTTATCGCGAAAAAATTCTGGAATATTTTCCATAAAGTGTAGATTGAATAAAAATTATCACGAGTGCGTTATCTTTGACAATTTATCTTATATCTTATATTAATTTATCTTTATTTAATTTATAATTAAAGGTCATAAGTTTTCAACAAAGATCGGAAACAAACTTCCTTGAAAACCCTCATTTAGGATGTGTTTTGTGAAGTTACTGCTCATTTTATACCTCCATAACATTTTTAGTGTTCCGTATGGAACACTTATAAGATGACTTCTTCTGTCTGTCTGTCTGTCTGTCTGTCCATCCGTCTGTCTGTCTATCACACTCGATTTTCTCCGAAACTATTTGTCATAGAAAGTTGAAATTTGGTAATAATATAGGCAATTGCTGGACTCATCAGAGCCGTGTAGTTTTGAAAGCTAAATTTTGACTTAAGGGGTTAGTTTTGGGGGGGGGGGGGGGGGGTGAAATCGGAAAGTTAAAAAAAAAATTTTTTTACTAGGTCATCGAGTGTGGTGTCAAATGAAAGCTTGTGAAAAACGAGTAAAATATATATATTTTTTTTTTTTTTTTTTTTTATGGGTCTAGCACACGTGCTACAGGGAAGTCCCTAAAGCGCTACAGGAGCGACACGTGTGCGGAGAAGGCGATTCACGTTGTTCTTGAATCGCTGTAGATTGTACTCGGTGGGAAACACAGTCCTGGGCAAATTATTCCAAAGGGATAATGTTCTCCATATAAAAGACTGCTTGAAAAAAAGTGTTGTACGGGGAGTAACAAGCTGAACCTCATACGGATGTGAAGAATTAGCGCGACGTGTACTTCTAACATGCACCGCTCTGGGAGGAATTAAGCGGGCCACATCCTTCGAACACTTTCCATGAAAGTACTTGTAGAATAGGCTCAAGTCGCCAACCGTTCTTCGATGTTCCAGCGAATCAAGGCCGACGGTCAGTTCCGGGTCTCCAATCAGACGAACAGCTCTTCTCTGAATAGAATCCAACAAATGCAGTGTATGTTTGGGAGCGGAGCTCCAAACATGGGAGCAGTATTCCATAGTTGGTCGAATTTGAGCTTTGTAAAGAATTAACAGTTGTTGTGGAGTGTAAAGCTTTCTGGTTCGAAAATAATATTCCCAACTTTTGAGAAGCTCTCCTTGCTATGCCTGCAACATGTTCATGCCAGGACATATTTGCTCCCAAATTAACGCCCAACAAATTGAGTGACGATGTTAGAGGAATGGAGTGCCCCGACATAACTATGTCGGGTTCAGCAACGTTAACTTTTTTAGAAAAAACTGCCGCCTGGGTTTTTGTAGCGTTAAATTCCACTTGGTTACTGTCACCCCAAGATAGAATTTCTTCCAGGTCTTTGTTAAGTTGAACGACTTCCTGCTGTCTGCGGATATTCGTCTGAGCAGCCGATGTCCGAGCGTTCAAAGTGAATGAAGAGATAAGTGTACTGTCATCTGCAAAGCTGTAGATTGGATTCTCGGTCTTTTCCAGCAGATCGTTAATGTAAATGAGAAAAAGAGTAGGAGACAATATGGAGCCTTGAGGTACACCGGCGTTGATAGTGGTGTTAGAAAGAAATCCGTCGACTGCCACTCGTAAAGAACGCTCTCTGAGGAAACATGAGAGCCACAAACAGAACTTTTCAGACATACCATAAGAACGTAGCTTAGCCAACAGCCCATCGTGCCAAACACGATCGAATGCCTTGGATATGTCCAGAGCAACCGCTCGAGATTCTCCAAAGTGTTCAATTGCATTGTTCCAAACATGTGTTACATAAGTCAGAAGATCTCCTGTTGATCTATTTTTACGAAAGCCATATTGGTGATCGCTAATAATGTTGAATCCTTCAAAATATTTTAGAAGATGCTGATTGATGGCCTTTTCCATGACTTTCGATATTATTGAAAGCAGTGCGATTGGTCGGTAGTTATTTGGCAAGGTCTTCTTGCCTTTTTTGGGTATCGGCTGAACTGTAGCGCATTTCCAGCAGGAAGGAAATATTCCCTTTCTGTAGGATAGGTTGAAAAGTCTACAGAAACTGGTGTGTTAGTTCCCTCGCACAGATTTTAAGAACTATGGCAGGTATTCCGTCAGCGCCAGAAGCCTTTTTGGTGTCTAGCTTCATCAGAATACGCTTTATAATACGCTGTCTGAAGACAACATCGGGCATCCTTGACTGCACTATGGGAATAGTAGGTGTGTTTTTTCTTGGAAATCGACAGTAGAATGTGAAGCAAAGAGTTCAGCCAACAAGTTCGCTTTCTCAACAGGTGTCGATGCAATAGAATTATCTGGCCGTGTGAGTGGTGGTATGGTCGATCTGGTGAAATTCCGACCAACTGCCTTAGCGACCGACCAAAAGGACCTTGAATTGCCGGGACAGGCGAGAAGTTTGCTTCTAATCCGTTGATTGTGTACCTCCTTGGTTTCGTCGATAATTTCTTTGCATCTGTTCCTGGCACGAACAAATGTGTTACGATTTATGGTGTTAGGATTTTCGCGCCATTGTCGGTATGCAAGATGTTTAGAAGCAACAGCTTCTTTGCATTTTCGGTCAAACCAAGGCTTGCCGTTGGAAGGGCATTTCTTCGAAAAAGGGATGTAAGCCTCCATACCGGCCAAAATAACATCGGAAACCTCCCTGGCGCAGTCAGATGGGTCGTCGGATCGAAAACAAACGTCCAACCCAAGGGAAAGTTCGAAAATATTCCATGAGATCTTCCCATTTAGCAGACTTGTAGTGCCAAATCTTGCGCGGTTTAGGCGCCTCTCTGTCATTGATTGGTAGAATACTCGATGTCGAAAGTAGTTTATGGTCGGAAGAACCTAACGGTGGATTTACGCTGACTGTGTAAATCTCCGGATTGGTGGTTAAAAAGAGATCAAGAAGACTGGCAAACTCTCCGTCTCGATCAGGGATCCGTGTTGGTTCGTCAATAAGCTGAGTTAAGCCACAACTGATTGAAAATGATTCGGCTTCACGACCTTGTTCATCGGTAGTATTTGAATATTTAAGCCAGTTGATGTTGTAGACATTAAAGTCGCCCAGGATGGCAATTTCGGCATTTGGATAGTTAATTTGTAAATGATCGATGGTGTCTGCAAGGGAAGCGAAAAGTGTTCTATAGTTAGTATCACTTGGTGGTCGATAGAGGATACAGATGAACCTTGTGGTTGGTTGAGTCGTTATTTTTAACCACATAACATCAAAGTTTGGGGGGCTCCAGAGTCTCTTCTATATATATATATATAATGTAATACTTGCGCACCCTTTTCTCTGTATTATTTTTAAAAAAATCGCGAAAAATCGCTGTCCCTCCCACCTTATCTCGAAAAGTGCTGATCAAAAAATTTTGAAAAAATTCTGGAATATATTCTCCACGGGGTGTAGATTGAACGAAAATTATCATCACTAATGCATTACCTTTAATAATTTATCTGGTATATAAAAAAACAAGAATTTCAAGGTAATCAGTTTTCAGTAAAGATTGGAAACAAACTTTGTTGAAAACTCATTTAGGGTGTTTTTTATAAAGTCACTGATCATTTTATACCACCGTAACAATTTTTTTTTATTTTAACAGCAATCAACATACAGAACACTAATTGTGCAAGTTCAACTTGCACTTGACCGGTTATTTTTACTTTAAAAGCAATCACTGCACGGAACACTAATTGTGCAAGTTCAACTTGCACTTGGCCGGTTTCTTTTTAGTTTACCAAGGACTTGAAATCTTCCGTTTCAAATAAATCTGTTTCTTTTTAGTTTAATTGGATTTGCTCAAACGCTTGGAAACCAGCATTAGGTCAATCGGTATTTTTTGTTGGGTCAACACTGGGAGGAATAGTATTGGGCGTACTTGCTGATAATATAGGTAGACTTCATGTATTAGTACTTGCCAATATGTTTGCCGTTATAGGCAACGGCCTCACCATCTTGTCGAGTAATACAATAATATTTTCTATAAGCCGTTTTGTGGCGGGATGTGCAACTGATACAAATTTTGTAATGATGTATATCATTGGTACGTATTATTTTATGAAGATTTTATCTTAGACTGGGCGTTGTTTAAGTAGAGACATTATTTTTAGAAAGTGCATTTTAAAATTACATATGTTTTACAGGACCGGATTAACTAAGATTTATAATAAAAAAAATAATTTAGAATAGTCTTGTCACTGAATTCGTTATCCAAATATCGTGAGATCCTTTTTTATTTTTATTTAAATTTTAAATATATTCTATTCTTTTTTGTTTTAGTTATGGAATATCTTCGTCCAAGCATGCGAACATTTGGACTTAACTTATGTATAGGTGTGTTCTACACGTTGTCATGTATGGTAATACCTTGGGTTGCAGCTGTAATAGGAACCTGGAGACATTTTTTAATAATTATATCAGTATCCCATATTTCAGTGTTACTTTTTTATGTAATGGTTCCCGAAAGCGCCCAATGGCTAATAAGTAAAGGAAGAACTGAGGAAGCTATAAGATGCTTTGAGCGAATTGCGAAAATAAACAAAAGGACTTTATCTCCAAAAATTATTGAATCTTTAAGAAATTACTGTGATAAACATATTAAAAGCAATAAAGTAAAACGTGAAAACTTTTTTGGACTCTTAAAGACTCCAAATTTAAGACGAAAAAACTATTATTTTAATATATAAATCGTAAGTATACAGTGTTACCCTTAATTTCATCGTGGTTGTTTCCAGTAGCGTAGCCAGGTTCAAGGGGTGGAGATGGGCGCATATGGTCAGATTTCTGTAAGGAAAATAAGAGCTGCTGATAGAAGGGGGCGGCGCCAGTCGACAAACGGGCCGTCGACGACGACCGAGGGCGAAAGCCCTTACTGAAAAGATAAGACCTACTTACACTATAACTCAAACTTAAAACCTTAACATAGTAAACTAAAAATCAATGACCTGAAGATGGAAATTTTACACGAAAGGAAGCCTTCATGAATGTGGAAATACAGTGGGTAGGCATATGCTCCTCATGGTCCCTCCTTAGCTTCGCCACAGGTTGTTTCTATTCCCATAAAAGGATTTTTAGAATATATATACTTTTGACCAAGCAATTTTCTGCTGATAGTAAAATTTACTTGGCATTGTTTTCGCTTTCAGAATGGTTTTGACACTTTGCTACGACGCAATATCAAAAAATGTTAATGGAGTAGGTCTATCGCCGTACGTTGTCTTTACAGTAAGCTCTGCCACTATTTTTCCTGCTTGTCTTTTTATACTGGCAGTTCAAGACAAAATAGGAAGAAAAGCCCTAGCAAGTGGAGCTCAACTAGTTAGTGGAATATTCTCTGCCTGTGCTGGCATATACCTAATGTACACTAAAGATCCAGAGCCATTCGTACTTTTAAGTCTAGCAATTATTGCTAGGCTTGGAATAAATGTTGCCTACAATTCAGGCCACCAATACGCTGTAGAATTATTGCCTACTGTAGTTAGAGGACAAGGTGTAGCTGTTGTACATGTAGCTGGATATTGCGCTACCTTCTTTAGTACTGAAATCTTGTACTTGGCAACTTTATGGAGACCTTCTCCGGAACTTATTTTAGGTAGGTATAGTACAGTTCTTTCATTGAGTATTATAAACACTTTTACGAATATACAAGTTTTAAATACAAATCTGTACTCTCTAGTTAGCTTTTTAAAACCGAACTTCAAGTCTTAAGGGCCACAATGTATCACTTTAGAAACCTTAATATAGAAGAAAAAATAACATGGTTTTTAGGTGTAATACTGATTTCCGGAGCAATAGCTTGTCTGTTTCTTCCTGAGACTCTAAATAAAACTTTACCCGTTACCCTCGAAGATGGTGAACAATTTGGTGAAAATGAAAAAGTATGGCAATTTGCAACTTGTGGAGCAAAACCTTCTGAAAGTACAACAGGTCTACATGAAGATATTTATGAAACTCCATCTTACTCGTGAAGAAATGCTTAAAATAAGCCATTTTAGCAAACAAGTCAACTATAAGCAAAAATAAAAAAAAAAAAAACAATTTTTATTTGTCATATTATAGCATAACGTCAATAACAATAATTAAGCTATAAATTCAAGATTGCCTCGTACGCAAGACTCAGTTACGAGTGCTTCTTTTATAGCTGGCTTATAATAGATTTTATAATGACTAAAATATCTCTGAATATGAAATATATTACTCTAGTTATTTATCTGTCTCCTGTACTGATCTCTCCTGAAACTTTTTTCTAAATAAAGTAATCAAAAATGTTACAAGGTTTTTTACTTTCCTCACTTGTACTGAGAAAAGTCACCCTGTGTACATGTTTTCACTCGTAATATCGAAAGATACGGGGGTAGTACTTACACAGTTTAGCAACAATTTTGTATCGGTAATTTTTGGGTACTTCTAGCTACCGACTATCGGATACACCCACCCATATACACAAGTATATATACCTACGGACGGCTCATCTAATTGCACGTCTTAAGGATAAATCAGAGTTCAGAATAACGTAAAATACTCCAAATTAAGGTAGATCAATTTACCATATTATTTGAGACGTATTGGCCTAACATATGAAACACGAAGACACCCTCACTCTCCCGATTCTTTTAATGGCAATCTGAACACACTTTAAAAGTAGGGATTACTAAAACCTACTAAAAATCCGATGCTCTAAGCTTTATGAACGCCCAAATAATCAATAATCAGCTGTCAAAACGTTAAACGACATTTGGCATTAAAAAAATTGTATAGGCGAAATATTTTTAAGTTTCTTTAATTCTTGATACATGTTGACATGTTACCAAAAGGCTACAGGTTTATGACAAACGGCTCTATAATTTGATAAAATGCCCTTTAAATGAAACCAAGGTTAGGCTGTTTTAATTAATTACTTCTTCAGAACTATTCTGTTAATTTTTTATAGAATTTATGTTAGACCTTGTCAAATTAGAATTACATTCTGACATTTTGGAAAGATCTCAAGCAATCATAGGAAAAACCTTAAAAAGTAATGTTTCATAAGTTGTTAATAAGAAACATGTCACGGAACATAAACATTTTTTCTTTTTTTGTATAATATAGAAACGTGAACTTGAGCTAGCAATAGAATCAGATGATGTAGATGATGTAGTTGATAACTTTGAAGGTTTAAATATGGAAGATTTACTGACACCCAGTCCTGGTGGACCATTTTCTGCTTTAACTCCTAGTATGTGGCCTCAAGAAATTATGGCCAAACAATCTCGTGAACAAGAAGATCCTAATTCACAACCCGAATACAGGTATATTTTTTTAAAATTTTTTGTGTATTTTATCTTCCCAGCACTATAGGGATTTTTACACTTTTTTGACTATATCTTTAATGAGCTATATTAACAGAGATGTCATAATATCCATCAATGTTGCCCTGGTGCTGAAGCATACATATTTGTATTTTACGGCACTTTTAAGACAACGCAGTGGTTCTATCACAGGCGTTATTGCATTTCTACATTAACTTCTACATAAAGTACACACACAACACCCAGGCAATTGCTGGAATCAAAGCAACCATCAGTTTTACATACAGCTTACTGTACTACCGAGGTCAGCAATGTAACAAAAAATTTAGTATTGCAGTTATCACTGATGTTAGAAAATCAACTGATATCTGCATTTTTACTTATTCTCTGTAACTGTTTTAAAGTTTTCACCTTTTATAACAGTTATTTTATACTTTAAATAATTTAGTGCAATCTTAGATTTGATAAAATAAGCTAATTTTGTCTGTTTTTAGTTTTATTTAAATAATTTCTATTTTATAGTACAGAGATATTCATTGAATTACTATAAGTTTTTTTATATGTAACTGCTTAACTAGTAAACATTCAAACTCCTAAATTATTAAAAGTAATTTAGAAATATGCCAAAAATGTATAAACACTTAGTTTCGCAAGGTAACAGATTACAATTGACTGATTATTTGATTATGAATCAAATAATTGGTATTAAAATTAAACTATATATTTAATTGAAATGTCTATTTTATTATTTTTCCCTTTAATTTGTTATGTGTTCCAAACACATAACAAATATCACAATTGGAATTATGATATAGATTTTTAAGAAAATATTGTTACATTTTTGAGTTTAAAATCATTTATTTACTTCTTAGGTTTGATGAGTTTGGTTTTCGAGTTGAAGAAGAAGATGGCCCGGAACAAAATTCAAACAAACTTCTTGGTATTCCATTGGTTGAAGATCCTCAACACAGGTAATTTTAATTTTCCATAAGAATATTTTATTATGGTACCAGCCCTACCTAAACTCCAAACTCAATTAGAACTGTGTTAAAAAGTGCTTGGATAATAAAGATAAGGAATAGATATGTATTTTATGGTGAATAAAATATAAATCTATATATAAAATAATATGTCAATATTTTGAAGCATTAAATGTTTTTAATTTCATAAGTTTAATTTCTGTGCACAGTGAGTCAAACTGTACATTCTGTTGTGTTGTAGGAAATACAACTTCTAATCTATTTGTTTTAAAATCTTAGGTATTGCCAAGGTTTGGGGATAATAGCAGCATCTTTACTGCTGTTTATGGAAGAAGAAAACGCATTTTGGATTATGGTTACCATAGTCGAAGATCTGTTGCCAGCATCTTATTATAGTTCTACATTATTAGGTACAGGTAACAGATCTATTTTAAGAGCACATATCAAATTTTTATTCCTATTGTATTTATTATAGTTTGTACTTCTTTCACTAAGAAAATAATATTTTTGGAAAAATCATCCTATATATTTCCATATAATTTTTGCATTTCTTCACATTTAGGGTCCCTGGATCACAAGAGACATAGTTTTTTTTTTATTTTTGTCAGTGTGTCAACCTGTTGTCGCGATAATGCCTATAGAACCATAATTATTTATAGTCAAATACAGCAGAGGTATACTGGGTGGGTGGGGGAATTGGAGAGGCTATCCATCAAGATATATTTGTCCTTTTCAGGTTTTTGGAGTTTACAATTCTAAAAATGATGATGTTTTCCATTTTTTTTTTTTTTTTTTTTTTATGGGTCTAGCACACGTGCTGCAGGGAAGTCCCTAGAGCGCTCCAGGAGCGGCATGTGTGCAGAAAAAGCAATTTACGCTGTTCTTGAATCGCTGTAAATTGTACGTGGTGGGAAACACAGCCCTGGGCAAATTATTCCAAAGGGATGATGTTATTCATATAAAAGACTTCTTGAAAAGCGTTGTACGCGGAGTAACAAGCTGAAACTTATACGGATGTGAAGTATTAGCGCGACGTGTATTTTAGCGCGACGCTTTGGGAGGAATTAAGCGGGCTACCTCCTTCGAACCCTTTTCATGAAAATACTTTTAGACCAGACTCAAGTCGCCAACCGTTCTTCGATGATCCCGCGAATCAAGGCCAGTTCCGGGTCTCCAATCAGACGAACAGTTCTCTGAACAGAATCCAACAAATACAGTATATGTTTGGGAGCGGAGCCCCAAACATGGGAGCAGTATTCCATAGTTGGTCGAATTTGAGCTTTGTAAAGAATTAACAGCTGTTGTGGAGTGTAAAGCGTTCTGGTTCGAAATAATATTCCCAACTTTTGAGAAGCTCTCCTTGCTATGCCTGCAACGCCCAACAAATTGAGCGACGATGCTAGGGGAATGGAGTGCCCCGACCTAACTATGTCGGGTTCAGAAACGTTAACTTTTTTAGAAAAAACTGCCGCCAGGGTTTTTGTAGCGTTAAATTCCACTTGGTTACTGCCACCCCAAGACAGAATTTCTTCCAGGTCTTTGTTAAATTGAATGACTTCCTGCTGTCTGCGGATATTCGCCTGAGTAGCTGATGCCCGAGCGTTCAGAGTGAATGAAGAGACAAGCGTACTGCCATCTGCAAAGTTGTAGATTGGATTCCCGGTCTTTTCCAGCAGATCGTTAATGTAAATGAGAAAAAGAGTAGCAGACAGAATTGCCAAATCTTAACAGAAATAGTACGTAGAAGAAATCAGAATGTGGTTAACAGTGACCTAAAAAGCATTTCTTGACTTTTACTTTGATTTCGGTTGGAAAATGAGTGATTATATTAACATTTTGGGAGAACATGTAAAATATTTTGAAGTATAAGATAAATTAGTCGTCTACTACTCACTTAATACAATATGCGACTTAATATCTATGTATATCAGTAAGATACAACTTGCATCTCTGACTGCTGTAAGCCTAGGATTGAAGGCATACCTGCCCTCTATGTAGGGCTGTTTTAGGTCACGAACCAAAAGAGGAATTGTTTAGCGAGGACACTTCACAGTTGCTAAGAATTACCGCTAGGTAGCGCGATTATTATTAAACTGAATTCTCATATTTTGTTAAGTTATTATTAATTATCATATTGTTTTTTCAGCTTATGTTTTTGTCAAGAAACCAAAAAATTTATTCAATTATTTTGACCTAAAATATCTTTTTATATCAACTACTAAAATTAATCTCAAAACACGTTCGGTCGTATCATGACTCATCAGCCGAGGTAGAATCAACAGAGAAGAGGACAAGACTCAAAGTACTTAGCGCAGTACTAGCGCAAAGAATAAGTAAGATAGAACACTTTGCATCTCATACGGATTTTTTGCGCTAGTACTACGGTAAGTACTTTGAGTTTTGTTATCTTCGCTATTGATCCTATGCCGGCTGACGAGTCGTGATACAACGTCCTATGTCCCTAGATGGTTTGACAAATGACAGAACAGTAAATAACTACTGAAATATGGACTTTGTTCAATTTTAATAGTTGATATTGATTTTTTATATATGTGAGGTGGTCCCTAACCGTTGTGCTGCCTAGTGGTAATTGTTAGCAACTTACTAAACAAGTCGTCTATAAACAGCCCCCAATAAAAGGCAGATATGCCCTTAAAACTAAGTTTTACAGCCGCTAAAGATGCACATTGTTATATCTTACTGATTGAAAAATATTTTTTACAGGTATTCAAGCTGATCAAAAAGTACTACGTAACCTAATCTCCAACTATTTACCAGATATAGATGAAGTTCTCAAGAACCATGACATTGAACTCTCATTGATAACTATGCAGTGGTTCTTGACTTTATATGCAAACGTCGTCCATATGAAGATCTTGCTCAGAATTTGGGACCTGTTCTTTTTTGAAGGTTCTATAGTTTTATTTCAAATAACACTGGCCATGTTGAAACATAAGGAACCTCATTTAAAAACATTAGAGAATTCTGCTCAGATTTTTAATGCACTTTCTGACATCCCTGGTGACATAGATGACGTTGATAAATTATTAGAGGTAGGTACCCAAAATAAAATCTTGTGCTTTTTAGTGTCCTGTACGGAACACTTATACGAGGCTGGTTTGAAAAGTCCGTGCAAAAGTAAAAACTACTCATGTGTTTGGGGTAAACCTTTTTTTTTTTCGACGTAGTCTCCTTTTAGGCTTATACACTTCGTCCAACGATGTTCTAGTTTGTTGATCCCTTCCGAATAATAGGATTTGTCCAAGTCTGCAAAATATCCATTAGTGTCTGCAATCACCTCCTCGTTTGAATAAAATCTTTGTCCCGCCAGCCATTTATTCAAATTGGGGAACAAATAGTAGTCCGAGGGAGCCACGTCTGGAGAATAGGGGGGATGTGAAACGAGTTGGAAATCCTATTTCCATTAATTTTGCGACCACAACTGCTGAGGTGTGTGCTGGTGCGTTGTCGTGATGGAAAAGGACTTTCTTGTGGGCCAATCGCGGGCGTTTTTCTTGCAGCTCGGTTTTCAAACGGTCCAATAACGATGAATAATATTCACCTGTAATAGTTTTTATCGTTTTCCAGATAGTCGATGAGATTATCCCTTGCGAATCCCAAAAGACAGTCGCCATAACCTTTCCTGACGAAGGAACGGTCTTCGCCTTTTTTGGTGCAGATTTCCCCTTGGTAACCCATTGTTTAGATTGTTGTTTGGTCTCAGGAGTATAGTAATGTATCCATGTTTCATCCGCAGTGACGAAACGACGCTTAAAATCCTCCCGATTCTTCTGGAACAGCTGCAAACCATCCTTGCAACACTTCACACGATTCCGTTTTTGGTCAAGCGTGAGCAATCGCGGCACCCATCTTGCGGATAGCTTTCTCATGTCCAAATGTTTATGCAAAATATTATGTACCCGTTCAGTCGAGATGCCCACAGCACTAGCAATCTCACGCACCTTAACTCTTCTGTCATCCATCACCATATCATGGATTTGATCAATGATTTCTGTAGTCGTAACCTCCACAGGCCGTCCAGAACGTTCAGCGTCACTTGTGCCCATATGGCCAGTACGAAAATTTTGAAACCACTTATAAACTGTTCTAATCGAAGGTGCAGAGTCACCAGAATATTTATCAAGCTTCTCTTTAGTTCCTGAGGCGTTTTGCCTTTCATAAAGTAATGTTTAATCACCACACGAAATTCTTTTTCGTCCATTTGTTGAAAATCACTCGACTTCCTTGAATCACACGAATGCCAAACACAAAGAAATAGACCAATATGGCTGAAACTTGGTGTGCGTTCATTCAAGAGATGCTACTAACTAAACACGACCTCGATACGCGCCGGTGGTGCCATCTCTCGGACTTTGCACGGACTTTTCAAACCAGCCTCGTAAGATCACTTCGGTGTCCGTCTGTCTGTCGCACCCGATTTTTCTCTGAAACTATTTGACATAGAAAGTTGAAATTTAGCACTAATATAGGAATTGATGGCCCCATCAGAGCCATGCAGTTTTGAAAGTTAAATTTTGACTTAAAGGGTTAGTTTTGCGCAAAAAAACTATTTATATATATATATATATATATATATATATATATATATATATATATATATATATATATATATATAATATATATATATATAATATATAATATATATATATATATATATATATATATATATATATATATATATATATATATATATATATATATATATATATTATGTAATACTTGCGTACACTTCTCTTTGTATTTTTTTTTTCTTCAAAATGCGAAAAATCGCTGTCCCCTCCTTATCTTGAAAAGTACTCATTAAGAAATTTTGAAAAAATTTTGGAATATTCTCTGCAGGATGTAGATTGAAAGAAAATTATCACGAGTGCATTACCTTTAATAATTCATTTGGTATATTAAAAAAAAAAATTTTAAGGGTTATCAGTTTTCAGTGAAGATTGGAAAAGAACTGAAAATTCATTTGGGATGAAGTCACTGACCATTTTATACTTCCATAACAAAAATTTTTATTTTGAAAGTAATCAACGTTCAGAACGCTAATTGCGCAAGTCCAAACCAATGAAAAAGAACGATTTTTATGAAAAAATTAGTTTCCAGTAAAGTAGACGTTTCTTTTCTCTTTCCGTTATTTCTGCTTTTTATTACTAATTACTTTTCTGTGTCTTCTTGTATAAAATTTAAAAAATTAAATATGTTAAATAATAAATACATCCAATATTAATATTCTATTTCAATACTTTAAATTAGCCTATTTAAAGAATTATTATAGCCTAAATTAAAGAATTAATATAATTAATAATAAATAACTCGTTTAATAGTAACATTCATCAAATTTAAGTCCCTTTATTATACAATTAAAACTAAAAAATAAATATCATTAATAATAAATAATTTGTCTAATAGTTCGCATCCACCAAAAAAATTTACCACATCCTAACTTTAATGCTTTCGTGTTTTTTTGTCGATCTGATGACGACATAGACTACCAACAATATCCGGTTCAGACTCAAATGTCACTAAATAAGTTACCAAACTCTATGTCAAAAACGATTTTTAAAATGGAGTACCATTTCAACATGATGGTGTTTCTTGCAGTTGTGTTCTGTCTTAAAAAGTGTTTTTGATTGATGTTTATTGACAACGTTTTATTTTTAATACTTGTGTAACTCTCTAAGTGTATTTTTATCATGTTTTTGTAATCATACCTACTACCTGGCCAACAAAAATGCAAATTTTATTGTCTTCACCAGAGATGAATTAACTGCTAAATTTTTGTAAGTAAATTCTCTTACAGTCTTATAATTCATTGTATCAAATTTTAAAAACGAACGTTTTGAGTTTATTTTTCTGTACTTGGTTTGCATTTTTAGAATCCAGAAAATGGTAGCTTCTTAGGCAGCGAAAGCTCGATAACAAAAATAAAAAGCAGATATTAGAGCCTTTAGATCTTTGATTGCTCATCTCTTCTCCTTATAAGGGCGTTTCCCAGTAGTTAACCTTAGGATTGTTTGTTGCTAGTGCCCTGTTACTGTCCTTCCTCTTTCTATATATATATATATATATATATATATATATATATATATATATATATATATATATATATATATATATATATATATATATGTATATATATATAAGCAACAAAAACGACTCAAACTATTTGGCCTCATTTAACACAGATTTTAGTATCATTTGAAAGCCATTTTATTCTCTTTCTGATGATACCAAATTCCATAGCATACCTCATGCTTTTTACTGATTAAAATGATTGAAAATAAGGATAAGAGAAAGTAAAAAGTAAACAAATTTTAAGTTGGACAATTAAATTTATTGATAAAAACCAGTATTAATATTCTGTATTGCCCCTTAGCCCTTATTACTGCTTCCAGCCGGTTTTTCATGGTTTTCATGAAGCAGGTGAACTTTTTCACTACTGTCTGGGATTCTTCCCCACTCTTCCGCCACCGCAACCTTTAAGTCCCTTAGTGATGCAGGGACTATATTCCTGGATCGAACCTTTCTTTTAAGCTCATCTCACATGTAGTCGATTAGATTGAGGTCAGGATTCCGCGCAGGCCAGTCTAATGCGTTGGTGTGTGGGTTGTAGTTTATTTGGCATTTTTTTATGCTTTTAATAGCCTTCTGCTGCTGACTGATGATAATTATTAGTAGAAACATTGTACTTTGAAATCAATACAGACTGTGAAGGTCTATGGACCATTTATATTTCAAAATACATTATCGCCGACTCTTCGTTAAACTTTTATTAGATTTCAGCTCAACTGACGAGTTCTTTAAGTGAAGTAATGATAGAAACATACAGAAGAAGGCATTTAGCTTATTTAATGGCGGATCAGGGTGCTCTCGTTGGGAATCCTGAAGCTGCACCAAATCTACCCAAACAACATTTAGCTAGGTAAGTACCTATTTCTTTCCCGCTATTCAGAATGGCAGAATTGAGCAGGTTACTAGCTATAAGCCACTTACTTATGCAAGTAGCTAAGCTACTCGGTAATTATGTGGTGCAATCTAAAACCTCCTGACACTTTCAAAATAGCCTCTCCGCATCAGAACGCCCCGGTTTTACCATTTTCTCTACTGGCCGAATATTTTCTGAAAGATTGATGCTGTCGCTGCTTCTAGCGTCGCTAGTGATTCACGTTTTATGACCCCTACCGTCTCGAAGCGGCGACCCTTAAGTTTATCTTCATGTAACGGAACAGCGCAAAGTTCAAGAGTGTCAGATCAGGCAATTAAATGGGTGAAGTTGTGGAGTTCTTCGCCAAAAACTATTGCATACTGTTCTCGCTCGAAAACTTTGGCCGTTTGCTAACCAATAAAAACTCCGTCAGAGATGCTCAAGATTGTCCGATGACGGTCTCCACGAATGGCTTGTTGAATTTTGGCTATGATTTCCGACGTGGTTGCAGTTGAAGGTCTTCCAGAACGCTCGTCGCCTTCCGCCGGGGTTCTACCAGCCGTAAATCGTGAAAGCCACTCGAAAATTTCCGTAAGGCTCGAGACTTCGTCCCCATGTGCTAAATCATTTCATAGGTTTTAATGGCACTTTTCCCAAGTTTAAAAGAAAATTTGACATGCGCTACTCTTTTTTTCGTATTTATAAAAATCTCAGAAAAACATATTTAGACCTTTACCTAAACGTACATACAGAACAAACTGAACAAGATAGCCAGTTGGAACTTTTCACTGCGTTGTAAGGAATGTACCTGCCGCCACCTATAGCGTGAGTCGATACTATTTCGCGTTTTTACTATGTAGCGTTAATAGGAAATTTTTAGGTCACACCACATATACTATATCATTTAGAAAGTAACTAAGCCCCTGTTAGCGTAGCAAAGTTACTGTCTTGCATTAAGCGTCTGTATTTTACCACAGTACCTTAGCTTGTAGCGTTGTTCAATAACTAGCTACCTTCTAAAGTAGTTGCATGAATGGTAAATATATCAAAATAAAATCCACGGTACAAGATTGTTTTTAACGAAGAACTTCAATAAGTTACTAGATATCAGAAGAGTAGCTTAATTACTTAGTAATAGGATACTGCCTAGCCCTGAAAACTCACTTTATATTGGGAAAGCAGACATATATTATGTAAATTAAATAATAAACAGTCAAAGCACGAAATTAAATCTTCTCTTGGCAGTATCAAAATATGATGTGCGGCGGAATTTTGTAACTACATCTATAATAGGAAGGTTTTTTAATTTATCTATGTAGCCACTAAAATTGCTTAATTGCGAAATTATTGAAATACTTTTAAATAATTTGACGAAATTTTAAAAACTTCTTACACCAAAGCAAAAGCTGGGGATGGAAGAAAATTCTTAAGAATATTTGACCGCTTTAGATACAAAACTGGAACCAGACCATTCGGAAAAACTTCCGAATTTACGGAGAATCAAAACTTTGCTGTAGAACGACAACTGCAGAGTCCACAGTGCTCGCACCGTTCGAGCCATTACCGAAAGCTGTCGTTCACCGAGTTACAACATCCTCCCTATAGTCCTGATTTCGCGTCCTGAGACTCATTATATCTGAACATCTGAAGAAAGACCTTGAAGACCGAGAATATCTTATAACAAATTAGAATCAAATACATTTTTTATATATACAGTCGGTCATGTAAGAACATGTCCACGATAATTCATTTTTGGTAGATACGATTCTAGTGATTCAACAAAAAACCAGTAGAGGGAACGTCTACGACGCATTTTAGTAAAAGTATCAGTCGATTCCGAACTTTCGTCGAAATCACGTAAAATCCAAAATGTTTGCACGTTGGTTCGAGGCAACCTTTCTTTGTTCCCATCTAAAGGAGCTTAAAATGACACATTCCGCGGCCACTAAATATATTAAAAAGTCGGTATCGCTTGCGAAGAAGTGGATACATCATTTTAACGAGACGAAAAATGTCGACGACTTGCCATAACGTGACTTGGTAGGTAAAGTCACTCCTAAAGTCGACAAACGAATCGTGTCTTTTTTCACCTGACCCCAAATTAACGCTGCGTCAAGGAGCGGCACAATTAAGAAAATCGGGTTTGAATATGTCCCATGAGACCATTCGACAACATTTCCATACTCATGATTCCGAAGCACGTTGAAGGAACCTTTACTGGGCGAAAATCACGTCACGAAGCGGCTCGCTTGGGTCCACGATAAGATATAGTGGCCCTCACAATCGCCGGACGCCAACCCTATTGAAAACGATTGGTCCGTTGTAAAGAGAAAGCTCAGAGGAAATACTCTGAAGACTTTAAAAATCACTTAGACAGCAGCCATGCCTCGAAGATGCCAGGCGATTATTGATGCAGAAGGCGATTGGACAACTTACTAGGGTAATTGCGCCGTTGTTAGCACACCGACTAATACATTGATCGCAAAAAAACACATTTTTTAAGATTACGAGCGGTCACGTTCTTACTTGATAGACTGTATATATTTTGATCCTTATGAAGCAAAAGAAAGTTATTGTCAAAGGTAAGTATGTTTTTTATATACAAATAAATAAACTAAAGAATAAATTTGTTTGATTCATTTCATAAGAATTTTTTTGAACTTTTTGATTTAAACTATATTAAGAACTTAACATGCCAAAGTTCAGTTACACTATGTTAAAGCTCCTCCTATACAAAGGCTATGCCTAAGTATGAGATTTATGACAGCTAACTATATCTGAAATCTTACTTAAAACAATTTCTTGTGGTAATTATGCATTCTTTGCCTTGTAACCATCGATTTAAAGAAGTCCATCGGTAATTGTATTGAGGTATATTGACGATTTTGCACCATTAACCTATCCTAGCAGAAATTTTATTCAGCCGTTACAAAAAAGTTGCCAGAATAGAGTACTATGTACTAAAAAACCTGTAAACTCTAAAAAAATTGCTCTAGTTACCTAAAAGTAGTGGATGCTCTGGAGAGAGCAGCTTGACTAAAGTGTAGATGGGCTGGCCACGTAGCGAGAGAGAACGACAGATGAGCCTACAAGCTTACAGTATGGCGCCCAAGGGAGAGTAAGAGGCATGTGGGAAGACCTCGAAGAAGGTGGCGAGACGACATCCAGAATATCGCAGGAAAAATTGGAACAGAGCGGCCCTGGACAGGAAAGGATGGATTTGGAAGAGGCC
Organism: Pachyrhynchus sulphureomaculatus; assembly: GCA_019049505.1. NCBI lineage: Eukaryota > Metazoa > Arthropoda > Insecta > Coleoptera > Curculionidae > Pachyrhynchus > Pachyrhynchus sulphureomaculatus. The sequence continues at coordinate 42,317,004 of CM032450.1, read as the reverse complement.
TACATTCAGGAGTGAATGAGAGCAGGCTGAAAAAAGAAGAAGAACTAGGCACTGGTGAACACAGAAATACTAAATACCGGCAAGGAAAAAAGTCTGTAAGAAGTCTTAACCTAATTATAATATAATCGATTGTATAGTAAAAATATAACATAATTTCCAGATTCCTTAACGCCAAGAACCCTAAAGGAACACATATCCTCGCGGTGTCCAGTGTTTTTCGGTGAATTATGAGACAAAACTCCGTAACCTAGTCGGAGAACTCAACAGAGAAACCAACAGCACTGAGGGGAAAGTCTTAGTTGGTTTTATGAAGCGAAAAACCACACATGAGGACGGCACGGACAAGCCTTGTTTTTTGTGAGTGTTTCGTGTTTGGCAATCCTCGGTCTGAAAGAAATCTGATTCCCCGGCAATCTGTAGTTTTCAGGCGAATCTTGTTGCTAGTGCCAATCCAACGTAAGATAAAAAAAAAAGAAGGGGATGAGTTTAAAGAAGTTAACAGAAAAGTTAGATATATTAAAACAAAACAGTAGGGTTATAGACATTAACGTTCAGACTCACTTAATGGTTTGCCCTACTGAACATAGGGAAACTTAAAGTGCTTCCAAACTCGAGGGCGTGTAAGACAACCACAGGGGTCGCTAGGGCTCTATTTAAGCGCGAAACGGTTGCCAAAAGAAAGGGTTGTTTATTATCCTATATTCGATCGAATTTCGCTGGCAGCTGTGGCTGTAAAAATCAAAAGAAAGAGGTAGTTGTAACAGAATATTTTCGAAACAAGCCCTCTAAGCATTTTCCGCACTTATAACCTTTATAGGTTTGACTAAATAATTTTGCTTAATATTTATTTATTATTTTAACCTCAAATAAGAACTAAGGAAATTTCACATAATACTATTGAAATATTTCGTGTTATATGTCCTTTTTAGGGTTCTTAGAGTAACATATAATTAGTTAAAAGGGCGAGAGAAGAGGTATTTGGCTTTTCCAGGGTTTCTGGAGTTGGGAAATCTGAAAATTATGTTACTTTTCGTTGTTTCCTTCTTTATTAGACACCTTTCCTCTGCTTAATTGTTTTATTAATATCTCACTGTGAAATAAATATCGTGTAAAAAGCCAGTTGTAACTCTTCTTTATTTTAGAACTACTTGTTTGTAAGGGCAGTACTAGGTAAACCAGTTTACCAACCTTCTAAATCAGTTTTCCAAAACCTTTTACAGGTGTACTAAGATAAAAATAATAACTGAATTTAAAACACGCCCTGTATATTTCATGTTGGAGGTAGAAATAGATAGTTATAAGAGAAGTAAATAATAATTTGTAAATTCAAACACGATTTTTATAAATGCAGCACTCTAACTTTCTGTTGAATCAATCATAATTTCCTTTAGTCAGCAGTAAAGTTTTCAAAAAGCCCGCTGCCCGTACACGTGGTCGATAATGCAGAAATCTTAATGATGTCGACTAATTTGACAGCGCAGCATAACCTCAAAAACCTACAAAAGTTTAACGGGAGTTTATTCCGTTTATTCCGTCTAATATGTTTATTTCAATTAATTTTAAACAAAAACTCTATTAAATCTGTGCACTAAGAATATTATGGATGATGGAAAACGCGAAAATAATAAAATTAAGAGGCTTAAAAGTGAAAATGTGAAGTCAGTCGTGTCAGTGTACTTACACAGAAGGCAGTTTTCCAGTCTTAAACCGAGAAGAATTTCGAAAAAAACCGCTTTAAAAAGAGCTGTTTTGGACAACAGAATAAGTAGATCTAATTCTATATTGTACAGTTGTTACAGTAGTGATCCTCTAGTCATTGAATATAGTTTCATGTTCCAAAAGTTTATGTATTGGTTAAAAGATCAAACGAAGTATAAACACCGTTGTTATGATATTGAAAAACTTGTAGGTCCTTTATTTTGCCACCTTTATATGGACATTCGAAGTAGTGGTCAATCTGATAAAGCTGTAACCTTTTATAAAGCTCATATCGACAAGGTCGATAAATCAAAATGTGATGACCTAGTGAAAGATATTCTTAAAACTTTAGCTTATGCGTCTGATACTGCAGTGATTAATGGGACCGATAGTTTAAATTTTGAAGAACTGAAGGAAAAATTTAGATCAAGTAAGGTCGTGACTGAAATTAAACCTGAATCTCTGATTCTTCTAAAAAAGTTTGTTGCAGAGACTTCCCACATAGTTTTTCTCCAAGCTCTTCAAAATTGGTTCGATATAAGAACACATTCTGGAAATAATAAGTTAAATGATGTTAAAGACGATATTAAGAAGGCTAGATCTATGTATAATAAGCAGGAGTCAAAGGATCAGTTGTGCAACAATATAAGGGATCTCAAAGATCAAAAAAGTAAAATAAAAAGTCTAGTTAGGAAAGCCAAGAAATTACCTGCTAGTGTATGTAATATTAGAATACTGAATAGCAAGAATCTTATAACTTGTGGTTTTGTTAAGCAACAAGCTGGTTTAGTAGCTTTTGCTGAACGTAACATTTTAAGGATTATGCCAATACAAATGCTAGATTCAATATGTGGCTTTGAGCAAGTGGATCATGTTAGATTTATTAATCACTCCAAGCAAATTTATTGTATAGCCCTTGCCAAAGGCAATGATATTATTTGTACAGGTTCTGCAGATAGGTCGATATGCATATATAGTCTGAAAAAACTTAGGCTTTTAAAACGACTTCTAGGACACTTAGGTGCAGTGTATTGTGTAGCAATAAGTGATGATGCAAAATATCTTGTATCAGGTTCTCAAGATAATACTGCAAGACTGTGGAGTCTAAAAAGTGGAAAAACTTTAAGAATTTTTTCAGGGCACACAGATACTATAACTAGTGTGCATTTTCACCCAAATTCAATGTACGTAGCTACTGGTTCTGCCGACAAAAATGTGAGAATATGGTGCCTAAAATCTGCAAATACAGTAAGGCTTTTACATGCAGCTAAAAAAGAAGTGTACAGTATTGCTTTTGATCCGAATGGGCAATATTTAGCGTGTGCAAGTGATGACAAAAAAGTGAGAATATGGGATTTAGCATCTGCTAAAGTAGTAAACGAATTTAAAAATAGAGAGTCTTCAGTTTTCCATCTGTTATGGAGTAAAAATGGTAAACAATTGTGTGGTGGGACTATATCAGGTGTGGTAAAAATTTGGGAGATTACGCATCACCATAGGGATAGAGACAGAGACAAAGAAAAAGATCATAAACACTCAGACACAGTGTTAAGACGACGTATACATGGAAGGCTGCTTAGTTTAGAATATACAATGGGAACGTGGACATGTTTCTCTGTTCCTAAACCTGGATATTCTCCATTTGATAGTTTATAAAAGTATTTCAATTATGAATTATTTTTTAGTTCTTTTTTTATTTATTTATTTAAAAGACTTGAGTCAGTTCATGTTAGCGAACTAGCACAAAAAGAAACTACGTGATAAACATATATTCACTGTTTATTTTAAAGAGTTATAAACATGTAAGTTCAGGATCTATTAATAATTCTTTTTAAAAGTTATTTGAGATTAAGCTTTTATTTGGTAAGGGAGTAGTGAAGTTCTTTCCAGAGAGTTTCATACCCGAATCAAATCATGTCTTTCATACAATTATGTCCTGCCAAGTCCATTTAAAGTTTCAGTGAGTGTGGTAGAAAGCAACAGTTTAAGTTGCAACCCTATCTGCACATCCTGGCATATACAAAAAGTCTATGGCATTTCTGCGAAAAGACATTTCTGTTTTAAAGTACAAATGACATTCATTCTTTTTAATTTTCTCTAATTAATTTTTTTATTAGATTAGACTTTTATTGATGTTGTAAGAGCCAGTGAACCAAGGAATAATTTAAATTTTGGAAGTCAACAACACTAAGTTTAGTCAATGTAATCAATCAGTGTTCAATACACGTTAGATGATTGATCCTTCTACCTATTGCCTATAAATATAAAATATGTTATACCTACGCAATAAATACAGTTTTATTTCTTAATTTAAGAAATACACATATGATACTGTACAAATTGATCAAGGAAAAGACCATAATAGAACAGAGACAACTTACTTAAAAATAAGACATGTGGTGAGGTAACAAACTATCACACGATGATGTCTACCAATTAGAAAGTATCTTAAGCTTTTTAGAGTAAATCTAAAAAATTATTAATCGCCACAGTTCCACCTGTTTAATTGTTATTGTTACTAATTTAATTAGTTGACTTAGTTACTACAACTCTTATTTTATTTCGAGTATGGTAACAATTTGTTTTGGATTTCATAATTTTAGGAAAAAAATGGTTCATTTAGTCACCATGTTTTGTTTAATTTTTCTGATATTCCTGAAGTATATTTTTAAATGAATGCTCTACAAGTATTTGATAATAATGTTTCTTTTTGGGAGAATAAGAACATGTAGTAATAAGAACAAGGTCATCCTTTCTTCATAAGCATGTTTTTACACCATGAGGATTACTGTGTCTTTAGGTTTCCTCTATTATAATAAGCTTTTATTTTTTTATTTATCTTTATAATAGTAGTAAATAAATGCATAATTGGACCAAAATCTAAACTGGCATTGAATAAATGAGTGTTGTTAATTTATATAAATTAAAAAGTTTCAGTGTATAACATATATTTTCACAAATAGAGCATTTTGCAGCATGAACTACTCACTTCTATGCATAAAATACTTGTTTGTCTATTAAGTTAAGATTTAAGAATGATTATGTTGACAATAATAGTACAAAATTTTTACACACGATGTCTTTGTCAATGTTGATTTATTGTATTTAAACATTATTGTGCACATTTGATTGAATGAAATTATTGTTAGGAAAACCATTATGACCTCAATGACATAACTCAACCAAATTCAAATGCTTTAAGTTTCTGTTAAAAAATTATTGTAGGTTTTTTCGATGAATTTTTCATATGGCTTGTTTGTCTGTAACAGAGAAAATGTAAAATACTAAACTAGATTTGCTCAAAATGAAGAAGTAGTATTAAATTAATTGTTTGCGTCCAACATAATAACAGTATAATGCATAATTATTTTTATTTTAAAGTTGTCAATAGTAAAAATAATTTAAAATTTAGAAAAATATATATAGTGGGACGAAACTTACTTAATTTTTAACAAAAACAAGCATTTTTATTCAACTATGGCTACATACACTAAAGATCATTTTTAACTTTTGATCAATATTGTTTTCTATATGTATATTTGGATAATAGTCAGTTGTGTGGTATTCTAGTTTTTTCAGATATTAGTTATCTAGCTTTATGGTCTTTCAGCTTCTACGCTAATAGCTATAGCAAACTTATAATGACCTCGACTGGTACAATATTGCTATAATTTAAAATCAAAAGTTTCTTATATTATAGAATTAAAAGAAATTTTCTTTTTTTAAAAAGCATCGGACGCTGCAAAAAGCGAACTACATTGGGAGTTCAATGTTTGAACAACAATTATTCACTAAAAAAATATTTACAAATAATTTTATATTTAAAGCCAAAAAACCGTTAAACTTTTATTATAGTTCCATTATTTATTTTAAGATGTATTTTTTGTTGTAATTCCTATAATGGGGAGACAAAAACCCTTAAGAAATACGCTGGCCGAAACAAACACAGTCTAAACTGAGAATAAAAACACTCTTCAGATGAAATAAATATTACAATTTTTACTATTTTTTATTAAGTTTACAGAATTCTAAAACTTGGTACTATTATAGCCATGAAAGTTTAAATTTCCAAGGTAAATTAGCGTCGTTGAAGAAAGAGCTGCCATTTGACGATAACTAATTTTCCCTACATTGTTTATTGATTCAGAGTAAAAGCTGTTATATAGTTAATAAACAGTTATATGTTATTGTAACTGTAAGACTGGTTATTAATATATAATATTAACAAGAAATTTTTGTGTAATTGATAGTCGGGATTTTTTTATCCAAAGGTTATTTTAAGAATGTAAGCTTGAGTACCATTATTTGATCTTAAGTTAAAAAGAAAGTGTAGTTTACCCCAACAATCAATCAAGCAAAGAAATATATTTCTAGTAATTTATAAGTAGAACAAAAGCATTGTATTATAGCGCATGTATTAAGTTAGACAAGTGTATATATATTTTGGTAGTATTTACCAGTGAAGTGATTTGCCAATGATGAATTTTTTTAAGACAGGTAGAAATAACCATTTTATTTTTGTACATAATTTTTTTTACCGAGACGCGGTGTATATATACATCACATTAAGAAAAACAGTGGGCCTAGTAATGTGTATAGTTTTGTTCTTTTTTTTATATCTTGATTGGTCTAATGGCAAGTATATTTAATCATCGTCTTGGCATTTAAAATTTGAAATATTTCTGTTGAAGTACATCTGTAAAAAAATTACAGGAGTATTAAAAGGAAAAAATGTGTAAAATATATAAATGCTTATAGAATGTACTATCATACATAGTCAGGCAGCATATCACCATTAAAAGTAAAATATTTTATAAATATGTCAAGTAACATAACTACAAGTAATTCAATAAAATAAATGATTGTTTTCAAAAACAGAATCGGCTGCATTACAGGATTAACTGAACATACGAGCCTCAATTCCCCAGGTTACTGATATATTAAAGATACTTCTGAGCCATTTCCAAAATTTAAAAAAAAATACAAGGAAGAGTTGTAATTAAACATTAAAACTGATTAATTCACTGTTTTTAGTCAAATACTCAGTTGTTTGACGTGCTGTGTGAGAGCTGGTGAAGAATGATTATTTTTCCTGATTTCATCAATGACCTCTGGTAAACAAATTATTGTATACCATTCAGCATTTTTCAGTTCTTCGATCTTCTAAAGTAATGGTCGCAACATGTCCAGTATAACAAAAAAAACAATCCATTTTCGTGGAAATGCTTCGCGTACGAACCACCTTTGTTGGATTCGGTTCATCTTCGAACACCCGAATAGTTGATTGTTGCTTAGTTTCCGGCTCGTATGAATATATCCAAGTTTTGTCTCCTGTTACTATGTTGTATACAGATTTTGCATATCCTCAGTCAAATTTTTTGAGCATTTCCTTACACCAATTGACACGAGCCTGTTTTTGAATTTCACAGCTAAATATTCATGCAAAATTGAATGTACTGCAGTCTTCGATATACCTAAGGATGCCTCTATCTCACCGTAAGTCACATACCGATCCTTTTCAATCATGTTGCGCACAGCTCGATGTTTTTTAGAACAAGAACCGATTTTGGTCGACCTTCACGAAATTCATCGCTGACGGAAGCACAACCATGACGAAATTCTGCAAACCAATTGTAAACAGTCTTTTCTGATGGTTGTTCATTACCAAAAGTCGAACGAAGCGATTCGAGGCATTGTTGTTGAGTTAGGCTTTTACTAAAATCGTAAAAAAATCATCCAACTAAAACCTTTACCTGAAATTTCCATTCGTTCACAAAACTGTTTTGTTGTTAAACACAAAAACAAACTACTCGGCGAATTTCTGATCTGCTACTGTTTTAGCAATAACAAATGTCAGATTTTACAACAGTGGTAATGTCAATAGCGCCATCTAATAATCGTTTAAAAAAAGACAACCCTGGTATCTCCTTTGTGTCGAGCAAATTATTTACCGCATGAATTTGAGAACATTTCTTATTATTGAGATATAAGAAGTATGCATTTAAGCGGTTTTTACTTTATTTTTTAAGAACTAAATTGTCCGGAAATCTAGTTAGCATTATTTGAGGGATAAAAGAAGAAAAAAATATTTATTTTGGGTATAATTCATGTTTTCCAGGGAGAGATATAAACCAACCTAATGATGAAGATTAGATATGCTTGTTCGGTTATTTTAAGAATTTTTTATTTATTTATTTATTATCGCAGTTTTTCTAGTCGCAATAATACATTTATAGAAGTTCTTAAAAATTCAGGCCTATGTAAATTCGACTTGAGAAAATATCTTAACCTGTGTGATAACTTAAAGTTTGTTTAATACTTTAATGGAAGTACAAAACTTTGATGTGTTAACTGTTGTATTTTGAAACGTACTCTCTTAATTTAATTTTGGTGTATACTTAAGTTCAGTACGGATAGTCCAAAACCCGTATAACTTAAGAGTCATAAAAACATAATTTAAATCAGTTATACTATAACTTTTTCATTGTCTTGCTCCAGTTACTCCTTTTATACCCAATTCTCCCACTTCAGTTACTGATGACCAATCACAAATAAAAAATGTGGTAGTATTGGGCGGTAAAAGGTGCAGCCCAAAGATATTTCTTTATTATACGGAATTTGGAAAATTCTCGTTTAGTGAAATATTGGTAATTATTTCTTGAAATGTTTAGAAGAGTAAATAATTACAGCATCAGTTTTATGATCGTTTTTTTAGATAAAGTCAATGCCTTATTGATAATAAAAAAGTAGACGTCAATACTGTCAAAAATTGATAACGGCTTCGTTTTTCAATTTTATGAAAAGTAAGGAATAAAGATGCCAAACGCCTTTCATACAAATAGTTTCTGTTAGTTCACGAAACAGATATTCGCCTTAATTATATGTCTTATCAGTATAATGAGTGTATTTTAAGAGTGGGCATTATTTTTAGTTAGTTATAGTACTTAAATAAAATTTCCAAATATAGCTTATATAGAAGTATTTGGGTCATTCAAAGCTTATACCCCATACTCTTTGCCACTTACATCTTAGAATCTAACCTGAAATTTTGTTAACCGGTTTGGTATCGGGAAAAGAATGTCGTTTTTTCCTGGTTTAACTCGATTTTTGAAAATGGGCCGTTTTAGGCGCCTTAAAGTTGTTTTAGTCCTTAGTTGTTTTAGTCCTTATCTTACCTAAAAGCGATCGCACAAACCGCATACTTCCCTCGTTGGAAAAGTCTTGAAGAGGGTTTTCCAAAAATAATTGAAATTTCAGACTTTTGATTCCAAATTTGAAAATTTTGACACCAAATTTTTAATTGAATTTGTTATTTTATAAACTATACTATGACCAACTTGTATATGAACATGGAGGAGGCGTTTTGTGAGATAAGGCAGGTAAAGAACATGAAATATTTTCCTTGGTATGCGTTGTGCTTTACCCCAACATGACGTGACGTCATTGTGTGGACCCATAATGTGTCTGAGCTTCTAAAATTTTCAAATTTTGAACAGAAAATCACATTTTGATTTTTTTTAAATCCCCAGGACAACATTTGACCGATTTGTTAGTCGCCACTACAGTCAGCCAATTTTCAGAACATGTTAGATGTGTGATCGTGTTTTAATGTAAATATGCGGAAGTTTGTAGAATAATACCATTTGCCACATTACATTTTACCAAGTACTATAACCTATTAAAAATGCTCTAGCTTAGCTAACACTCTGTATATTTTAAGTTTTTATTGCTATTTTGCTACTAGAAATCCGGAAAATACTTCTTTTTTAGATGCATAGGATCCTTATTGTAACGATGTTTTTCTTTTAGTCTTATTTTCAATTTAGATTAGTAAATTTTAAAGAAAGAAAACATTTTGGTAGGATGTTATTGCTTTTTAAAACAATACAAAACTATCGTCATGGTTGTATGATGTATTTAACTATCTTATCACTTAGTATTGCAGTCATTTATGCACATATTTATTTTTTAAAAAAAGATACGGCATATTTAGATTTTAGTGAACAAAATGGAAGATCTCGTTGAATCCTTTTTATTTTCTATTGGATTTGGGTATGTCAAATTAAGTTTACTTTGTTAAGTGAGTTTTACTTACGTAGTATAGCTATATGTTTGCGCACATGAACTCCAAATTTCAATATACAACGAATGTATTTTTATATAATGGTAAAATACAGTTTTATAAGAATGGTATAACTGTAAAATCTCCAGCTAAAGACCTCTACAGTTATTTACCCTCTTCTCCGTTATATATTTCTTGCTTATTCTGACTTCCTTCGCTAGAGAGAGAAAGAAGTGACTCCTCTGGGTTTTTTTTGCATTTCTTCACGTCTCAGGGTTCCTAGATCACAAAAGACGCTTTCACGGCTTTAATTAAATAAAAAATCATGGTTCTAGGGATTAGAGAGATTGGAGTGATTTTTCTACCTTTCGGTACGTAGTTGTACGTAGTATCTTTAGGGATATTTAATCTTAGATACTAGAACGCTAAATAATCATCTGCATAACGTTGAAAAGTCGGTCCAATATAACGTGGTCCCATGCTAAGAACCATGAGGCTTTTTTTATATTTAAATTTGTCTTAAGTGAAATAGAGTACTATTGTGATTATTCTATAAGCAATAATTATAAAAATGAAAATAAGAGGTTTATATTTTCTTCACTGTTAAATGTCTCGTCATATTTTGCTAGTAATTTCCAGCAATATAGCTCGGTAGGTTTATCTGAACATATCAATAAAATGTAGCTGCTGCAACTAGTTATAGGTAAAATGTTTATATGATTCGCTGACATGATGACTTATCTTTTACAAAAGAAATTTAAAGGTCTTTTTTAAAAAAAAAGATTAAAGCCAGCGGCTAACCGTTGCGTCGAACGTCGGTCTCTGGCATAAAAAGGTAAACTGTCAAAGTCATGTTTTTTTTTAGGCTTGATTTATATGTAACACATGCTAAACGGATTTAAAACATCTCGTAAAGATAGATTACTAAGCAGGAAAGATCAAGAACCTAACAATGTGTTTATTCCCTGTACAAAAGCTGACGAAAATTTCTTTCTACGGTGGCGTAGACAGGTTCAAGAGGCGTACAGATACAAAGGGGAGTGGAATTTTAAAAACTACTTAATTTTAAAAATCGTTTACCAGTTGTGAACATTTTCCACAAAAGATCCCCGATAAAAAAAGCCCTGTTTCTCAGGGGCGTTATTTTTAACATGAATGAGAACATAAGGTTATGCCATCCTGGTTACGGCACAGGTATATATAAATAAAATTGTTTTAAATGATTAACCCTGTATTAAAAATATAATCGCATACAAACGTCTTTAGACATGTTTACATACCTGTATCAAGGGTACAGTCTCAAAGTAGCTGGTTTATTGGTTCAGTGACAGATTATACGAGCTTACAATTATAATCTGCAGCTGCCTACGTGGCATCTTTACTACTGCAAAGAATAACATTGGATACTTTTAGACCATGCCCAAAAAACGTCAGGCTAATACGTTTTATAATGATTTATTAAGAACAATCTTGCTTTTCGACAATTCAAGAGACTGCGCTTTCTATGAATTTCACCTAGTTGTCCATTTTAAACGGGTGTTGACTACTTTATGGTCTATTCAATGGAATTGTATAAAATCAGAGGTGGAATCCACAAAATAAAATATCGATGTATTCTTATAAAAGTACCGTGCCTTATCATAGAATGTTACTTCTCTTGAGAGAAATCTTTCTAAAAAAAGACGCAGGGTTTAACTAACAACGTACAGGATACTTTATGCTTTTAATAATCAAAATAATAAATATTTAAGAAACAAATTTTAATTCTCCTTTTTTTTGTAACGCTATTAGTTTTAAACAGTAGTCAAACAAGTGCCTTGAAATAGTAAATGCAGAGTTTTTTTCTCGTTTACGTAAATAGTTCTACTGCCTTCGAATCGGTACAACAGTTAATACACCAACGTTACATTGTGAGTAATTATGCTGCCGAATAATTGCAAAACTCAAAATAACGACTTAAAATTTCTTCCTGGTTAACTTTTTCGTATTTATTATGATTCCTTTTTTGTACAAATAAACCATATTTTATTAAAATATTGTTTTATTTTCCTTCCCAACAGTTTTTAATATACAGGTTGTTTTTAAGTTGAGAAATTTCGATCTAATTTCACATGACATTGTTGGCTAAACTCCGCTAACACAGTATATCTGCAAAGTTTTGGTTATCGCCCTCGAGTTTCCTCACGGATAATTCTTTGTATATAACAGTTGATAGATTTCTTTCAGACATTTGCTCTATTAACCACAGCATACCATAAGACTTCACAGTAAATTTATTTTTTAAAATTTATATGTAAGTAGCTGTGCCCGCGGCTCCGCTCGCGTAGACTACAGAATTATTGTTTAGATTTTTTTTGCAAGAGAGCATGCGAGCGGCAAACTTTTTTCCGACTTGATTCAATATTATCGTCACTGCTTATTCCTTATGTTACATAACAGCAGAATATATACTAAAACCTGGCAAGAGAACATATGTATGAATTTAAAAGAAAAACACGTAAATCGGATAATTGTCTCTGAAGTGATAAGCGCACTAACGGACAGACAGAGAGACGTTGCTTTTTATAATATTTATAGATATAGATAACTATATTAGAATTTTAGTGTAGACGCGACCTTTGGTTGTCGGTATGTAGTCCTGTGTTTTTATTTTTAGGAGACAAATAAAAAAGAATAAGTCAGTGATACAATTATTACTTTTTAACGAAGATACAGATGATGAGATAAAAAGTAAGAATATAAAACAGACTGAAATATTAGTTGATCTCAGGGAAGCCATCCTTCAGGTAAGATATGAACTATTTTACTGCTATCAATGTACAAAAAAGAGTTTTTATCTGTTAAATAAAACAATATTCGATTTTGTTATGTAATACGCCGAATTGTACCAAGTACGCACATGTAATACTTCATTGTAGGCTGACGCAGCAGCCACAAGCCGACAAAGTGGTTGACAAAGTCAACACAGGCGACGCGGCGCAGTTTTTGAGGAACCCCCTTAGCCAGACCAAATCCATATTTCAGCAGTTTACCCACTGTTCTCTTATTTGTCAATCAGAATTTACTAGTCCTTATCCAAGTACTTACGGAACGTAATTACCTGGGGAAACTGCTGAACTATAGACTGTGTCTGTTTTCAGGAGTTTTACATTAAACCATATAATATATCAAGGGTTTTAGTTCAAAACTGGACATGTCCAAAAAAATTCAAAAACGAGTTCGTGTGATACACAAGAAGTACTAACGGACAGACAATTCATTTCTGTTCAAAGCAAGGAAGGTCCTAGGATAGAGCTTCTAAAAGAAATGCATGTTATGTTCAAAACAAGATATGTCCAGAAAAAAAAAAGTTCAAAACTGGGTATATGGTGGCCTGATGTCGGTGGCAGAACAAGGACTACACCATGGTCCGCTTCATTCACTACGTTGTTCACGAAATTGGGAGGCTTGGATCGATCGAAATAACCTTCCTAATTGGAGTGTGACAAAAACATGGGAATTATTCACATCAGCAAAACAACGGAGACTCTTGAGGATTGGGTGGAGAATGTCAAGACAGCAAGGGCCACACCTAGTCCCTTCAAAGTTATTAATGTCCAGCAGCGGCTGGTTAAAAGTTGGACAAACTTTTTTGAGGACCAAAAATACAGAAGCAAATGTCCCTTTTCCAGTACAAGCAACCAGGGAACTCTAGGTCGTGTCAAACTGCAGTGGTGTTTTCAAAGAAATAATTACAACGGAGTCCGTCGTCAAAATCCACTTAGCTCAACCAAGCAGTCCAGGTCCACGAAGACCAGGAAGTCTAAGAAGTCCAGGCGAGTAGCATATGCCAGACCAGCCGAGTTTCGGCTGCCTTTGCAATCTTATTTCAGGAAAATTCCCATCCTTGCAGAAAAATTCAAGAGCGAAAAAGCTAGGAAAATGTTTAACAAAATTCCCACAACGTCAGAAAAGTAAAAAAAAAAGAACCTAGTTTTTTCAATATTTTTACAAAAACACAAATAATTTACAAAATTTTAGCCAATAATTTGTAATTATTGATTTTAATTTTCTTTTTTTGAAATACTTTTAAAATTAAATAATTCACAGATTTGGTTTTGAAAAATTTGTTGTTTTATAATGGATATAACTTGTTTTGAACAATTTAAGAATGGAAAAATCCCGTTTTGAACAGAAAAATTTTGACATTTTTTAATTTTAACAGAAATGTACATTTTTTTATATTATATATATATATATATATTTGTTGAAAAGAACATTAATTTCTGGTTTCTTATTAACTCGTTTTCTCTCAGTCCAAAACATTGAACTTGCAAACTTTAAAAATTGTTTTTCTTAAAAATTCAATTTCTGGACATGTCCAGTTTTGAACTAAAACCCTTCATATATATATATATATATATATATATATATATATATATATATATATATATATATATATATATATATATATATATATATATATATATATATATATATATATATATTTCATGACTATAAATACCTAATACATATATATTAATTCGTATATAATATACTAAATGAAGATATTTGTTTATGGGTATCTCTATCACTTGTCACTTCTTAGAGTCAGTTCTGAGACTGATTAATATTGCAGTTTCGATAGAAGTGAGCAGATTTTGAACACATCTTTATATTCGAATCTAGGGGAATGGGAAAAGATTAAGGGGACAACTTCAGACGTATATGTCCTTTTCAGACAACTTCAGACGTATATGTCCTTTTCAGGATTGGTCAAGTGATTGATGCGAGAAGTGCTGGGTATTCACTTAGATACAACAATTTGTGTGTCTAGTTGCTCTAAGACTAGTTTTGAGGGCTGTTAAAGGCCAGCTTGATTGTTAGAGTTCTGCCCCACGAATATAAAAATTAATATCAACTACCAAATTGAACAAAGTCCATATTTCAAGTCGTCACGAGAGGATTGATAGCTAAGAGAACAGTAAATAATTAATGAAATATGAGCTTTGTTCAACTTTACTAGTTGATATTGATTGGTTGCTAATTTTGTTTAATTAGACTTGTTTTTATTTTAGGTAGTTAGACACTTTTTACAATTAGATCCTAAATTAAGCTCAGAAATCTCATTAGTTGCTGATTATTCCATGGAAAGCCACGCTCAAGATCATGCTAATTACATAAACGTTTCAAAGAACAGAAAAAGAAGAGCTAAAGCATTGTTAGATTTTGAGAGGCACGACGATGATGAATTAGGTTTTAGAAAAAACGATATCATCACAGTGATCAGTCAGAAAGATGAGCATTGCTGGGTTGGAGAGTTAAATGGACTTAGAGGTAGATTTTTTTATTATTTTAGGGCTCACAATAGAACTATAATGTAGAGGAGGCTGAGATGTAATTAACAGAATTTGCCTATTTTTGCCTTGTTTTTCCGTTGAAAAAGACCACTAAACTGTAACTATTTTTAGTGAAACATACTAGAAAAAAAATCATTTTTGTTTGTTAAATTTTTAGGTTGGTTTCCTGCAAAATTTGTACAATTACTAGATGAAAGGAGTAAGCAGTATAGTAGCGCGGGAGACGATAGCATCTCACAAGCAATAACCGATCTTGTGCGAGGGGTATTATGTCCTGTAGTTAAGCAAGTTTTAGAACATGGAATGAAACGTCCCACATTTCTAGGTATGTAATTATTGATATAAAGCAAAAATGTAATTTTACTTCCTAGAAGTAATACATGCAATAAAATCGTTACAGAGCTGTATTTAAACATTTATTTTTTCGAAAAAGTGACCTCACTGTGTAAACAGACTAAAACCACCATTTGTAATTTCTTGTCTATTTTGACATCGCACAAAAGCGGTAAAATGAATTTTGACGAAATTTTACTTGAAGATAAAGTAGTTCCGTGGGTATAACCCACATTTCAACCCAAGGCATTATACAGGGTATGTCACAAGAACCAACGACTATTTTTATAAAAAAATTTCCTGAGCAACAAAATACTTTTATTACATGGTGCGATCGGAAAATTCCCTGACTAACACAACTCTATATAATAGAACGCGAAATAGTATCAACCAGGATCGATAGGTGGTGGTAGGTACGATCGTACATCTCGAGCATGTTGACAATATTACTTTTGCGTCTGGCAACATGGTCTTACAGTCCAAGAAACCTTGTGAGATACTAACCCCAGATGAGAGGAGCAAGGCAATCAATTTGATTTTTACAATGTGTTGTATCATTTAGTCTTTAACTGGGATGAAAAGAAAATAATATCGAGGAATAAGTTAATCAAAGTACTTTTCTTACTAATGCAATGTATTCATAAAAAACTCACTTTTTGGGATCTTAGCATTTGTTTACGTTTCATGGTCCGTAGATCACGAAAACATAATTTCTCATTGGTATTGGTCTGTCCGCCTGCCTGTGGACATGAAAACTCTCTGATGCAAGGTGAAATAGATTTCATATTTGGTACCCATAGCGTAATAAAAGTATAATTAAAGCTATAGTTGTTGAGCGTTATTTTTTTTTCTGAGGGAAGGGGTGAATAAGGTGGAGGTCGTTAATATTTTGTAGTTTCAATAGTTTTATGAGCATTTTTCTTTATTTTTTAGTTAATTGGATAGTTAATGTACGATAACTCTCGAACGAAATGAGGTATTAATATCAAGTTTGATTCACATATAAAACCTGACGACAGGATGGAATCTATAATTTTTGAGCGGTATCGCTTAGGGGATGGAGGTGAAAAGGGCCAGTGTTCACGAATCTTGTATGGTCTTAATAGTATTATTGAAATGTTCAGCCCACTTTTACAAAGCAAGAAGCCAAATCAGAAGAGTTAATTTAACCCAATTAACAAACTTGGTCATGACTCACTCTAACAGGCAACCATATTTATAAACAAGCACGTATTTGATTTTATTGCTCTCTATCGTTTTGCATAAAAAGATACCTAGAACTGCAAAAAAGAAAACAAGCATTTCTAATATAAATCTTTATTAAAAATAAGCAATTACTAATAGAAAGTCATACAGTTTTATGGCACATAAAATATAAAATTGGAAGTACGTTTAATAAATGACTATTTTAAGTACCGAAAACGGTGAGGATTTTAATAGTAGAACTATGGCACAGTTTAATTTAAAGTAATTAAAAAAAAGTGTAAGTTGGACCTGCACAATTAGTGTTCCGTACCGTGATTGCTTTAAAAAGAAATTAAAATCTTACATCGGCTAAGTTAATTAGGTCCCTGGAATCTTAAGATCCAGTATGTATTTTCACGTTTTTTCTTAGTCAATAATATATAATAGTTGCCTATCCTAGCTTATAAATCAATCTAGAATCTAGTAATCAAAGTTTAAACAAATATTTACTACCCAAATATTTGATTGATTATAAACAAATACAATAAAATTATATATGGGTACAAGAGCGATTCGCCACTCGGTTACAGTAATGTACACTTAAAAATATATTACACAAACCTTCACCATACTCGTGATGATTTTCACTCAATCTACACTTTATGGAGAATATTCCAGAATTTTTTCAAAATTTTTTGATCATTACTTTCGAAATAAAGAGGGCACAGCTATTTTGGAATTTTGTTAAAAATTATTACTAAGAAAACGTGTGCGCAAGTATTACGTCATTTTATATTTTTGAACTCGTGTTTTCACAAGCTTTCATTTGACACCCAACTCGATGATCTTAGAAAAAAAAAATCATTTTGCCCTACAAGCTAACAAATTAAGTCAAAATTTAACTTTCAAAACTACACGGCTCTAATTGGGCCGTCAATTCCTATATTTGAGCCAAAATTTCAATTTTCAAGCGCAGGTCATCCAAAAAATGTTTGATCAGCGGAAAAGAAAAACGGTGGGAGCGGTGCAGGGGAACTACTTGGAAGGTGATGGCAGTCAGGAATCCTAAAAATTAACGACTTCAGATTTATAGCATGAATCCGGAAACTTTTAGACCGCATCACTTATATACTGCTATGGAATAATATACGTACTCAAAATTATACTAAAAGTTGTAATAAGAGTACTACTCATTCATTTTATTATCTATATACAGCAATTAAATGAGATGATGATGCTTGCTGAGAAACACATCTGTACACTGTTTTGAAATGGCTTATTTTTTAGGTGGTCCTTGTCATCCATGGCTATTCATTGAAGAAGCAGCAACAAAAGAGGTTGAAAAAGACTTTAGTTCTGTGTACAGCAGATTAGTATTATGCAAAACGTATAGGTTAGATGAAGACGGCAAGGTTTTAACCCCTGAAGAAGTAAGTATTTAAATTATATATATATTTATATTAAAACCAGAAGTCACGAGGAGCCATGACTGAAAAGTAGGGACGTTGGCCGACAACTTTGGGTTAGATTTTGTCAAGAAAGTCTGGATAAGTTGTAACGAATGAGCCGAAACATTGTCATGATGCACGACTGCGTCATGGAGATGGGAAAGGACTGTTTGCACCGCCTCCCCATGTACCATTGCCTTATTTGGTTATTTTTCATATCATCGCCACCAATGGCCTGCAGAATTTTACGAATCGTTTTGACCATGCGTGTGGCCGTGAGGCCCCCCCCCCCCCCCAGAAAGTCTGGTGCCCTCTCAAGAAAAAAACTTTCCATTATTATAATGAAATTAAGGCTAGCCGGTTTATGACCGCCCCCCCCCCCTGTGCTAGGCCCGTCCCAGAAAAAATGCCCATGGTTTTGACTGGGGTATCTTCAAGCTTTTGACAAAACTTGATGTAGTAATGCTGCATTTTCCATCCTCTTGGTCGACATGATAATGCGACGGACACATCTCACATGACGATTGCCATACCACCATTGAAACGCCCTATCTCTCTCTCGCTTATTAATATATATATATATATATATATATTATATATATATATATATATATATATATATATATATATATATATATATATATATATATATATATATATATATAAGAAAATAGGATGGTTCCATTTAAAAAACATATATTATATCGGCCACACTTTTTTAAAGTACCCTGTATACTCAAAAATAATTTTTAAACTGTGCACCTTAACATTCTCCAAAACTATTGTATTTAACATTTTTCCGTCATTCCCGAAACAAATGAGATAATAAACTTTACTCTGACTCACCCTGTACAATGGAATTTTTTTCCTACTGTGAATTGAACCGTATAATAATATTAAAGTGTTTTCAGTTGCTCTATCGTTGCGTCCAAGCAGTTAACCTGTCCCACGATAACGCGCATGCTCAAATGGATGTCAAGTTACGTTCTTTAATCTGCATAGGGTTAAATGAACAAGTACTACATCTATGGCTCGAGGTCCTTTGCTCATCAAGTGAGGTTGTGCAAAAATGGTAAGCGTTTATAATTTTATTTTTACTTTCTTTATAACTTCATACTTTCTGTAGGTACCATCCATGGTCGTTTGTATACAGTCCCGGTTGGGTCCAAATAAAGTGTGAACTAAGAATATTATCTCAATTATCATTTAACCTCAATCCAGATTGGGAGCTGCCTGTGAAACGGGAAGCCAACAACCAGCCACTGAAGGATGGAGTCCGAGATATGCTCGTCAAGCATCATCTGTTTAGTTGGGACATCTAACATCTAATTCAGCCTTTGTTGGTACACTTGAACTAAAATATGTTTTTCTTTCGTTTGATGTTTTATTGAATTTGACTTATTCATACAATCAAACATTCCAAATTAAACGTGCCAGTAGTAAATAAGCTGCATATTCATTTTTCAACCAAAAAAGGCACAGTGAATCCCATCCATGCCTATGGTTCACACCCTATGTCGGTATCAACCACCTGATTATCTTATCAAATTATATATTTTGTGTTTTACACTGTTAACTACTCTGATATATTTATAGAGGTCCCTTAACAGTTGATTATATATTTATATATATATATATATATATATATATATATATATATATATATATATATATATATATATATTCAGTGACTCAGAGCTTAAATGATGCAGTCGCTATAAGAAAAGACTAACTGGTCTCAGTGCCTCTTTATTTATTTGGAAAAAACAACTTATTGAAATTAAATTAGTAAAGAGTCTTCTAAAAAAGTATGAATTCCTTTTTATTTTAAATATGCCTTACTTAATTAACAATAAATAATTAATTAAATTATATGCGATTTTAACGTCACAGCTTAAATGATGCAAAATTCAATATACCTAAATTATTAGAGAAAACAAACTGTAGAATTTGAAATAAGCCTGCTAATATTTGGTCGGGCCTCCCTCATTATCAATAACGGCTTGTAATCTTCTGGACATTAATTCAACTAACTTTTTAGTATACTCCGGGGAAATAGTGTTCCATGCTTCAGTAATTTTTTACTTTTAATTCAGTTTTATTTGATATTGGGGCACTATTTTACTTTATTTTTTAATGTCAGCCACAAATTTTCAATTACATTTAAGTCTGGTGACTGGGCTGGGTGTTTTAATAACATTTGGACAGTTATAAAGCAACCAACTGCGGACTCGAAATGACGTGTGCTTTGGATCATTGGCGTGATAGAACCGATAATTGTTTTCAATATCTAATTTTTGGTCACTAGCGACGAGATGCTGCCTTAGTATATCCAAGTACCCATATTGGTTCATATTCCCTTCGACGAAATGCATGTTACCTACTTCTGCAGATGACATACAGCCCCATAACATCACTCCACCTCCACCGTGCTTTCATATTTTTCAATTTTAATTCTTTGTTAGGCTTTCTCCACACTGATATTTTTCCATCGGACCCAAATAAGTTTATTTTGGTCTCATCAGCAAATATTACTGAATTCCAGAAGTTCAAGTCTTTATTGATATGCTCTCTGGCAAATTCCAATCTCACGTGTCTATTTCTTTGGCTACTGAAAGGCTTATTTCTAACAGTTCGACCATGTAAATTATTATTTCGCAAGATCCGTCGAACTGTTTCGGGGTTACACCTTTTTCCAAGCTGTCTATCCACCTCGGCGCACAACTTTGGCGCACAACTTTGGCGCACTTTTTTTTTGGATTATTTGATACCTCTCTTAAAATCCATCTTTCTTCACGTTCATTGAAGATCTTATTTGGAACCAACCTTGACTTATTCTCGACTCTATTTTCATTCCGGTAACGTTCAATGATATGCTGAACAGTTGACGGACATTTATTTACCATTTTGGCTATATCTCTTTGGCTGTATCCATTCCTGTAATGAGTAATAATTAAATTTCTCTCAGAAATTGTAGTTCGACGACCCATTCTTAAACAATTTCGTTTTATTGAAAGAAAAAATGTCAAACTAAACAAAAAACAATTGTACTAAGAAATCAAAGCAACGCCGCCTTCGTAAATTTCAAAATGCGATAAGTTTTGACCCCTGTTGTTATTTTGCATCATTTAAGCTGTGACGTTAAAATTGCATATGATTTGATTAACTATTTATTGTTAATTAAGTAAGGCATATTTAAGACAAAATGTAATTCATACTTTTTTAAAAGACTCTTTACTAATTTAATTTCAATAAGTTGTTTTTTCCAAATAAATAAAGAGGCACTGAGACCACTTAGTCTTTTCTTATAGCGACTGCATCATTTAAGCTGTGAGTCACTGTATATATATATATATATATATATATATATATATATATATATATATATATATATATATATATATATATATATATATATATACAGTCCCTGGCCAAATTATTAGACGCACTGCAAGATTTCATGTAAAATATTAATTACCGAGTGATATTGTACCGTTTTATTATTTTAAATTGATTTGTTTTTTATTTTTATATTATCCAATCAATTACCTATTTATTTGACATAAATAAAACAGCATTAATTTAGAAAAGCATAAGTTTATTAAGTTTTAAAGAAAAGTGAAATTAATGTTAGTAAAAGTCAATATTTAGTTGAGCCACCTTTAGCCGCTATCAAAGCTTTAATTCTGCGCGGCATGCTATCAGTGCAAGATTGTACTGTCTCCTGCATTTGAGGATGATGATTCCACACATGAATAATCTTTTCTAGGAGCTGGGTTTTGTTGGTAATCACATCTTTAGCCACTTCTCTTTTCATCAGCTCCCACACATTTTCAATGGGATTCATATCAGGGCCAATCCAACAGAGGGATATTTTTTTCTGCCAAAAAAGCTTTAGCAGACCGAGCAGTGTGGCAGGGAGCTCCATCTTGCATGAAAGTGAATGGTTTCCCATTTGGAAACCATTCTCTGAGCTGCGGAATCAACCGATTTTGTAATACTTCTTTGTACTGATCTTGCCTCATTATTCCTTTGACGACGTACAGACGTTCAGTGCCCTTCCCGCTGATGACTGACCAAATCATCACTTTGGTGGGATGTTTAAACCGTCGGGACGACACAATCAGGATGAAACTTTTCTCCATGACGACGACGCACATACTGAGCTTTATTCTGCAAAATTTCGAATGTGCTTTCGTCACTGAAGCAGACCTGTCAAAAATAGGAAAAATATATAAACTTCCATGTTTATTTGCTTTATTTAACTGAAAATGATAATAATGTATCAATTATTGATTAAATTGCTGTATCTTACCGATCTCCAGAAATCCACATCTTTGTCTTGCCATTGTTTGGCCCACTTCAGGCGCTTTGCTTTCATTGCAGCTGTTAACTTGGGCTTCCTGGCGGGGCGACAGGCCTTAAAATCTAATTCTTTCAATTTTTTCTTCGAACAGTGAGCTCAGAAGCATTTACGCTAGCATCCTGGAGTTGTGATTTTATTACCTTTGTGGTAGCAAATCTGTTTTCTACACAAATTTTCTTCAAACATCTCTCTGACCGTGGAGTGAAAATTGGTTTTCTACCGCATCTTTTCTTTCTTTTCGGGCTTAATTCCTTCCCTGACTCAATTTTCTTTTTTATGCGTCGTACACTAGCTTCAGAAACCTCCAATCTTCGTGATATTTCTCGGTTTGTAAATGTTTTCGTAATCACAAGGGCCTTCACTTCAGCTTTTTTACGTGGTGAAAGATCGCCTTTTCTACCATAATGAAAATAGTCCAATTACTTTTTTTAAAACACTGCATACAAAATAAACTAATAACTGAGTAGTATAAAACTGTTAAACAAACAATCACAGTCCATAAAGCCACAGAAACACGTTGTACCTGACTCGATTCCGATCGCGACTGATACAGGTTTGTACTTATTTACGTTCATGTATCACTTTGTCAACACAGTGTTGCCATATGTTAAAAATAAATACAAATATGTGGTCTACAACAATTCTTTTAAATAAAAATCAATAATATTGTAGTTTAAATATACCATTATTGCATAAAAACTCTTAAGAAACATAAAATTACTAAAAAAAATACAGTGCGTCTAATAATTTGGCCAGGGACTATATATATATATATATATATATATATATATATATATATATATATATATATATATATATATATATAATATATATATATATATATATATATATATATATATATATATATATATATATAATATATATATATATATATATATATATATATATATATATATATATATATATATATATATATATATATATATATATATATATATATACATATATATAATATATATATATATATATATATATATATACATATACATATATATATATACATATATATGTTATGAAAAATCGTTTAATATACTGAAATCAGTAAGTTATTGCATCCGAAGCAACTGCACAAAAATAATTAAAAATATCGCTTCTCAATACCTAAAGACCGTGAAATTTTATAGTTTTTCAGTAGGTATCCCAATGATTTTATGTCAGAAACAAAAGAATAGTGTCTTGATAATAACCTGTACTCTCACAGTGTTGGTGGGCTTAATATAGTTTTTTTATTATTTTTATTTTTTGTTGTAGGTAATGATTAGAACTTTTCGTATTTCAGTTTAGAAAAGCTTCTGATGCTGTAAACACAAACTACATTTGATGTTCAGTGTTTTAAATAAAGAAATTAATATACAAAAAAGCCGAAATCTAATCTACACAAGTAATTTTCTATTCAAAGCCGAAATTTTTGGTGATGCTACGAATTACTATATTTTCGTTAAAAAATCGTTTAACTATTATAGTTTCCTTAATGGCACGATACCCTCTAATAAACCTTTCTATAATTAACTGATAAATCCGGTAGCAGTCGTAATTTTATATATATGCATCTTTTCCATATTCCTGTAAAAAGATCTAAAATATCTAATACTGAAGTTCAGGTGGTTCACTATGTAGACAAATAGGAAACGTCTCTATATTTTTCATTTATAAAAAAAGTAGTTAATTTGTTTCTAAAATTCATTATTATTTCATCCACTGATTAGTCCGAGTTTCCAGCCTCTTGGTATTATTAATTAGGTCTAGTGCATTTTTAAATCATTTTTTAAATTTATTTATTTTTTTTATTTTAGCTAATACAGCGCAATTTTTTTTACATAATAATAGCAACGAACTTTTAAATACAAATTTTATTTTGACTCTATTGATACTGTAAACATTTTCTGCCTAAGTCTTGCTATTACTGACCAGCTGATTTATGCATCGCGAATAGTTTATGTACAGCCTTGGTTCATATTTTGCTTTTTATCTTCGTAAATTTGAAATACCGTTCGTAATTGTGGTGTAGTAACTCCGTTGATTTAGTTACTTTTTCTGTTGATGTGTACTCAAGAACAAGCGTTTTTTACATACTTTTAGTTGTTGTTAATAAAGTGTGGGAATCCACGTGTACTTTATGTTAACACTGTATTTCTCAATGGCTTCATAAGGTTAGTTTTTTTTTTATTAGAGATAGTAAACATCCTAAATTTGTTCTATATTCATTTAATCATTCTATGAGGAATACATACCCCGGTACAATATAAAAAAATATATTTTTAGTACAGGTATAGGTAATTTTTTACTAATAAGGAATTACTTCTTAAACTTAACAAAAATGAATGAATCATTTTAAATACTAGTTATGCATATTTGATTTAAATATGATGGGATATTTTTGTTATTATATATTATTCCATACTTTTATTATTATATTAAAAACACTTTTTTGATTTTTTAACTTCAAAATACCATTAATTTATAAAAATAATTTTGACAAAAGGTTAGGTTACTTTGAGGCGTCAGTCTGGGGTAACAAATGGGAATTTTATGAAACTCAAGTATGCCCAAATTGAAAATGTATTGAATGTTGGTCTGTGTAATCCAGCGAATCACCCATTTCAGTATATGGAACTATTTTCATAACACTATATATATGTATATATATATATATATGTATATATATATATATATATATATATATATATATATATATATATATATATATATATATATATATATATATATATATATATATATATATATATATATATATATATATATATATATATATATAAGCAACCGCCCGCAACTTCGATCGCGTAGAAGCGTTATTTTTTATTTTTAATTTAGGCACATATATTAATTGGTTAGAGCTTTTCTGTATACTCGGTTTGATGTTTTATCATTTTCTGGTAGCAAAATATATTTGTTTTCTGGAGTTATGACTCTGATAACCCGACATATAATTGGCCGTGAGGAAAACATTCCTGCCTCAAATCGATTCCCACGAGTTTGTATATTCAGACCGCCCCCGCCATATTTCTAGAAATTTGCGATTTTGTTTTGGGCATAATGTTGTCTTTAGATACTACTTAATGCACAATTTCCTAAAAGTAAAAAAGTTAGTTAATAAAAATTAACCAATTGCATCATGCACCTCAAACTGAAATTAACTATGAAAGGAAATTCAATAATTGCACAATTTTTAGTAGATATTTCAGAACATGATTACTAAATAGTAGATAACTCAATACTTACTGAAGTAGGTACCTAAGTGACAATGAAACAATAGGTATACCTAAATTAAGGTAGATTTCTAAAATAATATTTGATGCCTAAATGAATATCACACTATTAGGTATTTATTGAACGAAAATACACTAACAATAAAAAATGTAAATAAATGTTTTTATTGTTATTTAGTACCTGTTGTCACCAACAAATACCTACAATGTGCCTAAAATGAGGAATGAAAGGAATATCTTAAAAACTATAACGACAAACCTTTTCGTCTGCAAAAACATAACATCAAGGATTAAGAAACGAAACAAAATTATTTACGAGCAAAATATTATGTACCAAATCAACAAATTATATCTAGTCCGTGTTACGTAAGCTTTCCAAAGAAAGAGTCAACTCAAAAGCAAAAAATCAAATTATAAATCATACGACATGGATCGACAACCCTGTTTGTCGGTCAGCCAGTGCGCGACGCCGCCTTCCTCCCGCAGAACCGCTTGCTCCTGACCCATTCTTTCCCCACCATGTCAACTCCCTTTTGTCACAATCTCATAAAATCGAGCCTGTATATATATATATATATATATATATATATATATATATATATATATATATATATATATATATATATATATATATATATATATATATATATAGCCTTTGTAGTTGAGAGAAGAGTGGCGCGTGCAGGCAGACCAGAAACTTTATATTTTGGTCCAGGGAGTAGATGTGGCCTGAATGATCTCGTCGGGATTTTTACTGCATGTTGTAGCTTAAAAAAACTTTAACATTGTTAGCTGTATGGGACCACGCGACTTGCTCTATCTGGCAGATTGGAAACGTAGCTCCATCAACCCTGTAACTGTGAGGGGCTGGAGAGGGTCAAACATAAAATCTATAAAGTGATGCCTTAAAAAGTGGAGTATCATCCTGATTTTTTTTTAGTGGGTTCTAAGTAGTTTTGTCGAGGACAATGGTACTACTTACTCCATGAAAGTCATGAAAATGAAACCATTGAGCAACGTAGTTTTCACAAGCACCCATAAGTCCAAATACCGCAACAGCTTCTATTTCTTTCTAATCGTTGTTTTTCATGATATTTTAAAAATAGTACCTCTTTATGTACTAATAGAATATGGTATCAGATGGCACAAATAGTACTTTATCACTAATACGTCAATTTTCACGCAACAATTATTCCGTCCGAATTGACATAAAAATGATAAATGTTGTTTGTTTCATATGGCAGCAACTCTTATGCGTTTTAATTATTAAAGAACCAAGCATAGCAGATACATAACTTGGATGTCCAGAACCAAATGTGACGCCCACTATTTTATTTCATAGATAGCTTCTCTGTGTTGTCATTTTTGAAGTTTTTAATCTCTTATCTTGATGGAATAGTACTGAAACTCTTCCAAAGAAATATGTGTTTTCAGTAATATTGATCCATCCAAAATAATTTTAAATTTGAAATTTTCCTGCTTACGCATTACAGGACTACGCCAACATCCGCATCGAGTAACCTGCTCGAGTTGCAATCTCCCAATTTGGATAAAACAGGAAATCAATTGCAGGCGCGCGACGCTGAATGTTGGAAAGGATTCTGTGACCTAAGACAAACTCAAATCGTCCCCAAAGCCGAGGGGTATCTCCCCCTCACTTTCAGGACGATAATAATAAGAGATAAATGACACATTAGATTGTTACACAACAAAATAGTACTTATCACATTTTGTTCGGATGATACAAAGACTCTGTTTTAGAAAAGAATTACCTTTTGAAGGATCTACTGCACTGACATTACGCGACTTTTTATAGAACACTGTATATTTGAAAAAGAAAAGTCCTTAGATTTTAGTATTTAATAATGTATCAAACATATTAATCAAAAATAAATATCCATATTTTCCACGTGTTATACATATGGTTAGTTCAAGTATATCTAAGTCTATGCCTTCAATGTCGTCTATATTCCTGGAAATCTAACAAAGAGAAATTATTTTTCTAAATAAATAACATGTTAACGTAAAATATTTTAAGTTATAAATGTTTTTTTTTAGTATGAAACGTGTGTAATTTATTTTTACTAACAACTGAAATTGAACAAAATCCATATTTCAGTAGTTATTTACTGTTCTCTCATATGTCAGTCCATCTCGGGACACATTTCGTCATATCACAACACATCAACCGAGCTAGGAATAACAGAGGTAAACAAAACTCAAAGTACCAGGTCAGATATTCAGTAAGATACAGCAATTTGTATCTCTGTATGTGTTTTGTATCTTACAGATTCTTTGCGCTAATGATAAGTGTTTTGAGTTTTTTTTGTTTTCTTCACGTTGATCCTAGTTTGTCATGATACGATGAGCGAAGAGTAAATAACTACAAAATGGACTTTGTTTAATTTTAGCAATTGATACTGATTTTGTATACATGGAGTAGAACCCTAACAATCGCGCTACCTACCAATAATTGTTAGCAACATTTATTTTTCCGTTTATGTTTCAAAATTAGACTAAAATTTTATCGTTATGTTATTATGAGTAATTTAAGAATAAGTAATAAATTTTACTATCCAGTTAATGGTGTTTAATTTTTTTTTTTAATTGATAACTTTGTTTTATTTATTTTGCTAAGGAAAGTAAATTCGTGCATTTCTTCACGTTTCAGGGTCTCTAGATCAATCACAACATAATTTTCCAATTTCTATTGGTATGTCTTGTCACTATAACTCTCGAAAGATTTGAGATATCGATTTATTTTCAATTGGGTACATATTCCCAGCAAGAAACGATACTTTTTAAGCGATATCTCTTCAAAGGAAGAGAACAAGTGGTTGATAAATTTTCTATAGATTCTATGGCATTATGCAAATTTTCTTGATTTTTTTAGAGACATAAAGAACAAATTTTAACTAATTAATTTTTATTTATATTATATAATATTTTGTCCTACGTTCTTTTCCTGGAGTAGAAGTTTAAACAGGCTGTTCTCATTACCATTTTTAGCAAATCAAGAATGAACATCCATAATGATTTATATGTATCATGTTTTATATATACGTCCTTTTCAGGTTCTTAAGTCGAATATTCAGAAAATTAGGTTATTACTTCCCTTACTTCAAGAAAGTATTTTATGCTAAAAAAGTTACCCACCCTTGGAGATTTTTGCCTATTTTTACGTTTTAGGGTAAAAAAAAAAATGTTTTCACATTTCCATCGATCCGTCGCTCTATTGGCAAGATAATTCTCTAATGAAATGAGATATCGATTTAAAATTTGATAGGCATATAATTTTTGTAGTAGAGATGGAGCCTGTAGGTTTTGCGTTATATCGCTTTATGGTGAAAGTAGGTGTTTAAATATTGGATGGTCTCGACAGTAATGTCGGTAACAAAATTTTTTATTTTAATAGCAATCAACGTACGTACGGAACACTAATTGCACAATAGGGGTTTAAATTGACAAGAACACCACCACACACACACTACCAATAATTCAACTAAAGTTGTAAAGCTGAACAAAACTAGATTATAATCAAACCTATAGAAATTAAGAATTATCTTGAAATTCTAAAAAACTATTAACTTTCCCACCTGTTCTAAGGTTTGACCTCTCTATTTTCATTTTAAATTTTCTTCTATAAACGTTTCTTTGGCAACATTTTCAGACGAAATATGAGAGTACTAGGCACAAAAGCATACTAGGCAACTAGAAGTTATAAATCCCATGACGGCTGTTTCGGGTTTAAAGTTTTAGATCTTTTTAGTGCATCCGACAGTGAATGTCTTTAGCTTGTCTCTGCACTGGCACTGCAGTTTTGAAAATTTAATGATATAAAATTTATTTTAGGCTCTCTTACTGCAACTGACCATACTTGTATTTTGTCACTTACTCCTAATAGCCGCAAATTTTGAGACATATATATATATATATATATATATATATATATATATATATATATATATATATATATATATATATATATATATATATATATATATATGTATGTATATATAACTCAGAGTAGGCAAATATAATTTATATATTTTTGCTGTTCTCTACATTTAGAGATATATAAGATCACTTCGGTGTCTGTCTGTCTGTCTGTCACACCCGATTTTCTCCGCAACTATTTAACATAGAAAGTTGAAATTTGGTAATAATATAGGAATTGATGGCCTCATCAGAGCCATGTAGTTTTGAGAGTTAAATTTTGACTTAGTTTTGGGGGGTGAAATCGGAAGTGAAAAAAAAATTTTTTTACTAGGTCATCGAGTGTGATGTCAAATGAAAGCTTGTGAAAACACGAGTAAAAAATGTATATATAATGTAATACTTGCGCGCACTTTTCTTTGTATTATTTTAAAAAAATCGCGAAAAATCGCTGTCCTTCGCCTTATCTCGAAAAGTACTTACCAAAAAATTTTGAAAAAATTGCGGAATATTCTCCACCGGGTGTAGATTGAACGAAAATTATCACGAGTGCATTACCTTTAATAATTTTTCTGGTATTAAAAAAAAAAACAAAAATTTCAAGGTCATCAGATTTCAGTGAAGATTGGAAACAAACTTTGTTGAAAACTCATTTGGGGATGTGTTTTGTGAAGTCACTGATCATTTTATACTTCTGTAACAAAATTCTTTATTTTAAAAGCAATCAACGTACGGAACACTAATTGCGCAAGTTCAACTTGCACTTGACCGGTTATTTATTTTTATCATTAATTGTTTTAACATTTTCAATATTTAAGTCTAGACTTAATTTCAAAATTTCATTTCAGGATCTACAGGTATCAGTGTAAATTGACATTTTGTAGGCCGTGATGTGTGATAAGTTTAGACCCTTCCCATTACGTTCAAGTAGTAATGACTAAGGGGTGAACTTGTCCCATACAAAAAAAAACTTTATCACAAAATTAAATTTTAAAAGCCTTCTTTTTACGAAGCCATTTTTTAATCTATAGCAGCTGGGAAAGGGCTTATGCCCTTCCCGGCCCTTCCTTGGCCACACTATGACGTCCCATCTTACTTACGAGCAAAATTTTGGTCTAAACAGTTTTGATGAGTCACGAGACTCAATTCAGAATGATCTCGGGTCTGGAACACCAATTGGGTGAAATACAACAGGAACCATATCGGTTAGTGAAAATTTCTGCGTTTGCTAAAGAAGCTCGAATATCTGAAACTATGGTTTCAAGATCGTAAACAAAAATTTAGAGATGAAAACAATTTTTTCCACGATGGATCGCCAAACTCCGTACACCAGGAAATATATTTTCTTAAGAACATTTGATCTCTTTAGAGAACAATGAGCGTTACTGTCAGAGAGGACAAGACTTGGGTATACCATTGGAATCCCAAACCTTATCTTTTATTTCTAGTTATACGGTAGCGAGTTTCGTTATTTTTATTCTCGAGAAAATGGCGGACGTTACATATAATTTTTAAATTAAGTCCATCTATTGAGGACGATGGGAATTTCATAAAATGCATGCATTCATGTCTGGTTGTTCGTGTTAATTGTAATTCATTGTTTAAAAAAATATATATATATATATATATATATATATATATATATATATATATATATATATATATATATATATACAGAAACGCGAGGAGGTATATATCAGGAGCAGAAAAATACCTCCTTGCATTTCTACTCTCCTAATACAAAAATTTCGATTGTTTTAACAGCAAATTTTAGAACGAAAAATTACAGAAACGCCAGGAGGTATTTTTTGTCTTTCTGTGGCGATACCTATATTTTTGAGGCGTAAAGGATAAATAAAACAACAATTCTGAACAAAAAAAAATCTTTATTATTATTAAAACACCAATCCAATACAGTACATTTACAAGATACAATATACCATTAAAAATAAATAAAGCTGAATAATTGTATACATACGTTTATCGAGAAAATTTAACTGGAAGAAAACAATAAATATGAAACATAATTATAACAATGACATATTAACAATAACTATTCTTTCCTTTTTTTTTAACTTAATTTTTAATACAAAATATACAAATAGAAAACCTATAAATAAGTAAGGGATTGGGCTGATGAACCGTCGGTATAAATACTGTCTTGAGAAAATAAAAGGGAAATATAATTTATTCTTTTCCCATGTATTTCCTCAAGACGTACAATCTTTCTTTACATATATCGGTTTTTAAAAAAAAAAAAATTCAGAACTACATACGTTACTATGGTACTCCTAAATGAGATTCAGTAGTCATGTTGATTTTGTAATAGCTCTTTTCAAATAAACTTAAGCTACAGTTTTCTAATTCTTTTTCACAAAAAATATATTTACAAAAAAAAAAAATGAAATATGACGTTATAGGCCAAATTAAAATAAACTTATTTTATACACTCTATGGAGATTTATTTTTCTAGAAATATTAGAGATTTTTAAAAGTCACATAGTAGGTAAACACAAAAAGATTAAGTTTAATCAAAACGTTGCATTTTACACCGCTAAAAGCACGTATCACACTATTTAAAACCAAACACAACACTCGCTAATATTGAGACAGTTTTCAGTCTAGATGTAAATGAGATGTAAAAGGAAGTCTACCTTTGAAGAAACCTACCTCAAGTGCTAAGTTTGGACACTGGGGAAAAATGACATACAGAAGGATTTAATCTGGCGCTACACAAGAATCTTGGAACTCAGGATCACAAACAAAGTTTTGAATGAGTCAAGTAAGAACTATTTGGAAAATCTTATGGATAAGAGGAGAAGAATATTTTCTTCATTTCTGAAAAGGGAGATAACACAATTGCGTGTGAATGTGGGAGAATAGACACATTTATACAAACTGAAGTATACACAGGTCAGAAAAGGGTATAAATTAGTTTCAAGAGTAAAGTAATAAAAAAATGTGGAAATGTAACATTTTGTGACTTTAACTAACCTAGGATTACATGGCTTTGTGTTATAACGGACATATTTGTATGTATATATCCATATATATCACAAGACCTGGTAACGCCGAGCCAGTCATTTGACATGGGGTTGTCCTGCGAACCGATCCATAGTTTCCCCGACCTTCCCCATAAGTTGCGTTCGTTCACCCCGCTTTGCTTATGATTATAGGCCGGGTACTTCTTAGACTCAGTGACCAAGTTTCTTTATGGTCGACTACGTTCTAGGACTGACCAACCCCCCTCCAGGGAAAGAAGGTTGGACCACCGAACCGCCGCCTGAGGTGAACTGCACAGGGCCTAGTACGTGTGTATTTTGGCCTTGATTAGCCGCCCTGGCACCCGGTCCTGTTAACTGACCATGAAACAGTCGCAAAACGTTAATTTCCACGTATGAAAATATGACGGTGACGGAAAGCAAAATAGAGAAATAGTGGATTCTGTATGCCAGTGTCACATCAGTCAAAGGTTTAAATTTTGATGATTCACTTCGGGAGCGTGCAGCTTAGCGTATTGTGGAGGAAGAGCTACTGATTTAAATCAAGAAAAAAAGAACCATTTGGATAATGATACAGAAAAGAGTTATTACTTGTTAAAGAAAAGGCTAAAAGTAGCCTGACTAGAACAAAAAAAAAACTAATTTATTGATGCCAAATAAGGGCATAGCTACACTAAGCCACAGAGAAATGATAAATTTTGTTGACAAATGCTGAAGACGAAGAGTCTATCACATTAATAACTAATTAATAATGGAAATGGATTAGAGGATGAAAGATCTACAGGAAGAAAATCATAACCGGAAAACTTACCAAAATAAGTTGGATTCATGTCATTAAAAGTTTTTGTGTCAGCATTACAATCATTAACCTCCATTGCGAAAGACCACTTGTAGAACATGTATGGATGCAGTGTACTGCACCATGTGATAATCCAGTGTGCTGTATGCCAAACATTTCTAAAACAAAAAGAACCATTTGTTTAAAAAATGGCACTAAAAGTAAACTATATATGCAATAAAAACCAAAAAAAAATAGTAGAAACAGAAAGGGTATTTGAATAATAACCATTTGGTTTGAAAAAGTGACTGGCATCAGCTAATAATAATTTATTTATATATATATATATATATATATATATATATATATATATATATATATATATATATATATATATATATATTAAACAAAAACGAATCTCAACTAACACATCCATTGAGAGAGAGAGCAGTTGAGAAGGAAGTAATCATGCAATGAACAAAGCAATGAATATAATGTGGTAATTCTGTGTACAAAAATATATTAAACAAAGACATTTAAAAAGATGGCCATAAAAGTATACTATGTATGTAATAAACATCGACTAGTTGTTTGACGATATAAATGACAGTTACTAACCAATGTGTACAGAAACCTGAACAACCATTTGTAGAGTTTTTTTTTATTTGTTTGCTGTTTACCGAGTAAAATTTCACATTAAGAAAAGGCAAATCCCAGAAGAGATTATGACTACACTTTATCACAATATATATTAATTAAGCAGATGTGAAAAATTCCATAATCAACTTAAAAATGTTTTACTTGTTTGAGCGACCTACAATATTTAAGTGGAAAAACTAGTAGCCCGAACTGGGAAACGGCTTGCCTCTAACTACGTCGCGTAACATTCCATCAGAAATTTTACAGGCAAGAGAACGAGCTACTTATTTGACGCTTTTTTAATTACTCCTTACGACCCTATTACTTTAACAGAAATAACACATACCTTTTACATAAAAGGTAATCCAAATAACAAGCAGACAAACTACACCACACGGCTTTCAACAATATACTGAACGAAATTGGAAGGAATAAGAAATAAAAACTGCAACAAAAAGGAGGGTCTAAGGCTGAGCTATTCGTTTACGAGTAAACAAAATTAGGGGGGTATTTGCAGCATTGCCAACTCTGCCTGCTTGTCGGTAGATCTAACTACTACTGACCTCTTGCTCAAATCTGCTACCTGTGTTGCCAATCCTTTCAAGATGTAAACCGTATGTTCTCTTATATATTTTTTTCAATAAGTAAGAATTTCTGAAAAGAGCCAAATCATCTAGTCTGAAATCTAAATTTTTAACTAACTAGTAAAATTGTCTTGATTTTGAAAGTTTTTTAGTTTTTCGCTACAATTCTCTCTGCATTAATTTACGTGAAATATAACTTTGATCTTGTACTAGAATTTTAAAGAATTACAGTTTAGTAGTATTCATTAGAAATCAATTTATGCAAATCTCTCAATTTTCAACTTGTTTTTAACCAAAACAAAAAGTTTAGTAAACAGACTTTTGACTGTTATAAATCCATTAAGAATGAAAGAGTTAAGAAAAGGAGCTCATTTTTCTCCATTTCCTAAAAATTAAACAAAACTTTCAAACTTACCCCCTTAAAACAAAAAGAGGTGTAATGAATAGTTCGGTTTTCCTGATTCTAGGAACACATGATCGTGAGTGAACTTGTTGATAGATGTCTTAAATTTTGTTTTGACCATGAAGTCTCGTTCTAACTTGTGGTAATAGCCGGATCACCGGGAACGACCTACAAAATTTCATTATCAATTCACGTACCACTTATATGTTTTACTAATCATACAATTTTTAACCACATCCACCTATTTCACTCTTTTCCTTTGGTGTCAACAAAAATTAAAAAATAACAATTTTCAGATTCCTCAAGTCCCAAGAGCCCTCAAAAACGACGTATAACAAGATATATTCGAAGTCGCCCCTCTAACCATTTAACCTCTTATTTGTCCGACTATAAATAATATTGCATATAATCTCTTCAGTACCTAAACCAAAAACTAGGAAAAATTCTCATAATGCTATTGGCATTAAAATCGCTCAAAAACCATGAAAAAAGAACAATTTTCAGATTTCTCTGATGCAAAACTCTTAAAAAGAACATATAAGATATCTTTGAAGTAATCCCCTCTAAACTCTTTCCTCCTCCTTTAACTCCTCATATGTTTAACTGTAGTAATTATGCTTCAAATTTATTATCACCAACAAAAACTAGCAATACAACTTAATGTTTTACTCAATACTTACTTTATGAAGAGATATTCATAAAAAAAAAAATTAAGCAAAAGGGCTTCTCAGAAAAATTGGAAATAATGAAAAAAATTTCAGATTCTCGATTCCAAGAACCCCATAATAGATATATATTACAGTGTATACCTAACCACTACTTTAACTCCCTTCTACATCCCTTTAACCCATATATTTCTCAAAATATTATTTATGGAACAATTGTTTCCAATATCCGAGACAAAAACCAGTGCAAATTCTCATAGTACTTTTTTTAGCCCCGCGCTTACGACTATTTTCGAAGAGGTTTACAATAAGACCAAACTTAAGTTCTAAAAGATATTACATTTGGATGGTTCATTGGTACTAAATTTAAATTAAGAGGTAATAAAATTGGGTTAATTACAGGCAGTCTATTTTAACACAGTGTCTAATATAACCATCCAAATGTAATATCTTTTAGAACTTAAATTTAGTCTTATTGTATACCTTTTCGAAAATGGTCGCGAGACCGAAACACGTATCGGAGTGACCTGAATAAATTTAGTGAAACAGTTACACTGTATTTTATTTCAAAAGTGTATTATGTATATTTATACTTGAAATTTGTCCATTATACCAACTGAAAACCAAACAAATATTTAATATTACTATTGAAATTATACAATATTTAACAACCCTACCTCTTTCAACCTTTTCTTATGTTAAAATATATAATAATGAAATAATAATACAATGTTTACATTCTTTGACCCCAAGAACTCTGAACAAGACCTATAATACAATAAATCCAAAGTCAGCTTTGTAATTAACATACCCACTCCTTTAACCTCTTATGTTTTTACTAAATAATTAGGTTAAATTGTAACCGTTATCTTAAATTAAAATCGAGAAAAACTTGATTTTCAAATTTCTGGACTCCAAGAACCCTGTAATTCTCTCTCTCCCCCTCCCCCTAATGAAATAATGTACAAGAATGTTTACCTTCTTTAACCCCAAGAACTCTGAAAAAGAGCTATATATAATAAATACGAAGTCAACTTTGTAATTAACATACCCATTCCTCTAACTTCTTATGTTTTACTATAAATAATTAGGTTAAATTGTGACCATTATGTCAAGTTAAAATCTAGAAAAACTTGATTTTCAGATTTCTGGACTCCCTGTAATTCTCTCTCTCTCCCCCTCCCCCTATTTATTGTGCAATAAGTTTCAACCAACTGAATCTTTTAATAGCATAATCAACCCAAAATTTCTTTGTAATTGCTATCACATTAATAATTAATTAATAATGGAAATGGATTAGAGGATGAAAGATCTACAGGAAGAATATCCTAACCGGAAAACTTACCAAAATAAGTTGGATTCATGTCATTAAAAGTTTTTGTGGCAGCATTACAATCATTAACCTCCATTGCGAAAGATCACTTGTAGAACATGTATGGATGCAGTGAACTGCACCATGTGGTAATCCAGTGTGCTGTATGCGAAACATTTCTAAAACAAAAAGAAATGTATGTTTAAAAATGGCACTAAAGGTAAACTATATATGCAATAAAAATAAAAAAATAGTAGAAACAAAAAGAGTGTTTGAATAATAACCATTCGTTTTGAAAAAGTGACTGGCATCAGCTAATAGTTTATTTATTTATTTCTTATACTTATATATATATATATATATATATATATATATATATATATATATATATATATATATATATATATATATATATATATATATATATATCTTATATATATATATATATATATTATATATATATATATATATATATATATATATATGTGTATATATATATATATATATATATATATACATGTGTATATATATATATATATATATATATATACATATATATATATATATATATATACATATATATATACATATATACATATATATATATATATATATATATATATATATATATATATATATATATATATATATATACATATATACATATATATATATATATATATATATATATATATACATATATATATATATATATATATATATATACATAGATATATATATATATATACATATATATATATATATATACATATATATATATATATATATATATATTTATATATATATATATATATATATACATATATATATATATATATACATATATATATATATATATATATATATATATATATATATATATATATATATATATATATATACATATACATATATATATATATATATATATATATATATATATATATATATATATATATATATATATACATATATATATATATACATATATATATATATATATATATATATATATATATATATATATATGTATATATAAAAACAAAAACATGAATGAACCTCAACTAACACATCCATTGAGAGAGAGCAGTTGAGAAGGAAGTAATCATGCAATAAACAAAGCTATGAATATAATGTGGTAATTCTGTGTACAAAAATATATTAAACAAAGACATGTAAAAAAAAGGCCATAAAAGTATACTATGTATGTAATAAACATTGAGTATTTGTTTGACAATGTGAATTGCAGCTACTAACCAATGTGTATAGAGACCTGAACAACCATTTGTAGACTTTTTTTTTGTTTGTCTGTTGTTTACCGAGTAAAATTTCACATTAAGAAAAGGCAAATCTCAGAAGAGATTATAACTACACTTTATCACAATACACAATTATATTTATTAAGCAGATACGAAGAATTCCACAATCGACATAAAAATGTTTTACTTATTTGAGCCACATGCAATATTTAAGTAGTAAAACTAGTAACCCGAACTGGGACACCGTGTCAGCTTGCCTCTAACTACGTCGCGTAACGTTCCATCAGAAATTTTACAGGGAAGAAAACGAGCTACTTATTTGAACCTTTTTTAATGACTCCTTAGATCCTATTACTTTAACAGAAATAATACATACCTCTTATGTAAAGGGTAATCCAAATAACAAGCAGACGAACTACACCACCCGGCTTTCAACAATATACTGAACGAAGTTGGAAGGAATAAGAAATAAAAACTGCAACAAAAAAAGAGGGTCTAAGGATGAGCTATTCGTTTAGGAGTAAACAAAATTAAATAAACTAATGAATCATGCATGTTTGGTTTAGTTAGACAGGGTGGTATTTGCGGCACTGCCAACTCTCCCTGCATGTCGGTAAATCTACCTACTATTGACCTCTTGCTAAAATCTACTATCTGTGTTGCCAATCCTACTGTTTAAACCATAGTGATACTGTTTTCTCAAATACATCCGTTTTTAGTACTTCTTAGTGTTCCCCTTTTTTGTTTTCGCATAGGTTTACGACTGGACTGTCAAACGGCATTATTTGGATGGATCTTCGTAGTTACAT
Source organism: Pachyrhynchus sulphureomaculatus (assembly GCA_019049505.1). Taxonomy (NCBI): domain Eukaryota; kingdom Metazoa; phylum Arthropoda; class Insecta; order Coleoptera; family Curculionidae; genus Pachyrhynchus; species Pachyrhynchus sulphureomaculatus. The sequence continues at coordinate 42,277,938 of CM032450.1, read as the reverse complement.
TACTAGTTACGTCACATATTAATTTGACGAAAACGAAACTCAGAAACAAGCTTTCAATGACAATCATAAAAGGAACACTACAGACCAAATTTGAGAACAACTGTTATGAATTTAAGTTCACAGAGTATCCTTCAAAAAAAATTAATAAAGATATGTACGGACTTTCGAAGATGACATTGAGAAGAATGAAGATGCAATTATTGAAGAGAAAACATACCATAATGGTTAATTATGCTTACTATATCTAACAATTTGCACTTTTCATATTAAAAAAATAATTATTCTGATTAAAGTAGGTTAATTAAAGTCTTTTATTTGCGAGTCTTATAGAAATTATTCTTAGATTAAGTAAAACTGTAGATTTCCAGTTTTATATACAGTTATCTGCTGTTTTCTACCGGTTTTTCGTGGGTCACATATTTTTTACGTAACACAGGGTTGGCAACACTGTCTACTACCTTATGTATATCTACCTATTTTTTAGGTTTGATAAATAAAAAAAATACAAAATAAAAATTCATATTTTTCAAATCAAAATTCATGGCTTTATAATTTAGTGCTCTATTTCGTCGACGTCCTTCGCATTATAGGCAATTTTTCCGTACAACTGGAACTATTATATTGGGAATGTGGAATCTTCGTCACAATGACACTACTCGGTATATATCACCACTACACCAAACACTTTATTTTTGCACTCCACGCACGTTTCGCTAACCATGTCAGCTTCATCAGGAGCGATGACTGACTGTCAATCTTCGCTTCTGATGAAACTAACATGGTTAGCGAAACGTGCGTCGAGTGCAAAAATAAAGTGTTTGATGTAGTGGTGACATATACTGAGTAACTGCTGACTACTGAAAGCGATGAATTTACTGAGTTACACATTAATTCTATATTACTGATCGAGTGCCCTGTGAATTTTTTTGTTCAAATATCTCCGAGGGGGATCTTCCTCAAATGATGAGTTGAAAGCTGCTATAGCGTTGTTTTTTGAGTCGCAGACAAAGGCAATGGACTAAATGATGGAAGTTATGTAGAAAAATATATTTTTTAACTCTTTGAGATTCTCTTTATAGGATAGATAATTTACAAAAAAAAAAAACAAATTTAACAGATTCTCACACACTTTAAAAAATTCCAGAATTTTAATATCTGTCAACAAGCAGGGTAATGACGTAAATATTAGTTGTTCTGTTTGTATTGTATGCATACTGCATTTGCTTGAAAAATAGCTCTACATGTCATCATAGTCTAATTTGAATTAAGGTTTTTGGAATAAGGGCATACAAAAAATTTTAGTTTTACACCTTGACTATAACTCGTTAGTTTCACACAACACCTCGAGATTAACTTTGTTACATGGCATATTGTCATCCTAACTTTTCATTTTTCAATTAATAATGTAACCAAAAAATTATAACTTCAAAGTGAAAAATTATTAAAAAAAGCATAAGATGAAAATCATCATGAAAAATCAGGCAAAACATAAACAATTCTTACATTGACTATGTCACAACAGACAGCTACGAGTGTACATTTAGCTGAATCTCAAAAAATAAGGCACATATGATAAGCTAATGAGACAATTTTGTTTTTACTCCTTTTGATGTTGAGACACTTGGTCTCTGGAATAACATAACTAAAAAATTGTGTGTGTGCAATGTACATGAAAATAAATAAACACAAGTGCTTTGTTAGGGAATAATCTTGTCAGTGATTTCAGTTCAAAAGATCTTTATACTTAGTTTACATGTTGTTTACTGGCAAAGTTGTTTTTATTGGTAGATGGAATAAATTGTTTTATATTTGAGAAGGAATATGTTACCTTGTCAAGTGACTTCAGATTCTGGTCTTATGATCTCCAAACATTTAACTATTTTTCTCAAAATCCCAATTGAAAAAAAAATGCAAAGCACAAGGTAAAGAACAGCACGTGGAAATCCTATGTTCTGTATGCCACATATATCTGAAACAAAAAGAAAAATTAATAAAATATCAAAAATATTGATGATGGGAAATCCAGCCTTATTTGATATTTTTCAGACATCAACATTCATTTTTTTAAAAACTCAGTTTGTAGTAACACATTTATTAATTTTAAATAATAAAAGCTACTCTCCGTAGAAGAAGAATTACCTTCTACATAGATTATAGATTCTGTAATCTTCCAGTGAACAGAAACAATTAACGGGTGACTGTAATTGGGTGTCCTAAGTGCCATACATATCTGAAACCAAAACACAATGATATTAAATATCAAAATGATGTAGATCTAATTAAGGAAAACTTAGTATTTTTAGTCTGCTATAGACTTAATAAGTGTAGTATATTTCATTACATATACATACCTCATGGGGATGCGGAGAAGAATACCAGTTCTGCCTGTTCTACAAGGTGACTAAAAGAACAAACCAGATGGTAGATGCCCAGATCTCACCAGACATCACCTTTTGCGATGCCATAGTATCCACCTAGGCCTGTCTGAAGTTAATGTTTTGTGACTGTGAAGATGTCAGCTGATTGAGCTGTGGACAAAAAAAATGTATGATGAATCTTACAGGATCAAAAAAAACACCTAAATTATTTGAACTTATGAAACTGCCCCATTTTATTGCAGTTATAATTTGTAAATTGTTATCACATTTAAGCAGACTTCTGCCAGGCCTAATACTCTGACTACCTGCACCAGCCATTTGGTGATACCAATTTAACTACAATGTATGTTTAAATAAAGTATGTTCAAGTATAAATAAAGGTACTACAAGCTAGAGATGTTAGGCATCAGACTGTAAAAGTAATTTGTATTCAAGTTGCCAGTTTATATAAACAATAACATACCAGATAGAACTTTTATAACTATCGGCACAAAATTATTGTTATGATAGTACAACTATAAAGCTTCTTGCTGACATGTACTAGTTTAGGTGAGCTTCTGTTTTAATAATGACTGCGACTATCTGAACCATATTACAATTTTGAGATTATTAGACTTAGGACCTTCCCAATTCAGTTTTATGTTACCCTCTGAAATGGAATGATCACTGGGTGATAAAATTCTTCACAGAGCGACAGTAGCGCCACTTACTGTACAATTTACTTCATAGTTTGATACATATGTAACACATGGGCTGAAAAGTCCCGGGCCTAACACATAGATGGCGCTAGTTTTATTGCAGTCACCTTTTTTTCAGTTAATACTAACCTTCAAAAGACAGCTGTTAAAATTTCATGATATTCTATTCATTAGTTTGTGAGTTATTGTGCAATGGCTTGAAAAGTGTTATGGGGACTCCGCTCCATCAGAAACAACAATAAAACCTTGGTTTGCTGACTTCAAACGTGGTCGTAGAGACACCGATGATGCAGAACGCAGTGGACGTCCAAATGAGGCGGTAACACCAGAAAACATCAAAAAAATCCATAAAATAGTTTTGAATAATCGAAAAGTGAAGTTGCGTGAGTTAGCTGACATCGTAAAGATATCAAAAGAACGTGTTGGCTTTATATTGCATGAGCATTTGACTATGAGAAAGCTCTGTTCAAAGTGGGTGCCGCGTTTGCGCACTGTTGATCAAAAACAAGAACGTGTTGATGATTCTGAGCAGTGTTTGGCCATGTTTAAACGTAACAAACCGGAATTTTTGCGTCGATATCTGACAATGGATGAAACATGGATCCATCACTTCACTCCGGAATCAAAACGATCGTCATCTGAGTGGACAGCAACTGGTGAACCTCGTCCAAAGCGCCCGAAAGCACAACAATCGGCTGGAAAGGTTATGGCCTCGGTATTTTGGGATGTGCGTGGTGTAATATTCATCGACTATCTTGAGAAAGGAAATACCATCAACAGTGAATATTACATAGCGTTATTGGAGCGTTTGAAGGCCGAAACTGCAAAGAAACGACCGCATATGGCAAAGAAAAAAATTTTGTTTCATCAAGACAACACACCGTGTCACAAGTCAATCAAAACAATGGCAAAACTACATGAATTGAACTTCGAATTGCTCCCACATCCACCGTATTCGCCAGATTTGGCTCCCAGCGACTACTGGCTGTTCGCAGACCTGAAAAAAATGCTCGCCGGTAAGAAATTTCGCACGAATGAAGAGGTTATCGCTGAAACTGAGGCCTATTTTGAGGCAAAAGATAAATCGTTCTACAAAAGTGGTATTGAAATGTTAGAGCGGCGCTGGAATGATTGCGTTGCTCTTGATGGAGATTACGTTGATGAATAAAGCTAATTTTGAACCAAAAAAAAACCGTGTTTTCTTTGTTAGGCCCGGGACTTTTCAGCCCATGTGTTATAACTCACCTTTCTTGTCTTGGAGATATCGTCCAATCGTAGAGCAAAAATAAATGTAAATGTATGATGCAAAGTGGGGGACACCAAGAACACAACGTACTGTTACGGAACACTCTCATGTTTAGTGTTCTTTTAAAACACATTTTTAAAGTAAAATGTTGAAATATCTTACAATTTAAATATGCTAAAACGTCTCTAACACGTTAATTTATATAACTCGATCTTAGCGTCACGGAAGCCAACTAAAATCAAAATGGTTCCATCCTGCAAAAAAAAACAGAAGCAAAAGCGACGTCACCCTTGAACCAATGAGAATAAAGAACAATTCCAAAGCTAACCACGACCAAAATCACCAAGAATTAAACTAGTCAAATATGTAACTATATATGAAAGTTAGAATCTATTTTGCGTTTTTCTGTCAATCGACAACATAATACAAAAAAGCTTTTAACACTTAATGGTACAAATAAATGTTTTTATTTTACCTTAACATTACGCTGCAGTTCATAAACAAGACGCCAGTGAAACTGGTGCTGCCACCTATAGTTGTTAGTTTTATTCATTTTTTGTTAGTTGCCGGGAATTTTAAACGATATCGGTGTTAACTAACAATTTATGCTTAAAATGATTTTTATGTATTTTAAAGTTTTGTGCAAATACTAATAGTATATATATGTTCTTCAAATCAGTTGACAACGCGAAAATGAGTACACATTTTCAAATTATAATAACGAAAGTCTTCCTCATTGGTCCAACGCTTGATTCGTTAGGCAATTATTACATTTTTAGTGTTCCATACGGAACACTTATAAGATCACTTCAGTATCTGTCAGTCAGTCTGTCTGTCACCCGATTTTCTCCGAAACTATTTGACAGCAAGTTAGAATTGGGCACTAATATGGGAATGGTGATGATGGCCTCATTAGAACCGTGTGGTTTTGAAAGACACATTTTGACTTAAGGGGTTAGTTTTTGGGGTTGAAATCAGTAGCACTTGGTCGATTATTTTAAATAATGAATTACAACTGACATCACAACCAGACATGAATGCATTTTATAAAATTCCCAGCATACTCGGTACACGACAGACTTCATTTAAAAACTATAATACGCAACGTCCACCATTTTGTCAAAAAAATAGTAACAGACAAGATCCTAAAATCTAATTAGAAAAAAACCGGTCAAGTGCAAGTTGAACTTGCACAATTAGTGTTCCGTACGTTGATGGCTTTTAGAATAAAAAAAATTGTTACGGTGATCAGTCACTTCACATAACACTCCAAAGGAGTTTTCAACAAAGTTTGTTTCCAATCTTTACTGAAAACTGATGACCTTCAAATTTTTGTTTTTTTTATATACCAAATAAATTATTAAAGGTAAGGCACCCGTGATACTTTTCGTTCAATCTACACCCCCTGGAGAATATTCCAGAATTTTTTCAAAATTTCTTGATCAGTACTTTTTGAGTTAACGGGGGGGGAACAGCGATTTTTCACGATTTTTTAAAAATAATACAGAGAAAAGTGTGCGTATGTATTACATTATATATATATATATATATATATATATATATATATATATATATATATATATATATAACACATGGGCTGAAAAGTCCCGGGCCTAACAAAGAAAACACGGTTTTTTTGGTTCAAAATTAGCTTTATTCATCAACGTAATCTCCATCAAGAGCAACGCAATCATTCCAGCGCCGCTCTAACATTTCAATACCACTTTTGTAGAACGATTTATCTTTTGCCTCAAAATAGGCCTCAGTTTCAGCGATAACCTCTTCATTCGTGCAAAATTTCTTACCGGCGAGCATTTTTTTCAGGTCTGCGAACAGCCAGTAGTCGCTGGGAGCCAAATCTGGCGAATACGGTGGATGTGGGAGCAATTCGAAGTTCAATTCATGTAGTTTTGCCATTGTTTTGATTGACTTGTGACACGGTGCGTTGTCTTGATGAAACAAAATTTTTTTCTTTGCCATATGCGGTCGTTTCTTTGCAATTTCGGCCTTTAAACGCTCCAATAACGCTATATAATATTCACTGTTGATGGTATTTCCTTTCTCAAGATAGTCGATGAATATTACACCACGCAAATCCCAAAATACCGAGGCCATAACCTTTCCAGCCGATTGTTGTGCTTTCGGGCGCTTTGGACGAGGTTCACCAGTTGCTGTCCACTCAGATGACGATCGTTTTGATTCCGGAGTGAAGTGATGGATCCATGTTTCATCCATTGTCACATATCGACGCAAAAATTCCGGTTTGTTACGTTTAAACATGGCCAAACACTGCTCAGAATCATCAACACGTTCTTGTTTTTGATCAACAGTGAGCAAACGCGGCACCCACTTTGAACAGAGCTTTCTCATAGTCAAATGCTCATGCAATATAAAGCCAACACGTTCTTTTGATATCTTTACGATGTCAGCTAACTCACGCAACTTCACTTTTCGATCATTCAAAACGATTTTATGGATTTTTTTTATGTTTTCTGGTGTTACCGCCTCATTTGGACGTCCACTGCGTTCTGCATCATCGGTGTCTCTACGACCACGTTTGAAGTCAGCAAACCAACGTTTTATTGTTGTTTCTGATGGAGCGGAGTCCCCATAACACTTTTCAAGCCATTGCTTCGCTTGAACGGTATTTTTTCCCATCAAGAAGCAGTGTAAAATTAAAACACGAAATTGTTTTTTGATCCATTGTTTTGAAAATAACAAAAGTAGCGTCACTCTTAGCACAATAACTCACAAACTAATGAATAGAATATCATGAAATTTTAACAGCTGTCTTTTGAAGGTTAGTATTAACTGAAAAAAAAGGTGACTGCAATAAAACTAACGCCATCTATGTGTTAGGCCTGGGACTTTTCAGCCCATGTATTTATATATATATATATATATATATATATATATATATATATATATATATATATATATATATATATATATACATATATATATACAGTAATACCCCGCTTAGCGCGACCCCGTTACGTGCGGTTTCACTATAACGCGAATTTCAAATTTCGCGCTCATGTAGTCATTAACTTCTCTATGGTCGCGGGGGGATCCCGCTTTCTCAGAATATTCTCTTTGAAGAATTGGGAATTCCCTGTCCTTCGACTTTGTTCTATGGGGATTTCCTCGTTCGTTTCGTGTGTTCATTTGTTCCGTAATGTTAGTTCGGTCGGCTGGCAGTTTTTTTTTAATATTTATTGGAGATACATACATACATAATTTAACCCTACGTTAAAAATGCCGCCTGTAAAGAAAAAAGAGCGTAAAAGCGTCACTTTGGAATTGAAGATGAAAGTGTTAAGAAGAATGGAAAATGGAGGCAAAGCAACAATTGTTGGGAGAGATTTTGGACTCTCAGAATCGACTGTGAGAACGATTTATAAAAATCGGGAAAAAATTAAAATCTCCAGCGAAGGTTCAACACCTATAAGTGCAACAAAACTTTCTCGTTCGAGATCATCTATCTTAGAAAGAATGGAGAAATTACTGTCAGTCTGGATCGAAGATTTGAATAAGAAGAACACACCACTAAGTCAAGATCTCATATGCACAAAAGCAAAATCTTTGTATGAGATGCTGAAAACAAAAGAAGGAGAAGGGAGTGCCACTCCGACTTTTGCTGCCAGCAGAGGCTGGTTCCATCGGTTCAAGCAGCGTTCTAATCTTCACAATATCCACATAACAGGCGAGGCGGCCAGCGCGGACATTCAAGCTGCAGCTGAGTTTCCAGACAAGTTTCAAGACTTCGTTAGACGAGAGAAAATTCCTGCTTGTCTCATCTTCAATGTTGATGAGACCGCACTTTACTGGAAAAAAAATGCCATCTCGAACATTCATTTCTAAGGAAGAACGTCAAGCCAGTGGTTTCAAAGCTGCGAAAGATCGACTAACACTTCTGCTGGGTGGTAATGCCACTGGTGATTTCAAACTGAAACCTTTACTAGTGTACCATTCAGAAACACCCCGTGCAATGCGAGGCACAGACAAGACAAGTCTACCAGTTGTGTGGCGATCAAACAGAAAGGCGTGGGTTACACGGGAAATTTTTCAAGAATGGTATTCTAATAGTTTTTGCCCATCAGTCAAATCATACTGTGACAGAAATGGGCTTGAACCTAAAGTTATATTACTCTTAGACAATGCCCCAGGACATCCAACCTCACTTGATACGCCCAGAGACTTAAAAGTGTACGTAAAGTTCCTTCCACCAAACACTACGTCAATATTACAACCTATGGACCAGGGAGCAATAGCAAACTTCAAAGCTTATTACCATCGCCGCACTTTTAGCCAACTAATTCATGAAACTGACGGGGAAGGAAGACAGTCTATGCGAGAGTGGTGGAAGTCATACAACATTATGAAGTCTATTCACAACATAGAAGAGGCTTGGAAGGAAGTTAAAATGAGTTGTATGAATGGGGTGTGGCGTAATCTTTGGCCAGATGTAGTGGAAGCACCTAGAAGAATTGTCCAGATGCAGAGACAAGTGCTTGAAGACATTGCTGCAATGATTGAGGGGTCTGAACTTGAAGATGTCACGGTAGAAGATCTCGTAGAACTTGTAGCAACGCACGACGATCCTATTAGCAATGAAGATCTGATCGAGTTACAGAATAATCCTATCTACGATGAGGAAGAACAAGTAGAAGAGAAAGTTTTATCTTCAGGGGAAATACAAAATGCACTTTCAAAAATTTATTCAGGTTTGGACATATTGCAGAGTATAGACAATAATGATGACCGTTGTCTTGACCGTGTGTCAAACAATTAAAAACAGTGTTGGGTGTTATGAACGTATTTTACAAGAACGTAAACAAAACGTTACCCAAAAGACAATAGATGTATTTTTCCGTAAAAAATAAGAGTATGTATTGCATAAAGTGTTCTTAGAATTAAAGTGATTGATTAAAATGATTTGTATTTTTTTGTATTAAATTTTGACTATGTTTAATCATAAACCTCGATATACGCGAATTTCAGTTAACGCGATTTTTTTCGGAACGTATCCCTCGCGTAAAGCGGGGTATTACTGTATATATATATATATATATATATATATATATATATATATATATATATATATATAAATATACAGTAATACCCCGCTTAGCGCGACCCCCCGTTACGCGCGGTTTCACTATAACGCGAAATTTCAAATACCCCGCTTAGCGCGACCCCGTTACGCGCGGTTTCACTATAACGCGAATTTCAAATTTCGCGCTCATGTAGTCATTAACTTCTCTATGGTCGCGGGGGGATCCCCCGCTTTCTCTGAATATTCTCTTTGAAGAATTGGGAATTCCCTGTCCTTCGACTTTGTTCTATGGGGATTTCCTCGTTCGTTTCGTGTGTTCATTTGTTCCGTAATGTTAGTTCGGTCGGCTGGCAGTTTTGTTTTAATATTTATTGGAGATACATACATACATAATTTAACCCTACGTTAAAAATGCCGCCTGTAAAGAAAAAAGAGCGTAAAAGCGTCACTTTGGAATTGAAGATGAAAGTGTTAAGAAGAATGGAAAATGGAGGCAAAGCAACAATTGTTGGGAGAGATTTTGGACTCTCAGAATCGACTGTGAGAACGATTTATAAAAATCGGGAAAAAAAATTAAAATCTCCAGCGAAGGTTCAACACCTATAAGTGCAACAAAACTTTCTCGTTCGAGATCATCTATCTTAGAAAGAATGGAGAAATTACTGTCAGTCTGGATCGAAGATTTGAATAAGAAGAACACACCACTAAGTCAAGATCTCATATGCACAAAAGCAAAATCTTTGTATGAGATGCTGAAAACAAAAGAAGGAGAAGGGAGTGCCACTCCGACTTTTGCTGCCAGCAGAGGCTGGTTCCATCGGTTCAAGCAGCGTTCTAATCTTCACAATATCCACATAACAGGCGAGGCGGCCAGCGCGGACATTCAAGCTGCAGCTGAGTTTCCAGACAAGTTTCAAGACTTCGTTAGACGAGAGAAAATTCCTGCTTGTCTCATCTTCAATGTTGATGAGACCGCACTTTACTGGAAAAAAATGCCATCTCGAACATTCATTTCTAAGGAAGAACGTCAAGCCAGTGGTTTCAAAGCTGCGAAAGATCGACTAACACTTCTGCTGGGTGGTAATGCCACTGGTGATTTCAAACTGAAACCTTTACTAGTGTACCATTCAGAAACACCCCGTGCAATGCGAGGCACAGACAAGACAAGTCTACCAGTTGTGTGGCGATCAAACAGAAAGGCGTGGGTTACACGGGAAATTTTTCAAGAATGGTATTCTAATAGTTTTTTTGCCTATCAGTCAAATCATACTGTGACAGAAATGGGCTTGAACCTAAAGTTATATTACTCTTAGACAATGCCCCAGGACATCCAACCTCACTTGATACGCCCAGAGACTTAAAAGTGTACGTAAAGTTCCTTCCACCAAACACTACGTCAATATTACAACCTATGGACCAGGGAGCAATAGCAAACTTCAAAGCTTATTACCATCGCCGCACTTTTAGCCAACTAATTCATGAAACTGACGGGGAAGGAAGACAGTCTATGCGAGAGTGGTGGAAGTCATACAACATTATGAAGTCTATTCACAACATAGAAGAGGCTTGGAAGGAAGTTAAAATGAGTTGTATGAATGGGGTGTGGCGTAATCTTTGGCCAGATGTAGTGGAAGCACCTAGAAGAATTGTCCAGATGCAGAGACAAGTGCTTGAAGACATTGCTGCAATGATTGAGGGGTCTGAACTTGAAGATGTCACGGTAGAAGATCTCGTAGAACTTGTAGCAACGCACGACGATCCTATTAGCAATGAAGATCTGATCGAGTTACAGAATAATCCTATCTACGATGAGGAAGAACAAGTAGAAGAGAAAGTTTTATCTTCAGGGGAAATACAAAATGCACTTTCAAAAATTTATTCAGGTTTGGACATATTGCAGAGTATAGACAATAATGATGACCGTGTCTTGACCGTGTGTCAAACAATTAAAAACAGTGTTGGGTGTTATGAACGTATTTTACAAGAACGTAAACAAAACGTTACCCAAAAGACAATAGATGTATTTTTCCGTAAAAAATAAGAGTATGTATTGCATAAAGTGTTCTTAGAATTAAAGTGATTGATTAAAATGATTTGTATTTTTTTTGTATTAAATTTTGACTATGTTTAATCATAAACCTCGATATACGCGAATTTCAGTTAACGCGATTTTTTTCGGAACGTATCCCTCGCGTAAAGCGGGGTATTACTGTATATACGAGGCATGTTTTTTAAGTAAGTACCGTTTTGCGATTCCGCCGCCGCAGCGATAACGGTCGGCGTTCCGCGCATGCGCGCTGGTAACCTACATCTCATGTCTACGCACTGACGCCATTACAGTCTGATTCTTCATTGTATACGTTGTTTACTGAGTGTTTAAGATGCCTCCGACAATCGTGAGTCCCGCCGATTGTGAAGTACGGGCTGTTATACGATTTCTTAGTGCTAAAGGCGTAAAACCGATCGATATTCATCGTGAGATCTGTGAAGTTTACGGACAAAACATTATGAGTGATGGAATGGTAAGGAAATGGGTGAGAGCATTTAAAGATGGCCGCACAAATGTGCATGATGAAGAACGGAGTGGGCGTCCTTCGGTCGTTAATGAAGATTTGGTGCAGAAAGTGGACGAAAAGGTGAGAGAAAACAGACGCTTTACAATTTCATCATTGTGCGACTGCTTTCCTCAATATTCTCGTAGTGTTTTGTATCGCATTGTGACCGAGAACTTGAATTACCGGAAATTGTGTTCACGTTGGGTTCCAAAAATGTTAACGGATTTGCACAAAACCCAACGTTTAGGCAGTGCATTGACTTTCCTTGAGCGGTACCACAATGAAGGTGAACATTTTTTAGACCAAATTGTTACTGGTGACGAAACATGGGTGGCCTACGTCACACCAGAATCGAAACAACAATCCATGGAATGGCGACATTCATCATCACCCAAAAAAGTGAAGTTTAAGCAAACAATTTCTGCCCGCAAAATCATGTGCACAGTTTTTTGGGACAGAAAAGGAGTATTGCTAGTGGAGTTTCTGCCTCGTAATGAGACAATCAATGCAGCGTCTTATTGTGAGACATTGAACAATCTGCGTCGTGCAATCCAGAACAAAAGACGTGGCAAGTTGAGTAAGGGTATCGTTTTGCTGCATGACAATGCCCGTCCACATGTGGCTAATCGGACCAAAGATCTCATCAAATCTTTTAAATGGGAAACTCTAGATCATCCTCCATACAGCCCTGATCTGGCGCCCAGCGACTACCATTTGTTCCTGCACTTGAAGAAGCACCTGGGTGGTCAGCGTCTTCAAGACGATAACGAAGTCAAAACATTTGTGATACAGTGGTTAACAAGTCAGGCGGCAGAATTTTATGAGGAGGGTATTCAAAAACTGGTGCCACGTTATGACAAGTGCCTCAATATTCACGGAAATTATGTAGAAAAGTAGATTAAGGTACAGGCTTTCATGTAAAAATAAAATTATAGCGATATCTTTGCACGTCTTTTTTTAATTCCAAAACGGTACTTACTTAAAAAACATGCCTCGTATATATATATATATATATATATATATATATATATATATATATATATATATATATATATATATATATATATATATATATTTTACTCGTGTTTTCATTTGATACTATACTCGATGACCTAATAAAAAAATTTTTTTTCACTTCCGATTTCATCCCCCAAAAGTAACCCCTTAGGTCAAAATTTAACTTTCAAAACTCATCAGAGGCCATCAATTCCTATATTATTACCAAATTTCTACTTTTTCTTTCTATGACAAACAGTTTCGGAGAAAATCGGGTGTGACAGACAGACATCGAAGTCATCTTATAAGTGTTCCGTACGGTAAAATGTACTATTATAGTATTTGGCAGGACCGAGCGAATGAGGTCACTTCTAAAAGGGTATGCCACAATCCTAGAGCCAGAAATATATTTGTTCTTCATTTTGTGCATTGTTAATAGGCTCTTATACATGTAATAAGACGGTAATGTCATAATGCGATCTTTTTTAAAATATTCTTTACATGAATCTCTAGGTTTTACATTATTAATTGCTCTCACACACCTCTTTTGTATGTATATATATATATATATATATATATATATATATATATATATATATATATTATATATATTATATATATATATATATATATATATATATATATATACATACATAGTTAAATTTTCTCGATAAATGTATGTATATAATTACTAATTACCTAGTTTTATTTATTTGTAATTGTATATTGTATCTTGTATATATATACCATATAGGATAGGGTGTTTTAACAGTAATAGAGATTTTTTTTTTGTTCAGAATTTGTTTTATTTTCCTTTACGCCATAAAAATATAGCTATCGCCACAGAAAGACAAATAAAAAATACCTCCTGGCGTTTCTGTAATTTTTCGTTCTAAAATTTGCTGTTAAAATAAACCAATCGAAATTTTGTATTAGGAGAGTAGAAAAGCAAGGAGGTATTTTTTTTCTCCTGATCCATAAAATACCTCCTCGCGTTTCTGTACTCCTGATAACACATTCCAAATTTTCTTTTCGAAAATTTGCATATTAGGAGAACAGAAAAGCAAGGAGGTATTTTTCTGCTCCTGATACATAAAATGCCTCCTCGCGTCTCTGTATTCCTGATAAGACATCCCAAATTTTCGTTGCAAAAATTTGCGTTTACTGTGAACCAATCGAAATTTTCTATTAGGAGAGTAGAAATGCAAGGAGGTATTTTTCTGCTCCTGATACATAAAATACCTCCTCGCCTTTCTGATAACACATCTTTTAGTTTCGCCAATTTACGTATTAGAAGAGTATTTTTCTGCTTCTGATATATAAAATACCTCCTCGCAGTTTCTGTACTCCTGATAACACATACCAAATTTTCTTTTACGGAAGCAATTTTTAACTGTTTCCTTGGTTACTTGCTCCCAAGCGGTTTTTGCAAAGTAAACTGCATCCAATGACGTAATTCGACGCAGTTTCAATATTTACTATCAGGTGTTTTAGTATTAGACTTCGGTAATAAATTTTAAAATTTTTATAATTCCCTGGTCAAGTGGTTGACAAGCTGATGTACAGTTAGGGGGGGCAGAAACAAGATTTTCATATTTTTTAAGCGCACGTCTTTTGGATGAGATCCTGCATTGTCTAAAAATAACAAAATGTTTCTTTTTTTCATTTGTCATTTTCCAATCAAGATCTTGCAACCACTCTGTCATAATTTTTCCTGTCATCCAAGCTTCTTTATTATTTTTCCAAGTTACAGACAGGTTGTTTATGTTAATATTTTTAAATGCTTAGCTGCCTTACCAATGACTAAGAGTTTTCCTTTTTCTCTAGCACAATTAATCAAGTCTCTGCAATCCGTAGAATGTTATACGATGCACAATTTGTATTCTGGATAACATTTTTTCATAAACACACGCCGATATCCTATATAACAGTTTTCAAAAATTGACTTCTGATCCTGCACAGGTAGCCACAGCAATTAATATATTTGAAAAATGTATAGCGACTGAAAGACAGAATGCTGAAGAAATTCCTACTTTAATTGAAGATGTAGTTCATTTTTAGAACAAAAGACGTAAGGAAGATCCTTATTTAACGAAAGTAGTTGCAGCAAAAGAAGTATGTGATTATATATTAATTCAAATTAAGGAAAGGTTCTCATTTAAGAGTCATCCAAGTGGTTCGCTTCTGTTTATGTCTTCTAAGTTCTCGGAGTTTGAAAATAAATTCCCATTGCAGTATTTAACAGGTTGACTGCCGATCTATATTTTTGAGTTTGTGGTTGACGCCGGTAAGATTTTTCCAAATATTTTTATTTTATTGTGGTAAATATGAATTAAAATGAGTCTTGGATGTGTTTTTTTTATGTGTCATTCAAAATATTAGAAAAAAAAAATTTCACTCCGATCGGAGTAATCGGCATTGCAAGTGAAAATTTTTACTAGATGCCGAACACTCCGATCGGAGTGTCCAATTAAATAAGTAAAGAAATAATAAATCGAACTCATGAACTCAAAACATTTATTTCTAAATCATGTTTGTACATTTTTATGGTAATCCTCAAAGCAATTAAGGCAAAAACCTGGTTGTCCAGGGCACATTTTGCATTCATACACTGTTTGCTTTCTTATTTTATTTTTCCTGCATTCTTTGCATCCCTTTCTGCTTACCCGTTTTGTTTCTTTAGTTCCTTTTTTTCACTAACAATTTTTTCTACTTTGCTAATGCTGTGGACATTTATTTGGCCTGGAGGAATTTGCGGCAAATTAGTAATTGGTCGTCTGGCTAGTAAATTTCTTATGACATCCAATCGGAAGTCATATAATCGTAACTGGTCAGACCGCGAATATTTATTGTACAAAAAATAGGCGTTTATCATGCTCATTTGCAGCACATGCATCAATAACTTTTTGTACCACCGAATGGTTTTACGGCTGCAAGGATAATATGCCATCATTTGATCCTGTCTATCTATACCGGACATAAAAGCATTATATCCAATGATTGCGGAAGGTTTTTCAGATTCTTGATTTCTTTTGTTTTTAAAAATGCCCATTTCGCTTCCAAATTCTGTTGAAATGTATTGAACATTGCGTTTATCGCGTCATTTTCCGACATGCACTCCATTGCAAAACATAGATTTATTCTCACCACGTTTTAAGTTTGCACTCATTACCTCTTTCGGATTATCTTTCCTCTCAGCTCTCAGCGTACCAGTGCAGTATGTATTTTGTTGAAGTAATTTCCTAGCTAAATTAACACTATTGTAAAAATTGTCTAGATAAACAGCATGTCCCACACCCAATTTTCCCTCCAATAAATGTAAAACAATCTTTTCAGTATGTCCACTTCCACCATAAACATCTGTCGCACCTTCGTAGACACGAAATTTCAAAATAAGTCCATTAGGCTCTGTCAGCATGTATAACTTCATACCATACTTATGACGCTTATTCTTGATATACTGTTTAAACTGGAGACGACCCCGATAAAGTACCATAGCTTCATCCAAAGACAACTCTCTTCCAGGATAGTAAATTTCTCCCATCTTGTTGTTAAAAAAATCTGCCACAAATCTAATCTTTCCTAGCCGATCTGCCGGATCCATATCTGGAGACGCAAAATGCAAACACCTCAAGATAAGCAAAAATCTATTCCTTGACATATATTTTCTAAAAAACAGGTAGATTAAATAGCGGATCAGTTTTCCAATAATCGTTAAGACGGCTCAAGGATATTGTGCCAGTGTGAAGTAACAGGGCCAAAAAAAATTTTTAGTTCGTCAAGAGTAAGATCTTTAAAATTAGTAATACGTGATTTTGTACTTGTTTCTGGGCGCAGCAAAACCTCGACTGCGTAAGAGTTCGTTCGTTCTACAATAGTTTGTAAAAAATCATCATCAATGATCATTTCAAAAAAATCGATAGGTGCACCCTGTCCTGGAATTTGCACCAATAGTTCCTGGGTTTTCTGGAACAAAATTTGTTTTTAACGCACCTCTGTCGTTCCATTTTATCTTATCAAGGCTAGGAAGTGTTTGATGTGGCCGAATAGGGTCTATAAAATTCTCTTCTTCGGACTCGGAGCTTGAATTTACATCACTATCGTCTGTGTCTGGTACGTAATGTTCGTCACTACTACCTCCGCTTTCTTCCAATAGCTGCAATAATTCAGTGTCAGTTAGCTTCTTTTTCTTATCATATACCTTTTTTTCATCACTACAATGTCTTTTTTTAATACCAGAAGGCCCAGGTTGATTGTCCATATTGTACGGCAGATTACAACCAAACCAAAAGCAAATCCGCGGAACCACTTAAGCACCTGTTAGAACTTGCGTTTTTAAGCAACGCCACCACTAGAAACACGTTTCATATATAACGCCGATGGAATACTAAAACGTTTCGTAAGATCGCATGTCGAACTCCGATCGGAGTAGACGGCGTTGGCGAAGAGACCCGACGCACTCCGATCGGAGTGGTCGGCAGTCAACCTGTTAAATGATATAGTTCATGCATATCCATTTTTGGACAAAATTAGATTACAAACTGAACTTAAACTTATTTATAAACGGCCAGATTTTAGAAATTTGCCAGGAGGGGTGCATTGTTTGCGATTTATAATCGAATCACATCCGTATGAGGTTCAGCTTGTTACTCCGTGTACAACGCCTTTCAAGCAGTCTTTTATCCGGAGAACATCATCCCTTTGGAATAATTTGCCCAGGGCTGTGTTTCCCACCGATACAATTTACAGCGACTCGAGAAAAACGCGAATCGCTTTTTCCGCACACATGCCGCTCCTGGAGCGCTTTAGGGACTTCCCTGTAGCACATGGGCTAGACTCATAAAAAAAAGAAAGTAATTTACAAAATGTATTCTCCGCAACGTACACTTTACTGCAGCTAAGTATTACCATTCCGATGACAACTGCTGAAGCTGAAAGAAATTTCTCCTCTTTAGGAAGAATTAAGTCGTTTTTGAGAAGTATCATGAATGAAGAAAAACTTTCAGCATTGGGAATGTTGTCAATAGAATAGAAAATGATAGAAGATATTAGTGATTTTAATCAATTATGGACATATTTGCAAATTTAAAAAATCGCCGTATGGACTTTTCGTTTAAACACTGTGTTTAGAATGTTCAGCTTATAGTTAGATGTTTTAAACAGAACAATGAATTTCGCTATATTTCTAATATGGACTGCATTTTCTTTCGTCAAGTGTTCTATATTATTTATGTTCGCGTTTAAATATATGTGTCAATACACCGCGCCCTTTTGCCTGTTATAGTTGGACCTTCTGTATTGGTGATTTTATATTTGATATTATGTTTAACCTATTGACATTTACCATTTTCAATTAATATTAGGTAAGGTATTTTCATTTATAACCATGAACCTTAGAAAATTTTAAAATGTCTTCTAGGATGAATAGATACATGAAATTTAAAATTAAGTAGGTATCCGGAAATCGTGTTTTCACGCTCTTATTGGTTCATAATGCTACATACAACATAGCCTTGTGAGGTATGTGAACCTCCATCAAATTCCATCACAAACTGCCACTATATATATATATATATATATATATATATATATATATATATATATATATATATATATATATATATATATATATATACAGTGGCGTGTAAAAGTTTCCAGCCAGTGACATTTCGTACTCTAATTTTTTAAAAAAAAAGACTGATTTTTATTCATTATGAGATGTGAGTATGAGATATAGGAAACAAAATAATATAGTAAAAGAATATTATTTATGTTTGTGAATATATTTATTATTATTATTATTATTATTCTTATATTTATATGTGCAAAAGTTTCCGGCGCAGTTGGGTAGTAGCGAAAAAAATTATGTTCCTTGCATAGATATTTTATTTAATAAGTACTTTTAAACATATGTCTTGGAAAATATTATTAAAAAAAAATAACAAAAATTGAACAAGAAAGAGCAATATAAAAAAATATATAAATCTTGACATTTTCCGGGCAATTCTGAGAGACTCAAAAAAAATGCCGTGAAAAACTAACTAAACCTAAACCATAATAAAAGGAACCAAAAACTAACTATTTTATTTAGAAAAATGCATACCTATATAAGAGATACACAAAAAATATTATTAGCCACAAGTTATGTATTATTCGTGTTGAGACTTGGAATGGACGATAATGGGTCTTACTAATGGCTAGTTGATTGCAACTCACCTTAACTTGACGAGTATTATTGGCAAATCAATGACCGAGGCGGAGGCAGATTTGCAAAAGAAAAGAAACGTCACATTCTAAAAGTCATGACAGGGAGGTACAGATAAGATAAGTAAGTTACCGATGACCATCCATAATTATCGATAATTATTGATATATGGGAGAAGATTCCTATTTCGCTGAGTTTTCCTATTTATTTATAAACATATATAGAATGAGTTGCTTATAAAAATATTGGGTGATAGCAAAAATTTTCATAGATGGCAGAAGCATGTACTTTTGACTATGCGGATGTTTGTTTTATAATTATATTATTAACCGAGTCAGCTAAATGCGTCGTGAGTTAGCATGGCCATAAAAAAAAAGTTTATTCAAATTAATTTGTGTGCAAGCTTAATATTCAATATCGAAAATGAAAAGTTATATTTTCGTCATGTTATATGAATTTAAAAAGAGAGTAAGTGTTGAAACTGCAACAGAAAATATTCAAGACGTTTATTTGGATCGTGCTCCTGCTCTTAGGGCAGTTAAAAAGTAGTTTGACCGATTTCGAAATGGTGACTTCAATCTAAACGACAATCTTCACTCTGGACGATCTTCCGGCACTGATTTTTTTATTTTATTTTATTTCTTTTTTATCGCTAACCTGCCCGCCTCAGTAGGGATATTACCCTTTTTCCATATCCTAAAGATATCGGCGAGGATGTCGTAATACCCGTCAACGTTGACCAAGTGCCCAAACATACATTTTTGTATTTCACGGCACCTTTTAAACAACGCGGCAGTGCTGCCACGGGCGTTATTTGCATTTCTGCAAATAACTACTACCAGGCATAATGACTTTATCCGTGACTTAATGAATAATGATCGACGGATTATCACCGAAGAGATTGCTGAGCAACTTGGATACACGAACAACTCAATATATGGGTTCCGCACGTTTTGTCAGAAGAAACAAACTGAACCGTGTTTCCACAGCCATTTCTCTCCTTCTCCCGTCAACAAAACGAAACTTTCTTAAATCAAGTCATAACTGGAAATGAAAAATGGATTGTGTATAACATAATAAAAAACCGGTCAAGTGCAAGTTGAACTTGCGCAATTAGTGTTCCGTACGTTGATTGCTTTTAAAATAAAAAAAAATTGTCACAGAGGTATAA
Source organism: Pachyrhynchus sulphureomaculatus (assembly GCA_019049505.1). NCBI lineage: Eukaryota > Metazoa > Arthropoda > Insecta > Coleoptera > Curculionidae > Pachyrhynchus > Pachyrhynchus sulphureomaculatus. The sequence continues at coordinate 42,257,630 of CM032450.1, read as the reverse complement.
AATGATCAGTGACTTTACAAAATACACCCCAAATGAGTTTTCAACAAAGTTTGTTTCCAATCTTTAATGAAATCTGATGACCTTGAAATTTTTGTTTTTTTAATATACCATATAAATTATTAAAGGTAATGCACTCGTGATAATTTTCGTTCAATCTACACCCCGTGGAGAATATTCCAGAATTTTTTCGAAATTTTTTGATAAGTACTTTTCGAGATAAGGCCCGGGACAGCGATTTTTCGCGAATTTTTAAAAATAATACAAAGAAAAGTGCGCGCAAATATAATATATATATATATATATTTTTTACTCGTGTTTTCACAAGCTTTCATTTGACACCACACTCGATGACCTAGTAAAAAATTTTTTTTTTTCACTTCCGACTTCACCCCCCAAAACTAACCCCTTAAGTCAAAATGTAATTCTCAAAACCACATGGCTCTGATGAGGCCATCAATTCCTATATTATTAGCAAATTTCACCTTTCTATGTCAAATAGTTTCGGAGAAAATCGGGTGTGTGACAGACAGACAGACAGACAGACACCGAAGTGATCTTATAAGTGTTCCGTACGGAACACTAAAAAAGAAGCTGGAAGCATGGAAGTGAAAAAGCAGAATTGCATCCGATGAAAGTACTGTTATGGGTTCTGGTGGGATTGCAGAGAAATAATTTTTTACGAGCTTCTTCCATGTGGCCAAACAATAACTGCAGAGAAGTTCTGTGAGCAACTCACACAACTCAATGGTGAAATCCAAGCAAAAAATCCAAATTGGGTCAATCGAAAAGGCATCATCTTTCACCGTGACAACGCTAAACCACATGTCGCACAGACACTGCAAAAGCTAAGCGAGTTAAAATGGGAAATCCTCCAGTACCAGTTGTATTCCCCTGACCTCGCCCCTTCAGATTTTGATCTGTTTCGTTCTCTGCAAAATGATTTGAATGGCAAATAATTTGATTCTACGAAGAAGATGGGAGATAGTTATAGAAAATGATGGATAGTACATTATTGATTGAAATATTTTTCATGAAAATGTGTTGTATTTAATTTAGTTTCTAATTAGGCACCAACTTTTGCAATTACCCAATATGATGTAGCAAAAGAAAATGAAACAAAGAACAATATAGTTCTTTTGACACCAATACCACTGGGTCACATGTTACAATAAAAACTTATACTAAAAAAAAATTAATAAATATAATTTGACCTTTAGTTACTTTACACGAGCCAATGTATTACAGTCAGAAAAGTCTTATATTGTATAAAATATTCTTAAAATTAAGATAAATATTAATTTTCATAGCCCAGAGCTTTCGGTACTGAAATACCACACGGGCCGCTAAAGAAAAATTCGAAATTTGTCGCTGACGGTTCCGGATTTATGTTAAATTCAGCAACAGGTTTTCCTGCTCTTGCCGCCATTGGAGCATACGCAGCTGCGGGATAAACTATCATGGAAGTTCCAATAACTAAACATAGATCACATTCTTCTACCAATTTTTCTAAAAATAAAATAGTTTTTAAATGAGCTGGTAAAGGCACAACTTCCTAAATTATGGAAAAAATTGCGTACATCAGGTACCTTCAGAGTCACATATCACAGATAATATAAATCGCATCGGGCCATACTTCACATCAGTTGAATGCTAACATTTGACAGCAGTAGACGTGCAAAAACTTGTAGAAATTGTTTATTCAGACTTAGTAAGGTTACCTTAACTACGGCGAAGGCTCGAGTTCGAATCTCGGCTCGGAAAATAATAAATTTAAAAAAAAACACATTACAACGTGACGGTCGTCTCTCTCAAGAAGACAATGGCAAACCAACCGTAGTATCATGCCCTCTCACTTTGGCCGTTCGAAATCTTAAACTGTAGGTCCCCTCTGTCTGTATAACACCTAAAAAGGTACCAACAACAGACAGAGGACTGCCTACGTCCGGATATGACACTTTAAGAAGTAGACTTAATTTAGAGTGTCTTGAAGATAAACGAAATTTCTGCAAAAGTTTGCTACATTTTACAATTTTATGTCGGTAAAGGCACAAATGCTACCCAGGCCTATGAAGCAATTAGTATTGTTTATGGTCAAGATACATTACCAGTAGCAACAGTCAAAGTTCGGTCGCGTTCGTTCTGGAAATTTCAATGTCAAAATGCTCCTCGCATTGGTCGAACAATGACAGAAAGAGCTGATAGAATTTTGGCAAAAGTAGAGCGGCACGTAAGTAGCCATGACATCGTCAAAAAACTGAATATCCATCACCAAACAGTTTAAAATTTGGAAAAAGCGGCTACAAAAAGAATCGAAGTTCCATCTGCGAATATCTATAGAAACCCAACGAAATCGAGCCATTTTTGAAACGGATGACCACGGGCGATAAAAAGATGATCACATAAGACAATAATGTGTGAAAAAGATCGTGGTCGAACAAGGATGAAGCTCCACAAACGATGGTAAAGCCCGAACTGATACTAAAAAAGGTGATGCTGTGTGTTTGGCGGATGGATAAGAAATTATGTATCATAAGCTGCTGCAGCCTGGGGAAACGATTAATTCAGTACGCTACTGTCAGCAATTGACAAGATTGAAGAAAGCGATTAAAAAAAAAACGGCCAGCGCAATGCCAGACCACATCCATCTTTGATGACATAGCAAAAATTGAGAGAGCTTGGCTAGAAAGTTTTAACATATCGACCCTGTAGCCCAGACCTTGCACTCACAGACTACTATCTGTTTCGGTCTCTCCAGAACCCAATGAATCGAGTTAAGTTAGTTTTAAAAGAGGCCTGTGAAAATCTCTTATCACAGATTTTTGCCCAAAACCACAAAAAATTCTACAGCGACAGGGATTATGGTGTTTCCAGAAAAATGGGAGAAGATCATCGAACAAAATGGCACATAACTGGTTTAATAAAATTCTTTCAAAATATAAAAAACAATTGTCTCAGTTTTGAGTTTAAATGGCTCAATATTTTTTGACAGTTCTTTACTTTTGTTACTACTTTACTAGTGTTATCAGAATTTCTATATGTTTTCTTGTTGAGAAATATTGCATTCACTCAGTGCCATATTTCCGTCAATCTGTTGTCAACTCTCGAACGAAAGAGACTTTTTTTTTTAATAAAACTTACCAGTTTTATTGAGCACATCCTGGTCCAAACCTTCTCCAAACCATACTATGTGTGGTCGTACTAATGCATTACATTTATGACATTTAGGGAGATCGTCAATATCAATTTCTGGCAGGGATCCATCCAGAGCTGTTGGATCACTACAAAATATACCTGTTATAATTTGCATCCAAGCATTATTTCGTGTTTAGTGTAAAAATTTACCCTCTCTCCCTAAGCGCTTCAACAATTGGATTGTCATAGTTCTCTTCAATTGACTGGCATTTGCTGTTTAAACATCTAACTTTATTAAGTGCACCATGCAGCTCCAAAACATTTTTGGATCCTGCTTTCGTATGTAGCCCATCTACATTTTGAGTAACAACAGAGAGCTTACTCCCACTACAACATTTTTCTTCTTCAAATTTTGCTAAAGCAATATGAGCCTATAAAAATAAAACATGGAGAGGATAGCATTCTATACTAAAACATACAGCATGAGGCACATTTTTGCTAAATTAAATAAATATATAATAAAAGACTGTTTTTAGTCGATTACCGCTGGTTTATTTATAATTGTGAAGACGCGTTTCGCGGTCGATGCAGGTTCCTCAGATCTACATTTTACACTGTCAAGTTAGGTTTAATGTTTACAATTTTATATAATTTCTTAATTATAATATTACACCTAATTAAATTATATTGATAGTATTGGAATTAGGAGAATAAATTCGATAATGGTGAATAGCTTAAATCTACCTGGCCATTGAGTAAAGTACCTGTAGTTGTTAATCGATTTATTTGCATTGTCTCTAAAAGGTTTAGTTTTAAACCTTTTTGTTGGGTATGTAAAATTTCAAAATTCTTATTAAACATGTGATTCTCTGTTAAAAGATGATTAGCATATGTTGAATTAGACTTTCTATGGATGAAACTTTTTTCGTGTTCTGTAATTCTTTGTATAAATGTACGCCCAGTTTGTCCTACGTATGTTTTAGGACATGACCCACATGTTAATTGATATACCCTTGATTTATTATTTAGATTGATATGTGGTTTGTAGTTTTTGACATATTTCCCTATAGAATTGTTAGTCCTGTAAGCTATGTTGATCATCGTTCATGAGAAATAGTCAAATTCACAGGGACCTCAGTGTGCCTACCATAAAGGCACACATGAGGAAAACCCAGCTGAAATTCCTGGAGAAGGCGGTCCAGCACCAAAACCTATGCATCAGGGACGCCCTCCGACTCCCACAACATGCCCGCCGCCAATTTCCTCGACCGTCTGACCCTCTCTCAGATGAAGACGACGACCCTCCTCGCCCGCCATGAAAGAAAATTGTAAATCTAGATTAAGTTAGAATAAGTCCTAGTTTAAGTTAATAATAAGCCCTATGTTACGTTAGCATAAGTCTTAGGCTAAGGTAGTTTAAATTTTAGTATTAAGGAAACCATGTATGATAAATCACATTTCCTAGGTTAAGTTAGTATAGGACCACTAGTATAAGAGCTTAGGTTAAGTTAGTATAAGGAAACATTCATTTTAAGTAATTATTATACATTCATTATTGTAAGTAAGAGGCTTGGCCTTGCTTGTTATCCAATAAAGACAATGAGTCCTAACTTGACAGTGTAAATTGTAGATCTGAAGAAGCTGCATAGACAGCGAAACGCGTCTTCACAATTATAAATAAACCAGTGGAAATTGACTAAAAACAGTCTTTTATTATATATTTATAATGAATTTCCATCAAGTAGAAGCTACAACCAGCGGAAATTTAAATTAAATAGTCAGACATTGAGGCCTACAATAATTAATTGAGTCAAATGTCCCTGAGCCATTATCCATCACTTTTCTAAGTGAAAGGCTATGCCAATCTTCATATGTGGATGGGAGATTATGGAAAGTAACATAATGCGGAAGGTTTATCTATCTAATTATTTTACTTCAAAGCTTTTAAAATTCTTTATGTATTAACCTTATGTAATTTTCAATATTTTATTATTATATTTAATGTAAACTCAGAACATACATATGTATGTACATTAGGGTGGTCACAAAAATCAATGTTCACATTTTTTTGGGGGACCCTCCTAAAAGTTGTCAATTGACTAAGAAATGAGATTAGTAAAGTTTCAGCTCAAGCTGCAAGATTCAATTACATCAGCTCTCTAGATTTTACCTTATTTATTTTTTCAATATGTACATAAAAAAGGGCTTAGTTAAAACTGTTTTCAAAAGTAAATAGAGCAAAATCCAAATTGAAAATGGAGGATTCAGCATGCATGCATTCTATTATTTAAAATTTAGTTATAAATAACCGGTCAAGTGCAAGTTGAACTTGCGCAATTAGTGTTCTGTACATTGAGTGCTTTTAAAATAAAAAATTTTGTTGCGGAGGTATAAAATGATCAGTGACTTCACAAAACACACCCCAAATGAGTTTACAAAGTTTGTTTCCAATCTTTACTGAAAACTGACGACCTTGAAATTTTGGGTTTTTTTTTATATACCAGATAAATTATTAAAGGTAATGCACTAGTGATAATTTTCGTTCAATCTACACCCCGTGGAGAATATTTCAGAATTTTTTAAAAAAAATTTTTATCAGTACTTATCAAGATAAGGGGGGACAGCGATTTTTCGCGATTTTTTAAAAACAGTACAAAGAAAAGTGTGCGCAACTATTACATTATATATATATTTTTTTCGCAAGCTTTCATTTGTAGTAAAAAATTTTTTTTTTTCACTTCCGCTTTCACCCCCCAAAACTAACCCCTTAAGTCAAAATTTAACTTTTAAAACTACACCCTCTGATGAGGCCATCAATTCCTATATTAGTACCAAATTTGAACGTTCTATGACAAATAGTTTCGGATAAAACTGGGTGTGACAGACACCAAAGTGATCTTATAAGTGTTCCGTATGGAACACTAAAAAGGAAGCAATATAAAGGAAAGAAGTTATTATTAATTACATTTACAATTTATTTTCAGATCAAGGTGGTAATGGCTTAGATAAGGTGGCCTTTGAAGAGTCAGGAAAAATTTTCCTACATTCAGATACAACTTGTAACAGAAACTGCCGTTGTTCTTCATCTTTCGTCAAACAGGAATTGAAGTCTTAAATTAATTTTACACCTCCTTCAGCTGTCACTGACAACCTTAAAACTGTTTACTATTTTGTTAGCTTTTAAATAATGTGAATTGTCACACCATTCATCGGGATCAGTATTTAAAAAGTTTGTATCAATTTCAAATCTCTTGAAAAAATTTAGAGTTTGATGAGAAACAAAATAATCAATTTTTTTGTCCAATAAATCATCCACTTGTTCGAGATTGAGCCTTGCTTTTACATCCCTGTCATCTTAACTTTTTTCTTCAACGGAAATTAATTTTAGACATTTTGCAGCCATGCTTGTTTTGACATTTTTTTCTAAAGTTTCAACAAAAAATGAAAATGAGACTAGCTCCAAATTGAGGTACCACAGATGATTTATCATTTTAGACAGTGCCAATTTCTTTATTAATTTGTCTGTATTTCACAAAAGATTTTAACAATTATAGGTCTTGGTTGGGGGGCCAAAGTGGGTTTGTGGGGCGTTGAATCATGCGTTTACATAAATATTGATTATAAATAAACAAATGCCTGTGACTTGAATGACTTGAAAGCTTCTACTTTTTTATTTTGCACTGTGCTTTTAGATCTTTTAGCGTTTTTTGCAGTTTTCTCCACTCTTCATACAGTTTTTTCTAATTTTGCAACACAATCGTTCAGGTGTCTGGTTGGTATCTTAGCTTTCTCCCAAGAAATTAAAACTTCCTGTATTGTAGCTTCTCTGGTGTTTAGTGTCACTTGCCATATATTATAAAATAAACCGCTTAAAACTTGACAATTAGATGGCTACCACTGATTTGATGCAACATGTGGCCGATTAAATACACCATTTCTTTCTGCCTTGAATTTGAACCTGAACAAGCATGTCTCGTTGATGCTGTAGAAGACATTGCCCGCAAACCTCACAGAAAAGTCACTAAATGAACGTTGTTGAAACGTTCACTGCTTGAAAGGCAAATGTAAACTAAAACTCTTCGACTTCTCTCTGGGCATCCCAGACAAGGAACAAAAAGAAGGGGTGTGGGTTATGACACTACAGGTACAATTCTCTGATAAAAGGGTCCTTAACAATAGCTTTTTTGTAACAAAAACAAACCTTTTAAAGAATAGAACTAAATATCAGGTAGGTACCCACTACCTTTCGATTCTTAAAATTATTTATAAAGGAAACAAAAAGTGGCCAAAAGTATTTAAGTTAGGTATCTTTCTTGCCATTTTCCACTTTTATTTTCTAAACACGTCGACCTTCTGACCATCCTAAAATATACAAACATATGCAGACAGATAAATGAGCTACACAAGTTGTAGTTTTCAGAAATAAGACCACCCATAAATTATTCTTTTAATTACCTTATTCGGGTGCGCACCAAAAGCGACAGTTCTTCGATAATGATAAAACTCCCAAACTAAAGCAGGGTTTTTTCTAAAAGCTTCAGGAGTAGCTAATTCAGTTGCTTGATATGTTCTCCAGAGCCCTCCTGGGCCTCTAAAAACAGGAATACCAGACTCAGCAGATACACCTGCGCCCGTTAGGACTAATATATTTTTGGCGCTATCTAAAACTTTTCTAAATGCCGCGAAATCATTAAATTTTGTTATACAAGTCATGGTTGTAAAGCCGAGTAATAATAACTTGATTTAAAGAAATAAAAGTATTAATAACTGATTCATGAACTATTATTTACACCTAAATGCCACTGAACATTTATAAAGGTTTTAATTAAGCAGATAATAAAAAAAAAAACTTCACCCTACACTGTTTTGATTCACACCTCACAAAAAACGATTGTTCACTGTACAGCGTTGTCAATGTTGCCATGATTTCTTCTTTTCTCTTAACCTAAATTGCTAACTTTCATCTGAGGGTGAGTCCCCACGATAAAAATTGCAGGCTTTGTAAATTAGTCTAATTGACTATTCAACGGATTTAAGTTTAACTACTAAATAGAAACTCGTCTAACCACGCCATTATATTTTATGTAACTGCTTTTTTTCCTGCAGTAATGATAACCTAAAGTATTTCCTTCTGTTACTAAGTTACTCTTTACAGAGTAAGTAGTAAAATCAATCTTAGTTGCTGATCAACTTTCTATGGAATGGCGAACTTGAACTGTTTGTTGCTATCATTAGTGAATTACTGTAGACTAGCTACTATACAGATGGTAATGCAGGCAAAGTACGTTATTAATAGTTTATAATTCTCACTACTGGGATAAATAGTAAACTCAAGCTGTTTTTATTTTGCTGCCCTGTTAAGCTCTAATATCAACCAAGATTTTTTCTCCTATGTTACTGAGTTACTCTGTAAAGAAACGAAATCAATTATGTTGTAATGTCAATCATTTGTTAAATATTTTGAGAAATAACAACGAAAAATTAATGTGAAAAAGGGTATGTTTAAAAGAGTATACGTAGAAAAACATATTTTGATGCTGTAAGTAAATAAAAATAAATCTCAGGTACGTTAAAAATGAAATGAAATTTAGAATGAATGAATTAGAATACTTTTTATATAAAAAAGTTCTGTGTCTAATTTTCAGCACTACATAAATTTGAAAAATAATGTTACTAAATTGCCTAATGTTACAAAAAATTTGTTTTCAAAGGCATTGCGACATTTTTAGTGGAACGCTTCAAAAGACGTCCTTATTAATATTGGCACTGCACCCAAAATTATTGTTCGGTTGGCCGAAATACTAAAGTAGCAAGGACTACCAAACAAAAAGGAAAAATTGAGTTACACGTATGGTGCCGTTAGATGACGCTATTTAGACTTCTGTTTCCATTCGTTCTTCCTTCGAATTCACCAATCACAACGGCCTGTTGTCACGCCATTGCTTGCAAGCGATTGTGTTCTTAAGGAAGTTGGTGTTATCCGTTTCTATGAAGACATCAAACTGATTAACTTTGTAAGTATTTTAAAGTGATATCATATACTATAGACTCTCAAAGAAATTGTAAAAAATTTCTTAAAAAAATATCGTGCCGCCTCAACCATTGGGGTGATCGGTGTTATTGCCCGTTTATGAAGTTCCCCCCCCCCCCCCGATCTTAAAAATAAATGTAGCTTGAAACAGTAGTTTACTAAGCCTTTTATATAACCTAAGACTGAGATGCAGACCTCTGCCACCAGCTCTTGGGCACAACATAGGCGTTGTACAAAAATTCGTGCTGCATATTGTTCGAGGGCCATAATGAACCTTTATAAAATGGGGCTGATATTTTCATAATGGTTTGTTACTGTCCTCAAAATCCGACCGACTCTAGTTTTTGCCAAGGGTTCAAAATTTGCTAGTCCAGATTGTAAGCTTAGCTTTCAGTGCTCAATTATAAACAAGCTTGAGAGGTGATGTAATTTTTACCGACGCCAAAAGGAAGGCAAAACAATAATTGCAGCTTATCAAGTTAGTCCGAGTCTGTATTTCTGCTATTTTCATATACCATATAAACCTTTTAAATTTCTAATAAAGAGAACTAGTTCTCTATGCAAAGTTCTATCAGTTTTTTATGGAAAATATTAATGTTGGAGAAATATAAAAGTATAAAAAGATATTAACAAGGGACTAAAAATAAAATACACCATTTTTATTTTAACCAAAAATTTAATTAAAAAAGAGTTACATACTATGTAATTAGGGTGAAAATAAATGATGTTTAACAGATTATTTTAAAAGCCCTTAAAAATAACATATATGGCAATAAACTTTAATATTTTTTCACCTTAGAATACTATATGTATCAGAAAACAAAAGTTTGTTAGTTTACTGGAACAAAACAAAAACCTCTATTGATATGAATCTACCAAAATTGTATGTACAAAATAAAGAATAAATCCAATAAAATAACAAATTTTTGCCAACTTTTATATGGCTAGTGGGACAAAAACAAATTAACGTGGACGAGTAATAATAAATAATTCATAAAAATATGCTTAAATAAGTTGTCTACACATCAACTTTGAATGGAGATCCAGGAATGTGGTCGTCTCCCCATTTGACAATTATTAAATATTCTCCTCTGTCTCTAACCATATAGTTGACATCATATAAGTTACGGCCTTTATGTTTAATAAATACTTCGTCGCAAGGTCCTTTTGGTCCGTGTACACCAACAAATAATATATTTGTACCTAAAAAAAATTCATTAATGATTGTAATTCCATTCAAACAGAGATTTGTGTTGAGATATGGGAACATACCAAGGTGTTTTCTAAGTTAAAGAATTATTTTTACCTAGTTATAGTAGTCACTTAATAGTAAAGCAATTTCAATAAATAAAGTATATAGATATAAGTTTTCAAAAAAGCTATTATACAAATTCACATTTAGAACGTCTAATCCTATATACTGTTTTATACAGAAGTGTAGTTCACTTGAGTTCGTACTATATGTAACAGCTAAGAAAAAAATCACACGGATTGGGTTTGGTAATACTAGTGGCCAAGAAATTGGACCATCCATATGTGTGGATTTTGAAATACTATATCTGGTAAATGCTGGACCCGAAGCTAGTGAAAGTACAAAGACCTGTAATGTTATTAGTTGAAAATATATGGTCACAAAAATTTCAAGGAATAGTATTGTAAAATACTGATAAAACCTCATGTTTTTGAAATGTTGACATTATCTTTAAAAGTAGTAAATAAGATTAGGAGGAGAAAATATTATAATAAATGATGTTGATTTTAAATCTTTCAAGGTGTTGTATGTCCTTTATTTCCCAACTTTTACGTACGCTATGTTGGGTGAGGTGACTATGTGACGAGTACTATAGCTCGCTAAAAAAATGTTCTGAGTTAAGAGGCACCCTGTACATTTTTATTCATTTAAGTAACCGTAACAACCTACCTGCATCTTGAGCTGCTACAGTAAACTGATTCTGTTTTCCTAAATATGCCTTCTTTAGTCCCATTCCTTTAGATTGCACCTTCGATGCATCACTCTTAAAGTGTGGTAATACTGGGCCTTTGTGGTTTGCACCTTTTCCCACTTTGTTTATTGTTTCCACTACAACTGATGATGATTCCTGACCGCCAATATCAGCTACTTTGGCGTCACCTAGAAAATGGCGAACATTTTACTAGAAAAAAATGGTTTGAACTTATCTGCCTCAGTGTAATTAATATATATGAAATATAATTAGGTTCCTGAGATAAATTTGATATTTCAATTTTTTTTTTTTCATTTCTTTTCCACTCCTAGCATCTTCATTTTTATAAATTTTGATTTAAACAAAGAGCACATCATTATTATACATAGTGCAATCCAAAAATTTTCCGAACTAACGCTATAAAATCTAACGTAATTACTTTAGGCTTTGTAACTCTTGTCAATGCTCCCGTGCCACCTGTGATTCGCGTTGTATCTCCTCGGTCATTTCGAAGTAGCGACCTTTCAACTTATTCGTTGTATGGGGGAAGCCCGCAGTCACAGGATGTCAAATCAGGCGAATGTGTGGGGGATGACGGTCACGAAATTCTGCGTATAGAACGCAAAACAATACACAATACAGTCTGTGTGTTGTGCGACTTTCTAATCAAAGTTACACTGATCATCGGATGTACCCTCAGACCCACAAGGAAACACATTCCTTCATCCGCAAATTCCTAAACATGACATGTTAATTTTCGCCTTGACTATTCTTTTTTAAATACACAACAAAGGTCAATGTTGAGTTAAATTCTTACCTACGCTGGTTACTTTGAATGGTGACCCAACGATATGAATGTTGTTGTATTTAATACTGATGTAATAATCTCCAGGCGCTATCGGGGTGTACCGTACTTTGTAACCTTCTTCTACTTCTGTACAATCCATCGCCACTTTGCTTGGACCATCTATATTAACAGCCAAAGTACCTGCTCCAGCATTCAGTGTGTCTACTATGAAGTCAGTTTTTGCACCTAAAATAGAAACGAAATTACTACAAATACAACTAATTCATATTTGTCATGTCTGTCCTACTTGTAGCAAGAAAGGTAAGGTTTTTAACGACTTTTCTTCATCAATTCGTAAAAAAAAGGTGTTAGAAAGAAACTCGTCGATTGCCACTTGTAAAGAATGCTCTTTGAGGAAATTTGAGAGCCATAAACAGAACTTTTCAGTCATATCAGAAGAGCATAGCTTAGCCAACAATCCATGTATGGATGGATGTATCAAGAGCAAGAGCTCGAGATTCTTCACAATGTTTAATTGCGTTGTTCCAAACATGTGTTATATAAGTTAGAAGATATCCTGTTGATCTATCTTTACGAAAGCCATATTGATGGTCGGTAATAATATTGAATCCTTCAAGATATTTTAGAAGATGCTGATTGATAGCTTTCTCCATGACGTTCGATATTATTGAAAGCAGCACGGCTGGTCGGTAATTGTTTGGCAAGGTCTTCTTGCCTTTTTTGGGTATCGGTTGAACTGTGGCGCATTTCCAACAGGAAGGAAATATTTCCATTCTGTAGGATCGGTTGAAAAGTTAGTCCAAATGTTTTTATAATGAAAAGAAATCAAGCTTTAGTCCAGATCTGTATTCCGAAATTATAACATGTTTCATTTAAATTACACTTCAAAAAGGTTTTCAGATACAGTACTTACCGGTTTTTAACTTCTTTGTTTAATCCATTTCCTTGAGCATGAACTGCAGCAGGATCAGCCGTATCTTTTCCAACTTTAACGCTAAATGGTGATCCCGGAATGTGGACTCCATTAAATTTGGCATGGATTTTGTGGATGCCGTTTTCGCGTGGCATAAATCGGACCGAATATTCTTCCATATCGATAATCTGCACAAAGCAATCATCTTCGTGGCCGGAGGGGCTGATTATCTAAAATTAAGTAACACACATATTTAGTTTTGGGACTTTACTGTTAAGTGCGAAGACCTGTCTTAGTTTTTTTAAAGAAACACTGCTCTCACTAAAACAAATCACTGTATCAAATATTTCCTATGCGAGAGTAACAAAGAGAATTGTTAATGTTAAACCAGCAAACGGTCTTAACGTTAAACATTTTTCAGTATGCCAAAATATGAATTTCACACCACAAATATTATTTGTTTGCATCGCACTGAAAAAATGTTAAAGTAATTGTTTGTTTTTATAGGTTTTTTTTTGGACATATTGTTCTTAGCTAGGCCGCCATCCCAGAGGTATATAGTAAGCTTCCATCAAGGCTCCGCTTGTTTACCTCAAAACACTAGCCAAGGTTAACAGTGGACTCAAAGAAGAGCGACTGAAAATGATGCGTTACGATTTGGTTGAAAGTAAGTGTTGTCACATTTCTATAATTTAAAATATTACCGGCTTTCGCTATATTATTGAAGTCTAATCTAATGAAGTAAAATTATCGTGAATAGTTTCAGCTAAAGTAGATAACATTATAATTATAATATATAACTACATATAGCCTGCTATCATCATGTGATCATTATGGTTTTTGGCGGCGCCGCACGGACGCGGAATACGGTAATTTTTCTCTACAAGACAGTATTGAAAATTTGTCCAGTGGTTTCTACTTCTTCTTACCGCACTCCTTGAAGTTTCTCCTGGACTACTAACGTGGCGAGAAACGATGTTACAATTAACATACCTTGTCTATTCTATTTTGTGTCTGGTGCTTCCATATATTTACATTAAAACACGATCACACATAAACTGTCCTAAAATGTGGTTGACTGGATCGACTGCTTAAGAATCGATCAAAAGTATAGTGTTTTTAGACTTTCAAAATGACACGGTTTGTCTTCCACCGAGTACAGTCTGTCAAGTAAGAACGTGTTCGCGATAATTCATTTTTGGTAGATGCGATTCTAGCGATTTAACAAAAAAAATCGGTAGAGGAACCTTTGTCTACAACTCCATCCACAGGAGCTTAAAATGACACATTCCTCGGCTGCTAAATATATTAAAAAGTCGGTGTCGTTTGTGAAGAAGTGCGTAAATTATTTTAACGAGATGAAAAATGTCGACGACTTGCCTTGGTTTCACGGGACACCAAATTGACGCTGCATCAAGGAGCGGCAAAATTAAGAAAACCGGGTTTGAATATCTTTTAAGAGACCATTCGACAACATCTCCGTGCTCATGATGTTAAATTCCAAAGCAAGTTGAAGGAACCTTTGCTGGGCGAAAATCACGTCGCGAAGGGGCTAGTTTAGGTCCACGATAAGATATTAGAGCGGCCCTGAAAATCGCTGGACGTCAACCTTATTGAAAACATTTGGTCCCTTGTAAAGAAAAAGCTCAGAGGAAAGACCCTGAGGACTTTGACTCAGTTGTCTGGCGAGATTCGAAAAATTTGCAGAGTACGTAGAAAATCTCGTCGACAGCATGCCTCGAAGTTGCCAGGCGATTATTGATGCAGGAGGCGATTAGACAACTTACTAAGGTCACCAAAGAATACATTGTTGGCAAAAAATGTTCTCGAAACATATTTTTTCAAAAGTACGAGCGGTCACGTTCTTACTTGATAGACTATAAAATGTTTTTAGTCTACAGGGAAGTGTCGACATTTATTATCTCGTAAAAGCTAAGTCAAACTTTTTGCTAGTCCCTTATATATAAATAAATAACTGAATATTTAGATTAAAAAAAAGTTATATTTGCGTCTGCAACCGTATAAAATTAATCTTTTACCTGCGTATTGTTAATCTAAGTCATAACGTTTTTTTAACATACGTTAAATTGATCTTGGCCTACTCTTAGCTTAGATCTTACGTATATTTTGTTTAAGCCGAGCTCAGTTTGGGCGAAATCTGTCCACCGAATCCCACACGCACCTGTAAAAAGAGGTTAAAAAATTTTTATACTGCATTATCCTCACAGTGATATTTTTATTTCTTTTTCCCTGTAAATGAATGAATAGTTTAATTTTAGAGATGCTGAGATCTATACGGGGATTATATCTTCACTCTAATTTGTATCCATACATTTAAAAACCTTTGTTTGTTGTTTAAAAGCATAAAAGAAAGCGGAATTTTCCCTGGACACGCATTTCATAACTACTATTTATAAGTTTGCTTAGTAATTAATTCGTTTTCACATAAGTATTATTCACTAAGTTATTTTAATTTGCTATTTTTAAACACACAAGTTACCAAACTGTGCATGACACTTGGTTAGAATAACTTTTTTTATGTTTGCTTTTTTTGTAAAATTTATACTAAAAAATCTGTAAAGTAATTTACCCAGTACTTTCTTTGCCAACGTACAGTTCTAAAATAAGTATTGCCTTCAAATTTCTCTCATAAAAAACCATTTAAGTCAAAAATTATAATTCGACATTCGAAGTGATAAGTACTGCACGGCGAGATATCAATCACAAACACAGTTCTGCGGAGGAAGGGCTTTGTTGCAACCGGAAATAATGAGAAAATAAAATATTTTTCAGATTTCTTAGTACTGTCAGCAGACGGGTTTGGTCGATGATCACTAACCGAAGAGACGTGATCATCACCGACTGGTCATAGCTTGTAGCTGCCTGTGTGAATCGAGGTCTTAGGATCTGTCACGTGGAACTTTTCTTTTTAGAATAATAATGATGATAAACAAAGATAAAATTTGTTCTTACTTTTGCGTCAAGATCGCCTTTGGCTCCATTCCTACGGACGATAAACTGCGATGGTTTGTCTGCCTGAATGTGTCCCTCGGGAAACTGCGCTACTTCCAACAGGTGGGCATCACCGACGGCCGGTGAAATATAGACTTTGAAGGGCGAGTCAGGAACGTGTTCATCGTTGAATTTTAGGCCTATTCGGTATTCACCTGTAGAAATAAAAAATGATTTCAAATTTTGTGATTTATGAATATTACATTTGTACCAGGTAATTTTATATACAGGATATACGATATACCTAAATCATAAATCTAGTCAGTCGCAACAAGAAACTAGGAAACATTTTCATAATACTAGGCATGTTTCATGACGATAGTGAAAGTACAACACCACTCTTTTCACTTCCTCCGCTCGCTCAAAGGCTATAGGTTCCTTCTTTATTTCAAGTATTATTTGTAGCAAATTTGAAATCAGCCGACGGATAGTGAAAACGTTTTCGTATCGAGCAATAAGAAAGGTCACAATAAGTATATCCGGTTAATTGTTTAGTGTTCCGTACGGAACACTTATAAGATCACTTCGGTGTCTGTCTGTTCGTCTGTCACACCCGATTTTCTCCGAAACTATTTGTCATAGAAAGTTGAAATTTGGTAATAATATAGGAATTGATGGCCTCATCAGAGCCATGTAGTTTTGAAAGTTAAATTTTGACTTAAGGGGTTAGTTTTGGGGGGCTGAAATCGGAAGTGAAAATTTTTTTTTTTTTACTAGGTAATCGAGTATGGTGTCAAATGAAAGCTTGTGAAAACACGAGTAAAAAATATTTATATAATGTAATACTTGTGCGCACTTTTCTTTGTATTATTTTTCAAACATCGCGAAAAATCGCTGTCCACCCGCCTTATCTCGAAAAGTACTTATCAAAAAATTTTGAAAAAATTCTGGAATATTCTCCACGGGGTGTAGATTGAACGAAAATTATCACGAGTGCATTACCTGTAATAATTTATCTGGTATATAAAAAAAAAACAGAAATTTCAAGGTCGTCAATTTTCAGTAAAGATTGGAAATAAACTTTGTTGAAAACTCATTTGGGGTGTGTTTTGTGAAGTCACTGATCATTTTATACTTCCGTTACAACATTTTTATTTTAAAAGCAATCAACGTACGGAACACTAATTGCGCAAGTTCAACTTGCACTTGACCGGTTATTTTTTCTTTTTAGAATTTAAAAGACATTCTGTATACAGTGTAATTCTCTGCTTGTGCTGACACATCGCCTCTGTAGTGTAGTTATTATTATAAATTGGCTACGATACCAACAAATAAACAATGATAAAAGCTATTTTTAAAAATTTGGAACGAGTAACCAAAAATAATCAAACAAAACTACAATAAAATAAATTATTGAATTTACGAAGATATGGAATAATTTAAACCGTAATTTCACCGTGTCAAATTGAAGTAACTTTCCTATGTTTTGCCTATGATTGCACGACCATCATCGGGAATGTTTACTTTCTAATCTCGAAAAACAAACAGACACGAAAATTTCTCGGGTAACTGTAAGCGAAACGTGGCAAAATTACTCCAATTCGACACTCCCCTAATCCAAGCACCACGTTTTTTCTCTTTAATCTTCAAATTATCCACCACTTTTATTATTCTTGCAGAGTATATTGTGTTTTCTTCTATTAAAATTGGTATTTCAAAAATATCACAATGCTGTAGGTAGTGTTTTAAATTTTATTTTTAGTATTTAGGCGAGGCAATTTTGTATTGATATAAAATATGATTAAAATGATTTATTAAATGTTGCTCAACTATTACCAAACGATTAAAATCGAAATAACATGCCGCCACTCGGCATATATCCATAAATACCAGTACTTACCGAAGCAAACTAACTGTTAATAATTTCAATTCTTTTCACAATTAATCAGTAACACACCCTGTATATAAAAAACTTTTTTTATTTGTTAATATATTCAATTTTTTAAATTATCGTTAAATAAAAATGTGCACCAATTGGACGTTTCAAAACAAATGACTAAGTACTCGTTCGGAGTTGTATCGTTGCCAATACTAATACCAATCAATACTTAAATACCCAAAATTTTGTATTAATCAATCGATATAAAACAATCGGCAGTATGAATGAAAATACGCGCCCCACCTTCATCGCTGGGCGAACTATTTGAATCAAACTGAATCTCTTGACACACCTTATACATTGTCTAAAACACAAAAACATCGACCGGGCAACAGTAAGATTATTCTCTCTCGACCGCCATGTTGAAAAACATTTCACTAACTATTAAGAACTATATGATTCAAAGTTCTAAAATTAAATTTAAAGGCTAACTTGAGGTTTTTTTTGTCACAGATTCGAATTTTCGCACGCTGCAAAATTTTTCTTGGATGTTTGCCAAATAAAAATAAATTTTGTAATCAAAGTATAAATAAAGTTTTTTTTATGAACGGAAGAATATTATTATCACACGTGACTTTTATTCTGTTGCGGTGTAATCCCATATTATTTTACACTTAAAAAAAATCTATGTTTTGTTTTTTTAAGGGTACAGAAAGGGTGTCATTTGCCACCATGACAACGCCAGACTACACCTATATTTGATGACCCGGCAAAACTTGAGCGAGCTTGGCTGGGAAGTTTTAATACATCGACCGTATAGCCTGGATCTTGCACCCTCAGACTACCTTTGTTTCGGTCTCTTCAGAAGTCTCTGAATGGTATTAAGTTAGTTTGAAAAAAAGCCTGTCGAAACCACTTGTTACAGTTTTTTGCAAAGAAACCACAGAAATTCTACAGTGACGGGATTTTGGTGTTGCTAGAAGGCCGAAGATCATCTAAGAAAATGAGACATTTGTTTAATTAAGTTCTTTCAAAATGTTCCCCAACAGCAAAAAGCAGGATCGGATGACTTTTACGAAACCATAAGATATTCACTGCCTACAAACCACATAGAATAATAGCATCATCACTCAGAAATCTAATGGATATACTGAAAACCAGAGCATTTATGTCAATCTATATGGCAAATGCAATGCGACTAACATAGGACAAACCACCAGAAGATATTTGCAAGGCTCGAAGAACTTGATCTTAGCTTCCGTAAGAAACAAACTACATATTTTTTTTATTGTTCACCTCCCCGCCTGAGTAAGGATTTTACCCTTTTTCATATCCCGAGGATATCCATCAACATTGCCCAAGTGCCGAAACACATTTTTGTATTTCACAGCATCTTTTAGACAACGCGGTAGTGCTGCCACGGACGTTATTGCAGTTCTGCAAACAAGTACTACCTATGTACATGGCCAGGCTATATATACTTAAATAAAAGTATATCGACCTGTCGGGATTGAAATCCAAGACCTTCTGCACCGCAAGCACGGAACCACGCGCCGTCACCTTACCTCTCTTTCAATACCAGCTGGCAACAGAGCGATGTTAGTAGTTGCAAACAAACAACTACTATACAACATTACAAAATTAAGAAAAATGCCACCTTAAATCAACAAGATGATAGCCCCCATTGTTACAGCTGCATGGAAATGTGTAATAACGCAAAATACAAACGCATCATCAACCGACAGCCTAGTGAATCACCCGGCCACCGCCTACGTTAGCGCAGAGAGGATAGCACCAACCAATCAGCCATACGGTGTCCGATCTCGACATCACATTACACAACCTGTCAGTTTACAGTCAACCATTGACCAGTAAGCATCGATAATGGCAAACGAGACGTGGGCGAAACATTGGCGCCT
Source organism: Pachyrhynchus sulphureomaculatus (assembly GCA_019049505.1). Taxonomy (NCBI): domain Eukaryota; kingdom Metazoa; phylum Arthropoda; class Insecta; order Coleoptera; family Curculionidae; genus Pachyrhynchus; species Pachyrhynchus sulphureomaculatus. The sequence goes on along the minus strand of CM032450.1, from coordinate 42,238,053 downwards.
TTCCAATCAAAACAACACTGAGAAACGGATGTACTCCCGGACCTACAAGGCAACACATTTCTCCATCCGTGAATACTCATAAACAATTCACAGGTGAATAGGTGTTTGTAATGAAAAAGCCAGAATACCTTTTACTACAGATATACAGTATTACTCATATTTGTCGCAACGAGAGAAATATAACTATAAACATCATTCAAATTACATATTCAAGTTTAAATTTTGTATTTACACAGAATATTACAATGTTTTAAAATCACCAACACGAAATGATAAATTTGATTTTTAATTATAAAACAGTAAACACAGAATTATTATCTCAAGTTAACTGTCGCTAGGCTTGCCAACTTATTGGAATAGTTTTTGACAAGCGTCATTAGTTTTTTAAAAATAATTACAGATGTTAATCAGTCATTACTTGTACTTAATTTTGGCGTCTAATCGTGCACAACTGACTTTCTCTAAAAAATATTTACTATTTTTTTTTTCTGTTTTATTAGCCTCACGAACCTGTATATAATATACGATTTTTAACTGAAAATCTGGGACGCCTCAACACCCAGCCGCTAGCGCTGGTCTCGAACCAGCCAACATTGAGTCACTCGGCAGGCTTTATACTCATACTTGGTATTTAAAACACAATTTTGAGATGACATGTTTATCTTTTGTAAAATCTTTTAGATGATAAATCGGGCTAAACATATATGACCAACAGCTTTAGTGTTTATTCAGAGTGGTTTTAGTATTTATTTTAAAGCTGTTTGTTTACCAGGGCAGTACTGGGTAAATTACATTACCAACTTGTTTTAAAGCGTTTACACTCGTATTGAGACGGTTAAAAATTGGCCTTCAAATTTGGCAGAAAGTCATATTTCAACAACTAGAAGCAGTATTAGAATAATTTTAAAAAAGAAAGGTTTTTTGAGGGTATCGCTATTTTATCATCTCGAAAGTATTTGAGGTAATGTGGGGTAAGTTCTCTTACACCTTCCACTACAAGCTCTTACAATATTCCGTGCGTTGCTCAAAAACAACCAGTATTTGATTTACTACATAAACGTAGTCAGTCCTGAATAGATAGATAGAGAGTCCTGACAGATTGAAATGAGAAAGCCACCTTGTTAGCTGAAATTTTTGCGTCATATTCTATTGTCGACTTCAAGAGAAAAACACCACCAACTATTCCCATAGTGCAGTCAAGAATGCGCGATATTGTCTTCAGACAGCGTATCATAAAATGTATTTTAATGAAGCTAAATACCAAAAAAGCTTCTGGAGCTGACCGAATACCTGCCACAGTGCTCAAAAAATGCGCAGGAGAACTAACACCAGTTTTCTGTAGATTTTTCAACCTAACCTACTGAAAGTGAATATTTGCTTCTTGCTGAAAATGTGCTACAGTTCAGCTGATACCCAAAAAAGGCAAGAATACCTTGCCAAACAACTACAGACCAGTCGCAATGCTTCCCATAATGTCGAAAGTTATGGAAGAGACCATCAATATGGCTTTCATAAGCAAAGATCAACAGGAGATCTACCTTATGTATACGACATGTTTGGAACAATGCAATTGAACACTTTGGAGAATCTCGAGGGATAGCATTTGATATATCCAAGGCATTCGACAGTGTTTGGCACGATGGATTGTTGACTAAGCTACGCTCTTATGGAATGTCTGAAATGTTTTATTTATGGCTCTCATGTTCCCTCCGAGAGCGTTCTTTACGAATAGCAGTCGACGGATTTCTTTCGAACATTTTCACTATCGACGCCGGTGTGCCCAAGGCTCTATGCTGTATCTTACTATCTTTCTTATTTACATTAATGATCTGCTACAAAGGAGCAGGAATCTAATCTTTGCAAATGACAGTAAGCTTCACTTTAAACGGTTATAAACATCACTCATGCAAATATCCGCAAACAACAGGAAGTCGTTCAACTTAACAAAGACCCGGGAGAAACCCGATCCTGGAGTGAGAGTATGCAAGTAGAATTTAACGCTACAGAAACCCAGGGCGGCAGTTTTTTCTAAAAACGTTAACGTTGCTGAACCCGACATAGTTATATCGGGGCACTCAATTCCTCTAACATCGTCACATAATTTGCTGGGCGTTAATTGGGAAGCAAATATGTCTTGGCATAAACATGTTGCAAGTATAGCAAAGAGAGCTTCTCAAAAGCTGGGAATATTATTTGAACTAGAAAGCTTTACACGCCACAACTTTTAATGCTGTGCAAACCTCAACGATGGAATACTGCTGCCATGTTTGGAGCTCGTGCTTCCAAACATACACTGCATTTGTTAAATTCTATTCAGAAGAGCTGTTCACCTAATTAGAGACCCCGAACTTTGATTCCTTGGACCATTGAAGAACCGTTGGCGACTCGAGTCCATTCTATAAGTATTAATTATTACCAGAACGGTGCATGCTAGAAATATACGTCGCGCTAGTACTTCACATCCGAAGTTCAGCTTGTCACTCTTCAGACAACCCTTTTTAAGGAGTCTTTTATATGGAAAACCCCATCCCTCTGGAATGATTTGTCCAGGCCTGTGTTTCCCACCGAGTACCATTTACACCGATCCAGGACCAACTCGAATCGCTTTTTTCCGCACACACGTCGCTTCTGTAGCGTTTTAGGGACTTCCCTGCAGCACGTGTGCTATGCCAATAAAAGAAAAAGATTTCTAATAAATTATGAGATTATAAGACAACTCAGTGTACGAATGGGTCGCATTATCTTTATTTAAATGTGATTGGAATACCGGAATACATATACACACAGTAAAATACATTGTAGAGATCTGTCCCAATCAAACTAGTAAAGGCCCCGCGACGTGGCTGATAGTGAAATCTATAATATGTATAAGTCGTAATTGTTTTGTAACTACTCCTGCGTATAAAGTAACTGTTAAATATTTGTGTGGGTTAAAGTTGCCAAGCCCATATAATAAGCTTGGCAACTTTGACACAACACGAAGTTAAATACGTTTTGGTAAGATACAACGATTGTACCAAATACACATACCTAGTAGTCAATCAGAGGCTGACATAGCAGCCACAAGCTGACAAAGTGGTTGGCACAGTCAACACTAAAGGCAGGCATCGCGGTTCGCGAGGGAACAACCTCAGACTTTATGTGGTTTATTGTAAAAGAACTGAACACAGGCAAAGCCCATATTGAGTACTAGGTATGCGAATTTGGTAAAATTCGTTGTATCTTACCATTGTGTTCCGTAAGTACCGGAATAAGTACTGTTCTCTTGTTTGTCGATCCTAGTGTGACTGATGAGCCGTGATACGGTAAAACGTGTCTCAGAATAGATGACAGTGGGTATACTGCTGCTGAAATATGGGCTTTGCCTGCTTACAGTTGTTTTACAATAAACGAAATAAGTTTTACAAGTTACTAAACTGATTTTTTTTACATTTGAATAACTCTCCAGTTAGTTTCGTAATGCTCTTAAGAGGTAACCACTTAGTCCAATAACGACTGTGTTGATAAAATATCGGAAAAAATCGAAGAAACCTTTATCTACTGAAAATACCTAGAACTTCTGTTACAAAAATATGTCTATTCGTCATAGTGTTGTTTTCTTACCTGGTTCAGACACTTTATAGGATACGTCACACGATCCATCTTTGCGGTCCGTAAAGTTGATCTCGGCTTTGCTAGGACCCTCAACAGATATAGCTAGTTGACCACTCCCCGCTTCCCTGGTCCAGACGTTGAATTCGTTAAGTTCGCCTTGTTCACCTCTTTCCAGACCTGCACCACCAGCTTTAACTAAATGAGCACCATGGTCTCTGTAGGGACCGACGGTGAACTGGAAGGGTGATCCTGCAAAAAATAGAAGCCATTAGATTATTACCAATAAGCGGGGTGGTTATACAGTGTTTAACAAAAAGATTATGTTTTAATTCTGGGAAAAAAACATTAAAATTACAACTACAAAGATCTTTTTGGAAGGGATTTTCACTGTATCAGTAAATAAGACTATGAAAGTTCTGCCATTTTTCTGTGCATGATAGAAAGTGCCAGTTAGAATACAATACGGAAAAAAATGTTTTCTGAAAAACATTTTCGTAAACTGCGCAGATAATTGAAACATGCAAGGAGTAGACGTAGTTCTGCTTAAAATAAATAATTCTTACCAGGAATATGTATTTCCTTATATCTAACGGAGACAGTATGAACTCCCAATTCTTTAGGCACAAAGTGAACAGCGTATAGTCCATCTTTAACTTCATTGATTTCGGCGTCTTCCGTGACACCGCCGGGCGAGGTTACAGTAGCACTAAGGTCAAACGATGTAATCCCTGTAAAAGATTAGAAAAAAAAAAGCTTTATATCCAATCAAACATATTTTATCCTCAAAATAGTTATCAGCGCTCTATAGCAAGCACTTTATTTTGGCCTTCGACGCGTGTTCCGCTAACCATCTGAGGACCGTCGATATTAAAATTGTAATTTACTCGAGTGAAGCCAACCAATCACAGACAGAGATTCAGTTTCGGTGAAGTAACCAGTACAAAGAACTGTTAGGAATAGGTCTGCGATGCTTATTTCGACCATTTCTACACTCTATAATTTCAACACTTTCATATGCTAATAATTTTCCATCAAATGCATTATTTATTACCTTTAGATTATCTAATGTTATAGTATGATGATATTCGAGGGCATGTTCGCCAATATCTCATTTTTCTGATCTACCGTACCTTAAATGAACTAAATCTTGTTTCAATAGACCAACTTACTCTTGTTAAAATTTTTATACTCCACTTTTTCTACGTTCGTGAATTTTATCCGGCGGACTTCCTAAGATTTTTTTAAAGTTGTCTGATGACTTACAGACTAACGTGAGGCTTACGTTCTTAAATAGCTTATTAATACAAAATATTAATAAAAAATATTAAAAAAGTAACTTTGCTCGTAAAATCAGAGATTCAAGAATACTTACTGGGAGAAAATTGACTGTATATAAAAATGTTTTATTATTTATTAAGAGGATTGTTTGAGGAGTACCAAGAAAATAAAGTATTCCCTAAATGAAAAAATAACCCATGTACCGTTACTACTTACGTATTAACGTACACCTACTCTGTGGCTAAAGTAATACTATAAACAGAAAAAAAAATAGTTTGTATGTCAAGACATAAGCCAGATTTAAAAAGATTTAATTAAACATTTTTTCTAACATTGTGTTTTTACGTTAATTAATTACTTATACATATAACCTGGTCTCAGTATATGTTTTCCAGATCTTTAGTTTTGTGTTATCCACTTTAGAAATATAATTTTATTACTTCAATTATTTATTTTGGCCAGGACATTAGCAATTAGTCACCACACAATAAGTTCGGGAAAGATGACGCACCAAGGATGAAACTTACTTTAAAACGAAACTTAGGAGGAGACCCAACCCTGTGTATACCAGGTTTCTGCTGAAGGACCACTTAACACGGATCTCTGTCCAGCATGGCTAGGATTTCAGATGGTGCTTAGAGGATGAGACAACTCTTTATCTAATTATATCTTGTCTTGAGAATCATATGGCCAGAGAGACACACCTGATCCCAATAATTTTGGACCAGGAGTATGTTAAGGGGATTGAACTTGGAAGACTGCTATCCTTATTGGCCTTCCACAAACCTAAATTGACTCAGGTACACCACGGACCCTGAAGAGGCCTAAGTTCTGTAGGCATTAGGACCACCTGCTAGCCATATCTATCTAATTAGGTCACTAATATTTATAATACTAGGAAGAACTAAATTTGCATGCAGGAGGTTCATCAATGTCCTCGGGCAAATATGCATCTATTTTCCAAAATCTACGTCATATCCTTCTTATATGCTATTATTATTGAGGGAAGCGAAAATGGGCCAACCAATTTCTTGACTTCAAGCCCTTGAATTTTTACCTCTACTTTTACGTAAAAATTAAATACATCATCGTATTAACCAATCGAGGTCATTAACTTTAGATAGGTGAGTGACGTTTTTGGGTATAACGAGACAAAATGACTATTAAGGGGGTACTATAACCAGATAAAGGTAATGCTCCGACCTAAAGAACACTCTGTATATATTATTTTATACCAATAAGCTATTTTACAAAGTATTTAATACGTTCTTTAAGGGCGTGCACACCTACCAGGCATTTTAAAGGTGAGTTTACACTGACTTCCAACTTCGGTAATAGGTACGGCGTCCCTCTGTCGTTGAATTTTTTCACGTTGTCTATTAGACCCTTCTCCAGTAACCTGTAAATAAAAAAATAAAGTAATATGGACAGTCACTAGTTTTCTTTCTGGCCGTTATAGTACTGAAGTTGAAATATTCGCGTTTTAGGATTCTGTATGACTCATAATTTTATAAAAATATTGGAAAGTAAAACTTTAATATGCAATATTTTTCACTCCATCTTACGTACTATTAGAAAAGACCCTGTATTTTTTTGTTATCGTTCACCTCCCCGCCTGAGCTTGGATTTACCCTGAGGATATCGGCGGGGATGTCGTAATACCCGTCAATGTTCTCCAAGTGCCGGAACATACATTTTTGGAGTTGACGGCACTTTTTAGACAACGTGGAGTGCTGCCACGGACGTTATTGCATTTCTGCCAACAACTACTACCTATGTACGTGGCCAGGCCAATACTTATATAAAAATATACCGACCTGCCGGGATTGGACCCGAGACCTTCTACCACGGACCCACAGTCCGCCACTGTATATTAGATTTGCGGAAAATCTTTTTAGCAGTATGACCCCTAGCCCTACTCATAAAATCTAAACCTACTAATAATAATAAAACTGAACTATCTGATATAATTACATAAATAAATGAATATTTTTACCTTAACAGTAAATGGTGATCCATCTACATGGTGATCAGCAAATTTAAGGTTAATAATGTAGTAACCAGGTTCAGTGGGTTTGTATCCAATATTTAGGGTTCCATCAGACTTGTCAGTGCACTGAATCTCTGCTTTGCTGGGACCTTCGATGGAAAGAGAGAGACCTCCAAAACCAGCATTTCTCGTATCTACAGTGAATGTATTATCCTGGTGTGTTTTACCGTCTTTAAGTGCAGGCCCTGAAACCTTCACTTTTCTGGCATCACCAACTTCACGTTCACACACGTTGATTTTAAATGGTGAATTGGTTATGTGGTTGCCCATTTTTTTAACAGAAACCACGTGTTCTCCTACTTCTCTTGGAGTAAACGAAATACCAATATTTCCACTTGCTAATCTCTTTAAGAAACATGGTTCTTCAAGGCCACTTGGTGCTTGAATAGAAGCATTTAGTGATCGAATATCAGCATCAGAGATTTTTCCAGGTAAGGAGACCTCGCTGCAAGAACCTACGGAAATTTGGTTCCTCTTTCTACCTTCGCCTGTGATCTTAGAGAAGAATGGGGATCCTTTAATATGCTTATCACCAAAACGTACGGAAATTTTATATTCACCAGGGGCAGTTGGAAGGTAAGATACCGATACCGTTCCATCTTTGTTGTCGTGGCAACTGATTTCTGCTTTACTGGGTCCTTCTACGGCCATAGAAAGACCTCCATCGCCGGCACCTTTAGTTGAAATGGTGAAGTTGCTGGGTTCACCAGTAACTCCATGGGTAAGACCTGGTCCGTAGGCAGTAACATAGCCTGAACTGACAGAATCCACATGGAATTTATAAGGGGAGCCTTGGACATGTTCTCCATTGAATTTAACAGCAAGTTCGTGTACACCTTCTTCGCGGGGTTCATATTTTATAGAAACGGTACCATCGTGATTGTCTTCGATAACTGGTCTGTCAACATTTCCACTTGGCATTTTTATTTCCGCTGAAAATAAGAAACAATATTTAAGTATATGTATACTCTGTGGAAATTTTGTTTACTACCGCAATTATCAAGCTGGAGAAACGTCGGTAATACTATTGAAACGCCTTTTGTCCACCTTTTTCTGAGACGGTGATTTTATTGTTAATATTACCGGTAAATTTATCCAAAGCTTAAAATTAAATCAAATTTTACGAGTGTATTTTGACTTATCTTTGTTCTCATATTACATTTTTTATGTTTTTAACTGTTATTCTTGGCAACATATAACAGCGGTGCTCATCTAGATCTTATGAGCGTTAAATCCTAAGTGTCATTTTCATTGCTTTATTTACCTCATATCAAATTACGATTTTGATCTGGGACGTACGAAATTATGACCCACCAAGGTCATGACCGCAAAGAACATTTGTCAGTTTTGCTAAAGTAGTTGTTATTAAATTATTGACAGATATAGACTAATTTATAAAGTGATTAGCATGTGTCTGTCGCTACAACTGCGTAGGCCCACAGGATCTGCATCATTTTAAAGCACACGTTAAAATGCCAAAACTCCTGTTTGCCGCCTACTACTTTGTTCTTGTAGCCTTCACCATATATGTATTTACAATAAAATTTCCAATATATATATATATATATATATATATATATATATATATATATATATATATATATATATATATATATATATATTCAATTTCTTGGGCTTTATGGTTCTTTTGTTTTAAGGATAGAGAAATTACATCACGTTCTAGTTAGAAGTTTATTGAAAACGTTTCGCCTAATTTTTAGGCTTCTTCAGTTCATCTAAAAATTGAAATTTTCTGTTTTGGATATTCAATAGGACGCACAATTTTTTTTTTTTTTTTTTAATTATGAATATATAAAATTCTTAAACTTATAATACAATGTAGAAGGTGAAAATAATAAAAATACACACAAAAAATATATATAAAAACTTACATGTGTGGGTGGAAACGAAGACACACTTAACATTCTTTAAAAGGTGTTACTAAGACGGTCACATTTTTTAAAATTTAAAAAATGTGACCGTCTTAGTAACACCGCCATATAGTAGTTCCGGCTATAGATCGTTGTCGACATTCGTGAAAGCCACAACTTCTAGTAAACAGTCATAACCTCGAAATGACCGAGCCGATGCGAACAAGTGCGGAGTACAACCAAAAAGCCGCGATTATCCGAAGTCTTCGCGCTGGTGGTTCGGCGACTGAAATAATTCGCTTCTTCGAGTACCCGAGATCAATTGTGTACGACACGAGGCGTATGCGTATCAATAAGATGGTGCACCGGCACTCACGAGCCATTTAGTCCAAAACTGATTATCGGATAATGTGGACATGTTCTGGTCTAAAGTTCTGGCCCCCAATAACCCGGATTTGAACCCTCTCGACTACTATGTTTGGAGCGTAATCGAAAGAGTTACTAACAAGTCCAAAAACCCTAATGTGACATTTTTACGCACCGCTATCAAAGCAGCTTTTGCCAATGTGGATAGCCTTGCTTTAAAGAGAGCGTGCGAGCGCTTAAGGCCAAGGATGGAGGCGGTCATTGCGACTGAGGGAGGTTATATAGAATAATTCCACTCTGGATAGGTCACACAACTGACATGGATGGACGAAAGGATTTTTTTTCATTTTAATTTTTTGACGAATAAAATTTTCTTTTAAAAAAATGTTTAATTTGTCCGGATTTAAGCTCCACACCCTGTATATATATATAAATTTCATAAAAATCGCAGATGTTGACTGCAAAAGTATGTAGAACTCCGTGGAATGACCTATACCGTAACAAACGTGATGTATAAAAATCAAACTTGTTTTTTTAATTTGGGCCCCAAAATAAAGTTCTACTTGAACCCTTAAACGAAGAGGGACGGCATCATTACTTAAAATTCGGATATTCGAGAAAAAATAACTTCATTACTAATTGTCAGAATACAATAAATAAATTGGTGTTAGATGGATAATTTAAATACCATTGTTTATTTAATTTGATAGGTTATTATAGACCAAGAGGACGACTTGAAATTTGGACCCGTCGCACAGTGGGGGAAAAACGAAAAATCGTGTTTCAAAAGCCTTCAATTTTGGTTCGATTTGGACGATTTTTTTTTTAAAATTGAAGCTTATTAAATTCCGAACAAAGTTGTCGGAGCCGATTTTTCAATTAAACTTTTGTTTTAAAATGGCGGACGTTGGTTTCTGATTATATAGCGACTGAGACACAGAAAACGCTTACAGTTTCAAACCAAGTTGTGCCACTGTTTAGCAATAGCAGCCACTTTTTTGCTACAACAGCAAACAATGTGGTTAGTGCAGCAAAATATTTAGCTGTCCCTATTTTAACAAAACGTTTTAGCTGTTGTAGCCATTTTCTAGCTGTGTGAGCTCTCCTTTTCTGCGTGTATCGCTGTTTTTTGTATCTGCTAGAAAATTGTCTACGATACTTAAAATTTACAGCAGCAATATTCTAGCAATAACTACATGAAAATTTAAATCCCGCAACCAAACTTGAATAACTTGAATGATCTGACTGCCACAGTCTAAATGCCACAGAGAAACTTTCTTGCTCGATTCAATTTTGGCATCCGCCATACTTGATTTGTCATTTTAAGTCAATTGTTGAAACATATTTATAATTAACAACCTTAAAGAAATTATTTATGCAAATGTTATGGATATAAAATAATAATGGTACGTTTATTCATATTTATAATACTTTTATTGTTCATGGCAGCCATTTTGGGTTCATTATTATTAATCTTGTAACTGTGATATTAGATATATTATCTGCGACATAAAAAACATACATACACGCATTTTAGCACAACTTGGTTTGAAACTGTAAGCGTTTTCTGTGTCTCAGTCGCTATATAATCAGAAACCGCCATTTTGAAGACGTCCGCCATTTTGAAACAAAAGTTTAATTGCAAAATCGGTTCCGACAACTTTGTTCGGAATTTAATAAGCTTCAATTTAAAAAAAAATCGTCCAAATCGAACCAAAATTGAAGGCTCTAGACAATTTTGAAACACGATTTTTTCGTTTTTCCCCACTGTGCGTCGCGTCGACTCACTGACTACCTAATTGTTCTTTCTATCGGGCGAGTCGAATAAAAGCCTGTAACGATGATTTTGCGGTCCCCGTACCCTGGAATGCCCAGATAAGGCCCAAAATGCTATATCCAAAAATGGACTATCATGTAAACACTTCGAATACCATAACATTTGCTGACACTAAAAAAGTCGAGCGACCCAAAGGGCAGACGCCGCCAAGACCGAAACCAGCTTTAGGACCCAAAAAGCGTCGATCCAAAAATGGAGTTTGTTCTTAATAAAATAAGAGGGGACCTGCAAAAGACAGACGCCTCCAGTATCGGAGGACGAAGCTAGACCCGTTTTTTCCAGCCAAAAACGATCTACTTTTTGTGTCAACAAATGTTACTTGGTTCTTGGTAACATTTGTTGGTACTTGATTCAAGTGGTTAAACGCCAGTCCATTTTAGGATGCAGGATTTTGGGAATTCCAGGGCACGGGGGCCGCAAAATCAGCGTTAAAGGTTTTTTTTTATTCGACTCGCCCGATATAATGAACAACTAGGCAGATGGCTAGTCCACAGGACCTTGAGAGTATGTGGAAATACGTGTACTAATAACAAAAAAAGTATGTATATACCATACTATATATATATATATATATATATATATATATATATATATATATATATATATATATATATATATATATATATATATATATATATATATGATTATCGGGAATCGGTCTCAGACCGATTCCCGATAATCATATATATATATCAGATTGATGCACGGTCGATAACATATCACCAAATCTTATATATATATATATATATATATATATAATATATATATATATATATATATATATATATATATATATATATATATATATATATATATATATATATAAATAAATAAAGGGGCTCCTGTATGCAGCTCTTTCAGGGAGTATTTAAAGTCTCCATCTTACACAAATGCCAGTATATTTGTAATCGTGGTTACGGTTATGTAGTAATTCAAAATGTCCGAACTTTAGGCGACATTTTCACCTCTTACAAATTCTAGCGTTTTCAGTAAATATACAATTCTTTAAAAAGTAACAGATCAGCATAAATAATTATGCACACAAGTACTAAAAAAATGCATGTATTTTGTTAAAGAGATAAATATTTAGCCTCCGAACGATACACAGATATAAATAAGTTCAGTCCTAAGACTAATTTGCGGATCAGTTAATCTACTTTGAACATAAATCTGCAAATCTTTTAATTAAGCCAAATTTCGCCCAATTTATCCTGACCTAAATCTTAATGATACACATATTAAATTTCGAAATAAGCCAAATTGAATTAAACAAAATATTTGTTTCTGTAGTAGAGTTATTATTCGAATATTTATTTTACTCTATTTTCGATCTGCATTATTGATACAAATGTATTAACCAAAATATCGAGAAGAAATAACATTTTAGAAAAATACACGCCAAACGATTTTTTTCTAAATATTTGGATTATATCTCTGCATATGAAAATTATTGTATCAACTTGAGAAAGTTTTTATGACATGTTTATTTGTTGTATATACATTCCGAAACATCTAGTTTAAAAGAGTATTTTTGGGGTTCGATAATGATATAGTGGAACTATATTACTTAAATATATAAAAATACAGGGAATTGAGAAAAAATATAACAGATTATTTTGTGTACTGAAATTATTTTGTTTTAAGAATCATCATCATCATCATTAGCTTATTTCATTCATAGTCGGATGTAAGCCTCCCCAAGTTGTCTCCAACGAGCTCTGTTGTTTGCTTTTTGTATCCCATCATACCCCGCTAATCTTTTTATGTCGTCCGTCCATCAATGTAACTGATCGATATTTATTTACCATGTTTGTCCTTTTAACATTTCTTACCTCCTTCTCTAAGTTGACCGTTATGCCAATTGGGACATTCAAATAAAATATGTAAAATTAATTTTCGATATCGTTCTCAAGTTAAAATTATTTTTAAGTAAGGACTCAACAGGGTAAAAATGCGTAGAGATTCCAAACTCTTTACTTGAGTCAATTCGGATAAAAAGAAAAACAAAACTAACCATCTACAGGGCAACTGTAAAGCCCATATTGACGTATGGATCAGAATGCTGGCAAACGACAAAAAAAATAAGCAAAAGATGGACGCGGTAGAAATGGATTGTTTAAAAAGAACATGTAGTATATCTAGACAGGAGCACGTCCAGAATGAAGAAATCAGAAGACAGACAGGAAGAACACGCACAACAGCAGAAAGAATAGATACCACACAGTTAATTTGGTATGGACACGTGAAAAGAATGCACAATACTAGTTGGATCAACGGAATAATGGATATAATGGGAGCTATCCACGAGAATGATTGGAGAGACAGAAAAACATGCAGCAGAAGCTGTAGGATCCTCGTTATTATTATATCCTCTTCAGTCTCAACGTACACGTATGTGTACAAAACTGGTTTATATAGTTTTGAATATATTGAAATTTTAATTTCCCTCCTAAGGCCAGGACCACATCAACAAAGTGTTTGGTAAACATCGATTTCAAATCGATGAAGGAAAAGGTGCTTGTGATGAAAAGTTAAGGGATGATTAAAACGTATTGGCTCTGAAATAGGTTGATAATAAAATAATTAACATGGTTTTAACGGCACATGGTGCTGAGCCATTCTCTCTACAGCAAGGCGGTATTCAAAAGCACACAACGCGTATTTAGATGTTTAAATACCAAATGTTGTTAAGCAGTACAGTACAAACTTGGGAGGGGTGAATCTTCATAACCGATTAATAGCACACTACCCATCCTATTACAAGGCGCTCAAGTGGCCTGTAAGATTTTTAGAGCACTTCGTAGTCATGGCTTATGTCAACAGTTGGTTGACTTACAGGGAAGACTGTAAAAAGACAGGAGTTACAAAGTAAGACGTGATGGACTTGTATTATTTTAAAATACGGGTTGCTAAGTTCCTCATTGATAAGGATGCACCTGTTGAATCAGACGCAGACTCTGATGAGGATCATGAATCACCTCTTAAAAGACAAGCTAGAAGACTGGAAGGATTTCTTCATGCAGCAAGGGGTAGAGCGGCCGCCCATCTCCCAGAAACACGGGACTCAGAAAGTGCTCAAAGATGCCGCAATCCTGGATGCTCTGGAAGAACACGGCTGCTTTGTGTGGGCTGTACCATCTATCTGTGCATCCTGAAAGACTGAAACTGTCTCCTAAAGTGCCATAAACAATAAAAAATCAGGCTACCATTTTATTATTATTAATTTTTCCATTTTAATTCAAAACGTTTTTTATTATAATTTTTATTCGTTCATAACTTCATATTTTAGTAAATCGTTATGAATCGACCTTTATTGGCTAGGACCGCCATGATCGTTTCTGACAAATCGTTATGAATCGACCTTTGTTGGCTAGGATTGCCATGATCGTTTCTGGTAAATCGTTATGAATCGACCTTTACTGGCTAGAACTGCCATGATCGTTTCTGACAAATCGTTATGAATCGACCTTTACTGGCTAGATCCATCGTGATCGTTTCTGACAAATCGTTATGAATCGACCTTTATTGGCTAGTGTAAAATGTAGATCTGAAGAAGCTGCATCGACAGCGAAACGCGTTATCGCAATTTAAATAAACCAGTGGAAATTGACTAAAAAAACAGTCTTTTATTATATATCAAATTTAATCTTAAAAGACATCTCTGAACCCCTGAAAGTTTATTTTACAAAAAAGATTGGAAAATAGGCTCTCGGATCGAAGAGGACATTATATATATATATATATATATATATATATATATATATATATATATATATATATATATATATATATATATATATATATATATATATGTATATATATATATATATATATATATATATGTATATATATGTATATATATGTATATATATGTATATATATATATATATATATATATATATATATATATATATATATATATATATATATATATATTATTTTTATTGAATAAAATTATCGTTCGATAAATATTACGAAATTTTCCTTTTTACTTTTTCTTGCAAATTAAAAATGTGAGGAAATTTTCTCGGTCACAGGCTAGTTTCATCACTATTTTAATGAACCCATTTTATCTTGGAACTAAATTTAGCGAATGCTCCTCAATAGTTTGCCAAAAAAGAGATATTTTATAATTATACAAAAAATACATATTTTTGTCTTTTTACTCTCTTTGCTTAAGAGAAAATAATGCTCCGAAAATTTTATGTCTTCCTCTATCGACGTCGAACTTGAATGTATTTTTCTTTAATTTCCCTTGCTAAAGGGAAATAAAAAAATCACACATTTTTTTAAACAAACCATACATCTATCTCTATCAGCATACAGCAGTAAAATGAGATGGTTATATGACTTAGTCAACGACACTATTTACTAAAAGTACTTTTTGTACACAATATAGTACTAGTTGTATTGACTACCAAATAAAAAAATCAATGATCGCAGGAAAATCTGTTAATGCAGAACTTCTGCGCATTTTTTTAGAAGTTTTAAATAAAAACACTCAACCCAATGCTCTCTTGCCGGCCAATAATATTGTATATTATTGTTCACGCCAACAATAAAGGGCTAGAAAATTTCTTAGTTCTGTAAATAAAACTGATTCTTCTTGCAATACAAAAATTGAAACATAATCAAGATGTATATGAAATATAAAATAATACAAAACAATCCCTGTTACTTCCTCGCCAGATTCTTCAACTCTAAAAACCACGACAAGGGGTAGAGATATACGATACGATACCTCCGCCCCGCCCCTTTAACCGCGTTTATTTTTAATTATTGTTAAAATATTATTTCAACAAAAAAATCTTTTCATATTTTTCACCCTCGCTTAAAAACTATATAGGTTCAATCCGACTTCTCCGACTCGATAGCTCATTTCGTTCTAGAGTTATTGTGTCAACAGTCTGACGGTCATGAAGGACTATATTTTTCGTGATCTAGGGACTGTGAAACGTGACGAAAGGCAAATATTTCGGAGTATGTTTTTTTCACGAAAATACAATGATAATAAAATTAGTTCTCACCCGATGAAAATTTTTTTTTTATTTTTTAGGAGTATGAGGAGGACCACTGGCCCGCCGACGAATCGGGATGGAAGAAGTTATATGAAATATGAGGTTTGTTTATTTTTAGTTGTAAATATGTTCACAAATGGTAAAAAGAGATCCAGCCGCAAGAATGGGATTATTTTCTATTAATTACTTAAATGAATGGGATTCACAGAAAATAACGTATATCTTTTAGTAAGGAATTTATTACTTTTGCGGCCGTACAAGGATTTTTGAGTTAATATTCTAACCTAAATTAAAATTACAACTATTTTTTACCTTTATGTGTATTTATAGTATAACTGGAAACAAAAGTTAATGGAACAAAATCACAACCAAACCCTCTATTACTTATCTGTACGGAAGGGATATTTCTACAAACAACCGGAAATTCCGCGTGGTCGAACTCGGAATGCGTAATATCTTTAAGTTTTGGAATATAAACTCTGTTAACTTCCTCCCAGGTCGCTTCTGGAACCTCTGGTACGTTTATCCAAGAAAACATCCTCTTCCAAAGTTTAAAACATCTTTGGTGACCGTTATTATATAAATATTATTTAAAGACAAACTGTTTTTGTTACTTGGTTTATTATGATTTGGGGAAAATGAAAACACACAGTGTTTAAGTTTGGTAAATGTAAATAAACTAAATCACAAATGTTAACGGACTATCGGAACAGGAAAATAAGTCCTTTGGCCGCTCGGGTCAAAATTTAAAGGAAGACTGACTCGTGAGTGTATAAAATGTTGATCTTATGGAAAGGAGTGATATCAGTATCAAAAGCGCAAAGTAATGTATAAGCAGCTGCGCTTAAGGAATATCCAAAGTGGATAATATTAAATTTGATATCTAAAAATACCAAGGTGCGTTTTTGGCGTAAAAATTAGGTTGCACGAACGTCGAAGATTTTTAAATTCAGTTATTAATAATTTAAGAAATGTTCGCGATTTGGGAGGATGTCAAGATTAGTCATATCATTAGCTTACATCTTTATGCACTTTATTTGTTGCTTTCAATGTAGTTTCGGTTCTTTTTTTCTTGTGTTTTTAGCAACGTAATCCTGTTGCATTTTCTAAGCCATGTTTCCCGTAATGAGTTTAATTAAATTTATTAGCGTATTTTGGAGACTTTTATGTATGTTGTACTATTGCTAATGAGAAAATTATTTACTCGGAATTTCCGTTGCAAATACAAGTTGTAAAATGAGTACCCTTCCCTCTACATAATATCCCTGTTAAGATCTGTGTCGATAAGTTTGAAATCTGTCTACCTCAAGAACTATATTTGTCTCTCTGTCGGCACAATATCTGTCGAACTAAGTGAGATATCGACTTAAAATTTTGTAAATATAATACTTGAAGTAAGCAAGGAACCTATAATTTTTGAGCGATACCACTTCAAGGAAAAAGGGTGAAGTGAAGAGGGTGAACTTTGATAATTTTTTTACAATTTTAAAAGTATTACGACAATGTTCCTGGTTTTTTTGTCGATAGTGCACGAATTTCAAGCATAATTATTTACATATTTCAAATTTTGTTTTTTTTGGGGAGTTAATATTACGAATTATGTAAGACATACCTGTTACGTGCCCGCCTGTGCTGGGTAATGGGATATTATCTAAATTAACAGCTCTATATTGTTTTTGCTGTGTGCTGGATGCTGATTTCCTTTCAGTTTGGGTTACGCTGGTCTTTTCGGTCTTGCTAACCGATTCCTCGGCCTAAAACAAAAAATATTATTTGTGTAGGTTCTGCATTAATGTTAAAAGGTTATTAAATGAAATTATGTAGAGACAATATATATATATATATATATATATATATATATATATATATATATATATATATATATATATATATATATATATATATATAATTTTTTTTTCTTCTTCTGGTGCCTATCCGGTCCGGACGTTGGCGATCATCCTGGCTATTGTAATTTTATAATAAACATTATGGTGACTCTGCACCTTCGATTAGAACAGTTTATAAGTGGTTTCAAAATTTTCGGACTGGCCATATGGGCACAAGTGACGCTGAACGTTCTGGACGGCCTGTGGAGGTTACAACTACAGAAATCATTGATCAAATCCATGATATGGTGATGGATGACAGAAGAGATATATATATATATATATATATATATATATATATATATATATATATAATTTTTTTTTTCTTCTTCTGGTGCCTATCCGGTCCGGACGTTGGCGATCATCCTGGCTATTGTAATTTTATTTACGGCTGCTCTGAAAAGCGCGGTGGTTGTTACCGAAAACCATGTTCTAAGATTTTTCAACCACGAGATCCTCTTGCGGCCCGGGCCATATATATATATATATATATATATATATATATATATATATATATATATATATATATATATATGTATTTATATATATGTATATATGTATATATATATATAAATATATATTTCAGCCCCACCACCCATTTTCGGCAGGGGTTGCTTCGTAAATGTCGTGTTATTTGTCCCTTTTTAGGGCACTAGGAGGCTAGGAAAGAATCTGAGTGTGTTATTTTTTCATTATTCTCAAGTACTGTTCGGGAAAGGGTTACTTACTTATCTTTGTACTTCCTTTACAGAGTTTTTTGATATATATATATATATATATATATATATATATATATATATATATATCGTATTATAACTCTTTTAGGGTTGAAATCGAAATCGAATCTGAAAATGTTATTTTTTTAAAGTAATGTGTAAGGAGATGTGATGACAGGGTGCCTTCAAAATAAATTTTGTAATGTTTCTATAATATATATAAAATGCAACGTCTGTCTGTCTGTCCGTTGGTGCGCTTATCACTGGAGAACATTTACCATATGTGTTTTTTTTTTAATTCATACGTATGTTCTCTAGTCAGGTCATAGGATATATTTCATTACGTTAGGTAACATAAAGAATAAGTCGGAAAAAAGTTTGCCACTAGCGCACTCTCTTGCAATACTCCTAAACCGTTAAATATGGAACAATACCATGTAGCAAAGAATATAATACATATAAAATGCAACGTCTCTCTGTCCGTCTGTTAGTACGTTTATCACTCCAGAACCACTTATCCGATTTACGTGTTTTTTTTTTTAAATTCATACATATTGTTCTCGGGCTAGGTTATGAAATAATAATAATAATAACCTATATAATATATATAAAACGCAACGTCTCTCTGTTTGTCTGTTAGAGCGCTTTTATCACTCGAGAACCACTTATCTGATTTACGTGTTTTTTTTTAAGTCATACATTTGTTCTCTGGCCAGGTTATAGGATATATTTTATTACGTTAGGTAACATAAGGAATAAGCAGTGACGATAATAGTGAATCAAGTATACGCGAGTGGAGTCGCGCGCACGGCTAGTCAATAATATTGTGAGAATTTTTCGTGGAAACTACCCGAAAACTAAAGAAACTCTATAGCGAGGTCAGTTGCTTGACCATATTTTTGAATCGGTGTACTGGCCATCAATTGGCAAATTGTATTTATCAAAATTACGCTGCATTCTAAAGATTGGACTATGCAAGCCATAGTTTCTGGTGACATTAGCTGGGTAAAATAACGACCTGGCGCGGGTACGATGTACGGTATGAAAAGATAATGTACTAAGTAAGTACTCACAGTCAATATACCCATTTAGTAGCTTAAATAAGAAATGTAGATCAGCTTGCATTAGTCTGTCCTGAAGACTGCACATATTTAACAATCTTTGTACCAGGTCATAGTTGGTATGTCCCTCAGTTAAAGGAATTTTCCGTTTAAAAGAACAGATACGTAAGAATTTTTTTTGGACACTCTCCAATTGATTAATATGGACATTATAAAAAGGAGACCACACCGGGCTTGCATACTCCAAAATCGGTCGAACGTACGAGCAATATAATAATTTAAACACATTACAAGAAAAATCGGCACTAAATCTATCAATAAAAGCCAAACACCTACCGGCTCGCTGCACCACACTCATTTGATGGCCGATGAAAGATAAAGAACAATCAAACATCACACCAAGATCCCTAATCTCAGGTACCCGTTTTAAAATGGTTGTATTTATACCGTAATCAAACTGCATAGGACGACTTCTTAATCTGGAAAATGATATACAGGAGCATTTATCATTATTCAGACTTAAGCCGTTTAAAGTTGCCCATTGGAAAAATATGTCAAAATCCGCTTGCAAAACAAGACTGTCCACAGGACTAGAAATAATTTTGAATAATTTCAGATCATCGGCAAACATGAGACAAGAGGTATTGGTCAGGAAACCCCTGAAGTCATTTACAAATAAGAGAAACAATAGGGAGCCGCAGTGAAAGCCCTGGGGAACGCCCGAGGGCACTATGCTTAGGTTAGAGATATAATTATTTATTCTTACACTTTGCTGACGGTCCATTAAAATAAATAAATAAATAAATATATATATATATATATATATATATATATATATATATATATATATATATATATATATATATATATATATATATATATATATTAATTATAGTACTCTCAAAAACGTATATTCATTTTACATCTTTATATACAAGGGAAAGACTGGCTAAATTCAATTTTCAAAGCTTAATAACTATATTTACCAATAATTTTTAATATATAATGGAGGACAATATTTATATTTACTTATCAAACAGCGAGGAACGACCCTACAGTCTATCGTCAATGGAGATCAATTTTTTTTACGGGTAGCACTCGTGCTGCATGGAAAATCCTGAAGCATTACGGGAGCGACGCTTGTGCGGAAAAACCGGTTCACGTTGGTCTTGAACCGCTGTAAATTGTACCTGATGGGAAACACAGTCCTGAGCAAATCATTCCAAAGGAATGACGCTCTCCATATAAAAGATTGCTTGAAAAGGGTGCACGAGGAGTGACAAGCTAAACTTCATACGGATGTGAAGTATTATCGCGTCGTGGATTCCTAGCATGTACCGCTTTGGGACGAATTAAGCGGGGCGGGCTATATTCATTGAACACTTTCCATGAAAATGCTTATACGAAGAAAGAAAGAAAAAATTTGTAGGTACATAAGAACACCATAAAGCTTTATGTGATAATAGGGTAAACAATTTTCATACAGTATGGGCCACAAAGCATAACATTTTAAAAAAATGTAACTTAAGAAACAAAAATCCGTTTCTATTTTAATTTTATTTACGTAAATGAAACCGGTGAAAAATGTTTATATACTTGCTTTACCTTTAAAATTGCTTACACAATATTTGTCATTTCAAGTCTCCCGGGTCCTCAAGGTATTAATATTTTAATTTAATTTACTTGAAGTTGATTAATGGCCACCAGTACCTGAGCCAAAATATTTTGATTTCTTGGTTATTAAACTAATACGAAATTGCCATTTCGCATATTTCGAAAAAATTTTACTAGTGCATGTAGCAAACTATCAAAAATTAGACGTTAACATTTGACATGGGTTTAAAGATGATTTCGACCTGCAACATGTAATTTTAATACCGCGATATGCACCTGTCAACAATTTATTAAATTATTTGTCCCACACTCTAACTTTAGCTTCGAGCACAAAGAAAAATATATTTAAAAACATCGATTTTCCAATTCGAAACGGAAATTCTTATGTGTTTTTATGAGTGTGTTTTACTTTCCTTGTTAAAGTAAAAAAATCATATTCCGAGATTTTTGCTTTCCTTCATTTTTTAGGGATCCTAGATCACGAAAAATGTAGTTACTCATTTCTGTTGGGCTGTTGTCACGATCACTCTCGAACAAAATTAGGTGTTAATTTCAAACTTGGTACATACAGTGGCGTGCAAAAGTTTCCGGCCAGTGACATTTCGTACTCTAATTTATTAAAAAAAAAGACTAATGATTTTTAATCATTATGAGATGTGAGTATGAGATATAGGAAACAAAATAATGTAGTAAAAGAATATTATTTATGTTTGTGAATACATTTATTATTATTATTCTTATATTTATATGTGCAAAAGTTTCCAACCACATACAGGAGTAAGACGTTCAAAGACGTATTTACGAATAATAGCGCGTTGAATGTTGACGTTTAGTTCATAAAAGGTCGTGGGAGCATAAACTTGGCTCGGCATATGCAAATCCTAATTCGTGAAAGAGTAATAAAATTTTCAAAAGAAGGAAAGTCTTCTCATGAGATTGCTTCATTATTATCGATAGGTAAATCAACCGTGAACGATATTATTGTAAAATACCGTTGTGAATATGGTTTAAAAGATCGTCCGCGTAGTGGAAGACCAGGAAAAAACGTCTAAAAAAGTAGATCGTATCATTAAACGCAAATCAACTGCGGATGTCAAGAAAACTGCTGCCGAAATTGCACGCGAGCTAAAGGATGAAAACCTAGCTAATGCTAGTCGTAGTACTGTGACACGAAGACTACATGATGTGGGACTTTTTGACTGTATAGGTATTAAAAAAACCATTAATCAGTAAAAAGAATAAGAAGATCCGATTACAATTTGCCAAAGATCACCTAAATTGGACAGTCAAAGATTGGAAAAAAGTAGCTTTCTCAGACGAATCTAAATTTAATCTTTTTGGAAGCGATGGTAGACAACATGTACGACGTCCTATTGGTACGAGAAATGTTGTTCGGTACCAAATTCCTACTGTAAAACACGATGGAGGAAGTGTGACGGTCTATAAATTTTGTATAGTTTTAATAGTAATATGGTAAATTTTCCTGACTTTTTGTTGAGACATATAAACAAATATTAGGCATATATATTTATAGTAATACATAAAAGGGACCGAAAGGGTTCGGGAGGAGATTAGAGCGGTTTTTGGAGAATTAAAAAATCAGGTTATTTTTTTCGTTACCTTACCAGGTGTACAAGTATGAAATGCGGATTTCAGACAACAGATGGTGCACCAGTGCAGTTTGTGCTATAAAGATTTGACACTGCGCCATTTTGTTGTGTCCTCAACAAGTGTCAGACGCGCGCGAGTGATAAATTGGAAAAGTGTGTGCATAGTGTTGTGTTGTTGTGTTCAATATGTCGAAATTTATTCCGAACAAAGAGCGTTAGCGAACAGCATTAATTTTTTGTTTTCATTTGAAGAAAACTGCTGTTGAATCAGCTTATGGTGAACATGCTCCATCGCAAGATACGTGTGAACGATGGTTTCAGCGTTTCAAAAGTGGTGACTTCAATGTTGCAGACAAGGAACGTGGAAAACCGCCAAAAAAATACGAAGATGTGGAATTGCAAGCATTGTTGGACGTAGATGATTCGCAAACACAAAAACAACTCGCCGAGCAATTAGGCGTTAGTCAACAAGCTGTTTTCCAATCGGCTACGAGAGATGGGAAAGATTCAGAAGACCGGTAGATGGGTACCACATGAGTTGAACGACAGGAAAATGGAAAAGCGCAAAAACCCGTGTGATATTTTGCTCGCTCGGTACAAAAGGAAGTCGTTTTTGCATCGTATAGTTACAGGGGATGAAAAGTGGATTTATTTTGAGAATCCCAAGCGCAAAAAATCATGGGTAGACCCAGGCGCACCATCCACATCGACCGCAAGACCGAATCGCTTTGGCAGAAAGGCGATGCTCTGTATTTAGTGGAACCAGAGAGGCGTGGTCTATTATGAGCTGTTAAAACCTGGGGAAACGGTTAATACTAAACATTACCAACAACAACTGACCGATTTGAACCGTTCGCTGCTTGAAAATACCGAAATAGGCAACACAATGTCATTTTTCTTCATGACAATGCTCCACCACATACGGCAAAACCCGTTCGCGACACGTTGGAAGCACTCAGCTGGGAAGTTCTACCCCATGCGGCTTACTCACCAGACTTGGCTCTTTCCGATTACCACTTGTTTGCATCGATGGGTCACGCACTTGCTGAGCAGCGCTTTGGTTCGTACGAAGATGTGAAAAGATGGCTCGATGAATGATTCGCAGCAAAAGGGGAAGATTTTTACTGGCGTGGTATTTACAAATTGCCCGAAAGATGGGAAAAATGTATAACAAGCGATGGAGCATACTTTGAATAAAGCACTTTTTATCATTCTTCCGGATTTAACATGTTTTTTTTTAAAAAAAAAAATCCGCATTTCATACTTGTACACCTGGTAAATCTTAACCCAAGAAGAGGGTGGGCGTAGGCAAATATTGTATAGTTTTAATAGTATTTTAAAAGTTTTTTAAGGTTGACGTAATTGGCAAATTTTAAGCATATTATTTGTTATAAAATATATATTGGGTGCTAACCACCGGACGATACTGTTATATTTGCAACTTCAATACAGGACATAGAATCAATTATTGGAGCGCCTGGAAATCACTAGCAAAAACTATTGGATTGACAATTAATAGAGATTGTTAGTCTTAATGAAGATCTGTTACACATAAATGAAATTTCTGGTTTTACTGTTGTAGATCATTTCAACTATTTGGGATCCCTCATAACTAACAATGGTGGCTGTGAAGCGGAAGGAAGCAGACGTTTGGCTATGGCTAGAAACTCGACGATCAAACTCACCAAGGTCTGGAAAGATCCAGCTGTCACAAAAAAACAAAGTTAAGATTACTATCCAGCCTTATATTCCCCATAGCAACTTACTTATCGGAAACATGGACCATTAAATAAGCTGACAAAAGACGAATCGATGCGTTTGAGATGTGGGCATATTGAAGAATCCTCACAGCATCATATACCCAACACCATTCTAATGTATCTATTCGAAAAACGAATGGTGTCTTGTTTG
This sequence comes from Pachyrhynchus sulphureomaculatus, assembly GCA_019049505.1. Classification (NCBI taxonomy): domain Eukaryota; kingdom Metazoa; phylum Arthropoda; class Insecta; order Coleoptera; family Curculionidae; genus Pachyrhynchus; species Pachyrhynchus sulphureomaculatus. The sequence continues at coordinate 42,213,241 of CM032450.1, read as the reverse complement.
AATGTGTTCCATGAGACCATTCGACATGTTCGTGCTCACGATGTTCGGATGCACGTTGAAGAAACCTTTTTCTGGACGGCTCTCTTGGGCCCACGATAAGTTACTAGAGTGGCTCTCAATTGCCGGACGCCAACCCTATTGAAAACGTTTGATCCCTTGTAAAGAAAAAGCTCAGAGGAAAGACTCTGAAGGCTCTAACTCAGTTGTCTCGATAGATTCGAAAAATTTGGAGATCACTGCGGAAAATCTCGTCGACACCTTTCCTTGAAGATGCCAGGTGATTATTGATGCAGGAAGCAATTGGAGAAGTTACTAAGACAATTTTGCCGTTGTTAACACACCAAAGACTACATTGATGGCAAGAAATGTTCTCGAAATACATTTTTTCAAGAATACGAGCGGTCATTTTCTTACTTAGCACACTGTAGGTCATATTTGTAGTTTATATATAATAGTAGACTTAATATCCTGCTCTGGTCTGTCTTTTGCGTTCATCCATTTCGTGCCTTTATGTGAATAACCCGATTTTGGTATAGATTGTAAATATGTTCGCCCAGATCTTTTGGAATGTCTCCGTACCAGTACCAGTATTTATCTTGTTTTGCCAACAATTGTTATTCAGCAATGATTTTTTTAGCTGTAATGTCATCGATTATAATGAGCTGAAGTGTCGAAAGCTGATTTGTTTTTAGATTAGTATGTCTTCAACTGTACAGATCATGAGGCTAATGCTTTTTACCCATTTAATTTTTTAATTAATTTCACGGTTACTATGAATATTTCCTAAAAACCAAACAAATAGCTCTCCGAGGAACTCAACAGCCTAATCTAAGGATGTTTGAAATATGTTTGATGATTTAACATCAAAATCTTCCAAAAATTTGATCATTTTAAAGAACGTTTAATAATAAACATAAATTCGATGGATATTTTAAATCGGCGATAAATATGCCCGCGCAAATGGTTTTATGACTCTTATATTTCGAGTTTAAGTTCTGTTTTCTGGAGACATTATTTCTCTTGCCAACTTTAATAGCTCTGTGTAGCGTATGATCAGCAGCGTAGTTAGGATGGGACAGTTATATTGAGCCGGGCTATTTAAAGTTTCTAAGAATAGTAATTCCAAAGCGAGTAACCAATAAGTTCTTAAAAAAATTTCCAAAACATACGCATATTATATAGAACCTTAGTGATTGTTCACATAAGCTTTTCTTAGTTTCTGCACAATGCATTCCCAAACTCTTTACCGTAGAGCAGAATCTGGCGGGTATGAAAATTTCTCAAGAATATTTGGTCGCTTCAGAGAACGACGGGAGTTATTTTTTACAAACTGTCACTTAGCAGACTAGCTTCGTTATTCTCTTGGGATCCTTCCACGAACAGGTGATGTAATGGGACACCGCACGGTGGGCCGAAGTCCAGTTTCTCTTTCCACTGTCTACACGTTTTACTTCGATGTTTGGGGTCGTTATCCTCTCGAGGAATCCACTCCCCATTTTTATCGACAAGCCAACGTTTGTCAGTCAGTACTAAGGTCTTCTTGTAAATCTTTTTTCAGCGTTTAACCTGTAGGTAAAGATGGTTGTGCTTCCGTCAGAGATGAATTTCGTGAAGGTAGACCAAAATCGGTTGTTGTTCCAAAAAAAAAACATCAATGCTGTGCGCAACATGATTGAAGAGGATCGGCATGTGAGTTACCGTGAGATAGAGGCATCCCTAGGCATATCGAAGACTGTAGTACATTTGATTTTACGTGAACATTTAACTGTAAAAAATATCTGTTCCCGATGGATTCCGCATAATTTGACCAAACTCGAAAACAGACTCGTGTCAATTAGTGTAAGGAAATGCTCAAAAAATTCGACCGAGGGCATGCAAAATAAGTATATAACATCGTAACAGGAGCCGAAAACCAAGCAGTAATCAACTTTGGTTATACTGGACATGTTGCAACCATTGCTTTAGAGGATTGAAAAACAGTTAATGTTGAATGGTATGAAAACGTCGCATCATTCTTCATCATGACAATGTTAGCTCTCACACAGCACATCAAACAATTGATTATTTGACGGAGAAAAACGTCGAATTAATGTCTCGTTACCCGTATTCACCTGATTTATCACCCAACGGCTTCTTTTTGTTCCCGAATGTCAAAAAAAAAAATGCGTTGACAGCGATTTTCATCACCTAAAAAACCATGTTTTTGAGGTACCAACTTCAGAGTGGAAAAAATGTTTCGAGAATTGGTTCGAACGCATGCAAAAGTATATAAATCTTAAAGGCGAATATTTTGAGAAACAATAAAACGATTCATACCAATTTTTTTTTCTTTTATTGTTTTTGTAAAAACCTAAACCGGTAACCCTCTTACCATACCATATATCCAAACCTTTCTACTTTAGTTTTTGCTCGTCTTGCGTAAAGTTAATTTGGGATTTCGGGAAAACAAGTTATTAATCCAGTTTTCGACTTTCTCCTACCACGTTCTGGTAGATCATCATTTTTCAACTGAGAGCATTGTTTCACCCACTTACTAACGAATGCCCTCGATATGCTTAACAGCCGCTGTAGGACCTTTCAGATCATTAAGTAGGAACACAACCCCAAAGTGCGTAACGTATGCAACACTCAGGTGCGATAATGTATTATTTAAACATAAAAATGGTTAGAAATGAATCTCCTTCTATAAAGCATTGTTTGCAGGGGTGCCATAAATAACCTCAAAAAAAGGAATTTATTTTATGAACCACAAGTTCTTATTTGAACGACTGTATGTCTACGACAATTAAAAACATTAAAATAGATAAGGCGACATAAGCATCTATAATGGGGCATAAGGCGAGATTATGGGAGATAAGGCGAGATAATGGGAGACAAGAAATAATGATAGATAAGGCGATATAAGCCTCTATAATAGGGCATAAGGCGAGATTATGTGAGATAAGGTGAAATAATGATAGATAAGGCGATATAAGCCTCTGTTATGGAGCATAAGGCGAGATTATGGGAGATAAGGCAAAATAATGGGAGATAAGGTGAAATATTGATAGCTAAAGCGATATAAGCCTCTATAATGGGAAAGAAGGCGAGATTATGGGAGATTAGGCGAAATACATTTCGTTCGAGGGTTATTGGGCTAACAGACAGGCTGACCCGTTGGAAGTTAGAAAGTGAATGACCCTGAAACGTGGAAAAACGCAAAAAACTGGAGGGGGATTTTTTTACAATTACAATACTTCCCTCTAGGGTAAGTAAAAAAATCGTAATATATAGTAATGAAATTAAAATACCACGCTGATGATAGGAACTGAGGAATTCTCACCGGATAGTTAGATATTGCTAAGTATAATAAGGTGTTTAATTACCCAAAGTAAATGACTTATAACTAATTTAATAGAAGGTTGGCTTTTGTCCAAAAGGTGCGAGGAGTAATTAGAAGTGTCTGTTATTGTGCCTAAAAATTAAGTGTTACAAAAACATATTGTTAAAACCAACCAGTGTGAAGCATTTGTTACATTTTTCACGTTGGGAATTTCTTTTGATTGTCAATTTTTGTTGTAAACAACCTCTAAAAATTATTTATAGGACAATGGTACATAACTTGAGCTCAATATGAGGGACTACAGCCAAATCTAGTTTTTGTCTCGGTTTATTTTTATGGGCACAGTACAGGGGCTTCGATAAATCCCTATATATCGCTAGAAGAGTAGCGCTCGTGCGAGAGTAACGTATCACATTGGTCTCGAATCACTACAGGTTTTACTAAGTTCGGAACGCAGTCTTGGTTAGTTCTTTTTACAGGTGTGTGATTCTCCATTTAAAGGAGTTATATTCTGGATGTAATTGCCTGTCATTGTTTTACAGGTTTGAAGGTATCAATTAACAAAATTCCTTTTGCATCCCAGAAAACTGAATAACTTTGACCACTTTGGTTGTTTTAAAGCTGAACAACCGGGGTGAGATTTGTTGTCGCAGTTCAGGACCATACTGGTAAACCCAAGTCTCATCCATAGTTACAAATCGACGCACAAAATCAGTTTTATTCTTTGTGAAACGAACCCAATGTTGTTTAGAAAGTTTCTCTGGAGTGCGTTTTTGTTCCGAAGTTAGCAAATGCGGCACCCATCTTGTAAATAGCTTTTTCAGACGCAAAACATTAGTTAAGATCTCATGCACTGATCCATGTGAGATGCCTATAGCCTCAGCTAAAGCATCCACGGTTAATTGATGGTCTTCCATTACCATATCCTGTACTTACACAACAGTTTCTTCAGTTGTTGCAATTTTTGGACGTCCTGAACCTAAATTATCATTGACTCTTGTACGACTACGTTTAAACTCTAGAGTCCATCTGTGAACAGTTGAAAATGAAGGAGCAGACTCCTTTAACACTCACTAACTTTGCATGGATTTCAGTTGCCGATGAACCTTCCTAAACAGAATTTTATCACTGCACGATATTCGTTTATTTTCCATTTTTAAAAAATAGTCAAAAAAGTCTACTTCAACAAGAAGAACTTCTTAATATAAATAAAAGTTTTTTCGCGGAGTTAATTTGACTTTTTGTTTCGGTCAATACGTTTTTGATCGTTTTCTTGAAGAAGAGGGACAAGCTGAATCCCATACTGATCTGCTATACTAATATAATGTGTATTCCTAGCTTGCGCTGCTCTGGGAAGAATTAACTCAACTAGACCAGTCACACACTGCCCATATATAGGAAGTTCAAGTTACTAACTAACCTTTCTTCATTGTTCCTATGCTTGTGGAACGTATCCCGATATAACTACATCGGGTTCTGCATAATTTGCAGATTTCTCGAATCTAACAGCCATTTAAGCTTGAATTGACCCTAAATAATTGAAAGTAACGAAAAAATAATACAGTTTGCAAATTTCTTAACTCCAAGAGCCCAAAAAAGGATGTACCCCTTTACCCCTTCATATATTTGATTATAATTAATTCAAATTAATGAAAGAATAATATAATTTTTAGATTTCTCGATTGCAAGAAACCTAAGAAGGATATATAACATGATGTATAGGGAACAACTCTACCAAAATACGAATAATGAAAAATAACACATATCTTAGATTGCTCAACTTCCAGAACTAAATCTAGGGCCCTCATTATTAAAGAAAACACTCTATAATTGTATAAAACATCGCTAATCGGGTCTACTTTTCGTATTCTGTTGCATTATTGTCCTGTTAACAGCTCCAAAGTGTTACTTTTATTTTTCTATTACTTCTTTTCTTTCGCAATCTAACATCTCAACAAAAACCAGCGTGATATATAAGAAGAATGAAACGAACCCGTCCTTAAAGTTTAAAAGGAACTATTAAAGCAGTTAGCTTATTCATTCCATTTTTACAGGGCCGGATTTAAAATTTAAGTAATTCCTAAAGGTCATATTCTTTTAATATTGAATTTTTATGTATACTATATTAAGCGACTTATTGTAGTAAGGACTATAACACACATAATACAAAACGCGAAAACTTAGTTTTACAATAAATATTAAACTTGATGTCAGTATGGATACTTTATGGTGAAATATTAATCACGAAAAAAAAGTTGAGCAAACGACGGGCTTAACAGATAGTTGCAATGGGCACCTGGCATTACTTTCTACTTATTTTTGCTATAATTGGAAATAATAAAAAAATAATATGATATCAGATTCTTCAGAATTCTGAAAGTAGCATATAACATGACATATTCGAAGTAATCTCATTTTATCACTTTCCTCCATCTTTTTAAACCGTTATATGTTTGACTACAAATAATTACACTTAAAATTTTTATAATTGCCTCAGCCAAAAACCCAGCAAAATTCATACAATAGTTGAGAAACTGCCATTATAACTTATCTACTCTCAAAAATCATATATTTCATTTCTGCTGTAAATGATGTATATATGTACCTAATTTAAAATAGATACGACGTATCGTGTCAATAGACATAGGGACTGACAGAAATCGGAAAAGTATATTTTTCATAATGTAGGGATCCTCAAACGTGAAGAATTGCAAAAATCTTGAAGACTGTTTTTTTTTTTTAACGAATATGTATATCAAATAGAAAATTCCTATAATACTATGAAAACTTTAATAAATATATCTATCTTCACTCTTTTGCTCGAAACAATATTGCTCAAAAACTATAGGTTCTAAAATCTGTATCTCATTTCTGTCAGTTTTCGCGATTACAAACAGTCCTATGGAAATGGAAATCCGTTTTTCATGATCTAGCGATTTTAAAACATGAAGAAATGCAAAAAATGTTGGATTTTTTCACAAATACAATTCTTCCTTCAGCAAAGAAACTAAATCAACTTTTTTGCCACTTTAATAAAATGTAATACTTTTCATATAAATAGATTCAGCTCTATAAATAAAACTAGCAAAATTGCATGAGGTATTAATGTCCCCCAGACGCCAAAAATCTTATTAAATAAATTATATTTTACTTTAAAAATGAGCATGTGTACATATTATATTAAATAAATTATGAATATCCAAAATTTTATAAAAGACACCGCTGCAGAGAGTTAAAATACATTCCAGATAAAATACAACCATCTAATTTTATTGGTTAATCGAGCTTAACAAAAAATGAAAACCCTTAAACTGGAGATTTATTCGTAAAAGTCGCGTTTAAGAAACCCACTTCCGTACATTTTTCACTGACAAATTTTAAATTTTCTTTAAACAAAAAAATTTAGAACGTACCTTTTTGGAAAACGACACTTATCTATCACAAGACTAAAGACAATTAAAACGGAGTATGTAATTTTATGAAAAGTTGGTGGGTGAGAATAAGAACAGACTCGGCAAGATTCGAACAAGATCGCCGATATAATTTTATCAAAAGCTCAAGTAGCATGGAACAAAAAACTTATTTCCAGAAAACAATGTTCGAAGAAAAAATTTTGATCGGATATGTGGGATCCATCCATGTGACATCTGTGAATGTCACATGTCGAAGGTGTATTTACGTAATGAGTAGATATTGTAATAGATATGTTACAAAATCAAATTTTAGATTTGTGGAGGGTGGAGTTTAGATGTTGCCGACGCCAAGCGTCGTAAATTTAATTAATGCAGTTGCTCACTTCAGTGACGGATCAAAGATTTTATGATTATTTTCGTTATTTAAATCTTCATATTAACAAAAATGAAGAACAATTTTAGAAATTGGCATATTAGTAAAAATTATAGTTTTTTTTTATAGTTTTGGGAGAGGTGATGGTCTAACGGAGCTAAATCAGGGAAACATGACGGATGATGAATTAGTTCAAAACCTGCTCAGTTTATGTTTTCAAAACTAACAGCAATTTGTGACTAGACGCACGGCCTTGCAAAAACTGCACCCTTTTAAACACTTTTCCTCGGCGTTTTCCATATTTCTTTGACATAGTTTAGTTAATAAAAAAACCGACCAAGTGAGAGTCGGACTTGCGCAATTAATGCTGATTGCTTTTGAAACAAAAAAATTTAATTACCCTAAATTAGTTTTCAACAAAGTTTCTGATATTTACTGAAAACTGATGACCTTGAAATTGTTTTTTCTTTTATATACCAGATAAATTATCAAAGGTGATAATTTTCGTTCAAATCTACACTCTATATAGTGAAAGATCAAAATGTTGACCGAAATTTCACTATAGAGAGTTTTTCACTATATAAAGAAAAAATCCGTATATATTCCTATGTATGTAAGATATTCTAGGTCTTGAAAATATTGCACTATAAAGAGTTTTTCACTATATAGAGTGTCGACATATATATAACACATGGGCTGAAAAGTCCCGGGCCTAACACATAGATGGCGCTAGTTTTATTGCAGTCACCTTTTTTTCAGTTAATACTAACCTTCAAAAGACAGCTGTTAAAATTTCATGATATTCTATTCATTAGTTTGTGAGTTATTGTGCTAAGAGTGACGCTACTTTTGTTATTTTCAAAACAATGGATCAAAAACAATTTCGTGTTTTAATTTTACACTGCTTCTTGATGGGAAAAAATACCGTTCAAGCGAAGCAATGGCTTGAAAAGTGTTATGGGGACTCCGCTCCATCAGAAACAACAATAAAACGTTGGTTTGCTGACTTCAAACGTGGTCGTAGAGACACCGATGATGCAGAACGCAGTGGACGTCCAAATGAGGCGGTAACACCAGAAAACATCAAAAAAATCCATAAAATCGTTTTGAATGATCGAAAAGTGAAGTTGCGTGAGTTAGCTGACATCGTAAAGATATCAAAAGAACGTGTTGGCTTTATATTGCATGAGCATTTGACTATGAGAAAGCTCTGTTCAAAGTGGGTGCCGCGTTTGCTCACTGTTTTTATCAAAAACAAGAACGTGTTGATGATTCTGAGCAGTGTTTGGCCATTGTTAGAGCGGCGCTGGAATGATTGCGTTGCTCTTGATGGAGATTACGTTGATGAATAAAGCTAATTTTGAACCAAAAAAAACCGTGTTTTCTTTGTTAGGCCCGGGACTTTTCAGCCCATGTGTTATACATATATATATATATATATATATATATATATATATATATATATATATATATATATATATATATATATACAGTCCCTGGCCAAATTATTAGACGCACTGCAAGATTTCATGTAAAATATTAATTACCGAGTGATATTGTACCGTTTTATTATTTTAAATTGATTTGTTTTTTATTTTTATATTATCCAATCAATTACCTATTTATTTGACATAAATAAAACAGCATTAATTTAGAAAAGCATAAGTTTATTAAGTTTTAAAGAAAAGTTAAATTAATGTTAGTAAAAGTCAATATTTAGTTGAGCCACCTTTAGCAGCTATCAAAGCTTTAATTCTGCGCGGCATGCTATCAATGCAAGATTGTACTGTCTCCTGCATTTGAGGATGATGATTCCACACATGAATAATCTTTTCTAGGAGCTGGGTTTTGTTGGTAATCACATCTTTAGCCACTTCTCTTTTCATCAGCTCCCACACATTTTCAATGGGGCTATTACCCGGCCAATCCAACAGAGGGATATTTTTTTCTGCCAAAAAAGCTTTAACAGACCGAGCAGTGTAGCAGGGAGCTCCATCTTGCATGAAAGTGAATGGTTCCCCATTTGGAAACCATTCTCTGAGCTGCGGAATCAACCGATTTTGTAATACTTCTTTGTACTGATCTTGCCTCATAATTCCTTTGACGACGTACAGACGTCCAGTGCCCTTGCCGCTGATGACTGACCAAATCATCACTTTGGTGGGATGTTTAACCGTCGGGACGACACAATCAGGATGAAACTTTTCTCCATGACGACGACGCACATACTGAGCTTTATTCTGCAAAATTTCGAATGTGCTTTCGTCACTGAAGCAGACCTGTCAAAAATAGGAAAAATATATAAACTTCCATGTTTATTTGCTTTTATTTAACTGAAAATGATAATAATGTATCAATTATTGATTAAATTGCTGTATCTTACCGATCTCCAGAAGTCCACATCTTTGTCTTGCCATTGTTTGGCCCACTTCAGGCGCTTTGCTTTCATTGCAGCTGTTAACTTGGGCTTCCTGGCGGGGCGACAGGCCTTAAAATCTAATTCTTTCAATTTTTCTTCGAACAGTGCGCTCAGAAGCATTTACGCTAGCAGCCTGGAGTTGTGATTTTATTACCTTTGTGGTAGCAAATATGTTTTCTACACAAATTTTCTTCAAACATCTCTCTGACCGTGGAGTGAAAATTGGTTTTCTACCGCATCTTTTCTTTCTTTTCGGGCTTAATTCCTTCCCTGACTCAATTTTCTTTTTTATGCGTCGTACACTAGCTTCAGAAACCTCCAATCTTTGTGATATTTCTCGGTTTGTAAATGTTTTCGCAATCACAAGGGCCTTCACTTCAGCTTTTTTACGTGGTGAAAGATCGCCTTTTCTACCCATAATGAAAATAGTCCAATTACTTTTTTAAAACACTGCATACAAAATAAACTAATAACTGAGTAGTATAAAACTGTTAAACAAACAATCACAGTCCATAAAGCCACAGAAACACGTCCGTACCTGACTCGATTCCGATCGCGACTGATACAGGTTTGTACTTATTTACGTTCATGTATCACTTTGTCAACACAGTGTTGCCATATGTTAAAAATAAATACAAATATGTAGTCTACAACAATTCTTTTAAATAAAAATCAATAATATTGTAGTTTAAATATACCATTATTGCATAAAAACTCTTAAGAAACATAAAATTACTAAAAAAAATACAGTGCGTCTAATAATTTGGCCAGGGACTGTATAGTCGACACTCTATATAGTGAAAGACCAAAATGTTGACCGAAATTTCACTATAGAGAGTTTTTCACTATATAAAGAAAAAATCCGTACATATTCCTATGTATGTAAGATATTCTAGGTCTTGAAAATATTGCACTATAAAGAGTTTTTCACCATATATAGTGTCGACATATATATATATATATATATATATATATATATATATATATATATATATATATATATATATATATATATATATATACACATATACATACATACATACATTTTGCTCGCTCGGTACAAAAGGAAGTCGTTTTTGCATCGTATAGTTACAGGCGATGAAAAGTGGATTTATTTTGAGAATCCCAAGCGCAAAAAATCATGGGTAGACCCAGGCGCACCATCCACATCGATCGCAAGACCGAAAGACGATGGTCTGTGTTTGGTGGGACCAGAGGGGCGTGGTCTATTATGAGCTGTTAAAACCTGGGGGGGAAACGGTTAATACTAAACGTTACCAACAACAATTGACCGATTTGAACCGTTTCGTTGCTTGAAAAAAGGCTAGAATGCCGAAAAAGGCAACACAGAGTTATTTTTCTTCATGACACTGCTCCATCACATACGGTAAAACCAGTTCGCGACACGTTGGAAGCACTCAGCTGGGAAGTTCTACCCCATGCGGCTTACTCACCAGACTTGGCTCCTTTCGATTACCATTTGTTTGCATCGATCGGTCACGCACTTGCTGAGCAGCGCTTTGGTTCGTACGAAGATGTGAAAAAATGGTTCGATGAATGGTTCGTAGTAAAACGGGAAGATTTTTACTGGCGTGGTATTCACAAATTGCCCGAAAGATGGGAAAAATGTATAACAAGCGATGGAGCATACTTTGAATAAGGCACTTTTTATCATTCTTCCGAATTTAACATGTTTTTTTAGAAAAAAAATCCGCATTTCATACTTGTACACCTGGTAATTGTGTATTGTGGAATTAAAATAGTTTCTGTGATACCGAAATAAGCAAAATAAGTAATACTTCAAGAATGACTCGATTTTATCCAAAAATACATGCATTTTGGAAGATCTGTCAAGTAATGTATCATACATTGCAAAACAGATTTGAATTATGCATTTTATTAAAGATTAGTTCGACAAATATTTAAAATAGAAGATCCGTAAAAACAATCCTGTAACGATATATTTGGAAAATGATTATTTTCTAACTAAACAAGCGTGCTGGTTTGTTTGAAATGTTTGATGGATATCACAATTAAAATATGTAGATACAGGGGTTTAATTATAATCAGAAAACATTCTTAACATTCTTATATGTTACTGTTAAAATGTAGGCAGTGGCGTAACCAGATTCTAAGGGCGAGAAAACTAGACGGCTCGGTAGAGGGAACCTTTGTCTACGGCGCATTTTAGAAAAAGTATCAGTCGATTGCGAACTTTCGTCGAAATCACGTAAAATCCAAAATGAGTCACTTGTTTGCGCGTCGGTTCGAGGCAGTTTTTTCTTTGTTCCCATCCAAAGGGGCCTAAAATGCCACTTTCCGCGGCCGCTAAATATTAAAATATTATATTATTAACAACAGTTTTAGTTTATTTTATTTTTTTTTTTAGATTTGTGCCTACCGGTTACTCAGAACTTATGTAATTCAGCAACATAGCCAGCAAACACCAAATTCTAATTAGGATATAGGAAATATACACGACACTACAAATGCACTCTAATGGAGCTATTGTTTATCATCATCAACCTCTGATTTACAACCATAACCTAATAGATTTTGGCGCTGAAGGTAATACAATCTCCATTTTTAAATTGCTACCGTAAAGGGTTCAGATTTTGGTGGCATTGTAATTTAAATTACAAGAGAAACGTGATTGTTATGCTTAGATATAATTAAAATTGGTTCAGTCCAGACACATATACATTTAAGTGGTATTTTATAGTTAAGTTATTGTTTTTTCGTGCTGTCAGTAAAATAAATCACTTTAGTAATTTTATCCCAGGTAAAAGTTTTACAAAGTCACTCAAATTGTATAAAAATATATATACTTATACTACAGCCCTTACATCCATTTGGAACATCTTTCTCCAACAACAATGATCAAAAACACCAATTGACAGCCGTTCAGACTACATTGGTCTGGGAAAATTAATAAATAGCACAAATAACATAGTAAAAAAATAATTTAAAATAGACCTATACGATGACTTCGGGTCTGTCTGTCTGTGTCTGTCTGTCCGTCCGTCCGTCCGTCTGTCACACCAGATTTTCTCCGAAACTATTTGTCATAGAAAGTTGAAATTTGGTAATAATATAGGAATTGATGGCCTCATCAGAGCCGTGCAGTTGTGAGAGTTAAATTTTGACTTAAAGGGTTAGTGGGGGGTGAAATCGGAAGTGAAAAAAAAAAAATTTTTTTACTAGGTCATCGAGTGTGGTGTCAAATGAAAGCTTGTGAAAACATGAGTAAAAATATATATATATATATATATATATATATATATATATATATATATAATATATATATATATATATATATATATATAATGTAATACTTGCGCACACTTTTCTTTGTATTAGTTTTAAATAATCGCGAAAAATCGCGTTATCTCGAAAAGTACTGATCAAAAAATTTTAAAAAATTTCTGGAATAATCTCCACGATGTGTAGATTGAACGAAAATTATCACGAATGCATTACCTTTAATAATTTATTTGGTATATAAAAAAAAAATCAAGGTCATCAGTTTTCAGTAAAGATTGGAAACAAACTTTGTTGAAAACTCATTTAGGGTGTGTTTTGTGAAGTCACTGATCATTTTATACCACCGTAACAAAATTTTTTATTTTAAAAGCAATCAACCGGAACACCAATTGTGCAAGTTCAACTTGCACTTGACCGGTTATTTTTATTGCCGTAGGCGCTTTAAAACTAGATCGCGCCGCATAAACAAGGCTTTAAAATAAAACTACTTATAAGTATTAAGTAAACGAAGATTTACAGTGCCAAAATTAGATATGTCAAGGGCTGTATCTTATCTTTATAACTCCTACGTATGGGCTTTATTTGCAAAAGCGACTTCTTTTCCTGAGGAGTATTTTCAAGTGTCGATGTCAAACTTTCGTCGAAATCACGTAAAATCCAAAATGACTCACTTGTTTGCGTGTCGGTTCGAGGCATTCTTTCTTTGTTCCCATCCAAAGGAGGTCTAAAATGACGCGTTCCGCGGCCGCTAAATATATTAAAAAGTCGGTGTCGTTTGTGAAAAAGTGGGCAAATCATTTTAACGAGACGAAAAATGTCGACGACTTGGTAAAACGGGGCTCAGTAGGCACAGTCACTCTGAAAGTCGAAAAAACGAATCGTGTCTTTGTTTTCACGGAACCCGAAACTGACGTTACGTCAAGGAGTGGCAAAATTAAGAGAATCGGGTTTGAATGTGTCCCATGAGACCATTCGACAGCATCTTCGTGCTCATCATGTCAAATTCCGAAGAACGTTGAAGAAATCTTTGCTGGGCGAAAATCCCATCGCGAAGCGGCTCGCTTGGGCCCACGATAAGATACGCGTGGCCCGCACAATTGCCGGACGCCAACCCTATTGAAAACTTTTGGTCCCTTCTAAAAAGGAAGCTCAGAGGAAAGGCTCTGAGGACTTTGCCTCGGTTGTCTCGCGAGATTCGAAAAATTTGCAGAGTATGCAAAAAATCTCGTCGACAGCATGGCTCGAAGATGCCAGGCGATTATTGATGTAGGAGGCGATTGGACAACTTACTACGGTCATTTTGCGCTGCTGTTAGTACACCAAAGAATACACTGATGGCAAAAAAAATATTCTCGAAACACATCGGCTACTTCAGATTTTTATACCGTTAGTCTGGGAACTTTTGAATCGCACCATGTAATGCTTTAGGAAACAGAGGAACCTATAGTTTTTAGGTGCTATCGCTTTAAGCAAAAATAGTGGGGGTCAATATATTTTGTTGTTTTAATAGTACTACAAGAATTTTTCCTAGCTTTACAAATTTTACACATAATTAGTTATTATGTTGAGAATGTGAAATCTTTGGCACAATGACACTACTCAGTAGATATCTCCAAACACTTTTCCACTCTGCGCACGTTTCGCTAACCATGTTAGCTTCATCAGGAGCGAATCATCACGCCGAGTGCAAATATAAAGTGTTTGGTGTAGTGGTGACATATACTGTATAGAATAATTATTTATAGTCGATCAGGGGATTAAATGAGTGCGGGAGGTTGTCCTTTTCAGGTCTCTCACGTGATTCCTACTACAATTTTTAGCAGTGATCACCTGGTCTCTCTCATTACTGTCAAGTTAGATTAACCAAGTCGGTTATTAGAACGCCACCGAATATAACTGGCTATAAAATATTTTGATTATAAAGTTATTTACTTATGCTTTAATAAAACTACGCGTCAAAAAACAATTCCAAGTATTTCGAGCTGACTTTCATTAGACCGTATCATTTTGGCCAAGCGGCGCGCTAGAATAGGAAACAGAGTAATAATATTAATTGATATTTGTTATAAATAGAACGGAAACCGTTTGTAAAATTTAATTATTCGAAATATTTGGTATTTTATTATTTATATTTGTAAATTACTCTAATATAACGTTGTACAAGCTGTCAAATAAATGTCAAATAAAATTGTGGAGCGTGGAACACACGTCTAATGATATTTTATGACCACTAATTGATTTAAAGTAAATTAAAAATTTACTTTAGAATCATCTACTGCGGACTGCGGACTGCGTTCAACCCAATAATTTGCGATTTGCTGTTAATTTTGGGGATGGAAGAAAGGGGATGCCAAGTGGACTCGATCTACACTGACTTCTCCAAGGCATTTGACAGGGTTAGCCATCAAAAACTGTTAGGAAAACTTAGAGCGATGGGGTTTCATGAGCGCTCTGTAAAGTGGCTCGAGATTATGTTGTTGGGGCGCTCGCAGAGAGTGAAGATGGAAGGTTTTATATCCAATAGTATCGAGGTGACCTCAGGAGTTCCTCAAGGGGGGCACTGTGCTCCATTACTATTTAACATCTTTATTAATGACATTCGTCAGGCTGTTCCTGACTGTAGCTCTCTTTTGTTTGCCGATGACTTGAAATTGTACCGTGAAATTTTGACTGAGGCGGATTGCATGAAGTTGCAAGAGAGCTTGAATCTGTTTGTGCATTGGTGCAATCATAATGGATTGTCATTAAACCGTGGGAAGTGTAGTACGATTAGTTTTTGTAGGAAAAAGAATAAAATAACCTTTCAGTGCAAGGTTGGTGATGAGGACTTGTTACCGGTCAGTTCTTTAAAGGATTTGGGAGTCATAATGGACGCTCAGTTGTCGTTTAGAGAACACTACTCTTGCATGACAAGAAAGGCATTCCAAATGTTGGGACATCTTTTTAGAATCGGAAGAGATCTATCTATTGACTCATGAAGAAGTTATACTGTTCTCGTGTAAGATCTCACCTTGAACATGCATCAACGGTATGGTCACCTTACTACAATGTTCACAGCGCAGTGATTGAACGTGTCCAGAATGTATTTATTGGATATTGCTCTCATAGATTGGGGTTGGTTGGTGACAGAGGAGCCCTGGCTAGTATGCTTGGTCTGCGGACATTAAAGGACAGGAGAAGGGTATCAGATCTTTCCACGATATTTAAATTGCTAAATGGTGTTATTGATTGTCCACCGCTCTTAAGGCAGATACAGTTGAAGGTTCCAGAACGCTCCTTAAAAAGAAATGAGATATTTGTCATCGGTCATCACGGTACTAACTATGAAGTGCACTCTCCATTGACTAGATCCTTGCTCTTCCGAAATAATAATCCTTCCATCAATCCATTCGGAGGCTCGCTGTCTGGCTTTAAACGGCAAGTCATTAAAGTGGTGTGTGACCACTGATATGTTTCCTGTTTATTAGATTGGGTGTTTTGAACCGTGATGTTATATCATTTTTTTTTGTTCTATCTAAATACTCATTACTGTACTGTTGTTATTACTTTATATATTGAATATTATAACTTTTATAATGGGGTTTCCCGTTTATTGATAATAAATAAAAATAATAATTTGAATCACTACTTACTCCATACGCGCCCATTTCTGTAATAATTTAGGGATTCTTGTTGGGTTTTGCTACTTTTACGACTTTTTCCTTAGGAAAAAGGAAACTTTGAACGTGATTTTGACACGAATACAATAGTTCATAGCCAGTTTAAAATTTTCAAAATACTCATTTAAAATCGTAAAAAATTATACTTAGTCAGGTCAAGATAAATTGCAAAAAATCATCACCTCTTCTTGAATACTGTTAGGGTCTTGCTTTAACCCCTTATATGTTTTACATAAATAACAGATATCGTAACATAGACTGGCACACACCTAAACAGACCGACAAAATATGGGACTTTGTTTTTCGAAATCTAAAAGTGAAAAAGTGCAAAAATCTCGAAGTATGATTTTTTCACGAACACAATATTTCCCTTTAGCAAGAGAAGTACAATGAGGAGTAACCCTGACAAAAAATATCACGTTATTAATGTAATAAGTGTGTTCTGTAAGTAGTCCAGAAAGTATTGTATCTAGGAAATTTGAACGAATTATGTTTGAAAATGGCTAAGAAAAAGCGGTTTTGGATCCATGTTTTTGTGAACCGTTTTTATACTGGACGGTAGAATCAACCCTTACATTTTTGAAACACCCTGCATATTCCTAGATAATAGTTCTGAGTAATAAACTTAAACTCGCCATTTCTCTGGCGATTTAGAGATTCTCATAGAGCGCGTTTGCTGTGCCGACAAAAAAACACAGCCTATTCTTGTAACAATTAGATATTGTATTGGCAATATCTTAATTCACATATTCTTGACCCTATATCTATCGAAAAATAAATGTTTAAATTCATGTACCAATCTAACAAATATAGTTCAAATCTAAAAAATAAAAATTTCCTTGTGATAATATTTTTATCGGTCAAAAACTGACAAAATGCGATTTTTATCCAATCTAAAACTTTGTACACTGTCATAAAATGAAATTTCCGACACTTTTTCCTAATAAATCTTTTCAATATTTTAACAAACAGAGTGATTTTTGGACTTTAGGAAATTAAAATTTCTCGCCAAATGACTGCAAAATTATTTTTTGGGTTTCAAGTGATGCAGAATAAAGAAAAATCCCATATATCGCATACTTTCTGCTTTTCATTGTATTTATGTATGTATATATATATATATATATATATATATATATATATATATATATATATATATATATATATATATATATATATATATATATATATATATATATATATATATACTGATTTAGTCGATACGCCAGCCATAATTTAAACTTTTTTGGCTTATGTCCTAGTAAATTTCTTTTTATCACTAGTACTTGAACAGAATTAAGTAGAAATAGCTAGAAGGTTATTAAGAGAGTTGTCTGCCGGTCTTAAAAATATGTTAAATGTTAAGAAAAAATAGTAGTCTTATAAAATTAAAACGACTGTTACTTGGTCAACAAAAACCATCCAGAAATACATATTTAAATAAAATAATATTTTACAGTAACATATATTTACCCATTTATTGCTCAGTTCTTTGATATATTGTAAATGTAATACGAATTAATACAAAAAGCGCTTACAGTATGCTAAATGTGGCGCTACAAATCTTATTATTGAGAATTGTATGTCATGTATTATTTCTATTTCAATAATAAAAACGAAAACATGCCACACTTACCATAAATGTGTAGAAACCACCCGGAACCGTTTGGCCACCAAATTTGATGTTGATGGTGTATTCCCCAGCATCCTCCACGGTGTAGTATATGCTGACAGTACCATCACCATTATCGACGATATTTATATCTAAATCACTGAAAAGAAAAAAAAATAACTGGATTTTTACTTTTTAGCACATGTTTTTTAACTAATTACAGTGTCCACTGTCTCAAATTCAATGTTCATCATTGCGATGTCGGTCGTTTGTTATCGTATTGACTCCCCTGAGCATGCTGAAACCCTTACGTGGGGTAAAAAGTCCCGAGACTTTCCGAGAGATGGCAGCACAAACAAAAAAAATGTGATTTTCAGTTAGTGTCAACTCTCAGATGATTCGTGTAAAATTTTCATTTTCAATAGAACCAAAAAAATTTCGTGTGTTGATGGGAAAAAAACAGCCAGAATACAAGAATGGCTTGAGAAGTGTTATGGCACATCGTCGAAAGTAACTATATGTCGATGGTTTTAGTGAACTTAAATGCGATCGTACAAGCACCGACGGTGCACCACGTTCCAGATGTCTAAGTGAGGCCAGTCGCTCCAAAAAAACACAAAAAAATCTTCCATATTTTTCTGAATGACCGCAGAGAGATAGCTGACATCGTGAAGATATCAACAGAATGTGCGAGGCATATTTTGCGTGAATATTTGTATATAAAAAAGCTTTGTGCTGGATGGGTGCCGCGCACTCTCACGATTGATCAAAAACAGCAACGTGTCCAAGATTCAGAACGCTGTTTGGCACTGTTTCGGCGTAACCCAAAGGAGTTTTGTGTCGATTCATAATAAGGAAACATGCAACCACCATTACACGCCCGAGTCCAACAGGCAGTCCGCAGAGTGGCTAGACCCGCATGAAAGCCGACCGAAGCGTAAAAAAAAGGTTTTGGCAAGTATTTTTTCCGATACGCATGGAATAATACTGATCGTCTATCTTGAGAAGGGACGAAGAATCACTAAAGTCTATTACGCCCTTGAATGGCGAAGTCAAGAAAAAAAGGCCTCATTTAGCGAAGAAAGAAGTGTTGTTTCACCAAGATAATACATCAGCTCACAACTCTATAAAAATCTATGGTAAAATTGGATCAATTGGGTCCTTATCCGCCATATTGACCAGATCTGGCCCCCAGCGATTATTACTTCTTTCCAAATTTGAAAAGGTGGTTCCAGGGAAAGAGGTTTGGCTCCAATGAAGAAGTGGGAAACTGAGCTTGACAAATCGTACTATATGAAAAGTATCCAAATGTTGGAAGACCGCTAGAGTAAGTGCATCGCTTTTGAAGGAAACTATCTTGAAGAATAAAATCGATATTTAGCAAAAACATTGTTTTTTCTTCAAAAGTCTTGGGACTTTTCACCCCATGTAGTAGTCGTACAGATAGTTCACCGACGTAACTTAAAAATTATATTAATTACTGTAAACTACACGTACAGGGTGAGTCAACGATAGAGTAAAGTTCATTATCTCATTTGTTTCGGGAATGACGAAAAAATGTTAAATACAATAGTTTTAGGGAATCTTAAGGTGCACAGTTCAAAAATATTTTTGAGTATACAGGGTACTTCAAGAAAGTGTGGCCGATATAACATATGTTTTTTTAAGTGGAACATCCTATTTTCTAATTTATTTTTAAATTCTGCGTAAAATTTTGTAACTTTTTTATTAATAATGTTATATACCTAAACCTAGTAGTTTTTCTAATATTTCCACTTTTTAAAAAAAAAATACTAGTTTTCAGTTTTTGTAAAAAATTGTCAGTAGCGCCATTATTTCTGAAGGTAGAATACTCATAATTGGTACGAGCGTTCTATAGAGATGAAAAAAAAAACGATATATTTAAAGATATTTGAATTATATGCTACAGGGTATTCAAAATAAATTAATACATTTCGACAATTTTTTAAACTGAAAAATTTCAAATTTTTTAAACGGCACACCCTGTATATTATTATTTTTCTGATAGATTTTACAAAACAAAAAAGTTTTATTAAGTATGTCATATACCTATTTCTAATAGTTTTCGATTTATTTTGAATTTTTCAATTTTTACCCTTGTTTTTAATACACTTACGCTATTGTGAAAACATAAACAAATAGTTAATAATAATTTTAATATAGTTTAATTTATCTAATGATTAATTATTATGACGTAATAAATGTTCAAAAATATGCCCGTCTACTTGAATACACATGTTTAGTCGTTTTACTATATTTTCCTTAGCATAAAGGGCGTTATTGTCCTGCACGCATCCCGTATCCTATTTTCCATATCTACTGGTATTGTAGGGGAATTCACATAACCACGACCTTTAATGTAGCCACACAAAAAGAAGTCTAAAGGTGTTAAATCACATGGTCGAGGGGGCCTAGCGGTCCATTTTTGTGGGTAACGATAGTTTAAAAATTCCTGAACTTCCCGGTGGTAATGAGCAAGAGCTCCGTCTTGTTAAATCCACATTGGTTCCCTTTCAAAGTTATCAACTTCTTTAAGAAGCAGGGGTAATTCGTTTTGCAAAAAATTTAGATATCTAGGCCCGTTAAGCGGTTCGCGGAAAAAATATGGACCAATAATTCGGAAATTTAATGTTCCACACCATATATTAAGCGACCAGTGGTTTTAGTTTTGAACTTCCCGGACCCAAAATGGATTAACTGTTGAATAATAATGCATGTTATGGCTGTTAACTGCTTCATTACTGCACATATGAAAGGGATGATACTTGTATTTTTTCTCGTGGTGCGATTAGCCGTAGATTGAGATGTGTCAGATAAGTCAGCTAGTTGACGGCTGCTGACCTGAGGATTATCTTCAACATGAAGTAAAATCTCCATTTCTTTTCTCTCGCTGGTAGCATTCTGGTTTACTACTTCTGGTTTCGTATACTCAACGCTACCACTAGCATTAAACCGTTCCATTAAGCACTGAAAAGATTTTCTAGATGGTATACGTCTATTAGGGTACTTCGCTCCATAAAGCCTTACTGCTAAAAGACAATTTTTTCCTGCCTGGCCCAGTATATAAATCATATCAATTCATTCATTTTTAGGAAAATCCCTAACTATTACCTTTATGCGTCACTTACTACAACAAATTGAACTATTTTTACTTGCTTAGTAGACATGTCAAAATTTGACAAGACCTACATTTTTGTTTTGTCTTGGCAACTATGATTTTATAGCGTAACTGTATTAAAAACAAGAGTAAAAATTGAAAAAGTCAAAATAAATCGAAAACTATTAGTAATAGGTATATGACATACTTATTAAAAGTTGGAGGTTTTGTAAAATCAACCAGAAAAAATAATAATATACAGGGTGTGCCGTTTAAAAAATTTGAGATTTTTCAATTTAAAATAGTCGAAATGTATAAATTTATTTTGAACACCCTGTAACATCTAACTCAAATTTCTTTACATATATTCTTTTTTCATCTCTACAGAACGCTCGTACCAATTATGAGTATTCCACCTTCAGAAACAATGGCGCTACTGGCAATTGAAATTAGAAATACTACTAGGTTTAGGTATATAACATTATTAATAAAAAAAAATTATAAAATTTTACACAGAATTTAAAAATAAATTGGAAAATAGGATGTTCCATATAAAAAAATATACGTTATATTGGCCACACTTTCTTGAAGTACCCTGTATACTCAAAAATAATTTTAAACTGTGCACCTTAACATTCCCTAAAACTATTGTATTTACCATTTTTTCGTCATTCCCGAAACAAATGAGATAATGAACTTTACTCTATCATTGCCTCATCCTGTACAATTATTTTTTCCGAGGCCGTGTACACAAACTTTTTTTCTTTTTATTTTCATAGTCTAGTAAAAGTACTTACCTGCCATTAACAGACTTAATCCTACATGTAACGGCTCCGTTCCCAGCATCCTCTGTATTCACGGTGATACAGTAGGATTCACCACTAGATAAAGTTTTCTCTAATCCTTCGGTTATTGTACATTTTTCAGCCTAAAATAAAATTAAGCACAATATGTACATTATTCTGAGTGAAATTTAAGTAGCTTTATTATTTTAGGTTTCACCTAACGCAAAGTAATCTTCAGCCCTGTTTCCGCGGAACATTACGGATCTAGACTGCAAGGTTAATAACATTATCCCCCCACCCAGAAAAGAGTGGGGGACACCATATCGGCATGATAAAAAACGGCAAAATCTAACTGTAGAATTGTGGTAAGTCTTTCTACTATACTACTTTAATGCTTATTTGAGTTGGGGACATTAGTTCTAACAGGTTACAAAAAATTGCCAATAATAATAATAAAAATACTCACGTTTCCTATAGCATATGCTTGAATTGGAATAGGTGTTTTTGGAACATCTTTCTCTCCATATTTAACGTCTAACTTGTATCTACCACAGTCATCTGGAAGGAAGGTGGCGTTAACTGTTCCATCTCCATTTTCATGGATTTTTACTGGCCTTGGATGTCCATCTGGACCGGTAACCTTCACCTCCAAATCACCAAATCCAGCATCGCTAGTATCAATTTTAATAGTTGTTGGAATAGAAGCTGGAATACCTTTCTCCACAATGGCGGGTCCTGTTATTTTCACTTTGTCAGCTTCTGCGATAGGTCTTACTTTAATAGGGAATGGACTATTAGGTATATCTTTACCGTTGTAAAGAATGTGGGCTTGTAGATTCGTGCCTTCTACTGGAGGGATATACGTTACGTCAAATGTACCATCTCCATTATCTTTAACTTCAGGTCGTCTAGATATAGGTGCGGAATCGGAGGTTATGTTGACAGCTACCGGAGCAGGTCCGACTTTAGAAGCGTCAATTTTGAATTTAGCAGGAATACCCGATCTACACTTATTTGCTTCCAAGCCTGGCCCGTAAGCCTTCACGAGGGTTTCGTCGACTTCTGGACCCACCAATACTTTAAATGGCGAACCAGGTATGTGGTTATCAGCAAACCTAATTGCTACGTCATACTCTCCGGGTTCTGTTGGAATGTATTCTACAGAACAAGAACCGTCACGGTTATCTTTACAAGTCATTTTTGCTTCTGATGGACCTTCAATGGCTAAACTTAAACCTCCTGTGCCAGCGCCTTTAGTTTCTACTGTAAACACATTGGGTTTGTTTAGCACACCTGCTTCCAAGCCAGGCCCATAGGCGATGCATTTCTTGGCGTCACACCCTCTGCGTACATTGACAATAAATGGTGAGCCTGGTACAGGGACATTGTCATAGTATATATCGATAGTGTGTCTTCCTTCTTCGAAAGGAGTATAACTCACTTTATAAGTTCCATCTAATAATGCTGTTACTAGTTTTTCTGTTTGAGCTCCAGAAGGATTGGTGATAGTACATGTTACTTTACCGTCGTCGTTCGATTTCGGGATGGCTCTGGTATCAACTAAGAAGTCCGTAGGTGAGTCGACGTAAACACCTGAAATAATTAAAAATATATGTTAAATAACGTCTATCCAAATTTGAATTATAATATTATTTTCACACCAAACGCTCATGCAAGCTCTAAAATATTAAATATCACAACTATTTTACCAAACGAGAAGAAACAAAAAATCTAAAGTCTTCAAAACACCTTGAAGCACTCCTTTGGACAGCCGCAGGTATCATGTTTAATTCCCGATTCAGGTAAAAAAAACTGTTAATAAAAGAATAAGCTTGTGTTGGACAAAATTTTCAATACCAGAAAATTCGTATAAGTTATTCACATCCTAAAGTAAATCCCGTTAAGAACCCCGAAACATGCATTTAGAATGTGGTCAACTTGTACAACTTATTGGTTTCACTTGTACATTTCATATTTCTTTAATACGCTGTGTTTTCCAAGGTGGGGCATTTTCCAGGGTATAGTACTCCCTAAAATTAGTTTTTTACTGCTGTTAAAGGGTATTCGGTATAATCGCATAGTCCCCCTTACCGTCAGACTCTCTGTCTGTTAGTACTATAATTTTCTAGCGAAATGAGATCGATTTCAAATTAATACACACATAATGCTTGAAGAAGGACTCGAAGCTGTAGTCGTTTAGAAATATCACCGTAAGGAAAGTGCGTAAAAGGGATGGGCATAGATTAATTTTATATATTTTAAATATCATTATGATAATCAATATTAACTATTAAAATTGAACGAAGTCAATATGTCATAGTTATATACAGTTCTGTCAGGTGTCGTATCACGACTCATCGGCCGAGGTAGAATCAACAGAAGAAAGAACAAAGCTCAAAGTACTTAGCATAGTACTAGCGCAAAGGATCAGTAAGATACCATAAATTAAACAACAGAGGGCGGGTATCCCTTCAAAACTAGGCGTAAAGCAGGCAGAGATCCATCAAATGATACTAAAATCCGTAAGAATATATGAACCCTAAATTCTAGAATCAGTGTTAAATGAAGCCAAATAGTTTGAGTAGATTTTTTGCTCATCAGTTATATGCAATATAGCCTATATTTGGTGGGGATGGAAATTACTTTATCCAGTGCATAATATAATCACGTAAAAATAATGCCCTAACATAGAAAAACAATGTAAAGTGTTGCCATTCATTGCATTTACGTTGTTTCTTCATATTTGGTTTACATTACAAAAAATACAAAAAAAATGCAACTACAATCAAGCTACAATCAAAAAACTCAAATCGGATGCTGTAAATAATTAGTACAAAAATTAATCGGCAAACTCCAGTTCCACTTCCAAAAAAAAAGTAGTACTAGTCAGAGGTTGAGTACCGGTTAATGTACATCTAGTGTACGAATACATTGTTTTTACGCACACCAGTTTACCATGTAATTGAATGCCACTCCCTGAAACTTTGATCATATTCATGTCTACTTCGGGGACAATAAGAGCCTGAAACGGGCTGCCAGGAATGTGTTTGTCATTAAAAGTTATGTTTATTCCGTAATCACCTACTTCTGTAGGAAGGTAGGCGACGGAGCAAGTGCCATCACCGTTATCCCTACAATTTATAGCAGCTTCGCACGGTCCTTCTACGGTTACTCCCAAACCTCCTTGCCCTGCTCCTCTGGTGTCTATCATGAATTCGGCAGGTCTGTTTACTATGCCTTTATGCAATCCTGGACCTGACGCTTTTACTTTCAGAGGATCACTACCGTTCAAGCAAGTAAGTTTAAATGGACGATGAGATATTGGCTCACCACCAAAAGATATCCCTAATAAATATTCTCCTAATTGTGTGGGGGTGAAATTAACCAAGTATCCCTCGTGGGTGGGAATAACGTGGGCTTTTATTTTGTTTCCTGAAGGACTTGTGATTGATATTGCAAATTCGGCTTTTCCAGCATCTTGTGTTATTACTCTAAATTGTTGCAGGCTGTTTACTGGCGCGGCTACATTGTGAATAAAAAGAAAAAAATTAAATTGAAATGATATATATAATTATATGATAAATTAGGGGGACTGGTGAATTTTGCTCAAAATTTTATATTCGTACATACGTTCAAAATAAATCTAAAACTATTAGAAATAGGTATATGACATACTTAATAAAAGTTGCAGGGTTTTGTAAAATCTATCAGAAAAAATAATAATATACAGGGTGTGCCATTTAAAAAATTTGAGATTTTTCAATTAAAATAGTCGAAATGCATCAATTTATTTTGAACATCCTGTAGCACCTAACTCAAATTTCTTTACATGTATCCTTTTTTTTTTTTTCATCTCTATAGAACACTCATACCAATTATGAGTATTCCATCTTCAGAAACAATGGTGCTACTGGCTATTTTTTTACAAAATTAAAAACTAGTATTTTTTTAAAAAATTGAAATATTAGAAAAAGTACTAGGTTTAGGTATATAACATTATTAATAAAAAAGTTATAAACATTTTCGCAGAATTTAAAAATAAATTAGAAAAAAAAAAAAAAAAAAAAAACATGTTATATCGGCCACACTTTCTTGAAGTACCCTGTATACTCAAAAATAATTTTAAACTGTGCACCTTAACATTCCCTAAAACTATTGTGTTTAACATTTTTTCGTCATTCCCGAAATATATGAGATAATGAACTTTACTCGATCGTTCACTCACCCTGTACAGTCTGTCAAGTAAGAACGTGACTGCTCCTATTCTTGAAATTGTTTCGAGAACATTTTTGCCATCAATGTATTCTTTGGTGTGTTAACAACGGCGCAATTACGTTAGTAACTTGTCCAATCGCCTCCTGCATCGATAATCGTCTGGCTTTTTCGAGGCATGCTGTCAACGAGATATTCTGCATCCTCTCCAAATTTTTCGAATCTCGCGAGACAACCTAATCAAAAGCCTCTGAGCTTTCTTTTTACAAGGGACCTAACGTTTTCAATAGGGTCGGCGTCCGGCGATTGTGAAGGCCACTTTAGTGGCGAACCGCTTCACGACATGATTTTCGTCCAGCGGAGGCTTCTTCAACATGCTTCGGAATTTGACATTATGAGCATGAAGATGTTGACGAATTGTCTTATGGGACACGCTGAAACCTGATTTTCTTAATTTTGCCGCTCCTTGACGCATCGTCAATTTCAAGTCCCGTAAAAACAAAGACGATTCGTTTTTCTACGCCAGAGAGTGTTTTTTTCTCAGTGATGTAGTAGTGCAGTAACGGTTTCTAGCTCTCAAGTTTAAGGCTTTTTCCTTTCTTGAAATA
The DNA here is from genome assembly GCA_019049505.1 of Pachyrhynchus sulphureomaculatus. Taxonomy (NCBI): domain Eukaryota; kingdom Metazoa; phylum Arthropoda; class Insecta; order Coleoptera; family Curculionidae; genus Pachyrhynchus; species Pachyrhynchus sulphureomaculatus. The sequence goes on along the minus strand of CM032450.1, from coordinate 42,186,456 downwards.
TCCTTCTCATCATTAAGTGTTTAACAGCCCAAATGATACTAGGATGGTGATGGCTGAAACAGTATTTTTATGAGGATCTCACCAGGAGTGGCCGAGTAACTTATGGAAAACCCACGAGGAGAAACCAATCCGTAAGTCTTAAGCATACCAGTCTAAAAATCTCTCACTTCCTGTCTACAAGTGCGTTTCCATCGACTACTCTACACGTGTAATTCGCGGAGTTAATTTCAAAAACTTTTTAATATCGAGTTTTATCAAGCCTTTTATTAAAAACTTAGTACACTCTTCTAGCTTAAGGGGTTTTTATTTAATAGAAGTAATTTTTAACAGTGTAAAAGTTAGGAATTTTTATTTTTTGATAATATAGCCTTCTATATTTAAATTTAGTGTTTCACTAAACTCCTGCTCTTTCTTTCAGGACGCAACGGTTGTACGTAAATTAATTTTATTTCAACAACTAAACTCTTCAGTATTTTTTCATTTTTTGAGCCAAACTTAGATTCTTTTTAGTGAGTGACTTTGCCTACCGAGCCACGTTTTGGCGAGTTGTCGACATTTTTCGTCTCGTTAAAATGATTTACCCACTTCTTCACAAACGATACTGACTTTTCGATATATTTAGCGGCCACGGAATGTGTCATTTTAGGCCCGTTTAGATGGGAACAAAAAAAGACTGCCTCGACGCGCAAACAAGTGACTCATTTTGGATTTTACGTGATTCAGAATCGACTGATACTTTTACTAAAAAATCGGAGACAAAAGTTCCCTCTACCGATTTTTTGTTGAAACGCTAGAATCGCATCCACCAAAAATGAATTATCGCAGACACGTTTCTGACTTTACTGACTGTATTAAAGGGTTGTCGAAAAAGAATCGAGCGTTTTAAAGTTAAAATTAAGACAACAGTTTTTTATATTTCGTTCGATAACCGGCCATTTTTCTGGCAACATCATAATCCCGTGATTATCGCACTTACGTCGTTTCTTGGCAAAAATAATGTGAAAAGTGGTTTTCACAGGCCTCCTTTCAAACTGACTTACCATTACTCAGGGAGTTTTGCAGAGACCGAAAGAAATGGTAGCCTGAGGTGCAAGGTCCCGGCTATACAATTGATGCATTAAAATTTCCCATCCAAGCTCTCGATTTTTACCGAGTCATGAAAAATGTGTGTGATCTGGGATTGACGTGGTGGAATGCGATACCATTTCTGTTCACTCTTCTTCTTACGACGCCGAATAGAAACTGCTGCTCGAAAAATATCACTCGAAGTACATTCAAACCACCTTCTCATGTCCTTCAGCCAAGAATTCTGTTGTCCTCCGATCGATCGTTTGCCCTTTATTTTGCCTTCAATAATTAGACGTAGCAATTTGTACTTTGGGCTCCTCATTATATCTCCGCAGTATTGAGTTTTTCTTATTTTTATGATTTTTAGTAATTCCTTCATTTTGTTCATTCTTTCTAGTACTTCTGTGTTTTTTACATTCTGTACCAGGAGATCCGAAGAAGGCGGCTATAAATGTACATTTTAAAAGATTCCAGTCGTTTCTTTAAGCAACAAGGGTCCAGCACTCACATCCATACAATAGCACGAATAATACATACGCTCTCGCCATTCTCATTCAGAATTCGAGACTGAGACTTCTGTGATGGAATAATGTATTCATATTCATGTATGTTACTCGGGCCTGTTCAATTCAGGAATATATTTCCTTTCTTGGGTCCCACTTGTCATTTATATCGGTTCCCAAATATTTAAATGTGGAGACCTGCTCTACGGTATTGTCCCTGATTTCAAGGGATTTAGGTGATAGATTTTTCTTTGTTACTACCATCCACTTGGTTTTTCTTATATTCACAGTTGATCCAAATTTTTCGCTGGCTGTTACGACTCGATTGATCAGTTGCTGGAGATCTTTTATATTATTTGCTAATAAAACAGTATCATCAGCATACCGTATGTTCAATGTACTCCCATTATCTGTTATTCCTTCACTGGATTCTGTTCACTAGTTCCGGCTGATTTTTTTCAATCGCTTGCTTCAGTCTTGTCAATTGCTGATAATAGAGTACAGAATGAATCGTTTGGCGAAGCTGCGGATGCACGATTCTCCTTCCAATTCCATCAAACACACAGCAACACCTTTTTTGGCGTCAACCTTGGCTTTGCCATCATTTGTGGAGTTTAATCCCTTGTTCGACCACGATCTTTTTCGCACATTATTGTCGTACGTGATCCACGTTTCCTCGCCTGTGATCAAGTGCTTTAGAAATGACTCGATTTCGTTACGTTTCTGTAGAGATTCGCAGATGAAAATTCAACCGAATAAATTTTTTAGCGTCAAATCCTGCGGCACCCAAACATCGCGCATCTTTTTGTAGACAGCTTTCTCCAAATGATTTAAAATTGTTTGGTGATGGATGTTGAGCTCTTTGGCGAGGCCATGGTTATTTACATGCCGGTCTTCCTAAACTTTTGCAAAAATTCTGTCAACTTTTTCTGCCATCAGTCGCCCAATATGAGAAGCATTTTTAACATCAATATTTCGAGAATAAAAGCGAGTGAACCATCTTTTGGCTGTTGGTATTGATAAAGTATCGTGACCATAAACAGCATAGATTTCTTCATAGGCCTGCGCAGCATTTGTGCCTTTATCGAAATAATATTGTAAAATGTAGCGGATTATTGCAGAAATTTCACTCCCCTGCAAGGCGCTCTAAATTAAGCATGGATAAACGAATTCCAACAATTTTTGCAGGGCTACTACTGTTAAATGCCAGCTTTCAGCTGACGCTAAGTATGACCCGATATCGCTTATTTATATTACTTGGGGTACATGACACTAAAGCTATCTAACGAGAAAGTGGTTTTTCGACAACCCTTTATATTTTAGTGGAGGTGTATTTTCTTTCATTTTTCATTCTAACTTTAAAGTCGTTATCGTTTAGTTGCTACACGCTATCCACAGTTAGGTAATTTAAAAAATCGATCCCGACAATTTCAAGTCTTTTTCGTCGGTTGCTTAGACCGAGATTAGAACCCTTTTTAGAAATTTCGTACAGTATAGACGATGCTGAGTTTGCCAACATCTTGGAAACTGAAAATTTTGTTAGGGATCAAGTCCAGGAGTGAGACTAAGGTCTTTTAAACGGAGCTAAGACTGAATATATCAGGTCCTGACTGAAATCAAACAGAAAGAATCTGAAGATGATGACAGACGTACCAACGGGACCCTGCTACCTGCATAAGCTCATACATCGACATCAACGTGATGATCTCTTCATTAATGATTCACATGTTCTGCGACAAGCGTAAAGATTACCGATGATTTTGACCAGGATTATATTCAGTAAATTCAACCTGACGAATCCTTAGAAAGCTTAAATGTTTAAGTACGAGGCTGGTTTGAAAAGTCCGTGCAAAAATAAAAACTACTTATGTGTTTGGGGTAAACCTTTTTTATTTTTCGTCATAGTCTCCTTTTAGGCTTATACACTTCGTCCAACGATGTTCTAGTTTGTTGATCCCTTCCGCATAATAGGATTTGTCCAAGTCTGCAAAATATCCATTAGTGTCTGCAGTCACCTCCTCGTTTGAATAAAATCTTTGTCCCGCCAGCTATTTCTTCAAATTGGGGAACAAATAGTAGTCCGAGGTAGCCAAGTCTGGAGAATAGGGGGATGTGAAACGAGTTGGAATCCTATTTCCATTAATTTTGCGACCACAACTGCTGAGGTGTGTGCTGGTGCGTTGTCGTGATGGAAAAGGACTTTCTTGTGGGCCAATCGCGGGCGTTTTTCTTGCAGCTCGGTTTTCAAACGGTCCAATAACGATGAATAATATTCACCTGTAATAGTTTTTACCCTTTTCCAGATAGTCGATGAGGATTATCCCTTGCGAATCCCAAAAGACAGTCGCCATAACCTTTCCGGCCGAAGGAACGGTCTTCGCCTTTTTTGGTGCAAATTCCCCCTTGGTAACCCATTGTTTAGATTGTTGTTTGGTGTCAGGAGTATAGTAAGGTATCCATGTTTCATCCACAGTGACGAAACGACGCTTAAAGTCCGCCGGATTCTTCTGGAACAGCTGCAAACCATCCTTGCAACACTTCACACGATTCCGTTTTTGGTCAAGCGTGAGCAATCGCGGCACCCATCTTGCGGATAGCTTTCTCATGTCCAAATGTTTATGCAAAATATTATGTACCCGTTCAGTCGAGATGCCCACAGCACTAGCAATCTCACGCACCTTAACTCTTCTGTCATCCATCACCATATCATGGATTTGATCAATGATTTCTGGAGTCGCAACCTCCACAGGCCGTCCAGAACGTTCAGCGTCACGTGTGCCCATATGGCCAGTCCGAAAATTTTGAAACCACTTATAAACTGTTCTAATCGAAGGTGCAGAGTCACCATAATGTTTATCAAGCTTCTCTTTAGTCTCCTGAGGCGTTTTGCCTTTCATAAAGTAATGTTTAATCACCACACGAAATTCTTTTTCGTCCATTTCTTGAAAATCACTCAACTTCCTTGATTCACACGAATGCCAAACACAAAGAAATAGACCAATATGGCTGAAACTTGGTGTGCGTTCATTCAAGAGATGCTACTAACTAAACATGACCTCAATACGTGCCGGTGGTGCCATCTCTCGGACTTTGCACGGACTTTTCAAACCAGCCTCGTATCTAAACCATTAGGGAAAGAAACTTTTTTAAAGAAAATTCCTCGACCCATATATCATTTGGCCTAATGGGGTCTCTGCAAATGCAGATAATCTCACAAAAATCTATTTTATTTACATGATATGAGGCAATAGATTTATTATAATATGTGTCATAATATAGCAATCAAACTGTTGTTCCTCTTATTAATACTTACTTGGTTCCAATCCATCTACTTTAATCTTTGACACATCCACGTTAGGTTGAACCTTAAACTTGACGGGGGTAGATGGTACCTTGAGTCCTCCATAATGTAAATGTGACAGTATAATTGCCAGATTGAGGAGCTTCATAGTCGACGGTGTAAGTTCTGTCGCCATTGTCGGTCAGTTTTACTGGAACTTCTTGATGGGTATCTTCGTTTACTAAGTGGACGTCTAAGTCAGCATCGCCGGCTTCCCTAAATACACGCGTTAGTATCATGAATAAGAAAATAGCATTGTCGTATCAAATATCAATTCAGAATGCGTTTCTTGGCGCTATATTTCCTTTACAACGTTTTGGCTGCTAATTAGCATCAGTAGACGTATTCAGGTTACTACGTTATAAACGTGAAGATATCTGATGATATTTACTAGCCGAAACTTTTCAGTTCAAATAAATAAGGGCAATGGAAGTCTAAGAAGTTAAATTACATACCTGGCGTCAATATTGAAGTGTGTAGGTGTGCCAGCTTTAACACCATCTTGAATACCAGGTCCAAAACAAAGAACTTTTGAGGCATCGGCTGGTTCTCCGACATCTACTCTAAAGGGGGAATTCTTAACGGCAACTCCACCATAATTGACTTGGACGGTATGGCGGTTACCATTTCTTGGAGTGTATGTGCCTTCAATGGTTCCATCAGCCTTTTCGATGAGTTTTACGTCTACTTTACTGCAATTGCCGTCAATTACTTTAACATCTAGCGGTGCTGATCCAGCCTTTTTACTATCAACGGTAAATTTGGTCGGGATATCTTTTTGGGGACCGGTGGGCTCCACACCTGGACCGTATACATCAACTTTTTCAGGGTAATAATCGGTATGTGGTAGAATTTGAGCAATGTATGGACTTTTGGGGATGTCTTCGTTATCACAGAGTATATGGACAGCGTATTCGCCGGGCGCCGTGGGATAATACCGTACGTCTGCGGAACCATCTCCGTTATCGTGACATTCGATTTTAGCTTGCGAAGGACCTTGAATGCTAAAACCTAGAGCTCCGGTTTCTCCATTGGTTTCTACTGTGAACAAAGCGGGATAGTTAACTACTCCTCCGACCAGTCCAGGTCCATAAGATCTTATTAATGTTTCTTTGTAAGGCCCGACAGTGACATCAAATGGCGATTTGTGGACCTCTTGTCCAGCGAAAGTGACCATCACTCTATACCGTCCTTCTTTCACTGGGTAATAGACACAGTGGTAAGTGTTTCCTTCTACTTTAGTCATTCGGCAATTTTCTCTGACACCTCCAGGACCGATAATTTGCACATCGGGTTGTCCTTCACCTGCGCCTTCGGTATAAATTTTAAAGTCTGCTTCATCTTTAACTCTAACTCCATTGGGTTGCAACCCTCTACCGCTTGCTCTAACTTTTTTGGGATCCGATACTGGCGATACCCTAACGCCGTAGGGGCTATTTGGAATGGGCTGACCGGCAAAGAAAATATTTACGGAATGTAAACCAACAAATGTAGACATATATTCGCATCGCCAGAGATCTGGACTTGTTTGACGTACTTTTACTGGCACAGAGTTTTTATTTCCTGACGGGTCTAAGATAATCACCTCAGGAACACCTTTACCTGCATCTGAAAAAAAAAAAAAATTTTTCTTTTAATTTTGACAGTAAATACTAACTTTTCTTCATACAGTTGAAAGTAGATTTTTTAAATTTGGTTTGCTGAAGAACTATTAGCGAACTAATAATTTCCGTTATCCTATAAAGGAGGCAGCAATAGCGTAATGGGTAAGGTGTCTGCCTTCAACGCCGGACACCCGAGTTTGAATCTTTGCTCGAAAACTAATAAATTTAAAAAAAAAATTACAACGTGACGGTCGCCTCTCTCGGGAAGGCATGGAAAACCACCCGTAGTATCATGCCTAGTAAAGCCCCCCTTGCTTTGGCCGTTTGGAACCGGCATTAAACTGTAGATCTCTTTTTCCTGTGGAAACACTTAAAAAAAAATACAGGCAAAGGCAGAGATGGTAATCAGGAGGCCTATGTTTGTATTTATATGGTAATTCAGGAGGACACTATGAACAATTACACCTATAATTAATTTTAATGGGAAATAATTTAATGTCACTACTTACTTTTAGTTGATATGTCAAAATATGTCCCTTTTTTAATAGTTACACCATCAGGTTGCAAACCAGGGCCAGAAGCTGTAACTTTTGAAGGATCTCCCGCGTGACCTTCAACTTTAACAGCAAACGGGCTTTTCGGTACATCCCTTCCAGCATATCTGACGGTAATCTTATGAGTTCCTTCCATCTGAGGAGTGTACGACACCGTGTAAGTTAGGTTCCTATCATTGTTGAACCTTACGTCAACTGGCTCTTTCTGCCCTCTGGGATTTTCTACTATTACGTCTACGTCACCTTTGCCAGCTGAGAAAGTTTCAACGGTAAAGTTTGCAGTAGCACCTACGACGGGACCTGTGGGTTCGACTCCTGGGCCATATACTCTTACCCTGAAAATAACATAGTGGTTTTAGAAAAAAGACTGATTATAAACTCTGAAGCAGAGATAAAAGAAAAGATCCAACTTATCTTTATCGAGATTTTTTATTAGTGTCAAAAAAAAATTGCGGAGATAAAGGCTTGCAAGCTTGGAGTATAATTATCTTGATCAAGTTAATGCTTGCTTCTCAAATATCCCAAAGAACATTCTATTTTAAGTGTACCTATATCACAAAAACCTAGTTATATAGTTTAGGTTCTGTCGAGATATTGTTCTAATAAAAGGGGATATCGATTTTAAATATGGTATACTTATAGTTCATAAGAATGATCACAAATCTATTAGACAAGAACTTTGAAAATTACCAACCCAAAGAACAAGCAGGCTTCCGAAAAAGATTTAGCATAATGAACATCTACACACGGTCAGACAACTTATAGAAAAGGTAACTTGAACACAATCTCACAGCCTGAATGGCATTTGTCGACTTCCGAAAAGCTTTTGACAAGTGACATACTGTGCAATTAAGAAACGCTGAAAAACGCAAGAGTCGATTAAAGGTATATTAACATTCTGACAAAAATCAATGAACAATCAAAAGATTACACGAGGATACCAAGGAAGTAAAAATAAAGAGAGGTGTTAGACAGAGTGATATCATATCACCTAAAATATTCACCCTGGTACTAGAAGATGACTTCTAGAGCCTTCACTGGGAAAACAGGGGACTTAACATATCCAGAGAGAGACTCAACAACTTAAGATTTGCTCACGACATCGCACTTTTTGCCGAAAACGAAATCGAATTAAAAGAGATGCTTCAAGAATTACAAACTGAAGCAAAAAGATCGGGTAAGAGATGAACATCACAAGAACCAAATTCATGACGAACGGACAAACAACCATTAATGACGTAATATCCATACACGGGCAACAAGTGAAAAGGGTGGATTCATATGTATATTTGGGACAGAAAGTTACAATCGGAAAAGTGAATCAAGTGAAGAAGAAGTCAAAAGGATACCCCTAGAATGGGCGATTTACGGTAAAATGAAGCAAGTCTTTCAGTCCAAACTGTCTTTAAAACTTAAAAGTAAAGTATATAATGAATGCATCCTACCTGTAACAACATACGGCAGCGAAATTTGGGTTCTGAGACGGAAAGTTATTAGAAAATTGCAAGTTCACCAGAGAGCAACTGAAAGGAAAATCCTAGGTATATCACTTACGTAATGCAAACCAAAAGATTGGATCGAGAAAAAACCAGGGGTCCACGACATAATTGAAAGTGGAATTTGTCTGGCCATGCGGCCAAAATACTGATCACTGGAGCGGAAAAGTAACCGATGGAGACCATGACGATATTAGAAAATCGGGGTTCAATTGGTATCAAATTACTCAAAACAGGGACATATGGAAGAACCTGAGAGACGCTTATGGAATGGCTAGAGGAAGGAAGGAAGAAGAGGATACTAATAGTACCTTCAATTGTGAGAGGACCCTATTTTTTAGCGGCATTCTTTAAGGGGAAGACGAGATCATTTTGTAGCGCTTCGGTAGTAGTAGAGGATTTTTTTTTTTTTTTGAATTTCCACTCTAAAATGAGGTAGTCGGTAGAAACATGTATGATATGATGAAAAAGTCACTCTAAAGATATTTTTTCATTTGTATAGAGAAGCACAAAATTTTGAATGTAATTTTGGTCTAGTTGGTAATATGACATTAATCACAAAATAAATTTTGAGTTGATCGTCGAAAATAGAAAAAGTTCTGTCTTCTGGTTCTAGTGTTTCAGTCGGTAAAAGGCTTCTCAGGCTTATTAGGAGAATTGTATTCTGTTTGCCTTAAATGCTGGACGTAAAAATGTAGGTAGTGTGTCTGAGTTGAGTAATAATCTATTTCGTACATCCATGTGGCACGATGTCTAGCAATTCTTTTAGCTTTATTTACGCACGTTACACAATATGACTTCGATTTCGGATATCACTCAATTTAGGTTTTCTCCAGCAGCAAGTAACTAAGATAGAGTTTTTTGTTATGATGTTGTATTCTATGTTAGATAAAACATCTTCCAGAAATATTACACAGGTCTTCCTGGAAATTTAGTTAACTCCTTTACAAAACTACAGAAGGTAGCACAATAGTTAGATCTTTTCCTTTGTCCACTTATAATGAAAAAATCTAAACGATACAACATATAAAAAATCTTTAAAAAACAGGCTGGTCAACACAATTTGAAGAAAAACAAATATTAAAGCAATGAGCACTAAAAAAACAGCCAATAAAGTGATTTTCAAAATATAAAGTAAATGTTCTAAATTATAAACTTACTAATCTAAAAAAAAAATAATCTCTATAGAAGTATAGGTGTATTAACCTTCGATTTGCTTTTTACTTAGTGTTAATTTGCATTGTTGTTAACACTACATTATTTAATCAGTTAATTTGCTGAATAAATATTACATTATATTAGGTAACAGTTTGTTACACTGTCTAAACGGGGAAAAAATATATACGGCACTTATCTAAAACACATGTTTTACGAAAAGTAAATCTAATAAAAATGTTACTATGCATGATAATTAGCAATAAAAAGTGTGTGTTTTATGACTTAGTATGGCATCAGTTTTTGTGTTTGCTAACCTAGTAGGTTTTTACCTGAAAACAAATCTATATACAACTTAATTTTTTTTAATAACCGATTTTAGTATATTTTTATGTATTTACAAATAGACAATTATGTGTTTAAGATAAACTCTAGTTTGTTTTTACTTTTTATTGGGTAAAAACCAGTATTGTATTCGTGGAAAAATTGTCATTCGAGATATTTTCATTTCTTCACGTTTTAGGGAATGGGTAATGGAACAAAGAGCATTTATTTAAGGAAAAATTAAAACAACTTATAAGGAAGTGGAGGGGGAGGCGTCAAACGAAAGCAGGGGAGAGAAAAATCTGGAAAACCTTCTTGTACTAGAACTCTAAAAACTTAGATGTCTCCCAACACAGTAAAATAAAATAGATGTAGTAGGGGAGATTTTTCATAAAAAAAAGAAATGCTTTCCTACAACGAAATTGTAAAAACTGAAACCCAATTTAAAAATCGATGAGCGAAATTTTTCACAAAAAAAGAACCATCCCTTCCCAAAAAAAAGCCGTTTCTAAGGGACCTTATTTTCCACATCTATAGGGGCAGGGGTATATAGAGCCTGGTTTAAGTTACTCATTACTCTGTAAAAGTCAAATTCAGTATTTATTTTACAAGGAATATTTCCAAGGTAACAGGTAAATATATTTACCTTTTTTTTTTCACTTTTCTGTTTTCACTAAAAATGTTTTTAGTGTTCCGTACGGGACACTTATGGGATCACTTCGTGTTAAATGAAAGCTTCTAAAAACACGAGTTCCAAAATATATATGATGTAATACTTGCACGCACTCTTCTTTGTATTATTTTTAAAAAAATGGCCAAAAACCCCTATCCCCCTGCCCTATCTCGCAAAGTACTTAATCAAAAAATTTTGAAAAAACTCTAGCATATTCTTCATAAAGTGTAGATTAAGCGAAAATTATCACGAGTGCAATTTGTTCAATAATTTATCTGATATATGAGGGGGGAAGTCGAAAGTGAAAAAAAAAAAATTACGTTATTATATGAACCAATACTTGCGCCCAGTCTGCTTTGTATTTTTTTTTTGAAAAAAAATTATCAAAAACCCTGTCCCCCCATTCTATCTCAGAAAGCGAAATTATCACGAGTGCATTGCGTTTGAAAATTTATCGGGTATATGGGGGGTAAATTCGAAAGTGAAAAAATTATCAGGTCATCGACTGGGGTGTCAAATGTGTGTGAAAATCCTAGTTAATTATATATATATATATATATATATATATATATATATATATATATATATATATATATATATATATATATATATATATATATATACACATATACATACACAGTGAAGTCTGCTTATAACGAACCCGTATATAGCGAATTTCCGGTTAAAACGAACTATTTTATAATACATGAAAAAACTTCCATAAGACCAATGCAAACTTTTATCAGTTATAACACCCGGTTATAACAAACTTCCGGATAAAGCGAACCAAATTTGGATGTTTTGTGTCCGTTTATAACGAACTTGCCACTCCCTGTACTCGATGTCGCGCAACTTGATCTAGGGAATTCACAGAAACTCGCTGGGAACCCCTACTCTACTTGTTTCCGCCGCGTCGCTAGTTCGAGCAGTATTATTTTCAATTCACTTATTCTGTTATGCGGTTCTAATGCATATTTGATCAATAGTAGCAAAGTGAATGTTTAAGTTTTTATTTTAAAATGAGTACACAAAACAAAAACGTTTACTTTAAAAGACAAACACGATAGAGAAAGCTAGTGAATTGGAAAGGAAAATAGAGAACACCCAGTTTAACTATTTTAGAAGTTGGTTAAAAAGCGACATAATATTAGTGGGGGTAAGATAGTAGGAGAAACTGCAGGAGTGGATATGGCCGTTGTTGATCTGTGGTTGGCCAATGTATGGCCGGAAATTCGAGAAAGTTATGAATATGTGGACATTTTTAATGCGGATGAAACGGGTTTGTTTTACAAGATGACGCCTGATAAGACATTAAAGTTTGTCGGAGAGAAGTTGTTGTTGTTGAGTTGATCTACAGCAAATAAAATTGGTTTTTATGCCTCCAAATACAGATGCAAAGCTCCAGCCTATGGATCAAGGTTTGATACATTCTTTAAAATGTCATTATAGAAAGACTTTACTTATGAAAATGTTAGAGACGATCGATAAAGCATGGCGCATTTTTAAAGAAGGAATGTAGATATGACTTAGATGATGATTACCGTTGACTCAGTGGATTGAAAAACATCGAGAAGATCCTACTGATTGTCGAGAATTTGTTTATGATGTTAACATTCAACAAAGTACAGTGAAAATCGAGATTAAAAAGATGTTTAATCACTTTAATTTTGAAGAATATGTATGTGCTAATAATGGATTAATGACGAGAGAAATATTAACTGATGATCAAATTGTGCCATCAGTGATTTCTGGAAAGATTTTAAGCGATAATGGCGATGAAGACGAGCTTGGAGAAGGAGGCAATATTTATGTTCCATTCATTTCGGAAATGATTAAGAAAATGACTGAAACTCGCAATTTTTGGAATCTCGAGAAGTTCCAGAACATATATAGTAGTTTTTGTGACCTTGACAATTATATAAACACCATTTCTTTTTCAAGTAAAATTGTACAAACGAAAATTACTGATTTTATTGTATAAACTACGTATTTTAATGTTTTCGTTTATACTCGTACCCACATACATAATAATTATGTTTTCTTTTAATTTAATAATTATTATTATGCATTTTTCTAAGCTTAGCGCCTAATCTAAATAAAAAAGTAGTGAAAAATGATATTAGATTTTATTTACTTTTTGTAACGAATTTCGAATATGGCAAACCATTTTTTAGTGATTTTTTGGAGTTCGTTATAAATGGACTTCACTGTATATATATATATATATATATATATATATATATATATATATATATATATATATATATATATATAGATATATATATAGATATATATATATATATATATATATATATATATATATATATATATATATAGATATATATATATATATATATATATATATATATATATATATATATATATATATATATAGATATATATATATATATATAGATATATATAGATATATATAGATATATATATATATATATAGATATATATATATATATATATATATATATATATATATATATATATATAGATATATATATATATATATATATATATATATATATATATAGATATATATATATATATATATATATATATATATAGATATATATATATATATATATATATATATATATATATATAGATATATATATAGATATATATATATATATATATATATAGATAGATATATATATATATATATATATATATATATATATATATATATATATATATATATATATAGATATATATATATATATATATATATATATATATAGATATATAATATATATATATATATATATATATATATATATATATATATATATATATATATATATATATATAGATATATATATATATATATATATATATATATATATATATATATATATATATATATATATATATATATATATATATATATATATATATATATATATATAGATATATATATAGATATATAGATATATATATAGATATATATATATATATATATATATATATATATATATATATATATATATATATATAATGATGTAATACTGGCGTACGCTTTTCTTTGTATAAGTTGCCTAAAAATCGACGTGTCCCCCCTTATCTCGAAAAGTACTGATTAAAAAAAAATAAAAAAATTCTTGACTGGCTTTTTTAGTTTATGATACTTGCAATTCTACTATGTAGATTTATTTTCAGTAAAACATTTCATTACATTTCTCGGCAAATTATACTGTATGTTTAAAAAAAAACAGGTGTCAGATAATATTGGATTCTATATTTTCTAAAACATTGTACTATAATAATGAATTTAATTAGACACTTGAGTGGTTAATTGGCGCATTTTCCTCACTAATTACATTGACTTAAAAAAAAGTGCTCAGATACGGTGAAGAAAAATCTAAACACTAAAGAAACAGAACGATAGAATGTAATTTAGTTTATTACCAGAATAAAATCAAAAATAATACGGAGCCAGGCGGAAGTCCCAAATATTACATTTATTTTAAAAATTAACGAGCTTAATAAAAAAAATTATATACATAAAAGTGGCTATCTTGATATTTTTTTAACTGACACACCCTGTATATTTTACAGTCTTTTGTTAGAGGGTTTCAGCACGAATATAATAATAAACTTTCACCTTAAACTGAACAAAAACTTCACCATTTTCGTTCGCCGGTTTTTATTAAATCTAAATGAAAGTAAAATATACATGGTGTGTCATTTAAAAAAATTGTCTGTGACATTATAAGCAACTTATAAAATTATTATGACCACCAAGTAAAAAATTTAGCCGTAAGTAAAACAGACGAGGCATCTATCTGACTTCGTATAAAAATAATATTGATTCTTCTCCTATATTTTAAATTAAACCTAATGAATTGACAGAAACAAAACTTTAAACATGGCGTTAACTGAAAAGCCAAAAATAAACTACGTTTAAATAAGAAATCATGACTCTTTAGATTAGACCATGTAAAAGTGGAGTTACTTTCCATCATCGTTGGACATACGATTACACGAGGCATCTTCAGGGATCTTTAGTTTACAAGGTATTTTCTTCTAAAACGGGATCGATGTGGGATTTTTACCTTCTTTGTGGGCGTACATGGTGTTTTTTTTTTCTGCAGAGGTGAAATAGAATGAGATTGAGCGAGTAACCTCTAAATAAAATAATATGAACGATAAATTTTACTAAACCAATTGTAGTTCGCAGCGAGGCCACATTTACCAGGTAAATATGGCAAGCATTTTTTGAATCACATATGAGCAGCGCAAACATGACTGCCAATAAAATTTTGGACTGGTATCTTTAATGAGACGCCTATTGGTCAGTTTGGTTTAGCTTACAGGATGACTGGTAAAATTAGGTGCGTTTTTTCAGAATAACTTGCCGGTTTTACTGGAAGATGTGCCTTTAGATGATAAACAAATAATGTGATGACCTTTAGGGCCGTGGCAAGCGATTACTTAAATGTATAATTTCCCAACAGACGGGTACTCCGAAATGGACCCATTTCAGTAATTTTTCCCCTTGGGGGTAGTCCGTTATTTAGCGAGTATTATGGCCAAATAATGTAAATGATCCAGTGCACCCTATATATTTGATAATTCCTTACTACTCGAGTTAGACACACTAAACTCACGGACGAAAATATAGGAGAAAATTTTGAACATTTATTTCTTCATACATCGAAAAAAATGCTGTTTAAATTTGTTTTTGGTAATAAACTGCTAATTTGAATCAATTGTTAGTAGAGCTATCTCGTGAGAAAACACCAATCGTCTGTGTTAATGAAGGCATTTCCAGTTTTTTTGTATTATGAACTTACCTAGGTGGAGGAACTCTGAACATACAAACAAAGAAAACTATTAATACATCTGATCATAGTCCAATTCAGTTAGTGTATAAAATTGTAAAAAATTTGTGTTTATTGTGTTTTTGTTTAACAGCAGCAATTATATGGGTGCAAATCAAATAACCACCTTATATGTTACGTGCAGATGTATGTATATAGTAAAATAAATTTACCTCTGCTATCTCTAATGCTATTAATTTTGATAAAAGTCAAAATAGCTTCTCCCACGTATGCAAAAACACGCGCACCTACAGCCACAGAAACACGCGCTCGCGTATACACATACAGGCTGTCAAGCAAGAACGTATCCGCGACAATTCATTTTTGATAGATGCGATTCTAGCGATTCAACAAAAAATCGATAGAGGGAACCTTTGTCTACGACGCATTTTGGTAAAAGTATCAGTCGATTTCGAACTTTTGTCGAAATCACGTAAAATCCAAAATGAATCACTTGTTTGCGCGGTTCAAGGCAGTTTGCTTGCTGGGCGAAAATCACGTCGCGAAGCGGCTCGATTGGGCCCATGATAAGATACTCGAGTGGCCCTCACAATCTTCGGACGCCAACCCTATTGAAAACGTTTGGTCCCTTATAAAGAAAAAACTGAAAGGAGGACTTTGACTCAGTTGTCTCGCGAAATTCGAAAAATTTTGAGATTATTGCAAAAAAAATCTCGTCGACAGCATGCCTCTAAGATACCATTGATGCAGGAGGCAATTGGACACCTTACTAAGGTTGTTAGGACACCAAAGAATACACTGATGGCAAAAAATGTTCTTGAAACACTTTTTTTTAAGAATACGAGCTATCAACTTTCTTACTTGACAGATTGTATACATATAAACATTGTTAGCATTTTATTTATTGTAAAAATTAAATGCCAAAATAGCTTTTTTGCTTCTGTTAACAAAAACTTTATTATTATCGTCATAAATCGGTATTACTTAATTTTTCAAAAAACATAATATACTATTCCATACAGAGTATTTTAGATTGTGTGCCACAGTGTTTCCGGAACTTAAACTAGTATACACTTACTTATTCGGGCTAGTTCTTGGCCTAAGAGGAGCACCTGACTTAAGCTTGGCGTTGGGATATTGTGACAAGTAAGTCATCATCGACTGTTCATCAATATTAGGATTGACTATTTCTTCGGGTGTGATTAACTGAGGAACATTAAGCCAGTCGTCGGCCAAACCCATGGCTTCTGAGGCATTTTGTACAGAATCTTTTGGATCCCAATCCTAAAAATAAGAAATCGAGAATATATCTTTGCAATCAAAGGTATTTAGGAACACACGCGCTGCAAGAAAGTCCTCGAATCATGTTACGAGCGAAGTGTGTGTGGAAGTAACAATTTGCACTTGTGTTGAATCGCTGAGGGTAGCATTCGGTTGGTAATATAGTTTTCGGCAGTCCATTTTTTAACGGTAATATAAAAAAATTACTTAAATATTTTTATTTTTCGCTAACTTAACATAAAATTAAAAAGTTTTTCTTACCGGCCAATCAGGACATAGACCAGGCGCTACCGAATCAACCAGTGCACCTACGGCTTTTCCATCGTTCCAGTCTGTAGTAAAATTTTTTATTGGTAAATCTGGAATTTTTGTCTGAATCCAGTTCATTAATCTGAAAAAAAAAAAACAAAATTTATTCTCATATTATTATTGTACAGGTAAAAGAAACTACAATTTTTGTGAATGACATCGTAACTTTAAATAGCATGCTTTTTTTGGCCAATAGGGTTATTATTTTCGGTGAATCACATATGTGTCCACGACACTGCCTTTCGATGTCCTAAACAAAACCAGGATACAATCCTCACAAAAGGGATTATGCAATTTGTTTACTTGCGCGTGGGTATAAAGATTTTTTTAACTGAATGTGTTTCTAGCACCCCCTCCTCTTACATACCAACAAACTGTATTTATCCCATACCCTTTCGTAACAACCTATACCCTTCATATGCGAATATTTGCATGACTAGCCGATGTTCGAGCATTCAAAGTGAATGAAGAAATAACCGTATTGTCATCTGCAAACCTGTAGATTGGATTCCTTGTTATTTCTAGCAGATCGTTAATGTAAATGAGAAAAAGAGTAGGAGGCAGTATAGAACCTTCGGGCACCGGCGTTGATAGTGAACATAACATAACATAAAGAACGCTCTCTGAGAAAACACGAGTCATAAACAAAACCTTTCAGACATACCGTAAGAGCGTAGCTTAGCCAACAATGGTGCCAAACACGGTAGGATACCTTGGATATATTAAGTGCAACCGCTCGATTGCGTTGTTCCAAACATGTGCTCTATAAGTTAGAAGATCTCCTGGTGATCTTTGCTAACGAGAGCTATATTGATGATCGCTAATAATACTCAATCCTTCCTTTTGCATGACTTTTGATACATTTCTCGTAGTTCACAGACTACAAGAAATCTTAAGACAAACTGTATCTGATAATTATCGCATTGTATTAGCCAAACGACAGAGTTACAAATTTCTTGTTTCTGTCATCTGTCAATCCACCTCGGGACGGGTTTCGTCGTATCACGACTCATCAGCCGAGTTAGGATCGACAGAGAAGAGAGCAAAACACAAAAAGTACTTGTCACAGTACTAGTGCAAAGAATAAGTAGGTGTATTAAATGAAATTTGATGTACAGGATTGTGAGAAAAAAAGTTTTCTTTAAAACCTAGTAATTTTTATGGAAGATTTCTTCAAAAGGAGAAAAAAATATTTAAAGAAAAACAGTTATTTAGCCTTGTAATCACTTAGACTATATTATTAATAACAGTTTATTTTATTTTCTTTTTAGATTTGTGTCTACCGGTTCCTCAGAAACTATGTAATTCAGCAACACAGCTAGCAGACATGAAATACTGATTGGGAAATAGGATATATACAAGACACTACAAATGCACTCTAATGGAGCTACTGTTTATCATGATCAACTTCCTCTAATTTGCAACCATAACGTAATGGGTTTTGACGCTGAAGGTACTACAATCACCATTTTTAAATTGCTACTGTAAAGGGTTCGTATTTTAGTGGCTTTGTAATTTAAATTACAAGAGAAACGTAGTACTTATCACGGTACTAATGCAAAGAATCAGTAAGTCTGCTAAATGAAATTTGCGGTACAGGATTGTCAGAAAAAAGTTTTAAGACCTAGTAATTTTTAGGAAAGATTTTTTAAAAAAAAGAAAAGAAAATATTTAAAAGAAAAAACAATTATTTACCCTTGTAATCACAAACTATATTATTAATAACAGTTCAGTTTATTTTATTTTCTTTTTAGATTTGTGCCTACCGGTTACTCAGAAACTATGTAATTCAGCAACATAGCCAGCAAGTATAAAATTCTGATTAGGAAATAGGATATATATACGACACTACAAATGCACTCTAGTAGAGCTGTTGTTTATCATCATCAACCTCCTCTAATTCACAACCATAACGCAAAGGTTTTTGGCACTGAAGGTAATACAATCTCCATTTTTAAATTGGTACTGTAAAGGGTTTATATTTTAGTGGCTTTTTAATTTAAATTACGAGAGAAACGTAGTACTTATCAGAGTACTAGTGCAAAGAATCAGTAAGTGTATTAAATGAAATCTGAGGTCCAGGGGTGCGAGAAAAAGGTCTTCTTTAAGACCTAGTAATTTTTAGGAACAATTTTTTTAAAAAAAGGAGAAGAAAATATTTAAAAGAAAAAACAATTATTTACCCTTGTAATCACAGGCTATATTATTAATAACAGTTCAATTTATTTTATTTTCTTTTTAGATTTGTGCCTACTGGTTACTCAGAAACTATGTAATTCAGCAACATAGCCAGGAAGTATAAAATTCTGATTAGGAAATAGGATATATACACGACACTACAAATGCACTCCAGTAGAGCTGTTGTTTATCATCATCAACCCACTCTAATTCACAACCATAACGCAATGGGTTTTGGCACTGAAGGTAATACAATCTCCATTTTTAAATTGCTACTGTAAAGGGTTAATATTTTAGTGGCTTTGTAATTGAAATTACGAGAGAAATGTAGTACTTATCACAGTACTAGTGCAAAGAATCAGTAAGTGTATTAAGTGAAATTTGAGGTCCAGGAGTGTAAAAAAAATTTTTTTTTTTTAAGACCTAGTAATTTTTAGGAACAATTTTTTTAAAAAAAGATAAGAAAATATTTAAAAGAAAAAACAATTATTTACCCCTGTAATCACAGGCTATATTATTAATAATAGTTCAGTTTATTTTATTTTCTTTTTAGATTTGTGCCTACCGGTTACTCAGAAACTATGTAATTTAGCAACATAGTCAGCAAGTATAAAATTCTGATTAGGAAATAGAATATATACACGTCACTACAAATGCACTCTAGTAGAGCTGTTGTTTATCATCATCAACCTCCTCTAATTCACAACCATAACGCAATGGGTTTTGGCACTGAAGGTAATACAATCTCCATTTTTAAATTGCTACTGTAAAGGGTTCATATTTTAGTGGCTTTGTAATTTAAATTACAAGAGAAACGTAGTCCTTATCACAGTACTAATGCAAAGAATCAATAAGTATATTAAAAGAAATTTGCGGTGCAGGATTGTGAGAAAAAAGTTTTCTTTAAGACCTAGTAATTTTTAGGAAAGATTTTTTTAAAAAAGGGAAAAAATATATTAAAAAGAAAAAACAATTATTTAGTTTTGTAATCACTTAGAGTATATTATTAACAACACCTCAGTTTCTTTTATTTTCATTTTAGATTTGTGCCTGCCGGTTACTCAGAAACTATATAATTCAGTAATATAGCCAGCAATTACGAAATTCTGATTAAGAAATAGGATATATACACGACACTATAAATGCACTCTAATGGAGCTATTGTTTATCATCATCAACCTCCTTTGATTTACAACCATAACGTAATGGGTTTTAGCGCAGAAGGTAATACAATCTCCCTTTTTAAATTGCTACCGTAAAGGATTCATATTTTAGTGGCTTTGTAATTTAAATTACAAGAGAAACCTGACTGTTATGCTTAGATATAATTAAAATTGGTTCAGTCCAGACACATATACATTTAAGTGGTATTTTATAGTTAAGTTATTGTTTTTCGTGCTGCCAGTCAAATAAATCATTTCCATAATTTTATCCCAGATAAAAGTTTTACAGACCCACTCAAATTGTAATATATATATATATATATATATATATATATATATATATATATATATATATATATATATATATATATATATATATATGTTCATGGTACGGCCCTTACATCTCCGACAATAATGACCAAACCCAGCAATTGACATATAGCCGGTCAGACTATATAGGTCTGGGAACTTTAATAAATAGTAAAAATAACATAGTAAAAAATAATTTAAAATTTACCAATTTTATTTTATTTATGTTACCCATTAGGAGATTAGATTTTATTGCCGTAGGAGCTTTAGCGCCGCATAAACAAGGCTTTAAAGTGAAACTACTTATAAGTATTAAGTAAACGATGAGCATACTAAGTTTTACAGTGCCAAAATTAGATATGTCAAAGGGCTCTATCTCATCCTTATAATTCCCACGTAGGGGTTATATTTGCGCGCTGCGCTTTCTTTTCCCGAGGAGTATTTTCAAATAACAAAAATTAATTGCCCAATTTAGGAGACACACACTAACGCACGCGCACACACAGACGCAGGTATAAGTGCCCACACGCGCGCGCGCACTCACATACACACTGACAAACATAAATTTCCATTTACTTTCAAAATAAATTCTATACAGTATATATGCATATATATATATATATATATATATATATATATATATATATATATATATATATATATATATATATATATGAGGGCTACCTTTTAAGTTTTTACAACAATGAAAGAAAAAACGTTTCTTGGTACAAATCGTTTTAAAATATTCTCCTTTAAGATTTATACACTTTCGCATGCATTCGAATCTTCTCGCAACATTTTTCCCACTCTGAAATTAGTATCTCGAAAACATGGTTTTGGAAGGATTCAACAGCTGCAGGTGATGAAAATCGCTATCCACGCATTTTTTTTTTTGACATTCGGAAACAAAAAGAAATCGTTAGGCAATAAATCAGTTGAATACGGGCAATGAGACATTAATTTGATTGTTTTCCTCCGTCAAATAATCAATTGTTTGACGTGTCGTGTGAGAACTGACATTGTCATGATGATGACTTCTGGTAAACAAATTGTTGTATATCATTCAGCATCAACTGTTCTTCGATCCCCTAAAGCAATGGTTGCAACATGTCCGGTATAATCAGTTTCGCGAACGAACCACTTTTGTTAGATTCGGTTCATCTTGGAACACCCAAACAGTTGATTGTTGCTTAGTTTCCGGCTCGTACAAATATTTCCAAATTTCGTCTCCTGTTACGATGTTGTATACGGATTTTGCATGTCCTCGGTAGAGTTTTTTTTGAACATTTCCTGACACCAGTTGACACGAGCCTGTTTTTGAGTTTCGGTCAAATTATGCGGAATCCATCGAGAACGTGTTTTTTTCACAACTAAATTCATGCAAAATCGAATGTACTGCAGTCTTCGATATTCGAAATTCATTGCTGAGGGAAACACGACCATGACGAAATTCTGCAAACCAATTGTATTTTCTGATGGTGACTCATTACTAAAGGTTGAACTAAACGATTATTGTTGAGTTAGGTCTTTAGGAGAATCATAAAAATCTGTAAAAACCACTTGTCACAATTTTTTTGCCCAGGGACCAGGTGTTGCCAGAAAAAAAGCTGAAGTCATCGAACAAAATGACACAAAGTTCTTTCAAAATCCAAAATTTTGACTTCAAAAGGTGCAATATTTTTTCTACAATCTAATATATAGTTCATAAGCTTTGGCTCAGATTTACCGTTCGAAAATAACTACTATTTTTCGATTTTTACCCTTGATTATTTCCGAAAACATCACTAAGAAAAAAAATCACTTTGCTATTTTTTACGACATCCTGTATAAATATTGCGAAAATTCCTGGTAAAAAAAATAGAAGAGAAAAATTAGAGAATTTGTTTGCTTTCTTTATGATAAGAAAATTCTTGTAGATACTGTATATGCATAATTGCGAATTTATAACTTACATTTAAAATTACAAGGTATGTGCATTATAGAAATATCACGTGTATAAGTGAGGGAAATTGGGAGTGGTTACATGATAACAACCGTGATTCAAAACTAATCTGAAGTTAAAAGAAAATTTATTCTGTACCTCCTTACTAAAATTGAACAAAATTCATATTTCAGCAATTATTTACTGTTTTCTCATCTGTGAAATCATCTCGGGGACGCGTTTCGTCGTATCACGACTCGTCAGCCGAGCTCTGGACAGAAAAGAGAACAAAACTCAAAGTACTTATCACAGTACTAGCGCAAAGAGTCAGTAAGATGCAATAAATTGCATCTCTACCTGCTGAAAGTCTAGTTTCGAAGCCATACCTTCCGTCTATCGAAAGCTATTCAAGGCGCCAGGCCAACAGAGGAATTGCTTATCGAGTTGCTAAGAATTACCGCTAAACGGCGCAATTAGTACGGATTTACCCAACACCTATATAGTACAGTGATGAGTGCTTTGAGTGTTCCATTTTCTGTCAATCCTAGCTCGGTTCACGAGTGGTGATGCGTCGAAACGCGAACAGTAATGCTGAAATATCGACGTTGTTCAGTTATATTTTTTTTAATTTGGATCGCCTTCAATGAAAATAAAACATCCCGTATATACCCACTCGTTTATTCTATTATCTTCAAATTAAATTCTATTGATGTTAATCCGCATTTACAGTAATTTAATCAACACTGATTGACGAATTATGTCACATTAATAAATATTTTTATTTTTTGATGTTACCGGTCAAATTAGATTATTAAGAAATACTCCAGAAATTGTTTAAATAATAAAAACAACTTAAAAATACGATATGACTATGATATTATGACTATCAATTATTATGTTATTGTACTGGTATATCGATATAAGTATTTTTCGTAAATTTGAAATATTTTTTGATAATATGTATTTAAAATTGGCGGCGGTATTTCCGAAAGTATTGTCTCCGATTTCTGTATTTTTAATTTTTTTTTAATTTTTATTTGAAACTTAACGCAGATTTTTTTTTTTCTTTTTTTTTACTTTTCTCGCTCAGTCTCGCACATTCGTGAAAAACGTCTCGAGGTTTTTACATCATCAGATCGTCCCGTCTATCTATCTGTTGACACAGAAAGTTAAAATTTGGCACTTTTATAGGAATTGACGACCTCATCAGAGCCCTGTAATTTTGAAAGCTAAATTTTGACTTAAGGGGTTAGTTTTGGGGGTAAAATCGACAGTGAAAAAAATATATTTTTGAGAGGTCATCGGGTGGGGGTCAGATAAAAGCTTGTGAAAACATGGGTTCAAAAATATATATGATTTGATACTTGCGCAAACTTTTTTTTATATTATTTGACAAAAATTGACAAAAATCACTATCCCCTCACCCTACCTCTAAAAGTACTAATCAAAAAATTTCGAAAAAAATCTGGAATATTTTCCATAAGGTGTAAATTGATTGAAAGTTAGTACGACTTCATTTTCCATAAGGTGTACATTGAATGAAAGTACGACTTCATTACTTTTAATAATTTATCTGGTATATAAAAACAAAAATCGGAAACAAACTTTGTTGAAAACTTTGGGGTGTGTTTTGTGAAGTCGCTGATCATTTTATACTTCCGTAACAAAAATTTTTATTTAAAAGCAATCACCGTACGGAACACTAATTGCGCAAGTCCGACTTGCTTGACTGTTTTTTTTTTTAATTGGGATATTTCGGCTGTCCTTCAATGATGACAAAATATTATATTAATTTAATTACTAACTGCGGGTTCTTGCAGTAATACTAGTGATGATGACTAGTTACCTTTGTTTTGGAGTTGGTTCTGTTCCTCCATTGTTCATATCGTCTTCTCCCTCCCACATGGGTAAGGAAATGGAATAATGTAAAATGAGAGTCCATATTAAACCTAATATTAATTTTAACTTGCAGTCTACTATGTGGCTGGAATCTGTAACAAAAAGCAAAAATCAATCATTTTTCCAGAACAAATTTTTAAAAGTTGTACCTTAACCTTTTTTAGAAAAGTATTATTAGAGGCCCTAATACAAACAAAAAATAGAACAGAGGAATTTTTTAAGAATTTTAATTACTAATAATCTTGAACGTAATCATTTATATCTTTTTACGGCTAATTAAAGTAATGTTATTTTTTAATGAGATAAGACCGTGAACCTAATGTTTTATTCTTAAAGGTAAAATAGGTCGATTCTTGTAATAGTTAAGTAAAGTAAATAGAAATAAACATTTTTTGAAATGTCTGGTTAGATTATTCTTTTTGTCACATTTAGTATTATTTATTATGAAGTTTGAAGTTAAAAAAATTCTCCTATCCAATAAACCTGAAAAAGTTCTCATAATTCTATTAAAATTATTCAAGATTCTACCATCCCTTTCATCCCCTACGCCTATTAAAATTGATAGTAATGAGAAAATAACTTAATTTTCATATTCATAGAGTTCAAGTATCCTAAAAAGCCTTGAAAACGACATATAACGCTATATATCCAAACAACCCCTCTAATCCCCCAACCACTTTTACCCCTTCTGCCTCCTTCTTAGGTTAAAATTAAAAAAAAAAACTTATTTTTGAATTCCTCCACTGCTAAAACCTTGAAAACAACATATAATGCTACATATCCAAAACAACCCCTCTAATTTCCCCAACCCCTTTTACCCATACATATAAATATATATATATATATATATATATATATATATATATATATATATATATATATATATATATATATATATATATATATATATATGTATATATATATATATATATATATATATATATATATATATATATATATATATATATATATATATATATATATATATATATATATATATATATATATATATATATATATATATATATATATATATATATATATATATATATATATATATATATATATATATATATATGTATGTATATATATATATATATATATATATATATATATATATATATATATATATATATATATATATATGTATATATATATATGTATATATATATATATATATATATATATATATATATATATATATATATATATATATATATATATATATATATATATATATATATATATATATATATATATATATATATATGTATATATATATATATGTATATATATATATATGTATATATATATATATATATATGTATATATATATATGTATATATATATATATGTATATATATATATATATGTATATATATATATATGTATATATATATATATGTATATATATATATATGTATATATATATATATGTATATATATATATATGTATATATATATATATATATATATATATATATATATATATATATATATATATATATGTATATATATATATATATGTATATATATATATAGATATATATATATATATATATATGTATATATATATGTATATATATATGTATATATATATATATATATATATATATATATATATATATATATATATATATATATATATATATATATATATATATATATATATATATATATATATATATATATATGTATATATATATGTATATATATATGTATATATATATATATATATATATATATATATATATATATATATATATATATATATATATATATATATGTATATATATATATATATGTATATATATATATATATATATATATATATATATATATATATATATATATATATGTATATATATATGTTATATATATATATATATATATATATATATATATATATATATATATATAAAATTATGGAAAATAGTCGTTTATTATCTTAACAAAAACGAGAAAAAATCATCATATTACTATTAAAACCATACACATTTATCGACCCTCACCCCTTTAAGAAAATTGTGCATCGCTTAAAATGTATTATTGCCTTGCAATTTGGTTTTTACTGCTAGGGAAATTGTCTTTTCCTGTATTGGTTCTTGTAGTATTAAGTTTAAGTTTAAAGTGTAACAACTATGATTTGTTGGCAGGAATATTTTATTTTTATTTTATTTTATTTTTATATATATATATATATATATATATATATATATATATATATATATATATATATATATATATATATATACCATATATAGATTATATATAGTTCGAGAGTTACCTAGTCTACAAACCGACATACCTAAAACGTAAAGGAAAGTGATTTTTTACCAATACTATCCTTTAGCAAAGAAAGTAAAAACTGAAGACTTCACCCTACATAAAATCCTAAGACCACCGTACTGCACTAGAGTAGTTTCCAGTATGCTTAAAATCTTCAGAAAGCCTTGCAACTCATTTTTTAAGCCTTTAAAAGAACTTAAAACCTGTTAACCTTTGAAAGAACTTAAAACCTGGCCCTAATTACGACGAGAAAAATGGGCTTCGAGCACAGTGCCTTCAAGAACAAAAAGGGCTTGACCGACTGAACAGGTTTCCAACAGTCAAGCTTTGCCCAGGTCTGTTGTCACCGTAAAACCCATTTTGCTATAAATCTCTAATTTGTAAACGTCCGTTATACCTAGATAAATGTGTAACGTATAATTATGGTTTTGATGATTAACCTTGAAAGATCCCAATTTAGGTATTGTTTAAATACACATGGACTACCACTGAAATGATTTTAAGGTCACATTATTACACATTACACTTATAAGGGAACAGATGTCCTAATTAAACACATAGATACAATATTTACCAAATCTTTACTTAATTATTTTGTTATGTCTGCACTAACAACATAATATTACACTTATAAACACGTAGTTCTAAAATAAATACTGAATTCGACTTTCTCACACTAAAATATAACTTCAGTTATTTCTGTTCAAAACTAGACGTAATGACAAAATAATAATTTTCAGATTACTAGATCCCAAATACCCTGAAAAGGACATATAACATGACATGTACAAAGCATAATACTAATGGAAATAAACAGAATTTAGCGACCTTCGCCTGAAGCCATATTATTTATACTTTAAATATTGTATGTGTACCAAATTAAGTACTGAATTTAACGGCCCCCACCCCTTTAACTCCCTTGTCCTAAAGCAATATCGCTGAAAAACTATTGGTTTCATCTTTACTTCAAGTAACTTATGTTTACCAAATTTGAAATTTATATATTATTGCGGCTGAGAGTTAGCGTGCCAACAGACAAATAGATAGACCGACAGGCAGACAGCCTACTTATTTATGAAGTAGTGCCCCTTCTCTATCCCATAGCTACGGCCCTGATGTACCTCCTGTATCTACCTGCAATTACAGCAGTATGAATATCACGAAATTCTATGTTATAAGGTATCACACGCCTTTCTTTATGTCTGTTCAAACACGATGTCGGAATTCAACACAACAAACAATACAAATAATGTGCAAATAACATAAAATAAATTTGTTTATAGACTCCGCCAATCGATGCCAGACAAGCCAAATATGAGGGCGTCCTGATAAATGCAAGATATTTCTTGAATTAATCTTCAGTTCAAAGAAGAATTACGTAATGCCATCCAAGGGCAGCCTATCACTGGCTGACTGCGGTAGTCCCACAGTTTTAGCATAACAAATTGCGTTTCCACGCTAAATATTATAAAATATTCTGTCGCATAGTTTAGAAAATCTCCTATTTATTATATATTACGAGAGTTGTACGATAAGTACCTGGCCTTGGTCAGAGATGGCGCTACTACTATTGAAAAAATTATATTTTTCGTTAAACATAACCTTTCGCAAGAATCCTGTCAAGTTTTTAAGCCGCTGCGTGATTTAGTTTGTGAGCGGCAACTATTTAAATAGAACAACTTTTGTCATTCTACAACAATGTAAAAAATTGAATATCGAGTACTGATGAAATATTTGTTTTTGAAAAAGCGAAGTTTATGGGGACTCCCCACCTTCGTTATCGACCATAAAATATTGGACAGCTAAATTCAAACGCGGCCATACGAGCATTTTTGATGAAGAACGTGTCCAGATCGTCCAAATCGTCCAAATGTGGTCACCACATCAGAAATCCACAATATAGTGACAAATGATCGGAGAGCGAACGTGGATATGAGAAAGCAGGTTGGGTGCCGCACAATTGACCGTAAACACCCACGTGTATCAACTTCAAGCGTATGTTTGGCGATGTTAAAGCG
Organism: Pachyrhynchus sulphureomaculatus; assembly: GCA_019049505.1. Classification (NCBI taxonomy): domain Eukaryota; kingdom Metazoa; phylum Arthropoda; class Insecta; order Coleoptera; family Curculionidae; genus Pachyrhynchus; species Pachyrhynchus sulphureomaculatus. The sequence goes on along the minus strand of CM032450.1, from coordinate 42,157,576 downwards.
CAATCGGAATGATTTTTGGCGTTGACTCATAACTGTCGACGAATCATTGATTCCTCACAGCACACTAGAAACTAAAAAACCGTCTAGACACTAGGTTTTCTGTCGCGAAGCGGCGCCAAAGAAGGCCAAAGCGACTTTATCAGCCAACAAAGTCATGGCTACAGTGTTTTGGGATGCACGCGGCATAATCCACGTCGATTACCTTGAAAAGGGCAAAACGATTAATGGAGAATATTATGTCAATTTGTTGGATCGTTTCAACCATGCTGTGAAAGAAGAACGTCCGCATTTGGCGAAGAAAAAATTCTCTTTCGTCAAGACAATGCACGCGTGCACACTTGTGTCATAACCATGGCAAAATACGATACGAATTCCTTCTGCATCCGCCATATTCGCCAGATTTAGCCCCCAGCGATTATTTCCTGTTTTCGAATATGAAAAAATGGCTCAGCGTAAAAAAATTTGGTTCAAACAATGAGGTGGTTGCTGAAACAAACGCCTATTTTGAAGAGTTGGAGAAATCGTATGTTTTAGATGGGATACAAAAGATAGAAAAACGTTGGACTACGTGTATCGAGCTAAAAGGAGACTGTGTTGAAAAATAAAATAAATTTTATACATAAAAATATTTTATTTTTCTTGTCAAGGCTCCAGGTAGTTATCATTCAACCCTTGTATTATATTATATACTATACAGTGACGGAGGCGGGCAGATGGATCCAGAGGATGTTCATCAAGACCAGTAGCGGCACGGAGTAAACTCTGTACCCAGCTAGTTAGGCCACTGTCACTATACGTTGCATGGAGGGTGTTAGGGTTTTTTAAAATTATATACCCTGTATGCACTAGCCTAGCCAGGTTCAAGGGGCGAGGGGCATATGGATACAAAGGGCGCAACATAATATAAAGAAAATAATTAGAAATGAAAATAAAAATATAAAAATTATGTCACTAACGTTTTAAGTGATTGCTCATAATTATACCCTCCGTAAGGCGAGTGCATCTTTTCTGATATTAAGAATTGAGTCATAATGAGTTATTATTCGAGAAGTCATAACGATGATGTCATAACTTAAATATTTATATGATCTGGAAAAAATTTTGTTGCGCTTAGTAAGTATCGAAAGTATGACGTTATTTAAGAGTGACTAGAAGGAAAACAGAAAAATACTCTTAAGATAAGTCGTGTACAAGCAAAACTGTGACAACGATAAGATAATAGCAGTTCCTTTACAATAATTTTTACCTTATCTTATTTAGATTTCGGTCATCGTGCCTAGTAAATAAATATTGTATTTTGTTAAATAGGATTTATCGAAATTATGCAAATTTTTACAAGTGTGGGGAATTTTAAAGAATCTCGCTACAACAACAGAATAGGACGGATGCCGGTTTTTTCAAACCAATTTTTATTGGCTTTTCATGTTTTAAATAGCATAAACTAAATAAAAATAATCTGGCCAAGTGGAAGTTAGACTTGCGCAATTAGTGTTCCGTACGTTGATTGCTTTTAAAATAAAAAATTTTGTTAGGGAGGTATAAAATAATCATTTGACTTCACAAAACACACCCCAAATGAGTTTTTAACAAAGTTTATTTCTGATCTTTGTTGAACACTGATGAATTTTTATTTTTTTTTATATATACCAGATATTCATATATGTACGCGATAATTTTCGTTCAATCTACATCCTGTGGAGAATATTCCAAAATTGTTTCAAAATTTTTTTGATCAGTACTTTTCGAGATAAGGGTAATTAAAGAAACCATGGGAATCAAACACATTATTACAGACGATATTCTAACCGAACAACTTATATGGTTTGGGCACATCCAAAGAATGGACGAAGATCGAATCCCAAAACAAATACTAAAATGGCAATCAGAAGGCAGGAAAAAGGGAGGTAGACGGAGAATAAGTTGAAGAGATGGGATAGGCAGGGAAATTGAGGAAGGAAACCTGGAAGATCTATGGAATGATCGAAAGAGGTGGAGATTGGAGGTCGGAAGACGTCGGAGAACGTTGTAAACCGATATGTATACATGTATACACCTATATACACACACATACAGTCCCTGGCCAAATTATTAGACGCACTGTATTTTTTTTAGTAATTTTATGTTTCTTAAGAGTTTTTATGCAATAATGGTATATTTAAACTACAATATTATTGATTTTATTTAAAAGAATTGTTGTAGACTACATATTTGTATTTATTTTTAACATATGGCAACACTGTGTTGACAAAGTGATACATGAACGTAAACAAGTACAAACCTGTATCAGTCGCGATCGGAATCGAGTCAGGTACGGACGTGTTTCTGTGGCTTTATGGACTGTGATTGTTTTGTTTAACAGTTTTATACTACTCAGTTATTAGTTTTATTTTGTATGCAGTGTTTTAAAAAAGTAATTGGACTATTTTCATTATGGGTAGAAAAGGCGATCTTTCTCCACGTAAAAAGCTGAAGTGAAGGCCCTGAAGCTAGTGTACGACGCATAAAAAAGAAAATTGAGTCAGGGAAGGAATTAAGCCCGAAAAGAAAGAAAAGATGCGGTAGAAAACCAATTTTCACTCCACGGTCAGAGAGATGTTTGAAGAAAATTTGTGTAGAAAACAGATTTGCTACCACAAAGGTAATAAAATCACAACTCCAGGATGCTAGCGTAAATGCTTCTGAGCGCACTGTTCGAAGAAAATTGAAAGAATTAGATTTTAAGGCCTGTCGCCCCGCCAGGAAGCCCAAGTTAACAGCTGCAATGAAAACAAAGCGCCTGAAGTGGGCCAAACAATGGCAAGACAAAGATGTGGACTTCTGGAGATCGGTAAGATACAGCAATTTAATCAATAATTGATACATTATTATCATTTTCAGTTAAATAAAGCAAATAAACATGGAAGTTCATATATTTTTCCTATTTTTGACAGGTCTGCTTCAGTGACGAAAGCGCATTCGAAATTTTGCAGAATGAAGCTCAATGTGTGCGTCGTCGTCATGGAGAAAAGTTTCATCCTGATTGTGTCGTCCCGACGGTTAAACATCCCACCAAAGTGATGATTTGGTCAGTCATCAGCGGCAAGGGCACTGGACGTCTGTACGTCGTCAAAGGAATAATGAGGCAAGATCAGTACAAAGAAGTATTACAAAATCGGTCGATTCCGCAGCTCAGAGAATGGTTTCCAAATGGGGAACCATTCACTTTCATGCAAGATGGAGCTCCCTGCCACACTGCTCGGTCTGTTAAAGCTTTTTTGGCAGAAAAAAATATCCCTCTGTTGGATTGGCCGGGTAATAGCCCTGATATGAACCCCATCGAAAATGTGTGGGAGCTGATGAAAAGAGAAGTGGCTAAAGATGTGATTACCAACAAAACCCAGCTCCTAGAAAAGATTATTCATGTGTGGAATCATCATCCTCAAATGCAGGAGACGTACAATCTTGCATTGATAGCATGCCGCGCAGAATTAAAGCTTTGATAGCGGCTAAAGGTGGCTCAACTAAATATTGACTTTTACTAACATTAATTTCACTTTTCTTTAAAACTTAATAAACTTATGCTTTTCTAAATTAATGCTGTTTTATTTATGTCAAATAAATAGGTAATTGATTGGATAATATAAAAATAAAAAACAAATCAATTTAAAAGGATAATATAAAAATAAAAAACAAATCAATTTAAAATAATAAAACGGTACAATATCACTCGGTAATTAATATTTTACATGGAATCTTGCAGTGCGTCTAATAATTTGGCCAGGGACTGTATATATATATATATATATATATATATATATATATATATATATATATATATATATATATATATATATATATATATATATATATATATATACATACATATATATACACGATTTCTGGCAATTTTTTAAAAATAATACAAAAGCGTGCGCAATTATTACATTATATATATTTTTGAACTCGTGTTTTCTCAAGTTTCCATTTGACACCCCACCCCACTCGATGACCTGGTAACAAATTATTTCACTTCCGATTTCACCACCAAAACTAATCCTTTAACTCAAAATTTAACTTTCAAAACTACACGGCTCTGATGAGGCCATCAATTCGTATATTATTGCCAAATTTTAACTTTCTATGTCAAATAATTTCGGAGACAATCAGGTGTGACAGATGAGCAGACAGACGGACAGACACCGAAGCGATCTTATAAGAGTTCCGTATGGAACACTAAAAAGGACTTATTGAAGATAAACCTACAGAACCTGATAGAGGTTGAGGTTATAAAAGGCTTTAAAAACATCTAGAGCATGCAGTTGGTCAAATAAGAACGGATCGCCTATAACTTGTCGATAAAAAAATGCTTTATGGATAGATTTCTAACTCTAAATTTATGGTTAAAAAGTACATTATCGAACGTTTGGGCCGTATACGCTTCGCGCTATAAGGATGTGTTCCTATGTACTTATCCAAAAGGTTCGAAAAAAATGACGTCTACAGCGATTGCCAAGTATTTGGGCAAGTCGAAGGGGGGATTGTTAGCAAATGGGTGAAACGATAGTCTCAGTTAAAAAATGTTGATAATCTACCAGAACGTGCCTCGAGAGGAAAAGTGTCGGACAAGGCTGAAAAAATGATTATTAACATGTTTTCCCGAAATTCTCAATTAACGGCTCGCCTGGGCAGGGAAAACATACATCGAGGCTGGAGCAATGTAATTTTTTCCGATAAAGCTTCATTTTGGGGTTATGTTATCACCCAACGAGCCTGGTCAATTTTCACTAAATGATTGGTTCAGCGCATCGTTTTGGAAAAATACTCCAGCCAGTGGAAAGTGGAATTCGGTATCGTCACAGTAGATTGGCCATCCCTGTTGCCTGATGCAAACCCAATCGAGCACGTATGATTATACATCAAGCAGAACCTTCGTGGTAAAAAAGTGTACACCGGACAGCAGCTGTCACCGCAAATTCGGGCAATTTGGAAATCTTTGCCCCAAGAATACGCGCAAAATATCGTCGAAAGTATGCCCCGAAGATGCCCGGCGATCATCGACGCTAATGGGGACTGGAGGAAGTACTGAATCATTACTATTTACTGTGGAATGATGTAAAAAACGTTTAAATAAATACATTTTTTAATGAACAATGCGCGATACGTTCTTACTTGACCGAATATACGTGTTTGTAACGGAAGTACTAGGTATATCAGTTAACAAATTTTTTGGTTTAGGTAATATCCTTCTTAGCGATCATGCTGCCTTCAAGTTCCCTTTTTTTACTTTCCTTACTAATAGAAAGCATTGTATTTGTGAAAAATATGTAACCTTTTTGATTCTATTATTTAGAAATTAACAATTAAATTAATTTTTTTTCCAGATTACTTTGTTGCAGCCTCTAAAGAACGTAATCGAAATTTAGGCATTTAGTTTAGTGTTTATAGTTTTTTGCTTATTTTTTTTTTTATTGTTAGTTAATATGGTTTTATATTATTTATCGTTAATGTTTTTCTTTGTATTTATAATATTAGCTTTGCTTGTTTTACTATTATTATTTTTCTTTTATTTATAGTGTTCTTTAATTTTTGTATCATTTTGCTATTGTAAATAAAAATTGTTTCATAATACCGAGTATTATTGATTTCTATTAAAATGGGAGCTGCAATGTATATAGAAAACAAGTAAAAATACTGTGTTGGCAGCTTGACTCGACAATATTATTGTCATATTCGATGGATTAAACTTATCTAGATAATTGTGCCGCCTGTTTTTTTTTTCTATTAGCTTTCTGCTTCCAAATGCTTACATTTGCACAAAGCAATGAAATACCGCATCGCTAGGAATTTTTATTGAAAAAAAAAGAAATGTTAACAGATGTGACGACGTAATGGACCAAGTAGCTAGGATATTAGAAATTTTTCAAGGCAGAAATTAACATTTTAATTAGTTTGCTGCGTGGCAAGTTTCAGCTTGCTGAGTCGTTCTGTTTGTTCTGTACATATGTTTGCGTAACGGGCTAATTGTGTTTCTGCGAATGCATACGAAAAAAGAGCAGCTCGTGTGTATGACATTTATTTTAAACTCGGAAAAAGTGGTACTAAAATGTATGAAATGATTCGTAAAGCATTTGGGGACGAAGCCGTACGCAAATTTTCAATTGGTTTTCGCAATTTAAGCGGTCCAGTCGACATAACTACGAGGCTGCTTTGAAAAGTCCGTGCAAAAATAAAAACTACTTATGTGTTTGGGGTAAACCTTTTTTATTTTTCGACATAGTCTCCTTTTAGGCTTATACACTTCGTCCAACGATGTTCTAGTTTGTTGATCCCTTCCGAGTTGCAATCCTATTTCCATTAATTTTGCGACCACAACTGCTGAGGTGTGTGCTGGTGCGTTGTCGTGATGAAAAAGGACTTTCTCGGTTTTCAAACGGTCCAATAACGATGAATAATATTCACCTGTAATAGTTTTACCCTTTTCCAGATAGTCGATGAGGATTATCCCTTGCGAATCCCAAAAGACAGTCGCCATAACCTTTCCGGCCGAAGGAACGGTCTTCGCCTTTTTTGGTGCAGATTCCCCCTTGGTAACCCATTGTTTAGATTGTTGTTTGGTCTCAGGAGTATAGTAATGTATCCATGTTTCATCCACAGTGACGAAACGACGCTTAAAGTCCTCCGGATTCTTCTGGAACAGCTGCAAACCATCCTTGCAACACTTCACACGATTCCGTTTTTGGTCAAGCGTGAGCAATCGCGGCACCCTTCTTGCGGATAGCTTTCTCATGTCCAAATGTTTATGCAAAATATTATGTACCCGTTCAGTCGAGATGCCCACAGCACTAGCAATCTCACGCACCTTAACTCTTCTGTCATCCATCACCATATCATGGATTTGATCAATGATTTCTGGAGTCGTAACCTCCACAGGCCGTCCAGAACGTTCAGCGTCACTTGTGCCCATATGGCCAGTCCGAAAATTTTGAAGCCACTTATAAACTGTTCTAATCGAAGGTGCAGAGTCACCATAATGTTTATCAAGCTTCTCTTTAGTCTCCTGAGGCGTTTTGCCTTTCATAAAGTAATGTTTAATCACCACACGAAATTCTTTTTCGTCCATTTCTTGAAAATCACTCGACTTCCTTGATTCACACGAATGCCAAACAAAGAAATAGACCAATATGGCTGAAACATGGTGTGCGTTCATTCAAGAGATGCTACTAACTAAACATGACCTCGATACGCGCCGGTGGTGCCATCTCTCGGATTTTGCATGGACTTTTCAAACCAGCCTCGTATGTCGTAGTTAACACCGTTAACTTTCTGAGAAAAAAAAACTGTGATCAAAAAATAATAAGACTTTTAATGCAAACGGGTTATTTATTTTTCCAATTTTATTTCGTCCCTTTCAAAGTAATCCCCCTTGGATACAACGCATTTATGCCAACGTTTTTTCCAGTCTTCCAAACCGTTGTTGAAATTCGATTTCTGGAATGGCCTTTAAAGCCTTCTTCAATTCGGTTTTAATCTCCTCAATCAGAAGTCCGACGGAGCTAAATCAGGCGAATAGAGCGATTGCGGAATGATACGAGTTGAATTTCTGACGAAAAAAAATCGCGAAGAAACAATGCTGTATGAGAAGGCGCATTACCGTGATGAAAAAACCGAGAGTTATCGGCCCATAATTCCGGCCTCTGGAGACGAACAGCTTCACGCAAACGACGCATAACACTCAAATAATATTTCTTGTTGACAGTTTGGCCTGGCGGAAGGAATTCATAATGAATAACACCACGATAATCGAAGAAAACTGTTAACATCACCTTGATTTTCGATTTGCTTTGGCGTGGTTTCTTCGGTCTGAGCTCACCTCTAGCACGATATTCGCTTGATTGGTGGGCAGTTTCCGGATCGTATGCGTAAATCCATGTCTCATCTCCCGTAATGATGACGTTGTGATAGTCAGAAATCATGGTTTCACAGACATTAACACGATGCTCTTTATCGAAAAAATTGAGTATTTTTGGTACCAAACGAGAGGAGACGCGTTTGAGGTCCAAGTTGTCTTTTAAAATGGATTGAATTAACACATATGATAAGTTGGTGATATCAACAAGGTCTCTAATTGTCACTCGACGATTTTTGAGCACCAAATCCTTGATTTGCTTAACGTGGTTCTCATCGGTAGATGTTGAAGGACGACCAAGACTTTCATCGTCCTCCACACGTTCTCTGCCTTCTTTAAACAATTTGTACCAATCAAAAACACTTGCTCTGGATAGAGCATCATCACCAAATGACTTTTTTTATTATTTCGAACGTTTGGGAAGCCGAAAAAAACCATTTTTAAAATAAAATTTAATGCAACTTCTTTGCTGAATTTTTTCACTCATGTTAAAAACCGAAAAAAAAAAAACGCACTTTAGTTGTTGAACGAATGCAAGCGAATTGAACGAATGCAAGCGAATCTTATTAACTACTGACGCTATGGTCTTAAAATTTGACAAAGATAGCAGTTAAGATCCTACCAACCTAACGAAAAAAAATTAATCCGATTTGGAAATGCCTGGGCGATTTAAATTTAAAAGTCTTACAATTTTTTGATCACAGTAGTAGGATTTCTTCCCGATCTTTGTTAAGTTAAACGACTTTCTGCTGTCTACGGATATTTGCATAAGTAGCCGATGTTCAAGCGTTTAAAGTGAATGTCATTTGCAAAGCTGTAAATTGGATTCCTAATCCTTTCCAGAAGGTTGTTATGTAAATGAGAAAGAGTAGGAGACAGTATGGACCCTTGGGGCACACCGGTATTGATAGCGATGGTATTGCAAAGAAATCGTCGATTGCCACTTTGAGGAAACACGAGAGCCATAAACAAAACTTTTCAGCCATACCATAACAGCGTAGCTTAATCAACAATCCGTCATGTCAAACAGCCTTGGATATATCAAGTGCAACAGCTGTTTAGCATCACGTGACCTTGGACTGTTCATCCCCTATGAAGATGTGGTTAAAGTGTCACCACTACGATAATGTAGAAAGGACAGCGTCGATCTTCCAAAAAATGTTCGACCGGTGGAAAAAAAAAACGGTAGGGGGGCGGGTGCATTCAAAGGGCGGAGTGAGAGATTTTATAGTGCTAGTCCGGGAACTTTTGGATCGCACCAGGTGGATTATATTTAGCAAATTGACTTATTTTAGTAAGTGTCGGGTAAAAATATGATTCCAACTATATAGAGAAAGGAACATAGGAAACAAAACTGCAGCATTTGAACTAATATATTTTTTAATCTTCACCTATCTAATCTAAGTATTGCAGTTTTAAAAACTAGTTATGATATCATAGAAACAGTCACGATGTGAACAAATTTCCTAAATTAAGTTTGTTCTTGGAAACATGCATAAAAAATTGCTATTATCTTCATTCTTGACCGAAACAGGTTATGTATCTTAGTTCTGCACGTTGATTATACAAGCTATTTATGGTGTTTTCTTTTTTTACTTTTCGATGGTTGATGGTATCGACCTTGTAATACATCGAAGAATACGTTGAGTTTTATAATAACCTAACGGCCGCTGTAATTTTTTTAATAGTTTTATCCCAGATAAAATAATAGGAAAATATAAAAATAAATGTTAGACCATAAAGGTTCCAGCAAATTCTAAAAAATCATAAGTCACACTATTATAGACATCTGCCTACAAGTATAATAACATAAGAGGAAACTCTGTGTCATATTCTCATATAGAAGCAGAAATTCATATATGTACAGTCTGTCAAGTAAGAACGTGACCTCTCGTATTCTTGAAAAATGTATTTCGAGAACATTTTTTGCCAACAGCGCAATTGCTTTAGTCATCAATAAACAGCCCCACAAAAAAAAAGTGGGGTATACTTTTGATGCGATATATCAGATCCGTAGTATTTTTTGCCCGCTGATCACGAATTTGACGTCAGAATATCGCCATCACATCTCAATTTTTTTCTAACCTCAAAAAAAATAGGTAAAAATTAGTAAAAATTAAGAAAAAATATACTCCTAAAAAATTGATTCAAGCTTTTTCATGAATCCAAAGATGTATTAATATGTATTCGGACACGCTAAGCTAATATTCATCGGTTGGATTAAGCGATACAGTTCTGTTTTCTTTCTAACCTCAATAAATCAGACAGATATAGTGCTTCTCGAATGCGAAAACGAATTCAAATTAAAATTCAACCGATTCTTACCAGATTTGGTACACGGGGGTTTTTTGGGTTGCTGATCATGAATCCGAGGTCGGACTTGCAAAATTCAAAATGGCGGATCCAAGATGGCGGACAAAATTTTTGAAAACCAACCGATTCCTACCAAATTTGGTATACAGTTGGGGAATCCTCAAACCTGATACTCTTAAACCCTAAACCCTGAAACCTTAGACTCCCACACCCTGTAACCTCAAAAAATAGACCTCAATAACCCTGTAACTTTAAAAATGAGACCCAATAAACTCAAAACCAGGACTTTTAAAGCATATACTCTCAAATAGTGGACCCTTAAGCCCTAGAATTGCGAAAGTTAGACCCGCGCCTAACTTTCCTTTTTTTGGCTGTATCTTGTTCTTTTTTCCGCGAATGACCTATTCAAAGGCTTTCTGCCCAAACGCTTTTGAGGACTTGTTTCTCTTTTTAGCGACCAGCAATAGTCCGCTAGCATATGGTCATCCCATCGTCCTTGATACCGATTTTCTATGATTTTCAGATCTTGGTGAAAACGTTCCCCTTGCTCCTCACTGTAGTCACCAAGATTATCTGGGAAATCATCGATGTGGGAGTCCAGGAAATGTAATTTTAGATTCATTAAGCAACCTAATGTTTGAAAATTTTTTACCATTTTCTCGACTATTTCTTTGTACTTAGGACTTTTATTATTTCCCAAAAAGTTTGTTGCGACTTCTTTAAAACTAAGCCAAGCAGCTTTTTCAACTTTATTCATTTTAGTAACAACTAATGAATCTTGAAACAATTTTCTTATTTGTGGCCCGTCAAATACGCCTGCCTTAATTTTAGCTTCAGAAAATTTCGGAAATTTTTTATGCAAATATTTGAAACATGGGCCGTTTGTATCTAATGCTCTCGTGAATTGCTTCATAAGTCCAAGCTTAATGTGAAGCGGGGGAATAAGAACTTTTCCTGGATCTACCAATGGTGGAAACAATACATTATTTTCACCAGGAGTGAACGATTCTCTTGTTGGCCAAATTTTTTTCTTATAATGACGTTCCCTGTCTCTGCTATTCCACAGTCTAAGGGTTTAGGGTTTAAGAGTATCAGGTTTGAGGATTCCCCAACTGTATACCAAATTTGGTAGGAATCGGTTGGTTTTCAAAAATTTTGTCCGCCATCTTGGATCCGCCATTTTGAATTTTGCAAATCCGACCTCAGATTCATGATCAGCAACCCAAAAAACCCCCGTGTACCAAATTTGGTAAGAATCGGTTGAATTTTAATTTGAATTCCTTTTTGAATTCGAGAAGCACTATATCTGTCTGATTTATTGAGGTTAGAAAGAAAACAGAACTGTATGGCTTAATCCAACCGATGAATATTAGCTTAGCGTGTCCGAATACATATTAATACATCTTTGGATTCATGAAAAAGCTTGAATCAATTTTTTAGGAGTATATTTTTCTTAATTTTTACTAATTTTTACCTATTTTTCGAGGTTAGAAAAAAATTGAGATGTGATGGCGATATTCTGACGTCAGGTTCGTGATCAGCGGGCAAAAATACTACGGATCTGATATATCGCATCAAAAGTATACCCCACTTTTTTTTTGTGGGGCTATGTAATCGACTGCCATCTTCGAGGCATGCTGTCGACGAGATTGTCTGCAATAATCTCCAAATTTTTCGAATCTCGCGAGACAACTGAATCAAAGTCCTCAGAGTATTTCGTCTGAGCTTTCTCTTTACAAGGGACCAAACATTTTCAATAGGGTTAGCATCCGGCGATTGTGAGGGGCACTCTAGTATCTTATCGTGGTCCCAAGTGGGCCACTTCGCGACGTAATTTCCGCACAGCAAAGTTTCTTCAACGTGCTGTATGAGCACGAAGATGTTGTCGAATGGTTACACCATAGACATAGAGTATGGACCGAGTGTTCCGTATCCCGCTGTGAAGTAACTATGGACGAAAAGGGTGAGAGAGATAAAGCGTATGAGTGGCCAGTAGCTGTCTCTTTTTAGAATGCAGCTAATCTACGGCGCTCTTGAAAATAATATTTCTAAGTATTCTATTTGAACTAAAATCGGGTATAGGGCTTTTCTTCCCTTGCATTCCGTCTCTACGCCTTGTTTATTACAGGCCTACAGAAAAGAGACAGGTATTGGCCGCACAATCGCTTTGTCTCTTTCTAGAGAGAGAGTGACTTGGCCACCGAGCCATGTTGTGGCAAGTCGTAGAAATTTTTCGTCACGTTAAAATGATTTACCCACTTCTTCACAAACGATACCGACTTTTTAATATATTTAGTGGTCGCGGAATGTGTCATTTTAGGTCCTTTGGGTGGGAACAAAGAAAGAGTGCGTCCAACCGAGGCGCAAACAAGTGACTCATTTTGGATTTTACGTGATTTCGACCACAGTTCGAAATCGACTGATACTTTTACTAAAATGCGTCGTAGACAGAAGGTCCCTCTACCGAATTTTTGTTGAATCGCTAGAATTGCATCTAATAAAAATGAATTATCGCAGAGACACATTCTTACTTGACAGACTGTAATATTTTCTAAATATTTTCAAATTTTTGCATTAATACATTTCGACATCATAACTTTATTTAAAAAGGACAAAATTGGTCATTGGTTTTGTTCTTCCTAAATCGATACGAAAACGTGTCACCTATAACTTGTCAGTAAACGAAATTCCTTTTTTTTTAGGTTAGTCCGGCATCCCTGCGAACGATGCCTTGTGGAAAGAGATTGATTTTTAACCTTATTTATGGTTAAATCGAACAGTACTGTGTTCCTATGTAATCATCCAAATGGTCCCAAAATGACGCCTACGGAGGCTGCGAAGTATATGGACAAATCGAGAGCATTCGTTGGCAAGTGGGCGAAACGATACTCTCAGTTAAAAAATATTGATGATCTACCAGAAAGTGGTTCGAGTGGAAAAGTGTCAGATAAGGACGAGAAAATGATTATTAACATGTCTTCCCGAAATCCTCGATTAACTTTGCGCTAAGGAGCGCAAAAACGATTCGCACTCATCTCTGGACTCACGATTTGAAGTGGCCGAGTACAATCCGCCACTTCAAATCAGAGAAAAACGATTCGCGTGGGCAAAGGAAAACATAGATTGGCACTGGAACAATGTAATTTTTCTCCGATGAAGTTTCATTTTGTGTTAAGTTATCACCCTACGAGCCTGATCAATTTCCACTAACCAGTTAGTTCACCCTGTGAAGATCCATGTTTGGGTATGTCTTGCAGAAAATGTTTTTGGGAAACTGTTCATCTTTACCTACTCCAGAACGATGGTTTGTCGATAAAAATGAGGAGTGGATTCTTCAAGAGGACAACGACCCCAAACATCGGAGTAAAACAAGTACCAGTGGAAAGGGGAATCCGGTATCGTCACATTAAATTGGCCATCCCAATTGCCCTATGCAAACCCAATTGAGAACGTGCAAGCAGAAACTTCGTAGTAAAAAGGTGTACACAGCTGGCATGGTAAATTAGTGCAATATGGATATCTTTGCCCTAAGAACACGCGGAAAATCTCATCGAAAGTATGCCCCGAAGATGCCAGGCAATCATCGATGCTGATGGGGACTGGGCGAACTACTGAATCATTCGAATTTTAATGAACTTGACCGACTGACTGTACATATTTTTCTAAAAGGAACTTTATTAATAATTTGCATTAGTGGTTTTTGTAATATTTAAATTTATTCAAACTCACACTTTTCACTCGTTAAAAGACTGAGAGCTCATGACAATGAAAAAACAACATTATTTCCTAAATATTTACTAATTAGCAGGTAATTTTAATTCCAGTAGAGTGTGACCTTAAACAAAACACTAGCTGATAAATTTTAATGCCTCTTGAATAATTTTATGGTATCCCGGCTTCGTAAACAAAACAGTCCCAGGGCCCAATTCACATTTAACAATAAATGCATAATTTTTAACATTACTAATTTAAATACATACGAATGTGTATTAATTGAAATTTTAGTCAGACAGCCAGTTGTCGTAATTGGCTTAGTCAACTTTTAAAGCGAAATATTTTGTTTAAAAATATCGTATTACCTAATGTTGCAAAGTTTTATTTAGGATGATAAAACCGGGGAAGTTGATAATCTAACTATATTATGGTATTTCCTTTATTGGTATTTACTTCCAGTTATATGACATCATATTTAATATTCCTTATTTTCTCTGAAATATCACTGTCTCTATCAATGTGTCATTAGAGGAAAAATGTAGAATAGCGTATATCCGTTTTAATTGGATTTTGTATTTATTAGACCCTATTCAAAACAGAGGTATTCACCTGATCGGAGACCCACATCTTACCATCAACGTAGATTCTTCAGGAAATCGAAGAACATTGGCAACTTGCGTAGTTTCACGTAAGTGTTCGACGTGACGTAGCTCGCTTAATTCCTTCCAGAGTAGCGGATGATAGGGATACATGTAGTGCCAATACATCACGTCCATATAAGGTTCAGCTGGTCACTCCTCGTACCAACCTTTTCGAAAATTCTTCTATATAGAAAACATCCCTTTGGAATGAATTACCCAAGACTTTGCTTTCCAGTAGTAGAATTTGCGACGAATCAAGACGTACCGTCGGTAAAGTAAGAACATGTGGCGCATTTATTTAAAAGTTTTTTACATCACTGGACAGTGAAGGATTGCCATTAAAATACTAATGCTTCACTAGTTCGTCCAGTCCCCATCAGCGTCGATAATCGCCTAACATCTTCAGGACGTACTTTCAATGAGATTTTCCGTATATTCTCGGGGCAAAGGTTTCCAAATTGCTCGTGACAGCGGCTTCACTGTGTACACCTTTTTGCTACGAAGCTTCTGTTTAATATATGACTCGATTGGGGCATCGGACGACTGGGCTAGCCAATCTAGTGTGACGATATCGACTACACATTTTACGTTCGGGGTCGTTATCCTCTTGAGGAATCCAGTCCTCATTTTTATCGAGAAACCACCGTTTGGCAGTCGGTACTAATGCCTTTTTGTAAATCTGGATCATATTTTCAGCGTTCCAATTGTAGGTAAAGATGAAGAGTTTCCCATAACCTTCTTGGGAAAGACATCCGCAGGGTGTTTCATGGTGCGCTGAACCAATCGGTTAGTGGAAATTGCTCGGGGGGTAAAAACATAACCGCAAAATAAAACTTCATCGGAAAAAATTACATTGTTCCAGTCTTGATTTATGTTTTCCTCGGCCCACGCGAATCGTTTCTTTCTATGGTTTTCACTCAGTAAGTTCGAATCGTTTTATACGATATATCTAAACCTTTCTGCATTAGTTGCATGTTAATAATCTTTTTAGTGTTTTGTACGGAACCCTTATGAGATCACTGTCTCTCCATCTGCTACACTCGATATTCTGCGAAACTATTTGATATAGAAGGTTGAAATTTGGCACTAATATAGGAATTGATGGCCTCATCAGAGCCATGTAGTTTTAAAAGTTAAATTTTGACTTAAGGGGTTAATTTTGGGGACAGAAATCGGAGTTCAAAAATAGATATGATGTACTTGCGCATACTTTTCTTTGTATTGTTTTTAAAAAATGTGTCGATTGAATAAAAATTATCACTACTTAGTATATATCACCACTACACCAAACACTTTATTTTTGCACGATGATTGACAGTCAATCATCGCTCCTGATGAAGCTAACATGGTTAACAAAACGCGCGTATAAAAGAAAAAAAAAGAGTGCAAAAATAAAGTGTTTGATGTAGTGGTGATATATACTAAGTAGTGTCATTGTGCCAAAGATTCTACATTCTCAGCTTAGAAAATTATCACGTTGATAGTTTATCTGGTATATAAAAAAAAGACAAAAATTTTAAAGTCATCAGTTTTCAACAAAGATCGGAAACAAACTTTGTTGAAAACTCATTTGGGGTAACAAAATTTTTCATTTTAAACCCAATCACCGTACTGAGTGATGCTGGAGAATTACTACTTTTGCATGCCCAGATTGAGTTTTGAAAGTTTAGTTCGCGAATTTTAGCAGATAATATAATTTACTGTAGCAAACAATTTTAATATGAAACATAATCTTTATATAACATATTGCATAATAATATATAAAGAATAATAATAATAATAAATAAAGAGTTATGAATAAATTACCTTTTATGATCTAAAAAAAAACTAGCTCCTTTGGAGATGCCACATATATCTTTACAAGCACTAACTGCACAACAAAAACTTCCTCTTGATATCGTTTTTATAATTATTTTCAATTATAACGTCAAACGAATCATTTACTTATTGTAAAATTATTAATAATGAATTTCGGAGCTCGTTAAAAAAAAGGTTCTCCTTGAAATCCAGATATAAACACAGCCCGTGATTGCGCTGGCGGCCATATTGTTAGTATGATAGGGGACGCATGCGTGATAAAAAAACAGGACCTAAAAGTTGTCTTGAGCGTCGCCACTGTGTTTTATGTTTACTGTGCTTTTACTCTCGAACCACGTTCTGGTAGATTATCGACATGTTTTAACTGAGAGTATCGTTGCACCCACTTGCCCATATAGTTAGCAGCCGCTGTAGGCGTCATTTTAGGATCTCGAAGCGCGAAATGTACGCAGCACTCATGTTCGATAACGTACTATTTAACCATAAATAAAAAAAAACTGGTCAAGCGCAAGTTGAACTTGCGCAATTAGTGTTCCGTACGTTGATTGCTTTTAAAATAAAAAATTTTGTTACGGAGGCATAAAATGATCAGTGACTTCACAAAACATACCCCAAATGAGTTTTCAACAAAGTTTGTTTCCAATCTATACTGAAAACTGATGACCTTGAAATTTTTGTTTATATATATATATATATATATATATATATATATATATATATATATATATATATATATATATATATATATATATATATATATATATATATATATGTCAAGGATTTTCTACAGCTGACGCTGTCTTCCTTCTCTCAGCCTTTGATTCCATTCGTTTCTATCTTCCCAGTCTCCATCTGTTAGACCCCTGCCCTCCATAGCCTCGTCCACATCGTCTCTCCACGATTGCCTGGGTCTTCCTCTTTTTCTTCTTCCTATAGGGCTCCACTCCGTTATTTTATTTATCCACCTATTATCTTCGCTCCGTCTTATGTGCCAATACCATTTTAATCGTTTTTCTTCAGTGGTGTTTATTGCGTTCCGTTTGATGTTCATTCTGCTTCTTATTTCTTCATTTGTTATTCTCTCCATACGTGTCACTTTACAACATCTTCTCCAATACTCCATCACTACCGTGTTAATTTTAGATTTATTTCTTTTGTTGATCGTCCATGTTTCTGACCCGTATATCATTATGCTTTGTATTATTGATTTGTATACGCATGTTTTGTTTCTCTTTGTAATGTGTTTGTCCCACAGGATTGAATTTAATTCTCTTATGCATGTCCGCGATTGTCCTATTCTAGCTTTGATCTCTTCTTCTGATGTTGCGTTTTTTGAAATGATGGTTCCTAAATATTTAAATCTATCGGTTCCTTTGATTATTGTTTCGTTATCGACTTCTAGATTCTCCGCATTTCCCTCCTTTGCTGTTAGATACTCCGTTTTATCAAAGTTTATTGCTAATCCTGCTTTTATGTATTCTTCTTTCAGTTTTCTTACCATATAATTGAGGTCTTCCTCATCTTGCACTATAATTACTTGGTCATCTGCGAAACTTAGAGTACATAAGTAATCTGCTCGTATTGGGACTCCCATTCCACTACATTTTTGCTTCCATTTTTTTTAAAGTTTGTTCGAGGTATATTTTGAATAGTGTTGGGGATGTAGAGTATCCTTGTAATAGGTCTTTTGTTGTTTGGAGTCTCTTCCCTATTTTATGTTTTATTTTTATGTTTTTTTATATACCAGATAAATTATTAAGGGTAATGCACTCGTGATAATTTTCGTTCAATCTACACCCCGTGGAAAATATTCCAGAATTTTTTCAAAATTTTTCGATAAGCACTTTTCAAGATAAGGCGGGGGGACAGCGATTTTTCGCGATTTTTTAAAATTAATACAAAGAAAAGTGCGCGCAAGTATTACATTATATATTTTTTACTCGTGTTTTCACAAGCTTTCATTTGACACCACACTCGATTACCTAGTAAAAAATTTTTTTTTTTTCACTTCCGATTTCACCCCCCAAAACTAACCCCTTAAGTCAAAATTTAACTTTCAAAACTACATGGCTCTAATGAGGCCATCAATTCCTGTATTATTACCAAATTTCAACTTTCTATGACAAGTAGTTTCGGAGAAAATCGGGTGTGACAGACAGACGGTCAGACACCGAAGTCATCTTATAAGTGTTTAGTACGGAACACTAATAAGGTTAGGAATGAATTTCTTTTTCACAAACCATTGTTTGATGCGAATAATAACCTCAAATAAAAAAGTAATTTATTTTATCGAAATTATAGGCGACATGTTCTCACTTAACCGACGGTAAATCGCTTTCTCTACACAAACGTCGCTTTACGGATTTCCCTGCAGAACGTGGCACGTGCCCATAAAAAATCTTACACATGTAAAACCATCCTGAGAAGAAAGTTTTATTCATACACCATTTAAATTGAAGACACTGCAATAATAACTATTATAGCTGCATGTAAATTATTATTAAAACCAGTGGCATCTTGTTGTCATTCTTGACGTGTTTTTTATTTGGAAATTAAATAAGCTTAAGTGTCTTCAATAAGACCATGATGTCATGATGCTATGAATGGCCAAGTGTGATAGATGGAACATTGTTCGTCGGGTGCAGTGTTAATTTAATTTCTACGACGTTCAACGATTAACTAATCTAAAGAATTTTAAAATTAGTCAGGGTTTATTACCCATTAGAGATTGCAAAATGAATTCTTTTAATAGAAATCACTCTGCTGCAACGTATTTCATATGATTAATATGATGGTTCTTTGAAAAATAGTATTGTATCAGCTACTGGCATTGTTCTAAAATAACCATTAAAAATGTATTGTTTCGTAGAAATCAACTTCGGCGCTTTCTACGAAGACAATTTTATTGTTAAATATTTTTGAAAAGGAAATGGTCTGAATGCGGGGGCCTGCTCAGTATCGAAATTTAAGAGAGCCGCATTTTTTTATGGAAATTTATTTAATCGTATTGAGAATATTTCTTTTTAATCCGTAACCAAATATTAGAAATTAATAACCGGCCAAGTATAAGTCGGACTTGCGCAATTAGTGTTTCGTACGTTGATTGCTTTTAAAAGAAATTTTTTTATTGCGGAGATATAAAATGATCAGTGGCTTCACAAAACACCCCAAATGAGTTTTGAACAATTTTTTTCCCGATTTTTACTGAAAACTGATGACCTTGAAATTTTAGCGTGTACGTGTATTAATATGCACCGCTCTGGGAGGAATTAAGCGAGCTACATCCATGAAAATATTTGTAGAATAGACTCAAGTCGACAACCTTTCTTAGATGTTCCAAGGAATCAAGGTTACTGGTTAGTTATGGGTCTCCAATCAGGCTAACAGTTCTCATTGGAATAGAATCCAACACATGCAGTGTATGTTTGGAAGCAGAGCTCCAAATAGTGGAGCGGTATTCCATCGATGGTCGAATTTGAGCTTTGGACAGAATAAACAGTTGTTGTAGAGTGTAAAGCTTTCTAGTTCGAAATAGTGTTTCCAGCTCTTGAGAAGCTCTCTTTGTTATGCATGCCAAGACATATTGGCCCCCCAAGTTAAGGCTGAGCAACTTAAATAACGATGCTAGAAATGGAGTGCCCGACACAACTATGTCGGGTTCCACAACTTTTTTAGAAAAAAATGCCGCTGGGTTTTTGTGGCTTTAAATTCTACTTATTTGCTTTCACCCCACGATAGAATTTCTTCCAGGTCTTTGCTAAGTTGAAGGACTTCCTGCTGTTTACGGATATTTCCATAAGTAATCGATGTTTATCGTTTGAAGTGAATGAAGAAATAAGCGTACTGTCATCTGCAAGTTGTAGATTGGATTCCTGGTCCTTACTAGCAGATTGTTAATATAAATGGGAAAGAGAGAGTGTGGAACCTTGGAGTATACCGGCGTTGATAGTGAAGGCATTAGAAAGAAAAACCTTGTCTATTTGTTTTTTTATTTCCTATTATAGGACTCTTCAGGAACCTTCATTCTTGGCATGTGTATGTATTTAAAACCCTTATAAAAAATATTTTTATTTGGTACCCAAGTTCATGGGTTTTAAGGTTTAAAAAATGTTTATTTTTTCAGTTTAAACAAAATTATGTCTAACATCCACAAAAAGGAGATTTTTAACGTAGTTACATAGCTAGTGCCACTCTTAACAAACCATCTGAGATCTCATGCAATAAATCTTGTGTCTTATACGAGGCTGGTTTGAAAAATCCGTGCAAAGTCCGAGAGATGGCACCACCGGCGCGTATCGAGGTCATGTTTAGTTAGTAGCATCTCTTGAATGAACGCACACCAAGTTTCAGCCATATTGGTCTATTTCTTTGTGTTTGGCATTCGTGTGAATCAAGAAAGTCGAGTGATTTTCAAGAAATGGACGAAAAAGAATTTCGTGTGGTGATTAAACATTACTTTATGAAAGGCAAAACGCCTCAGGAGACTAAAGAGAAGCTTGATAAACATTATGGTGACTCTGCACCTTCGATTAGAACAGTTTATAAGTGGTTTCAAAATTTTCGGACTGGCCATATGGGCACAAGTGACGCTGAACGTTCTGGACGGCCTGTGGAGGTTACGACTCCAGAAATCATTGATCAAATCCATGATATGGTGATGGATGACAGAAGAGTTAAGGTGCGTGAGATTGCTAGTGCTGTGGGCATCTCGACTGAACGGGTACATAATATTTTGCATAAACATTTGGACATGAGAAAGCTATCCGCAAGATAGGTGCCGCGATTGCTCACGCTTGACCAAAAACGGAATCGTGTGAAGTGTTGCAAGGATGGTTTGCAGCTGTTCCAGAAGAATCCGGAGGACTTTAAGCGTTGTTTCGTCACTGTGGATGAAACATGCATACATTACTATACTCCTGAGACCAAACAACAATCTAAACAATGGGTTACCAAGGGGGAATCTGCACCAAAAAAGGCGAAGACCGTTCCTTCGGCCGGAAAGGTTATGGCGACGATTCGCAAGTGATAATCCTCATCGACTATCTGGAAAAGGGTAAAACTATTACAGGTGAATATTATTCATCGTTACTGGACGGTTTGAAAACCGAGCTGCAAGAAAAAACGCCCGCGATTGGCCCACAAGAAACTCCTTTTCCATCACGACAACGCACCAGCACACACCTCAGCAGTTGTGGTCGCAAAATTAATGGAAATAGGATTCCAACTCGTTTCACATCCCCCCTGTTCTCCAGACTTGGCTCCCTCGGACTACTATTTGTTCCCCAATTTGAAGAAATGGCTGGCGGGACAAAGATTTTATTCAAACGAGGAGGTGATTGCAGACACTAATGGATATTTTGCAGACTTGGACAAATCCTATTATTCGGAAGGGATCAACAAACTAGAACATCGTTGGACGAAGTGTATAAGCCTAAAAGGAGACTATGTCGAAAAATAAAAAAGGTTTACCCCAAACACATAAGTAGTTTTTATTTTTGCACGGACTTTTCAAACCAGCCTCGTATTTTCACTTGCACATTTTTAGGAAAAATAAAATACCACATGTTCTCTAAGCAAAAAAAAAGTGTACTTTAATCATTAGGCGGTCTTTCGGAGACGTCCCTGTATTCAAGTAGACAGCAAACAGAGGAGCTGTACCATTAGAAATATATGGCTTAAGAGGTATTTAACAGTAAAATGCCGTAGCGGCTAGTTAAGGCAAATGATCTTTATAATCTCAGTTCAAGCAACATTATTAACATTTTGAATGTATATTCGATAGCTAAAAATAATTGCTTTGCTAAAGCCGATACTTTGCAAGCATCGCATATTTTATTTTATTTATTTAATGATAACTACTAGTTGGACAATTGAAACGAAGCAGAACGATAAACAAAAACAAATATTTTTTGCCGATTTAGCAACAATTTCTTAACAAAATAAATTATTTATCAACTGTTGTAAATTGTGTTTCTTAAAGGCTTTGGAACGCATAACTAAACATTTAAGATAATAATAGAGATATTTTGCAACGCTTATTTTTCACATGCCTTTGTCCTTATCGTTATCTTAAGCATGCGCAGTATTAACGTCAAGGAATGTCAAGGTTAGGTTAGTATCCATCTATCTATAACCCTAGAGGATTTTTTTTCATTCATTTCATGGTTAAGCACACCAGTATTAGTATCTCATTTATATTAACGATCTGCTGGAAAAGACCGAGAATCCAATCTACAGCTTTGCAGATGACACTACACTTATCTCTTCATTCACCTTGAACGCTCGGACATCGGCTACTCAGACGAATATCCGCAGATAGCAGGAAGTCATTCAACTTAACAAAGACCTGGAAGAAACTCTATCTTAGGCTGACCCAATAACCAAGTGGAATTTAACGCTACAAAAACCCAGGCAGCAGTTTTTTCTAAAAAAGTTACCGTTGCTGAACCCGACATAGTTATGTCGGGGCACTCCATTTCTCTAACATCGTCACTCAATTTGTTGGACGTTAATTTGGGAGCAAATATGTCAACTTTCATATTATTAGTAGTTTCTCGTAATTGTTTTATTAAGAAGCTTCTAAAACTGAATTTGTATATCCTCTAGAAAGAAACCAAATTTTCCGAAAGTAGTAGCGATATCAGTGGTATCCTTTTGTTGCCGAAAATATTGGTCCATTCTGCCTGACACTACGAAAGCCTGTATTTTTTTTTCCCAGATGCCAGATCTATTCTAAAATCCATCAATCCCAGGGGGTAGTTCCCCCTCCTCCTAGGGATGATTTTCGACCTTATTAGGAAGAGAGGAAAGTACTTGATCCTTTCCGAATTTCAATAACATCCATGTGCATTATTAGGACGTCGTGTATCAGTGATTCAAGCAAATCTACTTCATATTTGTTCACTTTGCCTAAAACTACAAATCCCTGAACTTTTTTCGTCGTTATTGAAACTTACGAGACACCTCTATAGGTGGGGGTGGTTTTTACACCTTATAGGCGTGAGTATCAACCCTTTAAGAGTAATGTCTGGTTGTTACACCAGATTCAGATATTTTGTCCTAAGATCTACAAGAATTTGTTCAGAAAACTTTACACTTCACAACAACTGTTAATTCTTTACAAAGCTCAAATTCGACCAACTATGGAATACTGCTCCCATGTTTGGGGCTCCGCTCCCAAACATACACTGCATTTGTTGGATTCTATTCAGAGAAGAGCTGTTCGTCTGACTGGAGACCCGAAACTGACAGGTGGCCTTGAGTCGCTGGAGCATCGAAGAACGGTTGGCGACTTGAGCCTATTCTACAAGTATTTTCATGGAAAGTGTTCGAAGGATGTGGCCCGTTTAATTCCTCCCAGATCGGTGCATGTTAGAAGTACACGTCACGCTAATACTTCACATCCGTATGAGGTTCAGCTTGTTACTCCTCGTACGACGCTTCTCAAGCAGTCATTTATATGGAGAACATCATCCCTTTGGAATAATTTGCCAGGACTGTGTTTCCCACCGAGTACAATTTACAGCGATTTAAGAACAACGTGAATCGCTTTCTCCGCACACGTGTCACTCCTGTAGCGCTTTAGGGACTTCCCTGTAGCACGTGTGCTAGGCCCATAAAAAAAATAGTATTTGATGGGCCACTATCACTTCCTTCAATATTTTTAAAGTAATACGAATGTGTGATAAATAAATTTTCATTTGAAATTAACACTACATACACCATTGTACTAAAGATTGCAAAGTCCCAACATAATCTGAACACTAACTGTTGTCAGTGCTATTTGCAATTAGAGATTACACAGGGGAACAGCTGTTTTGGTGTCGAGGTTTTTTGAGCTGATTCTATATCAATTTGATGTCCTGAATTCAAATAACGTATTCATTTGTACCTAGGAGCTCAAATTTTTAAGATATACAATTTTAGAGAAATATAAGTTACATTATTGTAACTCAAATCCGTAAGTGTAGTAAACAAAAGTAGATACGAAATTTTTATTTTAGTTATACAAAATACAATATTATGTCGTACTTACAAACAAAAAAAAAACATTGAAGAAATGAAATAGTCACTCAACACTTGGAAAGCTTCTTTTCCGCGACATTCTTGAATGTTTTTTTAAACAGTCCCTTTTTAAACTCCAGCAGTAATCTGCCATCATGTGCATGTCCCATCTTCCTTGGTAGCGGTCCTCCATAACTTTAATATCTTGGTGAAATCTTTCACCTTGTTCCTCACTCATGTCTCCTAAATTTTCTGGAAAACGGTCTAAGTGGCTGTGTAAATAGTGTATTTTAATACTCATATTGCACCCTAAGGATTTGAAACTATTAAGCATCTTGTTAACCATTTTAACATAGTTTTGAGCTTTATGTTTGCCTAGAAAATTTTCTACAACTGCAACAAATGATGTCCAAGCTTCTCGTTCAACTTGATTCATTGAATTTATGAAGGCAGGATCCTTAATTAATTGTCTTATTTGTGGGCCGTCAAATATATCCCTGCTTTGAGTTTTTCTGTGCTCAACTGATGCATTTTTACCCCTATATATGCAAAACAAGACCCATTCTTATCAAGAGCCTTTACAAATTGCTTCATTATGCTCAACTTTATATGTAACGGAGGAAGTATGATTTTTTCTCTTTCAACCAAAGCGTCGTTAATGACATTCTTTTCCCCAACGTCCATGTTTTCTCTCTGAGGCCAATCTTTTCTAACCCAGTGGTGTGTTTTGTCCCTACTATCCCAGAGGCCCAAGAAACACGGATATTTCGTGTAACCACTTTGCTGCCCAAGAAGAAAGTTTACCATTTTTAAGTCTACACAAATCATCCATTGATGGTCGTAATACTTTATCTTCTGCAAGACCAAAGCTATGGTATTATATTCTGCTTTCAGTTTCGTTGAGTGAGCTAGTGGTATTGAACCATATTTATTCCCATTATGTAGAAGGACACATTTTAAACTTCGCTTTGAACTGTCAATAAATAGGCGCCAATCATCTGGAATATATTCAGAAAGTCCCATTTCTTTCATGAGTCCCCTAATTTCGTGACAAAATACAAGATTGTCTTCTTGAGAAAAGAATGGTAGCAGATCTTTTTCTCTTGTACGGTAAAAGGTAATTTTGGTTCCTTGTTCCAGTAAATGTTTGTCGTTCAACCTAGAAGCCAGTACTTCAGAAGCTTTTTTTTCGATAAATTGAGATCCCTGGTGAGATCATTTAATTCATTTTGATTGAAGCGTTGAGGAACTGATGACGTCCCCTCATAGTCACTGTTAGTTTCATTAGCATCAGAACTTTTATTAGCATCAGAAGAGCGATCAGAGGGAAAATATTCGTCATCAGAGATATGTGGTAGCTGATGAAATGTTGGAATCGGTATTTCATCTGAGTGCGGGATAGGGCGTATTGTCGAGTCTAAATTGGGATAAGTCCACTTACTGCAGTTATTTCGATTGATTCCATTAGTATTTACTAAACAGAAATAACAATCATTGAAGTGGTTTTTTGGTTCTCTCCAAACCATTGGTACGCCGAATTTTAGACATTTTCTTTTCCCGGTAGTCCACTGCCGTAAATGCTCGGTACAAGTTTTACATACGAGATGCGGGGCCCACGTTTTGTCCTGATCACCAAGCTTAACTCCAAAGTATCCAAGATACGCTCGCTTTACAAAGTCAGTAATAGTTTGTCTGTTTTGTTGAAACATATATTCTCCGCATATATAGCAAAACACATCAGGTTGATTTACACAACTTCTTCTTGAACTGGAACCTGAACTCATTTTAATTCTGTTCAATAATACAAAAACACTCTTTTCTTAACATAAAATAACACGCCGAATTCGATCTACTCTCATTAGTAAGAACGCACAAACGGACGAGACTTACCCGAGTTAGGTGATTAAAAGGGTCAGTTCAGGTACCTGATAGGCAATGGTTCCACTATTTATAGATTTACCTGGAATTTACTCAATTACAGACTGACAATAAAACCATTGTACCTACATTAATGAATATATAATAATTTTAGAACTCTCATAAATGAATATACTGAATAAAAACCACATTGGTAGATAAGTTGATGTATCTAGAAAAGTAGAGCTGATAGAGAAAAACGGATTGCATGTATAGATTTAGCGTCTCAAATATAGTTAAAATCAGCTCTAAAATCCCAGGCAAGCTCCAAATGGTGAGCGTATGCTTCAAATAACGATAACACCTGAGTCTTTTGTATTTAATTTTTTTCCCTTTACTACTGCGCAAGCTCCAAACGGTGGGCGGATGCTTCAAATAAAGATAAAGAGAGTGGCCTACCAAACTAAGCGTTGCAAAATTTTATCTTAGAAACTACATCGCAAAAATTTTGGATAAGTATTATAATACATTAATAAAATTCGACGCCTTTATGGCTGGTGGGTCCAGAATTTTCAGAATGAGAGTGTTCAACTCACACCAGACTTTTCTTTTTGTCGTTAAAATGGCTTGATACACAATTTGCACGACCAGATTAATAAACTAATAACCTTTATTTGGAATGTTAGATAATAAAATTATTTATTGTAAACAGTGAAAAAACACGATTCGTTACTAAAAATAGACGTGAGTTTATACTGTGAATAATATTTCGTTCGAATCATGGTCAAATTGTTAGTAATTTTTAATCTTCGTTAAAAATTATATTGTTTACATTTTAGAATTGTTACATGTGCAACAACCAGTTGGGTAGTTCGTTAGCCAAGTTACTATCGTATCTGCCTGGTGGAAAAAGCTACTCTAATCCTAGAGAAAAATCAAAAACACTAAATTATGAGACATATTTTCTACGTGCCTTAATGTGATCTACTCTGTGTATATTTGGGAATAGGTGACAATAGGTCTAAGACCACACAGCGATCCAAGACATGGACATAGACATTTTTCATCAGATTCAACCACTGTTATTTTAGAACTTCCACCAGGACCCGTACTAGGATCTTCTTTGTTGACCTGTTATATTAATGATCTCGTTTCAGTCGTGGATCCTTGGACGGTGTCTATGTTCGCAGATGACTAGTAATTTATTGTATCATCTCAGGAATCAGAACACCTGGAGAATATGTGTAACAACAGAATTAATCTGTTATTGTAATGGTTTAGTAACAATCATTTGTACTTAAATAGTTTTAACACAACTTATGTTAGGTGTCATACACCAAAAAACAAGAGGCTTAAATTTTTAAAAGTGGGTGAGAAGTTATTTGTCGCTCAATTTCTTTAAAATTTTTGGGTCTAACAACAGACCAGAATTTTAGCTGGAAAGAACACTGTGGTATGTTATGCTCTAAGTTAAGTTTTATGCCGAGTAATCTTGGAAGTTTTTGTCTATGGTGAAAGTTCCTTCAACTTAGGATACTTATGTAGTATCAAGGCTCCACTGCGGAATTTGTTTTTGGAGTTCTTACTTATGGGAGGATATTTTTGTTATCAAAAAAATGTTCAAATGTATTATTCTTGGTGTTTCTCGGGACAGATCGTGTAGGTCACAATTTGCACTATTAGAGCTAATGAATAACCTTATTTTGCACACATGCACAATCACTTGATTAGTTTACGAAACAATCTTTTGTTTAAGGTTAAGGTTAAATATTGGTAAAAATTCTCGTCAAAATTTGAGGGGAGCTGTCTTTAACAAACTACCACAGCATATTAAGACTGCAAGATTGAAAAAGAATTATATACTTTAAAAAAAATTTGAAATATGAATTCATTTTTAGTACTCGATATTGATGTTTATGTATGTGGATGGAGCCCTGATGATAACGCTGCCTGGCGGTGATTCTCGCCAGCTCAGCTGGACGATCCTCTGTCGACTTGTGGCTTTAAAACTTTAATCTTTTACCAGCCAGAGATACAATTTGTAGTCTCTTACCGTGATGTTACGTTAATACTGCAATAAGTACTACAATTTCTGTTCTAGTTTGTCTAGCCTACCTCGGCAGACGAGCCGTGTACGGCGAAACATTTCCCGAGATGGATTCGCAAAGAAGAGAACAGTGGGATACTTCGTTCATTTTGGTAGTTAATACTGATTCAAAGTGGAACCCTGACGACCGCGCCGCCAGGCGATGATTCTTGCCAGCTTAGCTCCACATCCTCTGACGGCCTTAAAAGTCTCCAACGGAGGGTAGATACGAGGCTGTTTTGAAAAGTCCGTGCAAAAATAAAAACTACTTATGTGTTTGGGGTAAACCTTTTTTATTTTTCGACATAGTCTCCTTTTAGGCTTATACACTTCGTCCAACGATGTTCTAGTTTGTTGATCCCTTCCGAATAATAGGATTTGTCCAAGTCTGCAAAATATCCATTAGTGTCTGCAATCACCTCCTCGTTTGAATAAAATCTTTGTCCCGCCAGCCATTTCTTCAAATTGGGGAACAAATAGTAGTCCGAGGGAGCCAAGTCTGGAGAATAGGGGGGATGTGAAACGAGTTGGATTCCTATTTCCATTAATTTTGCGACCACAACTGCTGAGGTGTGTGCTGGTGCGTTGTCGTGATGGAAAAGGACTTTCTTATGGGCCAATCGCGGGCGTTTTTCTTGCAGCTCGGTTTTCAAACGGTCCAATAACGATGAATAATATTCACCTGTAATAGTTTTACCCTTTTCCAGATAGTCGATGAGGATTATCCCTTGCGAAACCCAAAAGACAGTCGCCATAACCTTTCCGGCCGAAGGAACGGTCTTCGCCTTTTTTGGTGCAGATTTCCCCTTGGTAACCCATTGTTTAGATTGTTGTTTGGTCTCAGGAGTTTAATAATGTATCCGTGTTTTATCCACAGTGACGAAACGACGCTTAAAGTCCTCCGGATTCTTCTGGAACAGCTGCAAACCATCCTTGCAACACTTCACACGATTCTGTTTTTGGTCAAGCGTGAGCAATCGCGGCACCCATCTTGCGGATAGCTTTCTCATGTCCAAATGTTTATGCAAAATACAGCACTAGCAATCTCACGCACCTTAACTCTTCTGTCATCCATCACCATATCATGGATTTGATCAATGATTTCTGGAGTCGTAACCTCCACAGGCCGTCCAGAACGTTCAGCGTTACTTGTGCCCATATGGCCAGTCCGAAAATTTTGAAACCACTTATAAACTGTTCTAATCGAAAGTGCAGAGTCACCAAAATGCTTATCAAGCTTCTCTTTAGTTTCCTGAGGCGTTTTGCCTTTCATAAAGTAATGTTTAATCACCACACGATATTCTTTTTCGTCCATTTCTTGAAAATCACTCGACTTCCTTGATTCACACGAATGCCAAACACAAAGAAATAGACCAATATGGCTGAAACTTGGTGTGCGTTCATTCAAGAGATGCTACTAATTAAACATGACCTCGATACGCGCCGGTGGTGCCATCTCTCGGACTTTGCACGGACTTTTCAAACCAGCCTCGTATGCTTTTAACTGTTTTGCTTTCTCCAGCCAGAAATGCAATTTGTTGTAACTTACCGCGAAGTTACTTTCAAAACTACACGGCTCTGATGAGGCCATAAATTTCTATATTGGTACCAAATTTCAACTTCCTATGTCAAATAGTTTCGGAGAAAATCGGCTGTGACAGACGGACAGACACCGAAGCGATCTTATAAGTGTTCCGTACGAAACACTAAAAAGACAGTTGTTGTTGTGAATTTAAGTTTATGATTGATGGGAGGAATAAAAAAAAGCCCCCAATTTTTCTCGAGGTTTGTTACATACTGTAACTATCCTGTAAGTACATTGTTAACTATTCGAACGTTAATACTAACTGATCCTAGTGTTTGTTCTTTTTGATTTGTAGATCTCCTGATGAAGTCTATAACAACAGGCGAAAGCTAGATTTTGAGAATAAAAATACAGTAAGATAACATTCTTTTTTTCTCTCGCCTCTAATTTTGGGATGATCATATACGTATTACACAATGTATGGTAGTTTGCTATTATCCCCGTTATTGTTCTTCCAATCGTATATATATATATATATATATATATATATATATATATATATATATATATATATATATATATATATATATAATATAAATATATATATATATATATATATATATATATATATATATATATATATATATATATATATATATATATATATATATATATATATATATATATAAATATATATATTATATAGTTAAAAGTGTAGGCAAATGACAAAATTTATATTTTTAGAATATACAAATGGTTATCTTTTTCAATGAATACTAATACATGACCTTATTAACTACATTAGCATGAATAAATAAGTTTGTCTATAATGTTTAAAGAGGTTTCTTATCGTCTACTTTAATTTCCAAAGGTTAATCGACGGAGATCGGCAGATTTATTTTTAAATATGATTTATTAGGTATAATTATTACAACTGGAGACTTCATACTTTAAGAACCCATACTTTAAAACTTTTTTTAATTCACAGGAATTAACTTTACTAATTATATTTCAAAAACAGAGATTTTGCAACGCTTATTTTTCACACCATGCGCAGTGTTAACGCGAGGGAATTGCAAGGTTACTTTAGTATTCATCTTCTATAAACTTATATTTTTTTTTATTCATTTCATGGTTAAGCACACTGGTTATTAGTATTTGATGGGTCAACATAAATTTCTAAATTAAAATTGTGTCTGTAACGCACTGTGCCAAAGATTGCAGAATCCCAACATAATCTGAACACTAATAAATTGTTGTCAGCGTTATTTACAATAAAAGATTATCATTTCAATTTTACCGTTTTTTTTCGTAGTTGTTTTTATACCTAAGTAGGAAAAAAACAGACCCTACCATAATAGTGAACTTCAAATAATCTCTCTTAAATAAGGGAAATCGTTATCCTTAATAAAGGATGATTCTCTTATTTTGTTTCAATACTGCTCCGAATGGTGGGCGCATGCCTCAAATAACGATAACAGTTGAGTCCTTATATTTAATTTCTTCCCTTTACTACTGCGCATGCGCCAAACGGTGAGCGCATTCTTCAAATAAAGATAAAAACAGTGACCTACCAAAGCGTTGCAAAATCTATCTAATAAAGCTCTAGTATCGATCTCATTCGATCATTCCTTTTGGGATTAGACCGTGTAAAATTAGAGTAACTTTCCAACGTTTCGCCTACGAGTGCACGAAGCATCTTCAGGGATCTCTACACTTCTAGATCAGAATACTAAGTGAGCTCGAAGAAATCAAAAAACGAAATTAAACCTGATTGGTGTTTACCAAACTATGACCCGGGTTATTTGACAAATAAAAATGAATTAACGTTATTATGCCGAACTATATCTGATATAAAGACTGAATCGTCAAATGGAACATTTGTATATAGTGAACCAACGTCAAAACTGACTGGAATGTCTTGACGTTTCATCGCCATCAATAAAATGTATAGAATTTTTAATACATGAACTAGTTTTTGCTTTAAAATTATGGAGGAGATTAGCAAGATATTTACCTATTTTGTATGTTTGAGCATCTATTGCACTCACAAGTCTAGACCAATATATTTTATGAAATGAATGAGTGACTTTATGCCTTTAATTTCCTGGTGCACCACAGTTATACTTACAGGTTTGGCGTTGAGCATCTAAGAGAGAAAGCAGCGTCACCTTGCAAGACTCTTCTTATGAAAGTCACCGGCTCAGTTTCTACCTTTTGGATACCTGATGGAAAATTTAGTTTTCCGGAGCGGCATAACACGTGCTATGCAGTTAATCAAAAGATGAGCCCCTTTTAGCCTTCCAAGCAGGTGAAGGATCAGTTCGTAAGATGTTTGGTCAAATGATTTCCTATAGCCAATCCATGCCATGAAAAAATTTCTTTTGTATTGCACGGAGTCTTGGGTGATACATATATCGATCAAAAGGTTCCCTTTGCAATCTTCGGCTGCTTTTCTTCCTTCATGCTAAGCTCTGATATCTTGAAGAACCTTGCGAGCTAAGTAATCTGTTGTAGATAATGGAAGTAAATATTTTGGAACAAGAGTTTAAGTACGTCATCGCTCTACAGTTTTTGGGGTTGATCAAGTTGCCCTTTTTTAGAATACGTACCGTTCTTGCCTCTACAAAACCTTAAGGAATTGGTAGTTCCTCAGTTAACCAGTTATTAAATATTCTAGCGAGACGTTCGTGGGTGCTAGAGAATTTTTTCCACCAAGAATTGTTGATGACACCTGGTAACGCGGTAAAGCTTTTCGTGCCCTTAATGGCATTTGAATCTTCTTCCTTTGTGATGGCATGATCGCGTTCTGCTGTTGGAACTGTAAGCAGTAAGTCCCGAGGTAGTCTACGGCAGGAGTGTGTACGTTTAATGATTTCATTGCCTCATAAATGTCCTTCCAGAATATGGTTACTTCTTCTATGGATGGCGGTGTTTCAACTTTGGGTGTCTCTTCTTGAGTAAGCGAGATGCTTGTGTAAGGAAAACCCTCTCATTGACAACAAGTTTAATTCGCTCTGCGAGGTCTTTCTTTGCCACCACTAGGGCTCGTATTCGCTCTCGACAATGCTATTTAATGGGTGTTCAATGTCTAGACCCATATAATAAATAAAACAAATAAATTCTTGACTCGCTGAAGATGTCATCGGAAAGTTATTCAAAATCAACACGGCCCGATTCCAAGAACAACGATTTCTCATTTTATAAAAACCATAAAAGCTTCCGTTCCACATTTTTCTTTCAATAGTAGTTATATCTTACCGTTACACCCAGTTGCATACTTGTTTTGCGGTTCTACTGATGAGACCATTAGATAGTAGAAACGGGTATGAAGAGAGCGCTATGACCATGGGTGGAACTCACAAAGAAGAATATCTCTTTCCGATCGAAAATGAGTATGCAATTTGTCTTATGAGTAAATTGATATTTTATACGTAAGATTTAACATACTTTTTGTATTACATAAAACATTATTTTTTGAAAAACAAACAAAACAAGCTATAAAATAATTAGCAGAAATTCCATGAGTATTTTATAAGGTAAAACAATTGATAATATCTAATAATAACAATGATTTCAGTTTTTATGAGCCTTATGAATAAAAAATAAATAATAAATTGCATTTTTTCCGGGGATTATAAGGTAATTTGTATTATCTTTAAATGTGTTAGTTCATTACTGTAAATTATAAAACCTATATTTTTATCTCAAGATACATCTACCACTCGCAAGCCGGTGTCGCTGAGAATGAGCTTATTTCTTTGCAGACAAGGAAATAAAAAAATGATAATTATTTCTTGTAATAATGTTATTTAATGTGGTTGGTTAAACTTTAAAACAATAAAAAAGTAACACAATTTTCAGATTTCTGGATTGGAACAACTCTGAAAAGGATGTGTAACACAAGAAGAAACCTCTGTCACCACCTTATTATCTTTAAACAATTGAACATTAACAATAACAAAAACAAATAAAAATAATGAAAAAATAACACAATTTTCCGATTTCTTGCAAGCAACCAATCTAACCCCCTTCCGTACCTCACTAACCCCTTATATGTTTGACCATAATTAACTGAAAGTAATGAAAAAATAACACAATTTTCAGATTCCTATATATATATATATATATATATATATATATATATATATATATATATATATATATATATATATACGAGCATATATACGAGGCTGGTTTGAAAATTCCGTGCAAAGTCCGAGAGATGGCACCACCGGCGCGTATCGAGGTCATGTTTAGTTAGTAGCATCTCTTGAATGAACGCACACCAAGTTTCAGCCATATTGGTCTATTTCTTTGTGTTTGGCATTCGTGTGAATCAAGGAAGTCGAGTGATTTTCAAGAAATGGACGAAAAAGAATTTCGTGTGGTGATTAAACATTACTTTATGAAAGGCAAAACGCCTCAGGAGACTAAAGAGAAGCTTGATAAACATTATGGTGACTCTGCACCTTCGATTAGAACAGTTTATAAGTGGTTTCAAAATTTTCGGACTGGCCATATGGGCACAAGTGACGCTGAACGTTCTGGACGGCCTGTGGAGGTTACGACTCCAGAAATCATTGATCGAATCCATGATATAGTGATGGATGACAGAAGAGTTAAGGTGCGTGAGATTGCTAGTGCTGTGGGCATCTCGACTGAACGGGTACATAATATTTTGCATAAACATTTGGACATGAGAAACCTATCCGCAAGATGGGTGCCCGATTGCTCACGCTTGACCAAAAACGGAATCGTGTGAAGTGTTGCAAGGATGGTTTGCAGCTGTTCCAGAAGAATCCGGAGGACTTTAAGCGTCGTTTCGTCACTGTGGATGAAACATGGATACATTACTATACTCCTGAGACCAAACAACAATCTAAACAATGGGTTACCAAGGGGGAATCTGCACCAAAAAAGGCGAAGACCGTTCCTTCGGCCGAAAAGGTTATGGCGACTGTCTTTTGGGATTCGTAAGGGATAATTCTCACCGACTATCTGGAAAAGGGTAAAACTATTACAGGTGAATATTATTCATCGTTATTGGACCGTTTGAAAACCGAGCTGCAAGAAAAACGCCCGCGATTGGCCCACAAGAAAATCCTTTTCCATCACGACAACGCACCAGCACACACCTCAGCAGTTGTGGTCGCAAAATTAATGGAAATAGGATTCCAACTCGTTTCACATCCCCCCTATTCTCCAGACTTGGCTCCCTCGGACTACTATTTGTTCCCCAATTTGAAGAAATGGCTGGCGCGACAAAGATTTTATTCAAACTAGGAGGTGATTGCAGACACTAATGGATATTTTGCAGACTTGGACAAATCCTATTATTCGGAAGGGATCAACAAACTAGAACATCGTTGGACGAAGTGTATAAGCCTAAAAGGAGACTATGTCGAAAAATAAAAAAGGTTTACCCCAAACACATAAGTAGTTTTTATTTTTGCACGGACTTTTCAAACCAGCCTCGTATATATATATATATATATATATATATATATATATATATATATATATATATATGATTTAAAGTAAGAACAACTGAAAACGGACGAAAGTCCGTATATCAGCAATCTACCCACTGTTCTCTTATTTATCGAATCCATCCCGAGACACGTTTCGCCATATCATGACTCATCAGTCGGGCTAGGATCGATAAACAAGAGAACAGAATTTTTGGTACTTAAGCCAGTACTGACTGCCTATAATGGTAAGATGGCTTAAGTACCGAAAATTCTGTTCCCTGGTTTGTCGATGCTAGCCCAAGTGATGAGCCCTGTCTCGGGATGGATTCGACAAATAAGAGAACAGTGTGTAGAGTGCTGAGATACGGACTTTCGTCCGTTTTTCACTTGTTCTTACTTTAAATCACATATGCCTTAGGGGGATCAGGGGGATCCCTCGAACGTTCGCGCCACCTGTGGTGAAGTATTGGCAGTTTGCTAACCACTCTGTCGGCGAATGGCTACAGCAAGTCAGCCCTCCGATGAAGTGTCACCTACGAGGTAGGCTATATATATATATATATATATATATATATATATATATATATATATATATATATATATATATATATATATATATATATATATATATATATATATATATATATATATATATATATATATATATATATATACTTGCTATCATTTTGTGAGTTAATAAAGATTTAGTTTTAAATCATCTGTAATGTTAGCGACCTCTGCATGCACCGTTGTCGGTCGATGCATGCCGTTACCGTAGTTATATACAGAACGTTTAAAAATATGCCCAGGGAAAATATCCAGCTGTTAATTGTAGATATATTAGTATATATATTGTTTTAGTAACAAAACCTGGGTCGGAATTGTATCTGCCTCAAGCAGACGTCTGGTACAGGGTCACTCGGTCGCAGGTATTGCATCTGGATCCGGCCTGGAAGACTTCGCGGATCACTGATTTTGCATGCTGAGCTACCTTATCCAAAAACTTCTGCTGATGTATGGTAGCACCATTTAGATGTGCAAATTCCGGTGCAGTTTCTTATTAACCGATGGGTATATTTTATCGTACATTTTTATTCTGCACGGATCTTTTGCAGATCTCCCCCATGTGGCTCCATCTGCTAACCGTACAATAATCTTAGTCTAACAACTGTCTTGTCAATGGTCATTTTGTTCCACAGTGGGAGCTTGCCGGAATGATTCTGCAACGGGTAGAACCTGAAATGTCTAGTATTATCGCTCCTAGGCATTCTCCTGGATTGAAGGAGTCCATTACCTGTAAGGTGAACCTCTAAATGTAGTGTTTCGTTCCGTGCTTCGGCTAA
The DNA here is from genome assembly GCA_019049505.1 of Pachyrhynchus sulphureomaculatus. Taxonomy (NCBI): domain Eukaryota; kingdom Metazoa; phylum Arthropoda; class Insecta; order Coleoptera; family Curculionidae; genus Pachyrhynchus; species Pachyrhynchus sulphureomaculatus. Next base: position 42,120,916 of record CM032450.1, on the reverse strand, counting down.
GAGCCGTATTATTTTTGGAAACGACACAGGGCTCGTTTGCAGTACACATTAAATGTATCTGTGATCGTGTTTTAATATAGATATGCAGGAGCTCGAGTCGAAAAGAGGTCTTCGATTGGATATCGAGAACTCCCCAGAAAGCTTGGTAACTTCAGTCCCTCGATACTTTTGATATTCCATAGATATACAGGTAAATAAATATGCAATGTATTTAGCGAATATGCGACGAATATTCTGCGAGTGGGCATGTATCGGCTTATACCCATACATTATTCTAATCTATTTTTACCGACCTAACAACAAACACATTTTAGTTTTAAGACATTTATTATCGGCCTCAAGAAAGTGCAAATGCCGGGTTTATTTAGGACTGTTGCACGTTTTACGATTTATTATATCAGCAAAACAGTAATTTGCAACATGGGACCTACATTGTTAGCGTTTTTTCATTCGAAATTATTAACACGATTGCATTTTTTATATCGGGAAGTACTATTAGTACTACAAATAGTCGCTTATTTTGTTATTTTTATTATTTAAATTAAAATAAAATCTAAAAATTTCACATATTATAGTGTGATAATGAATTTATTTAAACCAAATATGCCATGATGCCATCGGTGAAGAACTAACTTCTGTGGTTTCTGGTTGAAAACCTGAATCAAGTGGTTTTCACAGGGTTCTTTTGAAAGCAGCTTAATTTTATTGAGAAAGTTCTGCAGAGATCGGTACAAGTGAGAGTCAGAGGGTACTATGTCTGGACTATACGGTGGATGCATCAAAACTTCCCAACTAAGCTATCGCAATTTTTGACGGGTCATCAAAGAAGTGTGTGTGGTCGGGCGTTATCATGATGGAAGACAACACCTTTCCTATTAATCAATTCGGGCCGTTTTCTTTCAATTGCCTGGCGTAATCTCTCTAGTTGTCCACAGTAGAGTTGAGAATCAATCGTCTGACCAACTGAAAGTAGTTCATGGTGGACGATTCCCGTCCGGTCCCACCACACACGCAGCTTCATCTTTTTCGGCGTCAATCCTGGCTTCGCGAACGCTTGTGACGGCTCACCATACCTTGTTCACTATCTTTTACGCTTCCGATTATCCTACGTGATCCATTTTTTATCACTGGTTATGACACGTTTCAGATATGGCTCGATCTCATTGCGTTTCAGCAACGCATCGCAGATGTTAATTCGGTCTATCATGTATTTTGGCGCTTAACTCATGAGGAACCCATACATCGAGCTTCTTTTTGTAGCCAACTTTGTGTAAATGGTTCAAAACCGTTTTGTGGTCAGTGCCTAGCTCCATACCAATATCGACACTGCTGATATGCTTATCTTGCTGGATTTTTTCAAGAATTTCATCAGCTTTTCAGTGATTGAACGACCAGAGCGTGACTCATGTTTCACGTCAAAATTACCAGAACGAAAGCGAGCGAACAATTTCCGCACAGCAGATTTTGATAAAGTACCTTCACCGTACACAGCACAAATTTTTTCACAAGCTTGCGCAGCGTTCTTCCCTTTGTCGTAATAATATTGCAAAATATAGCGCAATTTTTCATTACTTTTCTCCATTTTCAAACGCTAACAACTTTCCAACCACTGCACCAATCTCGATGTTTATACACTCAAAGTAACGCTCGAAGTGTCACCTTTCCAATGAGCGTTTAGTGGTGTCGTTGCGATCTGTGTTTCTTGAGTTATTTGCAATTGACGCCATCTATCGGGAAAAACGCCATGAACTTTTTCCCAGACCCAATATTTTATCGAATTAGCCAGTACTTACTGGAAATCCATTCTAGATTAATAGAAATGAAACAAAGCTATTTGTTAAAACTTCTACTTCATTTTAACACAGTAAACCCAATACAGTAATGAAAGTAAGCTACAAGTCGGTGGCGAGATTTTGACGGCGCGTGCATCGGCGGGTCCCTCTTTCATAATGGCCGCTCAATGTTTACATCTGATCTCGGAATGTGTCTTTTGAAATATACTGTCGATCATTTCTTGATGTGACTGCAGTTTATATGAATTTAAACACAGAAGGAAGATAGAGTTTGTTTAAAAAGATAATTAAAAACGTTTGTAAATGAAGAGAACCCAAAAGGTTGACAAACAATTTATATAATCATGGGGACAGGAGGTTATTGTCGTTGACAAATGTAAAAATAATTCAAAAAGTACGCTGGGAGTGAATTTCTTCTTCTTCCCCAAAGATGTTGAACGGTAGGGATTTAATTAAAGAATATCAATTGCGTAAGAAATTGTACCCGGATAAATAGAATAATTCTGAGAAGCTACTTCTCTTATGTCATTTTTTGGGTTATAGCGCAACGATTTGGCTTGCAGCAACCAAACGCGTCATCAATTGCCCAATTGAAAATTTGTACAAAAATTATAAAATATGCGCCTCACATTTTTCTCACAAAATCTTTAAAAATAATTTGAAAAATCGTTTATGCGTATCCAGACATTAATATAGGATCAGATAAAGAATACTCCGTATATCAAAGGCTAACAACACAGGTAAAGATCCTCGTCCTCGTCGGATTTTATTGTAGTTAAAATGAGGCCTAATCAGGCCCAGAAATATTTAATTTGTATTCAGACGTAAAATTCCTCACTGAATTTAAATATGTATTTAAAAATTTGGGTTCCAGTTTCAGTTTTCACTTTTGGGCCTTACAGAGACCCAACAAAGCGTTAGGTTCAAAATCTGATATGCCTATTCAATTCCCTGGAGAAAAAGCTAATACTTTTGTCTACAACATCTTTTCTGAAAATGCCATCCTGTCAAGTTTTTGACTTGTATTCATATCTTTTAACAAAGCGCTTCATTCCTTTCGTTTTTTATATTACTCATTTATATTATCTATATATGACAGAAGTTTGCACGGTAACATTATTTTTATTTAAAATCTCCCGCTAGCCCCCTTTTTAACATGGCGGACCTCCACGTTACTTCTTGAAAACTGAGACCTGATTTCCTGTACCCTGAGTTTCGCTACTGTTTTGGGTTTAGTGTGATTTTGACTACTCTGACGACCGATTAGACAGCAATGTATCTTCTTCAGCTGGCTTACAACTATTGTAGTCATCTGAAGAAGACTCAGTACTGTCGAAACGAGCATCGTAGTACTTAAAATAAGGAGGCCGAAAAAGACACCTTGACATCCTCCCTATCACCTGCATTTCAGAATAGTTTTTGGTGTGTGTAAATTTTATATAAAATACTGCAAAATTTTTGTGACTGGACCAAAAAATTATATCCAGAAGGTTTGCTTACATCAGAAATAGACCTCGGCAATTTCAAATCACACGAATACATATTTTTTATTAACAATTTTAAAAATCAAAAGAAATAAACAAAATTCTTGTACATTCTGTAAAAATTACTTGAAATAAATAATTTTATAAAGCTCTAGAATAATCCTGATAATTGAAAAAACTGTTTTTTAAGCAAAAAGAATTATAATTTCAGCAGCTATTTTAAATTACACAGTGCAACACGAAAAAAAATAACCATATACGGACACCACCACGTGATAATAGACCAAAAAAAAAGACCCGTGTCTCCCAGTTTTTCCGAAAGTCATGTACTTTTTTTTTTATGGGCCCCCAAAGATTTGAGGCCTGGGTGTAATTTTTGCAAAAAACTCATCATATTCTGAGGCTCATATCTTGCAAACCGTTCGGAATTTTAATTTACTTTCTGTGGCAAAGTTGTAGCCCTTGTCATAAGGAACAAAAATTGTGAACATTTAAAGTAAAAAAAACTTCATCTTCAAGATCAAAATAGGAAAAAACTGTAAAAAATTCGATTTTTTTTACCTTTTTTTCCCTGTTTAGGCCCATAGCTAGCAAACCGTTCAAAATTCAAGGAAACAATCAACTACAAAAATGTAGCTAAGATCTTAGTAAACAACTTTCTAGAATATATGAACTTCCTAGGAATGATTCTTAACACTGTTTAGGTAGCCGCAAAAGTGAAAATTTTCCCGAAAAATCTACTTTTTTAAAGTTTTTTGCGATTTTGATCTGGAAGATGAAATTTTTTGGATTTTATATGTTCACAATTTTTGTTCTTTATGACAAGAGCTACAACTTTGCTTCAGAAAGTAAATCAAAATTCCAAACGGTTTGCAAGATATGAGCCTGAGAATATGATCAGTTTTTTGCAAAAATGACACCGAGGCCCCAAATCCTTGGAGCCTCATAAAAAAAAGTACATGAATTGGGCCAAAACTGGGAGCCTCGGGTAAAAAAAGACCCGTGTCTCCCAGTTTTGCCCCAAGTAATGCATTTTTTTTTATGAGGCCCCAAAGATTTGGGGCCTCGGTGTCATTTTTGCAAAAAACTGATCATTTTCTCATGCTCATATCTTGCAAACCGTTCGGAATTTTGATTTACTTTCTGAGGCAAAGTTGTAGCTCTTGTCATAAAGAACAAAAATTGTGAACATATAAAATCAAAAAAACTTCATCTTTAAGATCAAAATCGCAAAAAACTGTAAAAATTTGATTTTTTTACCTTTTTTCCCCTGTTCAGGCCCATAGCTAGCAAACCGTTCAAAATTCAAGGAAACAATCAACAACAAAAATGTACCTAACATCTCAATAAATAATTTTTTAAAACATATGAACATCCTAAGAATGATTCTTAACACCGCTTAGGTAGCCGCAAAAGTGAAAAAATTTTCGCGAACGTTTTTTTTCTTTCATCCATTCTCTCTTGCTTCAAGGAAACAATCAACTACAAAAATGTACCTAAGACCTCAATAAAAACCTTTCTAGAACATACGAACTTCCTATGAATGATTCTTAACACCGTTTAAGTAGCGCTTAGGTAGCCGCAAAAGTGAAAAATTTCCCGAAAAATCTACTTTTTTAAAGTTTTTTTTTGCGATTTTGATCTGGAAGATGAAATTTTTTGGATTTTATATGTCCACAATTTTTGTTCTTTATGACAAGAGCTACAACTTTGCCTCAGAAAGTAAATCAAAATTCCGAACGGTTTGCAAGATATGAGCCTGAGAAAATGATCAGTTTTTTGCAAAAATGACACCGAGGCCCCAAATCTTTGGGGCCTCATAAAAAAAAAAAATGCATTACTTGGGGCAAAACTGGGAGACACGGGTCTTTTTTTACCCGAGGCTCCCAGTTTTGGCCCAATTCATGTACTTTTTTTTATGAGGCCCCAAGGATTTGGGGCCTCGGTGTCATTTTTGCAAAAAACTGATCATATTCTCAGGCTCATATCTTGCAAACCGTTCGGAATTTTGATTTACTTTCTGAAGCAAAGTTATAGCTCTTGTCATAAAGAACAAAAATTGTGAACATATAAAATCCAAAAAATTTCATCTTCCAGATCAAAATCGCAAAAAACTTTTAAAAGGTAGATTTTTCGGGAAAATTTTAACTTTTGCGGCTACCTAAACAGTGTTAAGAATCATTCCTAGAAAGTTCATATATTCTAGAAAGTTGTTTACTAAGATCTTAGCTACATTTTTGTAGTTGATTGTTTCCTTGAATTTTGAACGGTTTGCTAGCTATGGGCCTAAACAGGGAAAAAAAGGTAAAAAAAATCGAATTTTTTACAGTTTTTTAGCTATTTTGATCTTGAAGATGAAGTTTTTTTTACTTTAAATGTTCACAATTTTTGTTCCTTATGACAAGGGCTACAACTTTGCCACAGAAAGTAAATTAAAATTCCGAACGGTTTGCAAGATATGAGCCTCAGAATATGATGAGTTTTTTGCAAAAATTACACCCAGGCCTCAAATCTTTGGGGGCCCATAAAAAAAAAGTGCATGACTTTCGGAAAAACTGGGAGACACGGGTCTTTTTTTTTTTGGTCTACTATCACGTAGTGGTGTCCGTATATGGTTATTTTTCCATAACTTAAAAAATTACACACAGTGTTACTAACACAACTAAACGGCTCAAGAATGTCCGGAAAATCACCGGAGTTTTGGACAAACTAGCTGAGTAATTTTGAAAATGTTAAGGTTTATAAATAAATAAATAAATGTCAATTATCAAGACTTTTTGCTAGTTAAGATAAATGAGATTATTAAAGAATAATTTAATATCTAAAGGCGAATTAATATCACAATAATTATAAAGCATTAATTAAAATAATTTTAAAAGGCCAAGCATGCAAATAATAACTGATTTACCACTGATCTGGGCTAACAATTCTGATATAACAGGTTTATTTCTTTCAGTATTATAACACAAATTTTTTCCTGTTGTTTTAGACCGCAAAACTTTCTTTAAAATAATACTTGAAACCAACTTGTTGAATGTCAGTACAAAAAGACTATTAGAAATGAGTTTAAGACGCTGTAGGCTCACATCGCACCATACGAGGGCTATCTTTTAAGTTTTTACAAAAACAACAAAAAGATAAAAAATTTTGGAACAAATCGCTTTATTGTTTCTCAAAATACTCGCCTTTAAGATTTATACACTTTTGAATACGTTCGAACCAATTCTCGAAACATTTTTTCCACTCTGAAGTTGGTACCTTAAAAACATTGTTGGAAGGATTCAACAGCTGAAATTTCCATTTGTTCACAAACGCTTACTGTGAACAAATGTCAAATTTTGCAACAATGCTAATTTTAGATCTTAATAGCACCATTTAGTGGTCGTTTGTAAAAACTTAAAGGTATTAGAAATGAGTTTAAGACGCCGTAGGTTCACATCGCACCACAGATACTCTCGAATATCTTAAAATTTAAGATTTTACAGGATTTTAGTTAGTAATTACGTTATACATGTTCTACCTTTTCCTCAAATTAAAAAAATGCCGTTTAACATTCTGCGCCAATAAAACATAATTGCAGGAAGCAGGCAAGTGGTTCTGATTTAGGACAAAACTTGTGTCGATCTTTAGATCAAAATGATGACAAAGTTTTCAGAGCAAAATATAAGCAATAAATAGCTCACTGTAAAAACAGCGACATATCTTATTAAAAAATTTGCATCGTGCAGATCAAAACATTTACATACAAACAAATATAAATATTTAAATATGATAAAGGTAAAGTAAATAAAGATTAAAGAGAAAGCAGCCAGAAAGAGTGAATTTGACATGTCATTTGTCTGCGTTATTAAATGATTATAAATACTACACGAAACATCTTTTAAAGAGTTTTTAATAATTATTACTTCAGATTAGTTCAGCTTAATTTTTGGCATTTCTAATATTCTTAATAGCTTAATAATATTCTGATTTAATAATACATACAGCATCAATTAAATTGGAAATGGAAGTAACTTTCTATCGTTGTGTCTACAATTGCACTATAAACTATCAGGGATTTTTACTTTTTGAGATTAGAACACTGAATTCCTGGAGATGGCCCATGCCAATGTAGGCAAGATGTAGAAAAGTCACCTCGCTTTAATACAGCCTAATCCCAAGAAACATTATACCCTAATTTTGATTATTAATATTATTATTATTAACTCAAATGCCGCAATGCATCAAAGGAATCATTTACAAAACTTTGAAAAATTTGGAGTCGGTACAAGAAATCCTTTTTTAATAAAATTATATAAAAACAACACTATGTTTTAATTTCCAATATATTTAAAGTAACTTGACAATTGTTTCACCATACAATGGCTTCTTCAGAAGTAAACCTTTCTTATTTACTTCTGAAGAAGCCATTGTATGGTGAAACCATTGTCAAGTTACTTTAAATATATTGGAAATTAAAACATAGTGTTTTTTTTATATAATTTTATGAATTTCCAACAAGTATCGGTTAACACAATCAAAGATCCTTTTTTAATGTTATTGTTGGCACCCCTACAAACAATGCTTTGTGGAAAGAGATTCATTTCTAACCTTACTTACGGTTAAGTAGTACATTATAAAACACTAGCCGGGCCCGCGGCTCCACTCGCGTGGCCTTGATTCACTACTATCGTCACTGCTTATTCCTTAATTTACCCAACGTAATAAAATATCTCCCATTATTTCCCCTTATCTCTCAATATTTCTCCTTATCTCCCATTATCTCTACATAATTTCGATTATCTAGGCTTAACTCTGCCCATCTCCCATTATTTCTCCTTATCTCCCATTATTTCTCCTTATCTCCCATTATTTCTCCTTATCTCCCATTATTTCTCCTTATCTCCCATAATCTCACCTTATCTCCCATTATCTAGGCTTATCTCGACTTATCTCTCAATATTTCTCCTTATCTCCCATTATTTCTCCTTATCTCCCATTATCTCACCATAACTCCCATTATCTACACTTATCTTTGCTTATCTCCCATTATTTCTCCTTATCTCCCATTATTTATATTTATCTCCCATTATCTCACCTTATCTCCCATTATCGAGCTTTATCTCGACTTATCTCCCATTATTTCTCCTTATCTCCCATTATCTAGGCTTATATCGAATTATATAGAACATATGTTTAAATTTATAAAAACACGTAAATCGGATAAGTGGTTCTCAAGTGATAAGCGCACTAACGGACAGACAGACAGACAGAAAGACGTTGCATTTTATATATATTCTAGATAGAAGATTATAGATAACCTGGCCAGAGAACAAATGTATGTTTAACAAAAAAGCACGTAAATCGGATAAGCGGTTCTCCAGTGATAAGCGCACAAACGGACAAACAAACAGATATACGTTACATTTTATATATTATAGATGTAATAAAATATATATCTATAACCTGGTCAGAGAACATATGTATCAATTTAAAAAATCACGTAAATCGGATCTCGAGGGATAAGCGCACTAATGGACAGACAGACAGACAGAGAGTCGTTGCATTTTATATATATTATAGATATAGATTATTATTATTATTATTATGTAACCTGGCCAAAGAATATATGTATGAATTTAAAAAAAAGATACATAAATCGAATAAGTGGTTTTCGCGGGATAAACGCACTAATGGACAGACAGACAGACAGAGAGACATTGCATTTTATATATATTACAGATTATACATTATAGATATTCTCTGCTACATAATATTGTTCCATATTTAATGGTTTAGGCGGTGTATTGCAAGGCAACGCGCTAGCGGCGAACTTTTTTCCGACATCATTCCCTATTTTACGACACTACTCATTTCTTATGGTACCTATCGTAATAAAATATAGCCTATAACCTGGCCAGAGAACATATGTACGTTTTAAAAAAAAAAGTACGTAAATCGGATAAGTGGTTCTTCAGTGATAAGGTCACTAACGGACAGACAGACAGACAGAGAGACGTTGTATTTTATATATATTATAGATGAGTGCTGCCCAACTTCATCCTTTTTACTCCATATACAGTTAGTCCAAAAAGTCTCCAAACCCAACCTGCTTTCTACACTATTTTTCTGTTATATTTAACTTAATTAATTGGAATGGAACTATGAGAAAAAATGTTTAAATTAATATTTGAAACAACCAACGAGGATTAGTATTAAAAACAATTAAGGAACATTTTATTTAGAAGTTACATCATTGTTATAAAAATGTAAACAAAATTAATGTCAAAAACTGACTGTATATTTTACAATGAAAAAATATTTTTTAATAAATACCCAGTATCCCAATCAAGACCAGGAAAAATGCTCATAATACTATTGAGACTTATACCATTCCCTCTACTCTCATATTACTATTAGAACCATACAAAATTTATCGACCCCCTCCCCCCCTTCGCTCAAATACTATAAGCTTCATCCCTTTATTACTTATTATACGTGCACCAAGTTTGAAATTTATATCTCATTTCGTTCGACAGTTATCGTGCCAACACGTGACACACAGAGTAACGGAAATGAGTGACTATATTTTTCGTGATCTGGGAACCGTAAAACGTGAAAAAAAAAAAAAACAATCTCAGAATGTGATTTTTTCATGAATACGATATTTTTCTTTAACAAGGGAAGTAATAAAATCGGTAAAGTGATGGCTTTAAAATAAATACTAAATTTAACTTGCTCTCACTAAAGAATAAGTTAAACCAAGTTGTATAATTTGCTATTTAAAATAAGACTTTTATAGCGATCACAAGACGAAGTTGAGCAGAGGAAAGACTTAGAGATATTTACAACCGAAAACTGCTGTTTCCCTCTACATACTGTTGTGATTTTTGCGCGAATATAATAATTCTCTTTATAGTGCAGTAAAAAAAGCATTTGAAATTGCACAGTCTGGATACAGCAATATTATGATTTCATCCTCCTTGGGATATCACCAGGAGTATTGTCCTGAGTTTTGGACGCGGTTTTTGAGCTTAAAATGTGAATAACTCCGGTTTTAAATTGCTCAAGTGCTTACCTATCCTACAAATTGAAAAAACAGGCAAAAAGCTATTTTTTTTTTTCATTTTATTGTACAGGTCGACTAAGTGAACCGATCGGCTTGAAACTTTCAGAAAATATGCCTTTTGTTATAGCAAAAATACCCTGAACTGACCGCCCTTTTATGTCATTTGGTCCAAAATGGATCTTTATTTTTTTCAAAATTTAAGTCTCCACGCCAGCTTTCCAAAGCCATTAAAAAGAATTTTTTTGGAGTCATTTTAACCGTTTTTTACATTTGTTTATTAATCAAATAACAACAAATGCGTTTTTTCGGTCATTTTGTAAAAGAAATTGAAATTTTTTATCACATCTGGTAGAGCATCACGAGATCTTTATTTTAAAAAAATCATTTTCGTTGACGTGAAAATGATCGAAAAAATGCATTTATTATTGATTAATAAATAAATGTAAAAAAAAACGGTTAAGATAACTCCAAAAAAATTTTTTTTAATGGCATCGGAAAGCTGGCATCGAAACCTTTTGATTTTGAAAAAAAAAGATCCATTTGGGACCAAATGGCATAAAATGGCGGGCAATTCAAATTTTAAATAACAAATTTAACTGTGCCCACTGGGTTCCATATTTTTATACCAAAATTTCAGGTTATTTTTGCTATAACAAAAGGTACAAGCCAAGTTTCAAGCCAATCGGTTCACTTAGTCGATCAGTACAATAGAATTTAAAAAAAAAATAACCGGTCAAGTGCAAGTTGAACTTGCACAATTAGTGTTCCGTACGTTGATTGCTTTTAAAATAAAAAATGTTGTTACGGTGGTATAAAATGATCAGTGACTTCACAAAACACACCCCAAATGAGTTTTCAACAAAGTTTGTTTCCAATCTTTACTGAAAATTGATGACCTTGAAATTTGTTTTTTTTTTATATACCAGATAAATTATTAAAGGTAATGCACTCGAGATAATTTTCGTTCAATCTACACCCTCTAAAGAATATTCCAGAATTTTTTCAAAATTTTTTCATCAGTACTTTTCGAGATAAGGCGGGTGGACAGCGATTTTTCGCGATTTTTATAAAATAATACAAAGAAAAGTGCGCGCAAGTATTACATTATATATATTTTTTACTCGTGTTTTCACAAGCTTTCATTTGACACCACACTCGATTACCTAGTAAAAATTTTTTTTTTCACTTCCGATTTCACCCCGCAAAACTAACCCCTTAAGTCAAAATTTAACTTTCAAAACTACATAGCTCTGATGAGGCCATAAATTCCTATATTATTACCAAATTTCAACGTTCTATGACAAATAGTTTCAGAGAAAATCGGGTGTGACAGACGGACAGACACCGAAGTGATCTTATAAGTGTTCCGTACGGAACACTAAAAACAGGTTTTTTGCCTGTTTTTCAATTTTGTGGAATATATACGCACTTGCACTACTTAAAACCAACGAGGGTTTGTTCGAAATTTCATTACGAAGAGTTTGGTTTTTTTTTTGTCTTGATCCGACCAGAGCTATTAAGCTCAAAAAACGCGTTTTGTTTATAAACAAAAAAGCACAATATTTTCGAGGCCCTCCAGGTGAGACCTCAGAGAGGATAAAATCATAATATTGCTGTATAGATACAGATAGTTTAGAAAACTATGCCTATCTCATCATAATTTTGGCCCCTTTTTACTGCACTAGTATGAGAAAAATAAAAACTATCTATTTTATATATATTTTATATAAATTACGGACAATAAAAATATTATTAGTTTGCTCTACAATTTTAAAAATATGCATAAATTGTTCTTCCCATTAACAAAACAATAAAAAAAGTTAAACATTGTGAGATATGTAAATTTGCAGAAACAGGTTTCATTTTACCGGTTAAAATTTTAAATGGGAATTATTAAATAACAAGAAAAATTCGTTTTTTTAGTGCCAACTATGCATAATTACGAGTTTTGAAAAAGAAAAAGGCGAAAAGCACTCGAGACAAATCTTTCGAGTTGACTTTCTTTTTTCTCTTTGTTACCGTTTTCACTTAAAAACCGCCACCAAAATCCCACAACTATTTTAATAAAACTGAAAAAAAACTTACCAATGTTAATAATCTTAATCCCTTCATCCTCTTGCAGGAACTTGAGTGCTACCGACACATTTTCTAATTTCTGAGATCTGAACGAGGGTTTCTTGTTATGTTTGGGCAGCCTTTTGTGAGCCAGAACCTCGATGAGGGTGATAAGCCTGAGGCCATCACTAAGGTCAGTTTCGAGGTTTCCTATGTGTTTCGAAACAGTTTTCAGATGTTCGTTAGCCCATCGCGTAAATGTATTTTGTTGGATTTTTTTCCATTGAGCGTCTTCTGCGAGTTCGCGTTCGGTCGTCACCATTTCGTCCTCCGCGTCTAACTCGGCATCGCAGTCGCGCTGCTGTAGGATACATGCTGTCGGTGCTGGCTCGACCGGTCCCAAACCGGTGTCGCCGCCGCCTTGGTAGGGAAAACTCATCTCAAGAAACCGCTGCGCCGCTTCTGAAGACCGCGGCAGTGGCCACTTTGTCACCTTAAAAACCCTAAAACATAGGAAATACTTTTTAACAAAATAAATAATATTGAACAATATTCAATGTTAGGTTTTGCGATTTTACAAAAAAAAAACGTGTTAATAAATATAAATATTTATTTTAAACTTTTTTGTCACTAAGGTCCGAGGCTACAGACTCGGACTGGGTTATTGTGCAGCAGGAACATTTCTACAAATCTATCTAAAGGTTGTACCTTTGTTAATGGACAATTTTTTTCATATTTTCAATATAATTATTTTTTCATGGATTTTGGTTAATTTAATGAACAAATTTAAAAGATAATTATTTATAGTCAACCATATGAGAGATTAAAGGAGGTGTGGGAGGGTGTTACAATAACTGTCTCGTATTAATCTTGTTATATATCATTTTCAGGTTCCTTGGAGTCGTGGCATAAAAAAACTGTCTTATTACTTCCCCTGCTAAAGGGGGAGTAACGTGTTCGTGAAAAAATCACACTCCAAGATTTTTGTATTCCTTCTTTGTTCCTAGAACACGAAAAAACCGGCCAAGTGCAGGTCGAACTTGCGCGATTAGTGTTCTATACGTTGATTGATTGTTACGGAGGTATAAAATGACGAATGACTTTACAAAACACACCGCAAATGAGTTTTCAATATAGTTTTTTTCCCGGTCTTTACTGAAAACTGATGACCCTGAAAATTTTTGTTTTTTTTTTATATATACCAGATAAATTATTAAAGGTAATGCACTCGTGATAATTTTTGTTCAATCTACACCCTGTGAAGAATATTCCACAATTTATTAAAATTTTTTTGTTCAGTACTTTTCAAGATAAAGAGGGGACAGCGATTTTTCGCAATTTTTTAAAAATAATACCAAGAAAAGAGTGCATTATATATATTTTTAAAACTCGTGTTTTTATAAGCTTTCATGTGACATCTCACTCTATAACCTGGTAAAAAAAAAAAATTTCACTTCCGATTTCACCTTCAAAATTAACCCCTTAAGTCAAAATTTAACTTTCAAAACTACACGGCTCTGGTAAGGCCATCAATTTCTATATTAGGGCCCAATTTCAACTTTCTACGTCAAATATTTTCGGGGGGAAAATCGTGTGTGACAGGCGAGCAGACACACATACGGACAGGCACTAAAATTATCAATTCCTATATTAGTACCAAATTTCAACTTTCTATGCCAAATAGTTTCGGAGAAAATCGGGTGTGATAGACGGACGGACGGACACCGAAGTGATCTTACGAGGCTGGTTTGAAAAGTCCGTGCAAAAATAAAAACTACTTATGTGTTTGGGTTAAACCTTTTTTATTTTTCGACATAGTCTCCTTTTAGGCTTATACACTTCGTCCAACGATGTTCTAGTTTGTTGATCCCTTCCGAATAATAGGATTTGTCCAAGTCTGCAAAATATCCATTAGTGTCTGCAATCACCTCCTCGTTTGAATAAAATCTTTGTCCCGCCAGCCATTTCTTCAAATTGGGGAACAAATAGTAGTCCGAGGGAGCCAAGTCTGGAGAATAGGGGGAATGTGAAACGAGTTGGAATCCTATTTCCATTAATTTTGCGACCATAACTGCTGAAGTGTGTGCTGGTGCGTTGTCGTGATGGAAAAGGACTTTCTTGTGGGCCAATCGCGGGCGTTTTTCTTGCAGCTCGGTTTTCAAACGGTCCAATAACGATGAATAATATTCACCTGTAATAGTTTTACCCTTTTCCAGATAGTCGATGAGGATTATCCCTTGCGAATCCCAAAAGACAGTCGCCATAACCTTTCCGGCCGAAGGAACGGTCTTCGCCTTTTTTGGTGCAGATTCCCCCTTGGTAACCCGTTGTTTGGTCTCAGGAGTACAGTAATGTATCCATGTTTCATCAGTGACGAAACGACGCTTAAAGTCCTCTGGATTCTTCTGGAACAGCTGCAAACCATCCTTGCAACACTTCACACGATTCCGTTTTTGGTCAAGCGTGAGCAATCGCGGCACCCATCTTGCGGATAGCTTTCTCATGTCCAAATGTTTATGCAAAATATTATGTACCCGTTCAGTCGAGATGCCCACAGCACTAGCAATCTCACGCACCTTAACTCTTCTGTCATCCATCACCACATCATGGATTTGATCAATGATTTCTGGAGTCGTAACCTCCACAGGCCGTCCAGAACGTTCAGCGTCACTTGTGCCCATATGGCCAGTCCGAAAATTTTGAAACCACTTATAAACTGTTCTAATCGAAGGTGCAGAGTCACCATAATGTTTATCAAGCTTCTCTTTAGTCTCCTGAGGCGTTTTGCCTTTCATAAAGTAATGTTTAATCACCACACGAAATTCTTTTTCGTCCATTTCTTGAAAATCACTCGACTTCCTTGATTCACACGAATGCCAAACACAAAGAAATAGACCAATATGGCTGAAACTTGGTGTGCGTTCATTCAAGAGATGCCATATCTCGGACTTTGCACGGACTTTTCAAACCAGCCTCGTATAAGTGGTCCGTATGGAACACTAAAAACATAGACCCTCATTTGCATTAGCCTACTAGTCTGTCTGTCTGTTCGTGGGCGTGATAACTCTTGAACGAAATAAGACATCGATTTCAAATTTGGTGAACACTGAAGTAGAGATGGAACCTATAGTTTCTGAACTATCTCTTTAGGGGAAGGGGATGAATTGTAAGAATTTTTTTGTGTTTGGTTAAGATAATAAACAAATTTTAAATATAAATATAAGGCGCGCTAAAACGAAAATCAAGAAATGGAGAGTAATGGCATTTTGAACTCATCTGTATTAAATGTAGTTGACGATTTGGAACTCGAAAATCAAATTTGTGAATAAAATCCTTTTTAAAACATAACTGTTTATTACAGGGATGTCAAAGATACGGCCCGCGGGCCGCATCCGGCCCCCGGGACGTATCAATAAGGCCCGCGATCGCAATGAAGAATCATAATTTTTAACAACCGTATATTATATACTATATAATTAAATAAATAAAATGTTATAATAATTCAGTACATTTTTTTTATTTGAATCTGGCCCGCCTACACATTCTAAATTTAATATATGGCCCTCTGCAAAATTGAGTTTGACACCTCTGGTTTATTACTTCTTTAAATTAGTAAAATGAATTTCTACTGTTATATTCGAACGTAAGTGTACACCCGAAAAAATATTTATTAAAAAAACAGTTTAGAAAACCAGATAACCTATCGAAGATCTAAAAAAAATCTTGAATGCGGGAACCTATAACCCTTAAACCTCTTTTGAAAATAATTATTAGTTAATTTTTTAGTTAACTTTACTTATTTTTTTTTTTCAGTGTATGAAAAAATTTAGTGGTTCCTTCCTCCCTCTTAAGAGTCTTGCAAAAGTCAAATCCAAAAAAATCATTAAAGTCGGTCCAGCCGTTTGGCTGTAAATAATTTTGGCCAAAAAAAGGGGTAAAAATTCCTATAGTGATCTGGTATACGAGGCTGGTTTGAAAAATCCGTGCAAAGTCCGAGAGATGGCACCACCGGCGCGTATCGAGGTCATGTTCAGTTAGTAGCATCTCTTGAATGAACGCACACCAAGTTTCAGCCATATTGGTCTATTTCTTTGTGTTTGGCATTCGTGTGAATCAAGGAAGTCGAGTGATTTTCAAGAAATGGACGAAAAAGAATTTCGTGTGGTGATTAAACATTACTTTATGAAAGGCAAAACGCCTCAGGAGACTAAAGAGAAGCTTGATAAACATTATGGTGACTCTGCACCTTCGATTAGAACAGTTTATAAGTGGTTTCAAAATTTTCGGACTGGCCATATGGGCACAAGTGACGCTGAACGTTCTGGACGGCCTGTGGAGGTTACGACTCCAGAAATCATTGATCAAATCCATGATATGGTGATGGATGACAGAAGAGTTAAGGTGCGTGAGATTGCTAGTGCTGTGGGCATCTCGACTGAACGGGTACATAATATTTTGCATAAACATTTGGACATGATAAAGCTATCCGCAAGATGGTGCCGCGATTGCTCACGTTTGACCAAAAACGGAATCGTGTGAAGTGTTGCAAGAATGGTTTGCAGCTGTTCCAGAAGAATCCGGAGGACTTTAAGCGTCGTTTCGTCGCTGTGGATGAAACATGGATACATTACTATACTCCTGAGACCAAACAACAATCTAAACAATGGGTTACCAAGGGGGAATCTGCACCAAAAAAGGCGAAGACCGTTCCTTCGGCCGGAAAGGTTATGGCGACTGTTTTTTGGGATTCGCAAGGGATAATCCTCATCGACTATCTGGAAAAGGGTAAAACTATTACAGGTGAATATTATTCATCGTTATTGGACTGTTTGAAAACCGAGCTGCAAGAAAAACGCCCGCGATTGGCCCACAAGAAAGTCCTTTTCCATCACGACAACGCACCAGCACACACCTCAGCAGTTGTGGTCGCAAAATTAATGGAAATAGGATTCCAACTCGTTTCACATCCCCCCTATTCTCCAGACTTGGCTCCCTCGGACTACTATTTGTTCCCCAATTTGAAGAAATGGCTGGCGGGACAAAGATTTTATTCAAACGAGGAGGTGATTGCAGACACTAATGGATATCTTGCAGACTTGGACAAATCCTATTATTCGGAAGGGATCAACAAACTAGAACATCGTTGGACGAAGTGTATAAGCCTAAAAGGAGACTATGTCGAAAGATAAAAAAGGTTTACCCCAAACACATAAGTAGTTTTTATTTTTGCACGGACTTTTTAAACCAGCCTCGTATTATTTAAAAAAAAAGGTTTTTTTTATCATTTTCTAGGTTTATTAGTGTTTCTGCAATATGACTTACTCACTTATTGTTAATTGAAATAAGAATAGGTAATAACAATTTCAGTACATACTTTTAAAATTAGCTGTTCGCTGTTAGTAACTCTCACTATCAAATCCGACACAATACACAAAGCGTGAGCAAACCTCATGCACTTTACGTGACAATTCTTTTAAAAATAAATCATGCACATTATTTTAAACAACTTTTATTTCGTTCCTTTATCACAAATTTGTTGTTTGTGCAAGCCGTTCTTTAAAAAGAAAATTGAGTAATTTACTGTATGTCTTATTAGTCAGTTTATCATTCTTCAACCCTGGTAATGGGTCTGATAGTCTGGCTATTCTGATAAATAACAGTAAACACATTAAAGGCATTTATTATGAAAATAATAAAAAAATCAATTTAAATAAGATTGTTGTCATGCAAGACTGTACTTTATGAATTGAGTGGAGAATACCAATCATTGTAATTCTCGCGCAATACTAGTTATTGAATTAAGTATAACTTTGGTATAACTCTCTGTCTCTCGCTATTCCTCAATTTTGAGGGTCGTGATCTCTCTGGAATGACTTCACTATTCTATCCACGGTCTCGCTCCATTTCTCTCGATTTTCTGCAAAGTGCACATGGAATAGTTAATTTATATATATATATATATATATATATATATATATATATATATATATATATATATATATATATATATATATATATATATATATATCAATCGGTTTTATAACGTCTTCCGTCTTCCGATGCCTAATTTCCACTGCTCCCGGTTTCGCCATCCCTCCTTCTCCAGATCTCTCTCTAGTACTTCCTTGTTGATTCCTGCTCTCCAGCTTTGGCGCGTCTTCCTCGCTTTCTTTTTCCATGAGGGTTCCAATTTAAAATCTTTTTAGGCAGTCGGTCTTGTGACATTCTCTGTACATGTCCGTACCATAACCAACTGTTGGGTTCTGATTTCGTCCACTATATCGTGCTTTATTTCTAAAGCTCGCCTTATCGTGTCATTTGGTATGCGGTCTTTTCTGGATTTTCTGGCTGCTCGTCTCCAGAAATCCATTTCTGTAGCTTTTAGTATTTTTTTCTGTTCTTTCCTTTAATGGCCACACCTGGGAGCTGTAAGTTATTATACTTTTCACTATTGAGTTGTAAATTCTCTTCTTATTTTCAATGGTTATGTTTTTGTCCCATAGTATACTATTAAGCATTGCAATCGCTTTTCTTCCTTCGATATTCCTCTCGAATATTGCTTCTTCCAGTGTTCCGTCCCTAGATATTCTCGTTCCCAAATACTTATAACTGGCACAGTGTTTGATGGTGTGTCCTGTGGCCAGTTTCAAGTCCTGCTGTTGTCCTCCGACGCACATGTACTCGGTCTTTTTTAATATTGACTTCTAGGCCCCATTTTTTCATATTCATCCATAAGTTTTCGTGTCATGTATTTCATATCATCGATGTCCTGAGCGACTACTACCTGGTCATCTGCGAATGATAGCGTGTACAATATAGTATCGTCATCCAGTGGTAATCCCATACTGCTGCATTTTCCTTTTCCAGTTCTTCAGTGCACTCTCCAAATAGATTTTAAATAGCGTTGGGGATATACAGCAGCCCTGTTTGAGACTCTTTGTGACCGGGAACCCTGTTGTTATACCATATTTGGTTTTCACACTACTTCTTGCGTCTTGGTATAAGGATTTTACGGCTTTAATTATTTCGGTGCTTACATTACTCTGTTGTAGTGTTTCCCACAATCTCATTAGGGCACGCTGTCGTAGGCCTTTTTAAATCAACAAACATGACATAGACTTCCTGATCAAATGCGGTTTTCTTTTCTAGGATTTGTGTCAGTGAGAAGAGATGGTCTACTGTGGATCGTCCCTGCTCTAAAGCCTGCCTGTTCTTCAGCTTCTACGTCCGCGTATTCCGTTTCTATTCTATTTTTAAGTATTTTTCCGTATATTCTGCTAATAGATCCTGTAACCGTTATTCCCCTATAGTTATCGCAATTATTTTTGTCTCCTTTCTTATGAATTGTTGATATGTTTGATATTTTCCATTCCTCGGGTACTTCTGATGTGTTAATGCATCTTTGGAATAAGTTCCTCAAAGCGCTAAATAGCTTTTCAGTTCCGTATTTTACTATCTCTCCTGGGATGTTTCCTGGTCCTGGAGCTCTACCATTTTTTAGCGTTTTACATACTTCTTTAACTCTGATGTTGTTATCCTTATTGGGGATCCTCGTATAACTATATTTGGGTTTCCATGTTGGGTACTTTTTGAACTCTGGCCTATCTTCTGTTAGCATATTTGTAAAATATTGGTTCCATTTTTCTGGTGTTATTGGTGAGAAGATTTCTCTTTTCCGTTCTGCTCTCATATTTTTAAGAAGTCTCCAGCTTTCTGTGCTTTTTTCTTCCTCCTATGTAAGTGTTGAGTCTTGAGCATGTCTTTTCCCATTGGTTGTTCTTTTTGTCACTAATCATTTTGCGTACTCTAGCTTGGGATTCTTTGTATTTTACTTTGTCGTTTGTGCTCTTTGAACTTAAGTATTTGTGATAGCTTTTTTCCGTTTTTCTTCAATTTCGTATTTAATTTCTTCATCCCACCAATATGGTTTTTGCTGTTTTTTTCCCTTTTCTCTTGGTACCCCTAATGTTAATTTATAACTTGTTTTTATTTGATCCGACCATCCTGTTTTGGCGAACTACCTCTACTACTTTTACTCTGGACCTCTCCCATCATTATAAGCCGATCTAACCTGGTCTTCTGACAATATATAATAATCTTATGATTATATTTAAGATTAACGTTCCTTTGCTCTAAGCATCCAGAATTCTACACCATATGAAAATATTGCAAAGGTCTGGAGGAGATTTTGTTCTCTTGGTCATATACGGACTTTTTCGTATCTTTCTACCTTACTTATGGATGATCCTAAATATACAAAGCTTATTACTCTCTCAATACCATTGAGTAAGTCAGATCTTACTATTCGGTTAGCCTTGTCGACTATCATGTTTGCGATCAACTTTGTTTTGTCCCTATTAATGCTTAAACCTAGGTTGTCACTTTCTTGCTCTATCTAATTTGAGGGTGTGACCATCTCTGCCTCAGTTGCTGCAAATCACAAGTTATTTATTCGCTCACCTCCTGTTAAGATTCCACTATCCCATTCGCTTAGCGCATTTCTCATTATAAATTCACCATAAACATTAAACAATGTAGGACACAGAAGATAGCCCTGTCTCACACCTCGGCAAGGATGAAATTGATCGGATATTGTATCGTCTATTCTGACCACTGCAGGGCTGTCCAAGTAAAGGTTTTTAATCACTTTAATCAGATGATAAGGAACATCCATTTGCGCTAGTACCTTCCAAAGCTTTTTCCAGTTGACAAAGTCAAGCAAAGGCTTTGTTATAGTCTATGAAGCATATTACATAGACACATTGTATTCTCTACATTTTGCTAACAATTGTCTGATGTTAACAATTTGATTTCTTGTGCCTCTCTAGAGATTTGTTCGTCAACATAGTATCCTAAACAATTATTTATGATGTGTAACATTATCTTAGGTGGATGTGATAACAGAGTACCATAATTACTACATTTACGAGTGGAACCTTTCTTATTGTAGAGGTATTTTATAAATGTCCCTCGGCCATATTGCAGTTTTCCAGGTGTTATTAGATACGTATTTTATGGCTTGTTTTGATAGTCTCATCATCTAATTCCTTAAGAATATCTCCTGTGATGTCATCGCAGTCAGGCACTTTATTGTTTTTCAACTTCTTAATAGCTTCTTCTACTGCACTCCTCATTATTTCAGGTTCTTATTGCATGGTATTGATCTGTTGGTGTATGTCTTGTTCTTGTTCATCATAATAAAGGTCTTCACAGTATTCTCCCCATCTGTCTTCGACTGCCCAAGTTTTAGGCTTGAAATCTATATCTCTTAATTTACTTGATTTTTCTCTGCGTATGCTTGAACTTCTTTACATTGATTACTGAGATATGTATTCTTATCTTGTGTACAGTTCTTCTGTATAAGTCGGTTTATATTTTGGTACTCTTTTATCTACTGATCCTCGTTTGGTCCAGTTTTTTTCTTCAAATTTTTCCTCTATTTTATAAATTGCCATTTTTTTTTTCTGTCGACATCTAAGGTTTTTTAATATATTTTTTTACTATTTCTGCATAAGCACCTTTTATCGATATTTTCACTTTGTCCCATATCTCTTGAATATTTTCAGGATCTTTAGTCTCTTGGCTATTTCGTATGTTTATGTTTACGAATTCTGTAAATTGCTTTTTCTGGAGGATATATCTTCATTCGTTGTGCCTTTATTATTTTTTTCTGGAGCCTTCAGTGTAATACGAAGAATTGCAACTAGAAGTTGATGGCTAAAATTACAGTCTGCACCTGGGTAAGTTCTCGTGTCCCGTATAGATGATTTCCACCTTTGGTTAATTATAATATAATCTATCTGATTTCTGTATCGATCTCCAGGTATACAGACGTCGGATATGATGCATGAACATTATATCCATCATATATTGATGATAGCTAATTTATTTTGTATACAAAAGTTGATTAATTTTTCAGTTCTATCATTTCTCTTTTTTTTTTGGTATAACTATATTAAACAATTTATAACCCTATTTTCCTAGAGTGTCAACCCAGCAGCTTCATTTTGCTGAAGCGTACCTGTGCGACGCGGCAGTTCGTATGTGGTAGAGATTGAATTTCAATTATAAAAACACTGCCACAATAAACATAAAACACAGTAGCTAGCGACAGTCCGATTCTGCACCTTTGATTTAAGGGAGTTCCAGTTTGTAATGATTACATGACATGTCGCCATATTGCTGGTACGATGCCCGCGAGTTTTTGAAATATTCAAATTCCTTCGAGATACCAAATATATTTTTACAAGCACTAACCGCACAACAAAAACTTCCTCCTGACATCTTTTTAGTGTTCTGTACGGAACACTTATAAGATCACTTCAGTGTCTGTCTGTCTGTCCGTCTGTCATACCCGATTTTTTCCGAAACTATTTGTCATAGCAAATTGAAATTTGGTACTAATATAGGAATTGTATGTAGTTTTGAAAGTTAAATTTATATATATATATATATATATATATATATATATATATATATATATATATAAATATATATATATATATATATATATATAATGTAATACTTACGCACACTTTTTCTTTGTATTATTTTAAAAAAATTGCGAAAAAAATCGCTGTCCCCCCGCTTATCTCGAAAAGTACTAATCAAAAAATTTCGAAAAAATTCTGGAATATTCTCTACGAGGTGTATGTAGATTGAACGAAAACTATCACGAGTGCATTACCTTTAATAATTTATCTGGTATATATAAAATAAAACAAAATTTCAAGGTCATCAGTTTTCAGTAAAGATTGTAAACAAACTTTGTTGAAAACTCATTTGGGGTGTGTTTTGTGAAGTCACTGATCATTTTATACCTCCATAACACAATTTTTTATTTTAAAAGCAATTAACGTACGGAACACTAATTGCGCAAATTCAACTTGCACTTGATCGGTTCTTTTTTAAAATTATTTTCAATTATAACAAATTTCGGAGCACGTTATAAAACGATTCTTCTTGAAATCCAAATGTAAACACCACCTGCTACCGCGCTGGCAGCCATGTTCTTGTACGATAGGGGACGCATGCGTGATACAAAACAGAACCTAAAAATTTTCTTGAGCGTCGCTACTGTGTCTTATGTTTACTGTGACACTGCTGAGTATGTTTCTTTTTATTATTTGAGCAATACCTATTTTAAATGCTGTAGTCGACCCTGCCTAGCGTAGAAATAGAAGACGCTTGATATATTCAAAACGATACCTTCTTTTGTAGAAATACTACATTGGAGATCTGACCTTTTTTAGAGGTGTACATGTAATTAGCAATCTTAATACTAATTTGAGAAAAACCTTGTAGAGGAATGCAAAATAAACGTGATATAAAAAAATGAACGCACAAATTTAAAAAATTAATGCTGACCTCCACCATTGTGACAAGAAAAACTGATGGTCGAAACCAGCATATAGTTTCTTTTCGGTAAGCATGGATTGCATTAACGGATAATTATTGCAGTTTGATAAAAAGTATGCTTCTGCGACCGTAGAAAGATTTTATTTTTACATTTTTATAATAATAATAATATACTATCAAGCAGACATAATTAAATTTTAACAATAAAACGTTATCATAAGCACAAACATGTTTATTTTGCACTGCTTATTATTTATATTTTAGAACTTGTCTGTTTAGATTTGTTATAATCTGTGGCGTATTTCGGAAAGGGGGAAGAGGATGTCCCCCCTTGACCTAGATTTAACCGAGACAAGGATGAAATATCCCATTAAATATTTTCTTAAGTTTTATTTTTATTACTTATTCTTAAAATATTTAATTTCTCTCGGTATTTTCAAATTTCGAAAAAGTCTAGTAGTTACTTATGTTTGCTAAGTTTTTTTTTTATGGGCATAGTACTCATGCTGCAGGGAAATCCCTAAAGCTCTAAAAGAGCGACGCGTGTGCGGAAAATGCGATTCACGTTGATCTTGAATCGCTGTAAATTGTACTCGGTGGAAACACAG